>OZ007590.1:323833425-325033425 GCA_963931845.1 Maratus michaelseni
CTATGATAATTTACTTTGGTTAAGCAACACCTTTTTAACTGACAGATAAATTTATCTTCTTGGATAAGTAAGTTAATGAATTTCAAAAAAAAAAAAAATATCACACTTTTATTTAAATAACAAAAGTGTTTGTATTAAACTCAAAATAATGATAATAATAATAATAAAATCTCCCCCCCCCCCCTTCTGGTTATTGACAAATTTTATTTTCGCACCAAATTGCTTAAGATATGAAAATATATATTAAAACTTTAAATTAACTTAATTTTAAATATTTTTCAAAATTATTCCTTTGTGGATATCTATGTCACACAAAGTTACCTTAGAAGTCTGCAAAGGTCGGGCCATGTTCCAGCTAGTTTTCTTTTATTAGACTCGCGTGGTGGACCGGACCCGGGTTTAACTTTTCTGCAAATTTGGTCTTGACTGGTCCTCTAACTCATTCTTTTTAGGCCGTGTCGGGCCGACAATTTTGTTTTGTGAAAATAATGGTGATGCTGCGTATTTGCGTAACGAAATCGTTAGAAATTGGTTTTGATTTGATAAATTAAAGATAAATATTTTTAAAATGTACTTTTTTTTTTCTTTGTAGAACTTCAAAATTATCGGGGTTTTTTCGGTCTTTTTCTTTCATTTTAAACTAAATTATTGTTTCTAATGAGTCGTCATTTGAATTCATTTGTCTAAATAATCAATAATGTTGTTATTCTACGTATATTTCGCGGCTGGCGGACATATAACCTTGGAAAATCTACTTTTTTGCATAAATATGTATGAAATGTTCTTTTAATTTTTTTTTTTTAATTGTTGCATAATGTTGGTTACATAATGGCTCTTTTTTTACGTTTGGTTCTTTAAAAAAAAATTGAGTGGGCGAGATCGGGCCTAATTTCGTTTCAGAGAATTTTGGTCCGTGCAGACCTCTGAGATATTTATCCTGCAAATTTAAGACTTTTCGTACCATTTTTTGAGGTTCGGTACGAATTTTATGGTACTGTCAGTTTGATTTGTCACTTGTATCATGTTCAATATACAAAAACCTCGCAAAATTACCCAGTTAACAGAAAGCGGAGGAAATCTGTATAGCAGAAGCTATAAGTTATTTCTGTCCCTTTTCCATAATCAGGGTTCAATTCGATCAGGTTTCAATTATATAGATATGATAACTCATTTTTCAAAATTTAAAGCAATTTTTACTACGGAGAAACCTTTTATTATCTTAATCTACAACGCAGCAATCTCTCTTTTCATGATCGGTATACATTTATCATAAATGAAATTTTCCTGCGAATGAAAGAAGCAAGCAACTCTGTCGCTTAAGGATAGGGGGAGATGAACAAATGACAATTTTCAATCAGCAAGAAAAGCAGTTGAAAAAAACCCCTATAAAACATGCCTATGGAGTCTCGGGATGATAACTTGTAATTAAACATAATATGTCGAAATCTGTAATCTTGCAGAAATTTTCAATCTTTAACGTCATTTTACTTAAAATGTCATTTCCAAGTTCTTTGCGACAAACCGTTTAGAGAATATTTTTGCCATTTAACATTCTTTCACATAATGTTACGCTCTAACTTACTTTGTATTGGCATGTTTGTAGCATCTGTATTTTAAGCGTTTAAGATTGATTTATTACAACATTTTGGTAATTTTTTTTTAAATTTTTCTTAAAAAATTCCAAATTTATCGTGTTATTATTCAGAGAGTGTTGAGATCAAAACTCTCAAAATTATATTTTAAGAACAGAGTACAAACCTCCCAATCCATTTTTTTTTTCACTTTATCATACATCCTTTATGTAGTATCAAGTGCAAGCCTGCATCTTTAATAGTTCTTCGCACGGAGATCCAGAAATTAACTTTTTTTTTTCTCCTTTGTACATAACATACGCGAGAAATTCAGAATGCTCAAACACAATATTATATAAAGGTGTCATTTTATGCTCCAATCATCCCATTAAAATCAAATATGCCTGACTGTAATATTTTTGGATTTTAAAATTTTAACCTTCCCCTATCCTTAAAAGTGTGTTGAAAATTTGTTGAATTTATGCTTTTATCTTGATGTTTTTTCTGAAAATTTCCGTATTTTCTCTTGATTATATTATAACCCTATTTTGATATTCTAAATGTGTAATTAGATTTTTTTATATTATTTTTAAAATTCTTAGTTAAAAATTAATACTTTCTTTAGACGATATCATTCGTAGATACAAAAAATAAATAAAAAATAAAAATAAAAATAAATAAATAAAATGTCCAAGACGCCTTAGATTACTAGAGCCGCCTCTGCGTTGCAGTATGCTTATCATTTGCAAACAACTTAGTTATAATCTTCAACCTTTAATGCTGAAAATATTGAATCTTTTGTAATAAATAATTATGAAATAAAAATGAAAAAACACCATTTTATTCCTCAAAATATATTCAATTTAGATGAAGTAGGAGTTTCTATTGTGGTGGATCGTCCTAAACTGAGTTGTAAGAAGAAGCAAGTTGACAAAGGAATATCAACTGGACGATTGCAATTAATTACTGTTCATAAAATTACGGGCCATCCAATGATTACGTCACCAAATTTCGTGTTTTTTACATCCCCCCCCCCCCTTATATCACAGGTTGCCCCACTCGATTGAAAACTCCTCAGCCTGTAGCGTCACGATTTTTGCAACTGTTAATTTAGAGAGAATTTAAGGAAAAAATTTATACACAATCTATTATTTACTCATATGACAGTCCGGAAGAAAATTAATTTTAGCGTCGATGATTTTGATATATAGGATAAATTAAATGGTAGATAATGAAACTGTTACCCCGACTCTAAGGCATCATTAATAACCGAGTTGTCATTTATTTCACATTGCAGAGGGGTGTGCCACGAGTGCATCAGTTGACTGATGTACAGTTTCATATCTGTACAATCTAATCTATCATATATAGCAAAATCATCAACGCTAAAATTGGTTGCCAAAATGTGACGCAGCCTCCCGGACTATGAATACTATAACATCATTAAAATCTTGTGTGCTTTTACTTCAAACTGTTGCACTTCTACTAGTAAAAATACATATTTTTAAAATTAACTTCATTATGCTGCTTGCAAATAATGCATACCTGAATATTTTCATATTTTAGATGCGTCGTCACAATGTGGTAACCTCTTCCCTCCCCATGTCACACTTTTTGAACTCAATTCCCATCCTCTGGAAGTGTGACGTAATTAATTAATGACCCCTTATCAATGCAATTAAAACTTTTATTCTTATGCATGTGTAATACACAATTTTAAGTTCCTAATTAAAATAGTGATAACTAATAATAATAATTTTATGAAAAGATTTTAAAAAATAGACTTTACAAATAGCATAAAGTAAATAAAGATATAAACCGAAAGGATAGCACAAAAGGATATAAACCGAAAAATTAAATACATGTTTCGAGAAATACGAACGTTTTATGATAATTAGCATCAACACCTATAATGCATTTGGATTTTCATAATGGATCTTTGGGTGTTCTGCATACGTGGGAATCCAAAATTTCTTTTCTTGAATTGATTAAAATTCATAAACCTCCAAACCTTTTTTTTTAATGTGGTATATTTCCTTGTGCATTTAATTAGTTAAGAAAGGCAATATTGATTAACATTTACTCCTATATTCTGTAATTATTTTGACCTTTACCGCTAAATATTTGAATGTTACTTGCTACGGTGACAAGACGATGTCTGATATGTATTGGCAAAAAGATTTAATTTAAATTATTTAATCCTTGATAAGTTAGAAAGGGCGTATTTTATATCAAGGAGAGTTTTAAATTAAAATTATCAAAATATTTTTTTAACTAACTTTTAATGAATAATTCAGATAGCTGGAATTCCACTAGTCGCGACAATATTTCTCATATAAATTGCTGCAGTTATGCAAACAGCTGAATTTTGAAATATCTGATTTAAGTTATTTATATATATATAATTTATATGTATGTATGTGTATACATAATATATATATTTCTCTGCACCCTATTTATAATATACCTTATTATAAATCTTTGATTAAAGGATCTTTGATTAAAGGACTTGTATCAAAAAGCATAAAAAAAGTTACTCCTTTCGAAGGTGGAAATAATTTGTTTATTAAATATTTTTTATTGTTTATTATATCTTTTTCCACATTATGTAATATTTAGTTTCAATGTTTATTGTTAAACAGATCATTTTTGATGGCCGAACTCACATGTTTGCTATTTTTTTACTGATTTTCACATGTTATCCACCTTTTCCGTAAAAACGCGAATATTTTGAACATATAAGGATTTATAAAACATTAAAATAAAATTTGTACATCAATTCACTCATACTCCAAAAAAATATTTTATTTACAAAATAAATAAAGTTGTTTTTGTTTGGAATTTTTTTTACCCATATTAGTTACCCTTTTCGAACATAGCAACATTGAACACCCCGTTGAAATATGCAATGAATGGCAACGCGATTATTGATGATGTCTGGAAGTCGGAGTAACATGAGTAATCGGGCTGCCATTCATAACACATTGTAGCAAGCTGTTTGATATTGCTATGGATACAACTTCCGCTGGTGTACCAGCTGACTGGCAGTTTCATTATCTATACCATCTAATTTATCAGCATTTGTAATATCAATCAATCCTTTGTATACAATATTTTTTTACACTTAAATTGATAACGTGTAAATATTTTTTGACAGATACTGTCGTGCAATATTTATTAATCAATCTTTCAAAAGTACAAAAGTGAAAACTTGAAAATTTTCAAAGTGATAACCATGTGTTTTTTTTTTAATTCAAGTGATGAAATTTGTTATAATTCAATTGCATCAGGAAATTGAAAGATTTACAGCATAGTCAGGGCTACCACTGGCGACTATTTGTATATTCTATTTTCACCACTATTTAAAAAAAAATACATTTTATAGTATATTTTTTTGTACATGTTGTCAAAGTGTATGTGGAAAAATTTTGTTTTGAGAAAGTGTTCCGAGATAGAATTAAAAAATAGTCGCCAATGGCAGCCCGGCACAGTAATAACATATAGAAATAACAAAAATGTTTACATATAGAAATTTAAAAATAGTGTATATTTCTGTGATACAGCGGACTCTCGTTAATACGTCTCCCCTTAAGACGTATCTCCTGTTAATGGGGACAATTTCATTTTCCCATCATTTATTATTTGCAATTAATGATAAAGACATCGCTAAACTCGTCGGATAATGAGATTTTTTTTTTCTTTTTTCACAAACTGACCGAACAGAATCGAAACTGCTCTCGTACATTATGTTTCAAAAGCAACTTTGATGTAACTTTGGTATTGAGGGATCAGTAAATTGTTAGTGACATTAATAAAGAGAAAGAAAAGTTTCTACTATCAAAAGCGTGAGAGGTTCAAAAATTGATAATGGCTGTTTGCGAATATTACCAATCAAAATGTAACATAGCAGACCAAATTTTCGAGTGTGTGTCAAAAGCGGGAAATAATGTAGAGGAAAAAAAAAAGTTCTAATGCAAAGAGAAGCAAGAGATACTTTAATTAAAGTTAAATTATGTAAGTAAAGGCATTTTGTTTGTCCTGAGAAAATTCAATTTTGGATTAACAATTGTCACTTACCTGCTTTTAAATTCCCGACTTAAAGAAAAAGTTGTTTATTTTAGCATTAACTTCGTAACCTATTTAATTTATGTCGAAAACTGAATTCAATTTATTCAATGAAAGAGAATTTTTTTTTTTTTTTTTTTTACATCACTGAAATGTTTACACCGTTTAATGCGGACTTCGGTTAGTGCGGACAAAAAATGACGTCCGCACTAACTGTAATCAGGGTTGTAAAAAACCCAGCCCTGGCGAGTAGCTGGTCAGGTACCCGGGCAGCTATCCACTGCAACCCTCAAAGTTGTAAAAAAAAAAAAAAAAAAAAAAAAAAAAAAAAACAGCCCGGGCGGATAGTTGGCCAAGTATCCAGGTAGCTACCCACTACAACCCTGGCTGCAGTACACTCTGTACATCAATAAATGAATTGTATTTCGGTAGATCCAGGAAATAAATTATTATAGTGTAGTATCAATTTGTACTAAGTCATTTTTAAAACTCATTGCCATTTTATATTATTTATTTAGAGGTTTTTAAAGAATTTTTTATTTTTTATTTATTTAGCGTTCTTGGAATAATTTTTGATTGCTTATTGTTAGTTACTAATTTTTTTATAATATATGTTAAAAAATTCGTTAATGTCACATGGGCCACATTTAGATACTTATTGAAATTAGTACTTTGAAACTATTTTTTCTAGATATTTCTTTAATAATTTAATAAATATAACTTTAGAGATCAAATTTTAACTTTCTTATCAAAAATCAAACAAAAATTCTTTTACTAAGATCGTAGTTCCTTTTCATAAAATATTTACATAGAAATATATAAACTAAGCTAGAAATATAAAATGATATAGTTGTATGCATCGATGTTTGTTTGGTAAACATAACTACATATTTTCCATAGTAACAAATCTTCCTCTGCTTAGTTCCTTTAATAATTATGTTTTTGATTTCAGTCACTTATCAATCATACTAAATCAAATTTAATAACTTGATGTTTATACATTTAGATATTTAGACATTAGCATTCAAATGTGATTCCTCTTCCATTACAACAGACGTGATATTTTGTAGCTATAGGCTATAAATTGATTTATCAAAATCCGTATATTCATTTTATTTTAAACTTAATTTTTTAACGTTTATGTTAATTATATAAATTAAATAAACCTGAAAATGCCCTCTAGAATGTTTCTTATTGATAGAACACGTTTTGATATTTTTACCAATCTTTATATCTGCAATATATTAGATGTAAATGATAATTCATGTAATATATAAAAGATAAATGTTTAAAACCCGTCAAGTATGAAGGGTTAAGAAATATATATTTTTAAAAAGTTAAATCATATTTTTTTTCATTTATTTATAAAAAAGTATTTTAAAGCCACTAAATATACATAGAATCAAAATATTTCAAGGGAGGGGCAAAAAACTGGTTTTAGTTAAAACTATTTTATAGATGGAAACAAGTTGACTTAAGTGGTCCGGACCACAAAATTTTATTTCCTTTATGTATAAATATGTTTTACTCATTTTTTAATGTACTCTTTCTCATTTATTCTTTTTCCAATGTAAATTCTTTAACAAAATTTTCATTTTAAGTCAAAAACGTAAAAACTTTTATATCTTCTAAAATAATAACTAACTCTATTTGCATACATTTTTTTTTCATTTTTACGCATTTTTCATTTTTTTTCATTTGGCTTCTCGAATATTTAAGAAAGTAACGTTTGGATCTGAGAACAGCTTAATCTCATCAATGATTCATTTATTGATTACTGTATAATGTAACATTAATTGAAATGGTGTCTGGAAGAAGGATCCATGTTACAAATTTGGGAAAGTTGGGTTTTTTGATGGCCTATGTGAAATGATTGATGATTACCCAATGTTAAAATAATTGGTATTTCATAATATACAAACTTGTTTATTATAAATAAAAAATAAAATAATAAACTTAAAATATTATTATTACTTTTCTTACCCACCAAACTATTTTTTAGAGTTTCGTTCATCTTATGAAACCCTATTCGTCCCGCTACGTTGTCTGTCCGTCACAGAATCGGTTCTCAGAAACAATATAACTTACAGACTTGAAATTTTGTGTACTTATAGCTAAATACCTACTATAAAGCTGAAAAAGATAAAATTTTAAAAAATCGTATTATTTCAATTTAGAGAGATAAAAAACCAAAAATCTAACAGCCTTTTCCTATTAAATTTAAACATGTTTCATTATAGCAGTTGCCAACAATTAAAAATCCACAATAAAATCCTTTCTACAATAATTAATTTTCTATTGAAAGATTTCCACGTGAAAATGAAAATGAAATAAAAAGTTTCACCAATTGAAAAAAAAAAAAAGATTAATATGACATCATTTTGGTAATATAACGGAAATTTTCAAACATTTCTCAATAATACAAGAAGTATGAGTATGTGTAAGTACAGAAAGCAAGTTAATATGACGTCATTAGAGAATTAAAAAGAAAATTAATCTGATGTCGTATCGGAAGTTTAACGGACTTTTTCAAATGTTTGAGAATAATACAAAGAGAGTATCAATATGAGTAATAGAGATGCAAGTAGACATGACTTCAGCAAGTGATTATAACGTCATATTGAGTTTGAGGAACGTATTGAATAATGATAAAAACCCGATTATGGAAATATTGGCATATTTTAACATTTTGACGCTCTCTACACAACATGCATAGTTTTAAAATTGATTTTTTTAAATATCGCATTTAATCCACATGACAGTTATTATTATGACAGAGTATAATAACGGGCTTTGCCCGTTATCGGACCGGTTCAGGTTTTCG
Organism: Maratus michaelseni; assembly: GCA_963931845.1. Lineage (NCBI taxonomy): Eukaryota > Metazoa > Arthropoda > Arachnida > Araneae > Salticidae > Maratus > Maratus michaelseni. The sequence continues at coordinate 323,841,886 of OZ007590.1, forward strand.
AAAAAACGAGAAAAATAGACCGGTAAATTTTTACTTTATAAAAAACATTTTTTTTTTTTTTTTTAAATAAAATTTATTTGGATTTGTTAAAGAAAGGATAAAGTGTTTTGAAAGGAATATTAAACGAAACCCTTTGTGCGATCTTCGATCACACTTACCCACTTGTTTATTACTCGTCAGTGCTCATGAGGACTAAAGTGTAACATAATTAAGATCAGAAGAAGGGTCTATGTTGAACTAGCTGCTCAGGACATCGCTAATCAATGACATTTATAGTTTTTTTATCATTTCTGCAAAATTTTTAATTTGTAACACAGGCATTTATTTCAGACATCCATTCAGTTGTCTTTCCCTGGAAATAAAAATTAGAAAATTAAATTGCATAATATTTTTATATCAAACAGACAAAAACAGTTTATAGTTGCTCCGATTTCCAATTCTATCATTAGTCAAAGCTGTATCCATTTGTTTTTATATTTCAAATCAAGCGTTAATGGGTTTATCTTGTAGTGTATCTCCTCTTAACCACACAAAGTAGCTCTAGAAGTATCAGATAAACATGATTAATGAGAAAAGAGACAAGGAAATAGCATTTTATCGCCGAAACCATCTCAGTTGTCTTACGCCCATGCTTGTAACATTGGTGCTTTGACAAAGAAGAGGCGTGAGAGATTTCAATTTGCATACAACCGTTTTTCATATTTTTATTAACGGGGTTTTTTTCTGTAAGAGACAGAAAAAGTTACATTGACAAGGACAAAAACAGTCTGTGTTTTCGATTATTAATTACTGCTTTAATTTTTTTTTTAAACTCGTAAATAAAATTTGTAAATAAAAATTGAAACAAATTGGTATTTTATAAATAAAAATTGAAAAGAAAAATAATTCCTAGTCGAGTTCTGCATTGGATCAAGTATCTTGATTTTACCGGAACCCGACTCAATCCTCAGTTCGGGTCGAGTTTGGTTGGAGTATTTTTTTCTTCGCGATTCGGGTTGTGTTGACACTAATTGTTTCGTATTCAGATCGGTTTTCAGAGTTGAGTTTTTATTCTTACGGGTCGCTTCCGGGTTGAGTTTTGATTCTTTTGGGTCGGGTTAGGGTTAGCCAGATTTTTAAAAGGATTTTCGAAATATTGTTTCAGATAAGAAATACTATACATTTGAATACGAATGAGCATATATACGCGGCGAGTTCCGCAGAAAACCGTCGTTGTAGCATGGCGCTGATATCTGATTGAGTAAACGTTCAGCTGGGACAGTGTGAGCCCCGTTCTTTCGTCCATTCGTTTTTATAACCTCAAAACAGGAGTGTTGCAATAGAAAATCCTGCAAAATGCGAGGTGCGTGCTGTAATAAGATTCCTTTGGGCACAAACCGGTTTCAGCAGCAGACATTCGTCGTCAATTCAATTAATCGTTTTCATCGTCATGACAACGCTCGTCCTGACAGTGCTCGAAAAACTCCAGAACTTTTGAATCAATTCAAATGGGACGTTTTTGATCACACCCTTTAGAGCTCGGACTTGTACCGAGTGATTTTCATCTTTCACTCATATGAAGAGGTGGCTTGCACAGTACTTCGATGGCGATGACAAACTTCGCCCAGGTAGCCGAATTTTATGACGAAGGAATTTGCAAATTAATGAAACACTATGACAAAAGCTTAAACTTAAATGGCGACTATGTTGAAAGACAGTAAAAAGCTGTAGTTTAAAGATGACTATAATATATATATTTTTTTTTTATGCAGGTTTTCATTTATAGCCACATGCAGATTACTTCCGAACTCTCCTCGTATATATTAGTTTTTCTTCACAAAAAGATAAAATTTATATTAGAGATATGATTGTAGAATCTTTTTTCATATTTTTATTAAATTATGTATGTTTTCTTTGATTTCGGATTTCAGATTCATGCAAAAATTTGGTCTGGATTTTGGGTTGATTTTCGGGTTAACAAAATCTTTTTTGTCGGGTGCGTGGTAGGTTTTTGTGTTCATGTTAAGTAGAAGTTTCGGATTCGGGCTGGCGATGAGACGGACTCATCTCGATCAGTGTTGAATTCAGGGGGTGGCCCGGGGGGGGGGATATCCCCCCCGGGAGCATTGAAATGTCACTCCCGGAAGATTTGAAATTTTAAGCTTTTAATGGTTAAAAAGTGCAATTTCCCCCACAGAACTCTACAATGTCCCCCCCCCCCCCGGAGCCACAGAAATCCCTCCCGGAAAAAAGTATCTGAATTCAACACTGATCTCGATCCCGAGCGTGGGCTCGAAACGGAGTCGGGTTCGATTCTTATACAAGTATTCGGGCTCGGACGCAAAGTAAAAATATCATTTCTTCACAAATTCGAAAAAGGAAAAAAAAACTTGTTTTTTGAGATATTATAAGGAGAAATATTCTATCTGATTCTGAAGCCATAGCACGGTCAGTGTATTAGCAACATAAAGAAGACTTGTATGCTTTGTCTATCCTCGCCTTATTTAAAGTCCTTTTGCAGAATTACTGGAAAACAGAATTCATGTCTTTCTGGCATAGTTGTACAATGAAATTTTAAAAGAATAAGAATTTTGATTTTTGCAGATTTCTGCCCATGTTTGGGTATAAATAACAAATTTGCTATTTTAAACAGATTTTCATACACGAAAAAAAAAAAAAAAAAAAAAAAAAAACACGAGGGAGTATTTAGGATGTATACTTATTTCTATGTAAGAAGAGATTTTTAAATGAGAAATTAATCGTGAAACAATTTAAAAATATTCTGAAAAATTTTCTACAGCGTACTATTGGTATCGGACGTGAACTATGATGATATTAATTTTTTCAGGCTCGATTGGGCTCGGATTTCAAATTGTCGGATTTCAAAACGACTTCGGCTCCGAGAAAAAAGCCTGAAATCATCTCGTTTGGGTCGGGTTATACCTGACCACATTTAATTCCTAGCAAATTCTGATGCAACGTACCTTTAAACCAATTCAACTTAAATTGATCTCGTCAAACTCGTGTAAGACTTTAAACAAAACGATCTGTTGTAAATACAAAAATGAAATGTATTATATTATTTTCTTATTAAAAGTAAGTGGCTATACACCTTTGACAATTGTCTGCTTATTTTATTAAAGTAATATTGGTTGGAATATAGAATACTTTATATTTTTATGTTTCGGAGGATTTTGATTTCGAAACTCTGGCTGCCAGTTTGCTCTTGCTCTCAACTTTTTCGTTCCGAGCAAAAGTTACTCGGAACTTTATTAAATTAATAGATTAGGAATTTCTACATGATCACACGCTTGTGTTTTTCTTTAGATAGGTACTAAAATGTGTGTTTCAATTGGTCAAAATACAAAAATACATTTTTTTAAATTTTTAATCAAAAATACGACGTTATTGTAGTAGCATATATTTAATTAAAGAATAAAGACATATGATCACTGGATTATTCAGTGTTCTTGCATAATTCAAGATCTGAAATATATATATGTTACATTATTAAATCCTCCTTCGCGATGTTCTCTGTTTTATGCTAAATTACAACCACACACACACACAGTTTCACTAATTCCTTATTCCCTAATAATATCTATCATTAATTCTTTTAAATTTCCCTTAAATTCATTATTATTTTGCCCGACTTACTAAAATTTAAAGCTTTTAGTTATTCCTAAATTATATCATGATTTCTGATCATTTCTGTGAATTCGAATGTTCTTTCGAAAGCCGATTTTTTTCCTCTTTCCGAGATTTTTCGCGCCTTGGGTTCATTTTACTATAAAATGCGTCCGCTTAGAAATTGTCAAAACATTTTATCATCGTCATTTGTTTTGAAGTAGATTGTACGCGTATTCCGTATTCTCGCATTGGCTAGAGCGCGCGTTACGTCATGATTTGGTATCTCTCCACTTATTCACAAAAAGCAGGTGCAATCTATCTATAATCTTCCATCTCATTGACTTCAGCGTATTCTGTCATATATATATATAAGAAACCTAAATTTTGAATGGATTTTAAAAATCTGGTATTTTCCATTGCTTTTCGAGATTGCTTTTGTGATTTTAAAGCCCTTTAGTGCTATAGAAAAATTACAAATATAGAAAGATGAATTAAATGTATAAAATACTTCTAGATGAGACATAACCCACCAATGACTTTGATAATGAGAGTTTAGCTATTAGTGACGATTTTTGCATTGATATGTTTCCTGCCAGTAAATCGAATTTTACCGGTGATTTTCATGTTAAGGAATCAACTATTAATGATGATCTTCCTGCTAAGGAGGAGAACATTTCTTTTGATTTTGACGTTAATGATGATTTAATAATGAAGACTTATGAGGACAATGCTGGCTGTTTTGCCACCACAAGCTTTCAAATTCGGCACCATGAAGGCAGTAATACAACTTCTAAAATAATGTGTCTGTCCAAAAAAAGCAATGACATTTTTAAATTTTTCAAACAATGAATGGATATTTTAAAAACCTAACGGGCAAAAACAGGTAAGGTTCTATTAAAGAAAAACCTCAGATAAAATTAGAATCACACTTGTAAATATCTCCACCTTAAGCTAATCCATATCGTGCTTTTGAAAGCTCTTTGTTAAAAACAGTTTCACCAAGACATTCAAATTCCGTCAAAAAGCGAAAAGCAGTAGGGCCAAACTTTGCAAGATGCTTAACAACTGAAGCATATACCAGGTGTCCCAAAAAGGAGGGGGCCTTTTTTTAAATTAAATAATTTGAAAACGATTAACGGTAGAAATGCTGCGTTTGTTGTACCTTTATTAAAAAGCAATACATTTTAACCCATAAGATTTCAAAATTAGTTTAAAATTTCGCCAATAGATGGCGCTGTAGGCTAAATTTGTTGGGGAGTTTTACGAAAAAATACATAATATATAAAGATGAAGATGTGAACGATTTATTCGACAGACGAAACCATTTAAATTCCTTTAGTGATTTTTAATTATTCGATTACTCTGTATTTTCTAAGTGTTTTATCACTTTTGAGAACCACTGTATCGTTCAAAATCGTTTAAAAAATATTTTATTATAAAAATACCACTGATAAAATTTAACTACAATTGAAATTGTACTAGTTACGGCTCAGTTATACCTGCTACCTCATATTTAGATGTGAAAACAAACAGAACATAATTTCAAGAATTAAATAGTTTTATTCACTTGTGTTTGGCAGTAAAAGTGCAATGAATTTGATTTAGAATATTTTTTTTTCTCTTTAGAACTTGGAATATGTCCAAATGACATATTTAGATGGAAGGAATTTCCACGTGTTCTTGTTTAAGATGCGATATCTTTATAAAGCAGTAATGACACAGTGCGTAAGCAGTTAGAAGAAATAAGTTTTCTTTATTTGCATCTAATGCATGTACTAATAAATGGCGTATTTTTAACAGAAACAAATAACGTATAATTATTTTAATATAGAACAGTGCATACTTTATGATATTCGTAAACCATTCAGACGTACGTTGTTTACCACCCTTCAAAAGAATTTTCGAGTGACTTGCATTTTTTTACGTGGTGAAAAAACAGGGGAAGAATATAAATAGTTCATGCAAGACTTGCAACAATGTGTTAAGCTAGAAAACTTTTGAATAGGAAATATTTCCTTACTTCTTTTTTAAAGAGACTGTAAAGATATGTATATGTATGTGCGTGTGTGTGTGTGTATATATATATATCAGGAAGCACACAATTCTACCACAATTTTCGAATAAAATTTTTCGCGTTATTTATTCGCAAAAAAATATTGCGAATTCTGCAATTAATAGCTGAAAGATTCTTAATCTGACGAATACATGTTAGTAAAGATTTTTAATCTGAAAAATTGGTGCCACACTCTTAGAAAATTCTAAGTAGAGAACGCACTTTGATATGAGTACACATGTAATCATTTTTAAATTATATATAAATTTCTATATTTTTTCTCATATAATTTACTTAATTCCAATTTAAAATACTTTTTCTTTACTTTCCCATCTCAAAATTCCACTATTCTATGCCTGGTATCTTATTTTTCCTTGTTAACATTCATTCCCTTTTATAACACTTTTATATTCCCTTTTATATCCCTTTTTTTCATTCTTTTTTATATATTCATTCCCTTATTAATACTTTTGCTTTACTTTCCCATCTATTTACTTTCCTATCTATATTCTTAGTTTTCCGTGTTAACATTCATTCCCTTTTATATTCCCTTTTTTTCATTCCCTTTTATATTCCCTTTTTTTCATTCCCTTTTATATATTCATTCCCTTACTGATACTTTTTCTTTACTTTCCCATCACAAACTTCCACTATTCTACCCCTGGTATCTTAGTTTTCCGTGTTAACATTCATTCCCTTTTATAATATTCTTTAATAATATTTTTCTTTCTTAAGCAGAATTTTTATTTTATCGGTGACGCATTTCAAGATTTTCGCTTATTACACTATTTTTTTCATACGCAGTTCAATAGTGCCGTCAAGTTCTCCGGTTGGCTGACTTATGGTTCCACATTGCATTTTTCCCTTGTATTTCGGTTCCTACTCACCCATTAATAAAACAGAATGCACGCCCTTGAAAGAGAATTGTTTTAGTTGGTTCCTTGATTAAGATTTATGATAGAAATCATCGTCCTCTGAAATAATTTGTATTATCTCGAAATTTAATGGAATTTAACTTAATTTAATATGGAGTTTCATTTACACTTTAATTTCTGTTTATTTTAATAATGTTTTGGAGTTTGCGTGGGAATTTTAGTATGTCCTGAAATTGTATGTACTTTAAAATGTCCGAGAACCTGTCTTCGAACAGTAAGATTCTACCGTAAATAAAATTATTCAAATTACATCATGGCTGCTCATTGCACCACGGGAAACGTTATCCGGGTGTAAATCCTAGCCTACACTGCTTTAAACCTGAGATTACCAGTATAATTATTAGATTCTGTCCTCTTTATCAAGAATATGACTAGGACACTTTAGTTGGTTGGCTGCTGAAATCTCGTAATCATCTATTAAATTCAAACTTAAAAAAAAAAAAAAAAAAAAAAAAAAAAAAAAAAAAAAAAAATACAGACTTCCTAATTCTTTGAAAACCGAATAGATTACTAGCAAAAATAAATGGTGACATCTACACTACTATTAATTGGTCCATCGAAATTTGGTATATCGCACTATGCAATGTATGAGCAATAAATTTCATTTCGATGTAATTATTAATATATCCAATTAATATGATGCCAAATTGGCATTGATTGAGTTTTGTCGGTTCTTAATACGGGTTTAAATGATTTTTTCCCTTGATTTATTACATATCTCTTTGATGAACTTCATTCGATATTATAAATATTTTTCCAAATATAAACCTTTTCAATTTTTTAGTCACATAAATCAACCGTTAAGTCTTTTAGGCATCACTTTTGTTCATAGTGGGCAGCACTGATGTTTATAATATGCATTGAATATTATCTATGGTTTTGCGAATGTCTATCACGGATTCAATTATTCTTATATAATCTATTTCTTTTTGTTCATCGTCGAGTTAATATAATAGATGATAATTTTTTTATTAGTTTTAAAATAGATTTAAATTATTGATACTTTATTGTCTATTTTTAATTTTGTTAAAATAACTATGATTTGTTTAACTGTAATTGTAGTTATACAAAAATACATGAGCTTGTAAAAATTGATAATATGGCTGTGATGCTTACTGTGTTGTTTTCATTGAATTGGTTCGTAAAGTTTCTACATTTTTCTATTCGTTTATCATACTTTCATTACATGAGGTGCAGTCGTAAAACCATCAGGGGTATACGCTATAGACAGTGAGTATATACCAGACAGTATACGCTATAACGATGGATGTATACGGAGTTATCCAGAAAATATACGGTGTATATCATCGCGTACTCCCCTGTTTATTACAATAGTTTGTGATTATTTAACAATGTTTCTTTGTAATTGATATTGCATCTCTAATGTTTTGACTTTCAATATTTATTCATTCTTAATTCAAATTTCTTTAACCTGTGGTATCGTGGTTGATCGTGCAGTTTGAGTAAGGTAAATTCTGCTTTACGGCTTATTTTACTCAAACATAAATCAATTGCGATTCACTTATATTTTGGAATATTGCCCTTGATAAAGTGTTTCGCAATATAAGTTTCCATTTGCTTCATGTGACATTTTCGCATTCTGCTTGTGGGATTTTTACTCCACATACTTTTATTTAATTTCCCTCCTTTCTTTCCAGTTGAATTTTACATTCTTGGATATAAATTTTTGTATTGTATCATAATTATTGATTGATATATAGTGCCGATTTTACTGAGATTTAATAGTTATTATCAACAAAAGTTTTATTATATATATATATCGGTAATGTTTCATTAATGGTTATATATATATATATATACATGGTGTATCTGAAATGCTTCAACAAAATTAGAGGGATGATAGTACTCATGAAGACGAACAAAAAATGCAATGGAACATGGGGTCGCAAATGACGTTTAAAGGATGAAAATCGAGAAAATGCGTCTGGAAATGGACAAACTGAGACAAGAAAGAAACACTCCAGAAAATTATTTATTGCACAGAATAGGTACAACACAGCTCGTGATGTCCAGAGAAAACAAATATTTTACAACAATTGTTCAAAGTGTCGACCGCAGACATTATTACACAGAGTACATCTACGGAACAACGACTGGCGAACATCACGTTCGAAGATTCCGGGAGTTTCCTGGATTGGCCTCCACGCTCGCCGGACCTTAACCTTTTGGATTTCTTCTTCTGGGGACAGATGAAATCTTTCATTTATGACACGCCAGTAGAAACGCCAGAAGAAGTTGTAGCGCGTATTGTGACCGCTGCAGGAGAAATCTAGGAAACTCCTGGAATCTTCGAGCGTGTCCGCCAGTTGTTCTTCCGTAGATGTACTCTGTGTAATAATGTCCGCGGTCGACACTTTGAACAATTGTTGTAAAATATTTGTTTTCTCTGGACATCACGAGTTGTGTTGTACCTATTCTGTGCAATAAATAATTTTCTGGAGTGTTTCTTTCTTGTCTCAGTTTGTCCATTTCCAGACGCATTTTCTCGATTTTTCATCCTTTAAACGTCATTTGCGACCCCATGTTCCATTGCATTTTTTGTTCGTCTTCATGAGTACTATCATCCTCTAAGTTTGTTGAAGCATTTCAGATACACCCTGTATATATATATATATGTGTGTGTGTGAACGATTTCATCAATTACACAAGCTAATATTATTTAAAAAGTCACACAGAGTTATATTATTTCAAGTTTCCTAGTACAAAGCTTATTAACAAACCAGCTTTTAATCATGTATTTAAAACCTCTTAAATGGAAATCAGTCTAGTCTTCATTTAACATATTAATAGGCAAGTAATTCAAAAGATAATTTTAGTGGTGTCTTGTCAAACAAGGTCAGCAATCTTGTCTTGTAGGTCTTGTAGGTCAGCAATTCGAAATATTCAATTTGCAATATTGTATACAGAAGTACATGTATTTATTTACGAAATATGAAAATGTTTGTATGGAAATATGTTCCAAAAATGGATTTTTTGATGATAAAATATATGTTTCAAATATTCTATTCGCATCGTTATAGTGGCCAGTGGCTCATTGGTTGATTCTGATTGACGCATACAACATATTCTTGGGATGTGTAAAAGTTTCCTTTAAGGAATAGTTTGTACACATGTAAAATATGTAAATGAAATGTTAGTTTCAACATATTTATTGTTTTATATTTCTGTTTCAGCACATTATAACATTTTGTATTTACGATTTTGCATATATATATATATAGTAACATATGTATATGCTATATAACATATATATTTGCATATATATATCTGTATGACCGGTGTCCGTAGGTGCACGGGTCGGGTTGTACTGGACCAGGACCCGAAATTTCTGCTTAAATTCACCACGAACCCAACAAAAAAATTTATTCAACCCAAACTCAATACACTTCAACCTGAACCAGACCCGAATCCAAAGTGAAAGTAAATTAATCCATATTTTAATACAATTAAGGAAAAAAATAGCCTACAATTATCTCTTTAGTATATATTTTTTCTTTTTTTGTATAAAAATGAACAAAATATACACCCAGTAATATTCAAATATATAATTTGTTTCTTTTGAAAAATGTTCAGGACTTTATTTTGAAAAACAGGGTCAACCCGAACCCGACCCGTAAAAAAAAAAAAAAAACCCAACCCGAAACTGACTTGAACCTGAAACTTTTAAAGTCAACTCGGTATGAACCCGACCCGCAACGACACAAATTAGCGTCAACCCGACCAGATCCGAACTGCGAGTAGGGTCGGGTTTGGATTCTGTGATAAAAACTGATATAGAGTCACACTCGATAAAAGAGTGCAAAGGGTTAAATATAAGTATTTATTATTTTCTAAGAATTAAATAAGTATGTATAATTTTGTTATATTAAATAGGTGCATTTCGAATCAATAAAATGAAAGCTGTTTGATCATTATTGTACAAATGTATTTATGTCTTTAAAAAATTCATATTAGTGGTTCGCGGGATTTAACATTACAAGTGTTCCGTGAGGTCCAAAAATTTGGCGACCGCTGATCTAGAGTGTGTCTGCTTTTACTTTGTATTTGCCATTCGCTATTAAAGAAATAATGTCGATTTATGTGCTACGTACTTCAGTGTAAACTTAGATGACAGGGGAAAGGATGTGAAAACACACATTAAAGGAAAGTGAAATCGAGTATTAGAAATTGAAACAAACTAGACTGCTGCAGAAACAAATTATTTGTTTAACCCAGCTTTTTTTTTATAGATGTTATCTATTAATGGACGATTTTTAACGTGAATGCCAGTTGAAGTGGTGTTAGTACCAGTGGTTTAGCGTGTGTTTTGTGCAACCGGGGCAATTAAAAATATTGCGCCCCTTACTTGTGGCTATTATAGATTTACGCTATGATTTTTAGGCAAAAATTTTTTGGCACCCCTAAAAATTTTGGTGTCGGTCCAATCACCTCTCTTTTCCTCTCATATGCTATACCACTGGTTAATATATTCCAAATGTGACTAAATATTTAATTATTAAGCAATTTAATAAATAAGCAAAATTTTATATACCATATGTTATAATTAGCGGGCTCTACTGTACTAAATATTTTTAGCTAATATGTTATTGGTGCAAGAAACGTCACTACTATAACTTGCTTCGTACAGAAAATTGCTAATATTATCAAAACTGAAGAGTGAACATACATTCCCACTAAACGTCATTTTTTTTTCTAATTGTCATATTTATTCAATTTTGTACAGCTAATTCTTTGCGAAAGATGTGAAACTATGTGTATTTCTTCACCATTATGGCTTCCTTAGCCGGGTTCTGGGAAGTATGGTCGTAAAAAGCTTTTCCCGAGTTGTTGTAGTGTGTTTGTAAGAAGCCTTTTCTAATCATTTCCTAGACAGGATACGACCAGGATCAGATGAGGTCACCCTTTCTTTCATCTGTCTAGAAAAAAAAATGCATTTCCTTTATTTAAAAGGCAAGTTTACCAAAGTCATTTTTGTTTTATTTAAATGCATCTCATTACATCAATGAAAGTATTTATCATTAATTGCCACTCAGTCGCGCGCGTGAGCAGGGCCCGCTTAAAACATAGAAGTTGGGGAAGCCCGACGTTACTCAGGGGGGGGGCCTCCCTATTACTCTACCAATTACTTTGTTATTTACTAAATCCATGTTCCGTATGCTGCAACAATTTGAAATTTTACCATCAAAATTTCGAGTAAACAACACCTTAGAAACATCAAACTTCATTCATAATTTAGATATAAAAGTTTCGTAAGGAAAAAAATGCACTTTTTACCCAATTGACTTTTTTTCTAAAAATTTATTTTGAACAGTAAATTTGGGGGCCTCTTTGTATTTCTGTGAGTAAGCACGGGCTTCCCGGGCCAATTCAGTAAAAAGGCCCTGCGCGTGAGTTTCAGACATTATATATGTGGGATAAATTCTTCGACTTTTTCTGTTCAAAAATCCTACCATCACTCGGAGTATATCAACCTAGGTATCATTAAACCACACACAAATGACGATGAGTTTTTTCTCGATCAGTTAGCAGGTCCTGATTTTCGTTTTCGGCGCAATTGGCTCGAATGAAATCTGTCACCCTCTCATTTTCTTGTTGTCCCTTAAAAGGCCTATTACAAAGGCAATATACACAAAGAATACACCATTGTGTCGAGAAATTCTTATTTTTCACAAGGCATGACTGGTAACACTTGAATGAAAAGTAAAATTTAAAGAATAAGCGTCTATATTTTATTTAAAAAAAAAAAAAACAGTCGCACAGGGTGGGGGGGGGGGGAGGAAAGAGAGAGCATACTATATATTTTAATTTCTGTATTCTGATGAAAAAAAAAACAGCAATAGCCACTAGCTTTGAAATTGTCTTTTTTCAATGTATGTAAAAAAAATATAAATAAATAAGCTTAGGGTGTAGTCTTTATACTGAAATTGTACAAACTCTGAAAGTTTCAATGCAAATACCTAATTTCGACATCATTGATATAATGGGTAAAATGTTCATCGGTTTCTGTTAAAATATTCATAGGTTACAATAAATTTTTTGTAATTAATTTTCGAAAAAAAAATTAATTGTAACTTTGTAACCAATGAATTTTTTAAGCAAAATCAATTTCTAGAAGCTTCAAATATGCGAATTAAAAATTACAGGTCACTGCGCTAAGTAATTTTTAAGTTATACTTAAACAACTACCCGCATTGCAATGTGTTTTGCCTTTTGCAATGTGTTTGCAGTATGTGCATTACAAATGAATTTAATATCAAAAGTTCCAAACTTTAAACCTGCATAATTCCTAAACAACTTTACCGAATGACTTCCCGTTTGGTAATCCTAATGTAAAATTTACCGAAAGGACGAAATATGATGTCAAAATTAGTTTTTAGTATTGAAAATTTCAGAGTTTGGTACAATTTCAGTATGAAGACGACTCCCTAAACTTATTTTTTTAAACAGAAATTGAAAGACGATATAATTTCCAGTCGAATGGATGTTTCCGTTCATTTTCTGAGACAATTTGGTGATTAAAATGTATGGCGTGTTCTCTTTTAGGTATCTTTCTTTACAAAAAGCTACCTATTGCAGCCGTTCGAAGGAAAACAATTCCAAAACATTTTGGTATATTTTCACCGATCTGACCCACAGATATATTATTCTGGAGAACAAAAATCGTCTGTCAACATATTTTCATTTAGAAATAAAGATTTTTTTTCAGTTATAGATTAAAGCAAGGAGACAAATTTAAGCTCCTTGCATTTAGGTCTACAATAATTGCTCCCTATTCACAATTGAATTTAATAAAAAAGAATATACTATTTCCATTATCTTTGAAGGATTGCTATTATAACGTTTCACAAAGGAGTTAAAAGTAAAAATGTTAAACTTGACATATGTTTTTATATAATTCGCCGATTTCCACGATTTTATTTGGCCCGCCTCTTTTCATTGGTTGCAGTTTCCTTTTCGTGATTATTTGTCACAAAATTTCACTTTTTTAAAACTTAGTTATGTCAAGGCCTTGTGACATGTTGAAGATTTTACATGCTCACATATCTGGAAGATAATCCCTTAGATCCCTTAGGAATGAAAGACCTTTTGTGAATTGTCACTACTCAAGTAAGAGTACAAAAGGGTGACAGGTGGACGTGAATCAACTAATCAATTACTTGGAAAAAGGGGATAATCTTCTAAGAATGAAAGATAGAAATATAGATTGGGGGTCTTTCATTGTCACCTGGAGATAAGCGAGATTGCAAGGTAGGTTTTGTATGGAGAGCAATGCTTTCTGCAGAAATTCCCGGGATGAAAAGAAAGCCACTGCAAAGTGTAATTTTCAGTCTGGAAGTAAAGGATTAAAAAGGACGGTCGTCCATCAGAAGAGATTAGAGGGCGTTGCTTTCCCGAGAGAAGAAAAGACGAGTTCTAGAAGGGTCCCCTTGAGTTTTTTTGGAAGGAGGCAACAAGTACATTTTGGAGTTGAATGTTGAACAAGTTGGTTGTGAAACAAGCTAGAGTGAGGTTCCACTTTGGAGCGGACGTCAGAATCGGAGTTTGGCTGACCATGTAAATTTACAGCATGGATGCTTATCATATTTTTTCATTTTTACTTTTGTTTTCTTTTTTTTAATGTGTTAATTTAAAATAAAGTTTTTTTCGTTTCAAACGATAAATGGAATTTATTAATTATATATACAACGTCTCACGCTACCACAGCAATAGTATATATAATTAATTGGTGGCAGCAAATGGGATATGTAATCTAGAATAAATTAGATTACGGATCTATGTTAACCTGATTAAACAGATGATGAGCCAGTGGAAAACGGACAAGCAGAGTTGTGGATTCGTGAAGTCTAATTGGAGTCGTGGTTTTTTCTCGGAGTTCTAGCAAGCAGAGAACTGGTAAAAGAACTTTATCGACAAAAGCTGTGTAGTGTATGGACAGTCAACTATAGATTTGGTGATACGTGTTTGTGCTTCTTAATATATCCAGTGGAATGAAGATATGCGGCGTACCATCTGAGTTGTCTACATACGGATCTGAGGTGAAATTAGTGCCTCATCAGCGAAACTAGTGTCTTCAAATCTTCAAACATATGTGTGTGTCATCTTTAAAAGTGCTTGGAAGCCTAATATCAGTGTGGAGGAAATATCTGCATCTGAAGGTAAGCTCTTTTATATAAAATCTTCTATAGAGGTCTGTTTTAAATTGAATTTTGTGTATAAATTTTAATTTTGGGGAACAAAACTCTATGTGAAATTTAAGAATTCTAGGGAAGCTATTAATTTGGTATTTAAATTTTAGTTAGAATTTTTATGTTTGTTGATTTTCTGGTATCTGTTTGGTATAATATTGGGTTAAGAAAATTATATACTTATGTATATGTTAAAATTTACTTGGGGTATAGTAAATTGTTATTGATTAATTGAGATTATTAATCAGGGTATTTTAATCATAATTTTGTATAAAACTTTTGGAAATAAGAGTTTTGTTTATATACATTTTAGTTATTACAGTAATAAAGTTATAGCTTAATTTTATGGGTATACTGTGGATGATTATGATTAATGTTTCAAAATAAATTGATGTTATGTACTGTTGGGTATAAAATTTATTTTGGGGGATATACTCAGTTTGAAAGACGTCACTGTTGCATGAGAATTTGCTATATTAAAATTGTGTCGTTTTTGAATACATTATTATACGTATAGTGAAGAAAATTCTATTTCTGTGTTTATTGTATTATTGTAAATTGAATATATCTGATATTTTGAAAATTATTATATTTTTGGGGAAAATATGGCAGAATATTTAGGAAAATATTCTTGTGTCTATATAATATAAAGTGTCTTGCTGTTATTAGCAGAGGAATTTGAGACCAGTGTGTCAAAAACGTGTAAAAATAAAGCTATAATTCAGGCTATCGTAGATGCAGAGGATTATGATGAAAGTTTCGCTAAAATTCGATTGCAATATTTTCTTGAACAGGAGGCGGAGCGGAAAGAGAAGGAAAAACAAATCGAAAAAGATCGTAAAGAAAGAGAGAGGCAAATTGAATTAGATAGGATTGCGCAAGAGGAAAAAGATAAGCTTAGGAAATTTGAGTTAGATAAACTTGAAAAACAACTTGAGGTAGATAAACTTGAAAAACAACTTGAGGCAGATAAACTTGAAAAACAACTTGAGGCAGATAAACTCGAAAAACAGCAACAACTTGAATTACAAAAACTTGAAAAAGAGCAGCAATTTGAATTAGAAAAATTGCGTATTCAAAATTCTGCGGATGTTGTTAGTGTTTCATCTAATGAATCAAATGTAGATTTTCATAGAACTCCTAAGGTAAATTTAAAGGATTTGGTTCCGCGTTTTGATTCTAAGTTAATTGATATAACTCTTTTCTTTATGATTTTTGAAAGGCAAGCCGAGAAAGCTAAAATTTCTTAGGAAGATCTGGTTAGTCAATTAATTCCTTTGTTACCTTCTGATATTGCCGAAATTATAGTAAAACAACCAGCAGACAAATGTGATGATTTTCAACACATAAAGAAAGTTTTGTTAAATAGGTTTAGGCTAAGTACAGGCGCCTTAAAACAAAAATTTGAAACTCATCAAAGAAAATCTGGTGAATTATGGGTGGATCTGATTTATGAGTTAAGGGGTTATCTTGATAATTGGTTAGAGTCATTGGAAGTGAGGGATTTTGAATCCTTAAAAGAACTAATGCTCACCGAACAGTTAAAAAAACGTGTCCCTTTTGAGATAAAAGAAAAATTTATGGATGAGTGGGAGGAAATAAAGATTGCTTCTAAACTCGCGGAAAAATCGGATAAGTTTGAGAGTATAAGAAGAGAATTTAAGAGGTCGGATAGAAAACCTTGGGAAAATAAATCTTTCCAGGATAAGCAAAAAGACAATTTTAATTCTAAAAGTAGAAATGAAACTAAACCTAAATCGGAAATTGAGAGTTCAAAAGAGAGGGGGGAAACTGATCAATTTAAGAAGGACAATGCTTTTGAAAAGCAAAGACAAGTCCAATGTTATAATTGTTTGCCCGTGGGCCACATCCGACCAAATTGTCCGGAATTGTTAAAAAGTAAAACTAATTATGAGGATAAAAGCATAGCTTGGATCATTACTAGTGATGGGAAAAGTGAAAATAATAGGGAAGGTGTGGAAACCGAATTGCCTATGGTTAATTTATGCGTGAATGGTAAGAAAGTAAAAGCGATTAAGGACACAGGTGCGCAAATTGCGGTTTTAGATGCTAATGACATTCCGTGGAGTGCTAAGAAAGTGGGAAATGTCTTTCTTATACCGGCTCTCGGAAATAGACAAAAGGCGGATTTGGTGTCCGTGCCGATTGCTTTGATAGAAGATGAAAAAGAGCACGTTGAAAAGAATGTGGTGGTTGCAGTTGTGAGAAAACTAAATTCTCCTCCACTGATAACACCCGTTGTTTATGACTTATTAAATTTAGGAAATATGGATAAGAAAAATTCAGTGTGTAAACAGGTGGAAAATCAGAGAGAATTAAATGGGCAGGGAACCCTCAGATTATCTAGCGATCACGAGCAAAGGGTTGTTAGAAAAATGGTTGTGAATGAAATCTGTGAAAGGGATAATAAGTCTGTTGATGAGTTGGAGGTATATTCACCAGGAGACGTGAATGATAGGAATTTGGAAAAAGGATCTGAATTGATCGATATAAAAGATAATGCTTCTCAAATGGATATGGTTAAAAGGTCATGTAAGAGAGGTCAACTTCGGGAAAAGAATTCTGAGCATGATGTAAATATACCCAGGTATTTTGTTGGTAGTATGGGATTTATACATGTTAGAAATAGAATTAGAAAGAAATTGAGTTCATCTATGACTGTGGCCAGTAAATTTAACTCTAGGATGAAGGAAAATAATGGAGAAAATTGGGGGGCTAAATGCCAAGAAAGTGGATATGGAAATTCGAAGAATTCAAAGTTAAAAAGAATGGAGCATTCTGCTTTTAAAACGGATCATAAAGAAAGATTTATTAAAATCAAACAAGATTTTGAAAAGAAGAATTATGATTATGAAGTTGTAAAGCGAAATTTATTGTCGAAAAGATTTTCTGATAGAAGTAATTTAGATATTGGCTTTCGGGAGAATTCTCTAAATTAAGTTTATTCTAAATTTGGGAGTACTCATTATTGTAATATCTGTATTGTGTTTATGTATCATTTAATGCTTAATATTATTTTCGTAATAGTAAAACTTCATTAATTTCATAATTGCATAATTTAGTATGCTTTCTTTTTGTTTGTAGAAGTATCTAAATTTAAGCTTTTAAGCAAGTTTTTAAGAGAATTGTTTTAGGCATTGTGTTGTATATAGATTTATTCTTTCCTTTTATTATTATTATTTTTTTGTTAGAATCATGTAAAGTGTAATCTGTATTTGGTATTATATGTATGTGAAATATTTCAAAATTGTTTCTTAGGGCATCAATAGTATAAATTATTCCTGGAATTATACTCAGGTATTGTAGGTAGGGGATTATGGTAAATCCTATTGACAGTGTGGTCTATCAAATACTGAGTATGGGAATGTGTTTGTATTCAATAGGGATTTTTCATGTGTTATTCAAAATTCCTTTGTGCTTTGATGACCTCTTTCGAAGTTGATTGAAGGAGCTTATTGTATTGTTGTATATACCAAATTTCCTGCAGAAATTTTTCCTTAGGGGGGAGGAGTTGTGACATGTTGAAGATTTTACATGCTCACATATCTGGAAGATAATCCCTTAGATCCCTTAGGAATGAAAGACCTTTTGTGAATTGTCACTACTCAAGTAAGAGTACAAAAGGGTGACAGGTGGACGTGAATCAACTAATCAATTACTTGGAAAACGGGGATAATCTTCTAAGAATGAAAGATAGAAATATAGATTGGGGGTCTTTCATTGTCACCTGGAGATAAGCGAGATTGCAAGGTAGGTTTTGTATGGAGAGCAATGCTTTCTGCAGAAATTCCCGGGATGAAAAGAAAGCCACTGCAAAGTGCAATTTTCAGTCTGGAAGTAAAGGATTAAAAAGGACGGTCGTCCATCAGAAGGGATTAGAGGGCGTTGCTTTCCCGAGAGAAGAAAAGACGAGTTCTAGAAGGGTCCCCTTGAGTTTTTTTGGAAGGAGGCAACAAGTACATTTTGGAGTTGAATGTTGAACAAGTTGGTTGTGAAACAAGCTAGAGTGAGGTTCCACTTTGGAGCGGACGTCAGAATCAGAGTTTGGCTGACCATGTAAATTTACAGCATGGATGCTTATCAAATTTTTTCATTTTTACTTTTGTTTTCTTTTTTTTAATGTGTTAATTTAAAATAAAGTTTTTTTCGTTTCAAACGATAAATGGAATTTATTAATTATATATACAACGTCTCACGCTACCACAGCCTCTATAACATAGAAATACTGTATTGTCTCCTATGGAACGGCGATAAAGAGTTAGTTAATTATTTACATTTCTAATTATCGGGAATGAAATATTTTGCTCAATTAATGCATTTATTCTTCTTTTAATGATACGTGAACGAAGTCACGGGTAACAGCTAGTAATGTAATACTTTCTTAAACGCTAATATACTATGTATTAATTTAAATTAATGTTCTTCCCTAACCACTTATATCATGTGTATTTAATTTTTAACTTTGTATGCAAAAACTTAATATGTTACCATTAATTTCAATATTTAATTAATAGTATTTTTAAATCCATAGCATCTTAATTCACATAATTTAGTATTTTAATTTGCCCACGGTGGACAATATCATATTCTAATATAATGTAATACTTTCTTAAACGCTAATATAATATGTATTAATTTAAATTAATGTTATTCCTTAACCACTTGTATCATATGTTTAATATTAAATTTAACTCCATAGTATCTTAATTCACATATAGTATTTTAATTTGTCCAGGGTGGACAATTTCATATTCTAATATAATGTAATACTTTCTTAAACGCTAATATAATATGTATTAATTTAAATTAATGTTATTCCCTAACCACTTGTATCATATGTTTAATATTAAATTTAACTCCATAGCATCTTAATTCACATTTAGTATTTTAATTTGCCCACGGTGGACAATTTCATATTCTAATATAATGTAATACTTTCTTAAACGCTAATATAATATGTATTAATTTAAATTAATGTTCTTCCTTACCACTTGTATCATGTGTATTTAATTTTTAACTTTGTATGCAAAATGTCATTTCTTGGTACATGTATTTATTTGTAGTATTAATCATTAATTCTTAGTTTTAACACATTACATCCTATTTTTTAACATAGAATTAATCATTACTACATCCATTTTTACTTTAATGTAATTGGATTTATTATTCATTTTATATTTAATTTCATATATATTTATTAACTAATTATTATTTATTTTATTTTTTATTTCATTTATATTTATTAACTAATTATCACTTTAGATAGAATGGTTTCATTTTTAATATTGATTTTTCCATTGTATATTCACTACATATTCAGATCATAGATGCACCATGGTTTGTTTGCTTTAAATATTCCATATATCCATGTAATTCATTTTCTAAATCATAGATGGCAGCACCATGGTTTGTGATGCTTTAAAATATTCCATATATCCAAGTAATTCATTTTCTAAATTGCTTTGGCAACAGGGTTTGTAATCTTCTAAAAATGTTTTTGGCAACATTTAGAATTTTTTTTTGCAATTCATTGCCTTTATTGTTGTCTTCATATATCTGGTCAGTGTTGTGAGCAAGAATCCATCTTCATCACGTAGTTTTTGGTATTTGGGGATCTATTATCAAGTTTTTCTCTTATAATTATGGGTAAGGTTTCTCTCCTTTTTGGTATTGTATTAGTATTGTATTTGTTTTATGATCTTTAAGTTTTTTTTCCACTAGATGGTTATGTGTCTTTGAGTGGTCGTCCCAAATTCATATTCTTTAGCAATTTTAATGCTAATATGAAGATGAAACCACTCATTTTATTTGTGGAATTTATGCATTTGGGACTTGATAATTCTGTATAAATTCCACAAATTTCATTCATTCTATGTATTTCATTCAATTTTTAATTTAATTTCTACTTCTTTTAAATAAGTATTCAATATCTATATTCAGAGTGCTGGGGTTACAATTTCGTTGTCAATAAATTATTACTTCCTAAATCATAATTTCAAGTTTCAGTTGGTGATTCGGTAATGTTTCATTAATGGTTATATATATATATATATATATATATATAATATCTTTGAATTTCAAAAAACATATCAAGTTCTTGTAACATTCTAATTAAATCTATATATATATATATATATATATATGACATTTGTCATGCCGTAACTCTCCTGTTTATGAACCGATTAGATGTGACTGAGTATGTGGATAGGACATACCAAGGTCTCGACTGAGTTCGTTGGCCAGTTTCATCCGCCTTCTTGTTTCAAAATGGCAACCAGTAAAAAAATTTAAATTTTTAAAAATTCAAAAAGATGTACAAAAAGTTATAAATTGAAAAAATTGTTTATGTTATGTGTTAGAACGTGATACAAGGATTCTGGAACATTTTTTGTTTTTGCTATATCTTATAAAATGGCTGAGATAGGACAGTTTGAAATTCCAGGGTGGCGGAGATTTCGAAACAATCTGATATTTGTTATGCTGTAACTCTCGTATTTATGAACCGATATGGATGTAATTGATCATGTGTACAGAACATACCAAGGTCTTGACCAAATTCGTTGGCCAGCTTTATGAGCCATCTTGTTTAAAAATGGCGGCAAGTTACATTTTTTTTTAATTCAAAAAAGATGTATAAAAAATTATAATTTGAAAGAGTTGTTTTCGTTAAGTGTTAGATTGTGATACAAGGATTCCGGAACATTTTTTGTTTTGGTTTTATCTTAAAAAATTGCAGATATATGGCAGTTTAAAATTTAGAGTGGCTGACATTTTGAAACAATCTGATTTTTGTTATGCTGGAATTCTTATGCTGAAATTTGCATTTAAATTCAGTGTTAACGAAAACCGGGATTGAATTTTCTATAACCGAGTTCCAAGCAATTTAGCTGGGTGTTTGAGTAACATGAGTTTAATTTTTAAAAACATGCCCTGTGAAAGCTACCTTTTCGTCCCGGTACAGGCCGGAAAGACTTTTTCTTTTCTTTCTGTTTCTTTCTTTCTTTTCTTTTTTTTTCTGGCTGATTGTACATCGATATATATTTGCAAGAAATTGATCATATTGCAGCAAAAATTCGAAATCTTTTAAAATTGAATATAATATATCAAAAACCGACAGTTACCATCAATTAATATAACTGGCATTACGTAAATTAATTTAAAAATATCATTATGGAAGTAAATAAAAATTAATAATGTTGTGTAAAATTAAATCATTGTTTTTTGTTAGTATGCATTATTCTAAACATTGTGTGTACGAGCGTCCCATTAGCAAGAATGCATCTAATTTTTTAAATAAAACTCAGCTTTTTAAACTTTTTAAATAAATTCACAATAGTATCTGTTAGCAAATTGGTTTTAACGAATTCTGATAATAACGAATAATTTTCACGCTACCAGCTTTGTTAAAAGGGTTTCTATTGTAATTTTAGCCAATATAGTGCTTTAAAAAATCGGCCAGCAAGACAGTTTGAAAAGTAATTATTTGTTTTAATTTCTTTGGAATATTTGTAAATCACACAACCCATATCTTTCAGTGACAGATTAATTGTTACGTCAGATAAAATATAATCTTCTCACATTCCTTTCTTCCTGATTTACTCGTATTAGTATGCACAGTATGAAGTTTCTTTTTTCAATTGAAATTTACATTACATCCACATTTGAGATAACTTATTATTGAAATGATATTATGTTCTGCTGAAAATCAATTTTTCAAGTATCGTTTAGCTGCTTTTTTTATTAATCAAATACTTTTTAATAGGATTCATTTATTCAGCAACAAAAATTAATACACCACTCCCTCCCACCAGCCCCCCCCCCCCCCCCCCCCCCCACACACACACACACAAAGTGTTTGTTTTTAGGAATTACCTGTCTTTTTTTATGAGTGTTCTGTCATTTTTTAAAATTTAGGTTGAGTACAAGGCCATATTTAGAAAAATATTTCGAAAGAAAATTTGTGTGATCCAAATTTTATTCTTCTTATCTTATTTCAGATTCATTTTTTGCTAGTTGAATAGATACAATTGACTACGTTTCATTGTGTATTCAATTAATTTATAAAAGAATTTTTTTTATCTTTCAGCCTTCCTCATTTTGCGAATACATTTATAATCTCGTTTGATCTTATTGCTGCTTCGCTGATGCTTTGACATCAGTGTCAACCCAAATTGTTTTCTGAAATTTGTACAGGTGTTTTCAGATATTTTATTTCCAAACTGTTTTCCCAGGAGCATACGTCCGAACAACTGAATTTTTCAAACTTTTAAAACATTTGTGGATATTTGGAAATAAAACTCTTACTACATTCTTCAAAAATTTCAGTTAAACAAGTTGGACGACCTAAATCAGGCCATTGTAGCCATACAATTTGACAAAGTTGAAATTTCGCTTTTACAGAGTTCTATTAATGAAATTTCGTATGAATTTTGAAGATTTTCTAGAAATTGCATTCATTTTTATAACATTCTGACAATTAAACAATTAAGAGGTGCTAGCATAGAATTTTAGTTTATGTGTCTTAATCATCTTCGACTGATTCATAATGGCATAGTTACATTAATAAATATCCGGTTCAAATGAGTGACAATGAATTTTTGTGTAATATATTTCTGTAATATATGTGAGTGTTGCATATTTGTGTAATTTTGGTCTACGTACGCAGGTTTACATTCAAGGATACATTTGGTATCGCATCAAAAAAGTGCATTATTGAAAAAATTGGACATATATAGTTTTGAAATGATTGCTTAATTCCTATTAAAAAAAAAAAAGTAATCTATTGGAAAAAAGATAACGCAAAAAACATTGTTTTTATTTTTTTTCAAAAACAAGAGAGCATAAACATTATTCACTTCTTAAAAAATGTCTTTTTATTTTTTTCAGAAAATTAAAACTTGCTGGAATTTAAAAGTCTACTTACGAGCTTTTAATGGGCTTTATCTGTATAGAAATATAAATCCTATCCCCTGCCACCACCGCCAAAAGAACAAAACAAACAAAGAAACATTCAAACACTCCCAGAAGTTGATTTTTTTTTTTGTTCCTACTTATGCTCTACATGTTTCTGAAATCCTATTTGATTTTCTAATTTCCCCCATGTTTTTAGGAATACCTGCCTTTTTTTTTTTTTTTTTTTTTTAAGTACGTATGTATTCTATCATTAAAAAAAAAAAAAAAAAAAAAAAAAAAAAATAGATTGAATTCTGCCGTATATTATGTTTTCTAGTACATTTCTGATGCCAATATAACATGTTACTCACACCAAAGACAATTATGTAAAAAAAAGATCCATAAAATTTATAAAAGTTGAATTATTTTCAATTCTACACTGTAAAAAAAATTGCAGTAAAATTACGGGCAGAGGCCGGCAGCAGAGATTCCAGTCATACCCCGTAAAAAAAAACAATCCATGCCCATCATTTTGTGCAGCCCGTAATTTTACGGGGCGAAGTAATACAGCATTATAATGCACAGGATATAATGCACTTTAAAACACAATAACACTTTACTTACTGCTCCGTAGCACGTAGCACGTTAGATAATCATCACAGAATTGCTTTTTTGGCGGGTTAAAATTTTAGAAAACACGAGTAAAATGAAGTGTTACACCCTAGCCGAGGACAATGTATGGGGTCGTACCGTATTTTTACTAACATATGGGCTAGAACTGTAAGAATATGTGGATTGCTCTTAATTTTCTAAGTATCTAAGGGATAAGGCCGCTTATTTAGCGGATCAGACCGTTTTTCATCAAATAAGGCTGTTGCCCGTGAAAATTGAAGGGCAAACGCTCATAAATTTACAGTTTTTTCTGAGAGTGTAGTCAAGAGAAAATTCCAATCAAGAGGTTCTATTGAAAAACGACCCCCGCGAACTGTTTTCGGTCGTTGAAGTATACATTAATAGTACCATTGACTAATGTTGTTTTTACAATAATCAACAATTGTTACGTGCTTTTCGAGTTGAAACGTGTTAATAAAATCCAAGTAATTTTCCTCTGCACATCTGGGCTTAGCTTCAAGGATAGGTTTGCAACAAAAAAGTGCATTTTGAAAAAATTGGACATGTAACCTTTGGAATGACTAATTCAATTCCAACCAAGATAAATCTTTAAATCCACGTAAACATTACTAATTTCTAAGATAAAATAATATATTTCTATTTTATAAAGTCATAAAACTTGATGTCATTGAAAGCAGAACGACTCCGTTTATGTTTTTCAGAATATCGGAGCACGAACTTCGGATATTTACCCAGCGAAGAGAAAAAAAAAATGGAGTGAACATACCTCGATTGTTGGAAACCATCCAACTGGCATTCTCTATCGCATCGTAGAAAAATAAAGAGAAAAAAAAAGAACTTTGTTGTCTTTCATAATCATTCACTTTCTCTATTATTGTCAGAGACTGCAAAAGACACAAAAGGTTCGATAATGCTATATTTAAAATTTCGCGGGTTGTAAAATTCCTTTGTAGCTTAAAATTTCCATTTGGGAATATTTATTTTTCATTTCGTTATCAGTCGAAATCCAAGAAAGTTTCCGTCGGGCACTAGAAATAATACTATATTTTGCTGAAAATCTGCCTTTCAAATATTGTTTAGCTGCAGTTTTATTATTAAAACTATATTATACATATCTAATGGGATTTATCTATTCACCAAAATTAATACCTATCTTCTCCCCCTCAAAAGAAAAAGAAAAGGAAGAAAAAAAGAAAGAAAAAGAAGAAGAAATTTATAGATGAATTTTCAAAATGAAAAATTAATTCAAATTATGAACATATTTAAGCTCTTTGTGCTTCGAATGAATCCTATTTGATCCTCTAATTTACCTCTTGTTTTTAGTATTACCTGCTCCTTTTTTAAAATGAATATTCTGTCAATTTTTAAATTTATGTAGAACATTTTTACTACTGTATTTTTTATGGCAATGCAACATGTCGCCTGCACCAAAAATAATTTTGTAAATAAATATCCATAAAATGTATTAAAAGTTGAATAATTTTAAATTCCAATCAAGAGAAAATTTTAAAATGCTT
Source organism: Maratus michaelseni (assembly GCA_963931845.1). Classification (NCBI taxonomy): domain Eukaryota; kingdom Metazoa; phylum Arthropoda; class Arachnida; order Araneae; family Salticidae; genus Maratus; species Maratus michaelseni. Next base: position 323,867,753 of record OZ007590.1, read on the forward strand.
TTGAAAGTAACCGAAACTTTAAAAATATTTAGTTTTATTTTTTCTGAAAACGAGGCATAAATATTATGCGAACTTCAGATATTTACCCAGCGAAGAGAAAAAAAATTGGAGTGAACACACCTCGATTGTTGGAAATCATCCAACTGGCATCCTCCGAAGCATCCTGGAAAATAAAGATAAAAAGATATCGCTATGTTGTGCTTCATAATTACTCACTTTCTCTAATACAGTCAGAGCCTTTGGAAGACACAACAGGATTGATAATGCTCTGTTTAAAATTTCTCGGTTTGTACACTTGGCTTGTAAAAACAGTTAGATATTTTTACTGAAAGTTGATTGTTTTTCTGTGTCTTTTGTTAATAGATTGCCTTTTCCATTTAGTGTAAAAAATACTAAAAACTGCAAAAGAATTTGATAGATATAATTTTAAGAACATAAACTTTATTTTTCATCCTCGTGACCTAATATGTTTTACAAAATATACATATATTTTCTTACTAGAATGTGAGTGCGTTCAAATATATAACTTTTCTATCTTCATAAATAATAAATTAAGACAGGGAAATATATCTCTTACCTGTTTCAGTAGCGCAGGTGCCCACCAAATCCCGTTGGTTCTGGATATCACTCAGATTATAATGATTTATCACACGGTGCATATCGCTCATATTAGCTAGAGTGAAAAACAGAAAGAAATTATTAATTAAACTATGTTAAATTCTGTATTGTGAAAATGTATGTTTTTCAAACTGTTGAAGACTCGGTTTCTAACGAAATAAATTTAATTTACATCTGGATTATTAGATAAAAATAATGTATCAACCGAGAGAAGTTATATCTTCTCGGAGAACAAATTTTGAAGCTCTTACAGCTAAACGAGTTGAATATAAACTGAAAAAGGAAACATGGAAGAGTTCAAAGTCTAAAACAGGGCACAAGAGAGTATAGGCGATCACAGTACGTGTAAACGTATCAGTGTAAAAACCGCAAGTATGCATCTTTGTTTCATTGTCCACACATGTACATCACAAAACGCAGAAGAAGAAAGTTTCTTGTTTAAATGATATTGAAAGTTAGGATTGTTCTTTTCAGGGTTACACACCTCAAAAATATGAGGTTCTACTGAAAAACGATCCCCCAACGAACTGTTTTTGGCCGTTGGAGTATATATTAGTAGTATCATGGACTAATGTTGTTTTTGCAATAAGCAAGATTTTTTACGTGCTTTTTGAGCTTAATAAATCCTATTTAATTTTTCTCTACATATCTGGGCTTAGCTTCAAGGATAAGTTTACAACAAAAAAGTGCATTTAAAAAAAAATGGACATGTAGACATTGAAATGACGAATTCAATTCCAACCAAGAAAAAACTTTAAACCCACGTAAACATTACACATTTCTAAAATAAAATGATATTTGTTTTTTCATAAAGTCATAAAACTTGATGTCATTGAAAAGAGAACGACTCCGTTTATGTTTTTCAGAATATCGGAGCACAAATTTCGGATATTTACCCAGCGAAGAGAAACAAAAAGGGATTAAACATACCTTGATTGTTGGAAACCATCCAACTGGCATTCTCTATCGCATCGTAGAAAAATAAAGAGAAAAAAGAACTTCGTTGTTTTTCATAATCATCCGCTTTCTCTATTATTGTCGGAGGCTGCAAAAGACACGAAAGGTTCGATAATGGTATATTTAAAATTTCGCAGGTTGTAGCTAAAAATTTCCATTTGGGAAAATTTATTTTTATTTCGTTATCAGTCGAAATCCAACAAAGAACCGAAATGCAGTTTTGGTTCGGTTTCGGTCGGAAAAATTTGTTTCCGTCGGGCACTAGAAATAATACTATATTTTGCAGAAAATCTGCCTTTCAAATATTGTTTAGCTGCTGTTGTATTGTTTTGAAAACATTATACATTTCTAATGGGATTTATCTATTCAGCAAAATTAATACTTTTCTTCTGCCCTCCCCTCCCCCAACAACAACAACAACAACAACAACAAAATAGAAAAAGGAAGAAAAAAGAAATAAAAAGAAGAATTTTTTTCAAAATGAAAAATTAACTCAAATTATGCACCTACTTAAGCTCTTTGTGCTTGAGACGATTCCTATTTGATCTTCTAATTTATCTCTTGTTTTTAGGATTACCTTAATTTTTTAAATGAATATTCTGTTGTATTTGTATATTTAAATGTGTGTTGTACACCAGCCTATGTTATCTTTACTACTAAATTTCATATGGCAATGCAACATGTCGCCGGCACCAAAAACAATTTTGTAAATAAATATCAGTAAAATTTATTAAATTTGAATAATTTTTAATTCCGCAATCAAGAGAAAATCTTAAAATCCGTTTAAAAGAAACAGAAACCTTGAAAATATTTAGTTTTTTTTTTTTTTTTTTTTTTTTTTTTGAAAACGAAGCTTAAATATTATTCCTTTATAAAATGAAATAATCTTTTTTTATTTTTTAAAGTCATAAAACTTGATGTCATTGAAAAGAGAGCGACTCCATTTATATTTTTTAGAATATAAGAGCACGAACCTCGGGTATTTACCTAGCGAAGAGCAAAAATTTTGGAGTGAACACACCTCGATTGTTGGAAACCATCCAACTGGCATCCTTCATCGCATCGTGGAAAATAAAGATAAAAAAGAGGTTTCTCTGTTGTGTTTCATAATCTCTCACTTTCTCTAATATTGTCAGAGGCTTTGGAAGACACAACAGGATTGATAATGCTCTTTTTAAAATTTCGCGGTTTGTACACTTGGCTTGTAAAGGCCCTTAGATATTTTTACTGAAAGAAAACATATTTTGTGTTTTTTGTTCAGTTAAATAATTTAAGCGGCACGTCTGACGTTATCGTTTGCATCTGCAGAAAAGAAAAGTTGAGGAAAAGTTGTGTATTTTTTTAATATATAAAGTTAGTACATTTTACTTTTAGATTTTTCTTACAATTTTTCTAATTATCTATATGAACCTGGTACTTTTGAGTTTTATATTTCTATATTCATGGAAAAAATCATCAACTCTTCACACACCATTTTTTATAGCTCTATGAAGATGCAAGAAAAACAATGTACAAACTATGGGCAATCGGGGCTAATATGAGACGGCCAAAAATATGGGGCTAATGTGAGACACACACAAAAAAATGGGGTAAAATTTTTTATAGTAATAAAATTTGCTTTGTAATTGTTTTGTAAGCAATACATCATTTTACTTATATCATATCTATTACAAATGCACTCAAAATTTAAAAAGAATAATCCCAAAAAATATACATTACATAACCTTACTGTTTTTTTATAAGTAAAACTTTCCTGTCAGACTTCAAAGCTTTTGCCGTACAACGCTTAAACAAAACTTAGGTAAATCATTTCTAATAGGCCTTTATTCACTATGAAATGGTGAGTCATTTTAGCCTTTAAAATTTGGAATTTGTTTAACGTGGCCTGAGTTATAAAAAATCAAACTCAAAGAGCTAATGTGAGACAGTGTATGGGGCTAATATGAGACAGTGTATGGGGCTAATGTGAGACAGTGTTTGGGGCTAATATGAGACAGTGTATGGGGATAATATGAGACAGTGTATGGGGCTAATATGAGACAATGCTTGGGGCTGTAATAATACCATTCTATTATACAGCTTGAAACATCCACCACAAATATAAACAAAATGCGTTAATCTTTGATTGTCTTTTTGTTTACATATGCTAGTAATGTTTTTTTCTTTCTTTCTTTGCTAAGCCTAATAGTATATTCTTCAATTTTTGTTACGGATTTTTAATCGAATAATATTAAATGCTATCTAGTTGATTTTACAACTTAGTTTTACACCTTAATCTAAAATTGATATTGAATGTTGCGCCACTGCTCCATCACTGATCATGTGTGTTTTAGGTAGCTTTCAATACAAAAAAGTATAAAGCTACCTATTGCAGCCGTTCGGAGGAAAGCAGTTCCGGAAAATTTCGATATATTTTCACCGATCATGACCCCCAGACCCCAAAACCACCCTCCGTTCAAATGTTGATTTATATATATAGATATATCCATATATATATATATATATATGGATATATATATATATATATATATATATATATATATATATATATATATATATATATATATATATATATATATATATATATATATATATATATATATATATATTATGAAAGAAATATTAGTCCGAACAATGATTATGTATTTTATCGCTATATTGATGACATTATCATTTTTTATTTCAATGAAAAAAATTGCACATCACCACTCAATTTTTATCCTACTCAGCTTAAATTAAGCGAAAATGATTTAAATAATAATTATATAAACTTTCTTGACTTAAAAATTAATATTAATAATAATTATAAATTAATTTTTGATATTTATGATAAGAGATTGGATTTTCCATTTAAAGTAAATATTTTTACCAATTTTGCTTCATGTTTACATAAATCTGTTTATAAAAATATAATTATCAATTATCTACATCGTATAAAATACTTATGCTCAGATATAAATAAAAACAAAAATATTAGATTTATTCGAGATCAAGCAAAAATATATGGTTACCCAATTTTTATGATAAATTCAATCATCAACTCTTTTAAATAACATTTATTATATCATTTAAATATAAACACGGTATGTAATAAATTATTGTTTTAGTGTGCGACAACATATAACAATAGATATAGAAAATTACAATTATAACACACATAATTACAATTATAACATATAAAGAAATTTAATATTTGATTGAACATTATATACACTTTGTATAGTATGTGATTGTGCGTTGCCGATCACCTCTGTTTAAGGTGTTATTGATGTGAAGTTTTCATACATTTATAAATTATCTTATACACTAACACATAGGATTATACATGGATAACATTGGTGATTATAACTCACAAACATATCTATTTGCAATATATATAAATACATATATAGTTTTTATTTTTTTTTATCTATGAAAATTAAATATAACAAATATTTTAATTGCTGCATTGCATTAATTTGATTGATACATAGTAGTAATACTATTAATTATCAATTTTATAAATTTTGAGATATGTATTATTTAATTTGATATTTAAATCAATCTCTGAAATCTAAAATATGTTTAGTAGTAGTAAAAACATTAATTATTTAATAACAAGTCTAACATATATTTAAGTAGTAGTAAAAATAAAACATTAATTATTTAATAATAAATCTATAATATATATCAAAGGATTAATACAGCTGGTAGCATATAGCACTTTGTTTTAAAATAATATCTCTTTTACATAATATACTCTCGTTAAGATTTTCTAAAATGCTGTGCAGTATATATTAATACTGTGTAGATTTATTCATATCGAAGGATTTTATTCGAATTTAATGTAAAACTACAAGATAGTATGTTTTTTTAAAGTTTATTTATATAATTAAATCTAATGAAGTGAATATGTAACTAATAAAATGGATTTGTAACTACATATTAATTGTGAATAATTATAATACCAACAGATGGCGACACTTTACCTGTCAGGTACATGAGGATTATATTGTTAATATTATGTTTAATTTAACTATAGAGGGAGCTATTGCATGTATATTAATTTTACTTTCAGGGTTTAAAATTGAATGTAGTAATTATATATTCACGGATATAATTTTGTTATAAGTGTATTATTACCAGAATAATTTTGTGTGATTTTGAATCATTTTGTGTTGGGGTGTCATCGATGGGGTTGTGTTTTAAAAAAGTGTGCTCTCAACTTGTCTTTCAAATCATTTCTCTCAACTCGACTAAATCAACATGTATGATGCGTGCCATGTGGACATGGATATTATGCAGAAGTTATATTTTAAGGATTCTAGATTATTATTGTGAGTTATGTATTTTATCTTCACTTTACGTGTTCTTATTTCCAATTTTAAACTGTTATCTGGTGGTAATTTCGTGAAGTGATATATAAGGTTTTTGAGATAATCGATGTGAGTAAGATATTTTATATATTCTTAATGGTTTTTTATTTCCAATTTTAATATTTCCAATTTTAATATTTCCAATTGTTGTCTGGTAATAGTTCAGTATACCTGGATGATTCTACTGTTCTTAGCATTATGCCAGTAGAATTATGAAATACTGAACTATTTTTTAAAACACATGTGGGTGCATCCAGGCTGATGAGTACATGTACACGTGTTTTTTCATATCCAATTCATATTTAATATCCAATTCATATTTAATTCTCTTGTGGTCCAATTTTAAATTGTATAAGGTTCATATTTAATTTATTAATCCATTTGTATTTACTTAATAGCAGCTCCAATTTATATATATATATATATATATTTTTTTAATATTATTCAGGTATGAGTAAATTTGGCCTATTACCATTGAAGCACGAGCTATGGTAATATTATGATTGCACATGTTAAATATTAGATATGTGGTAATCTGTCTACACAATATCATTAATTATCTCTTTGGAGATTTAAGTAGAATGATTATAGAACTTGATATGTTTTTGAAATTCATAGATATTATAATTATATATATATATATATATATATATATATATATATATATATATATATATATCTGACCTATGTCATACGATAAGGCTCGTATTTATAAATCGATTTTGATGAAACTAATTGTGTGTATTAAGGTCACCAATGTCTCGACCGAGTTCGTTGGCCAGCTTGGTCCGCCATTTTGTTTCAAGATGGCGGCCATTTAAAAATTTAAAACTAAAATAAATATACAAAAAAATTAAAAATTAAAATTTATTTTTTAATTACGTGTTAGGCCTTGATACAAGGATTCCAGAGCATTTTTTGGTTTACCTCTATCTTAAAAAATGGCTGAGATAGAGTAGTTTGAATTTCTAGGGTGGCTGACATTTTGAAACAAAACAGCACATTAACGCGATTACTCGCAAATTATTTTCTTTCATTGTTGCAATAATTTTCCCAATCATACGTAATATATTCGTATCCGTTAGCGCCAAAATTGGCAAGATTGGCGCCAAAATGGGCAAAATTTGTGACATTTGGCGAAATATCGCCAAATTTGGCGACCAAAATAAGTCTTCATAAATGAAGCCAATTTGGCTATTGCTCAATAATTTGGCGAATTTCTTATTCAAATTCAGTATTAACGAATCTTTTGTAAACGTTTCTTTGCATTTTAACTTGCTGTTTTCGTGTAACATTAGCTAAAATTTTAAAACGAAGGTATAGGAAAGCTACCTTTTCCTCCCGGTACAGGCCGGAAGGACTTTTTTAACATTGAAAATGGTGCGTAATTACAGACCGAAAGGAAGCAGGAGAGTTCATCCACAAAGGATTTTATATAAAGAAAAAAAAATCAATGGTGAATTATTACGTTGTTTAGCTAAAAATCGTAAAATTGATAGATCGTTTTTGTGCCGTAAAACTATGTAGATGTAAACAAATTTACATTCTGAATCTCCTATCATAACTACTGCGAGCGAAGATTTGTCAATTTCTCCTAATTCTTTTAAGATGTTGATTTTAAAGATAATAAAGAAAAATGCTTCTGCAAAGAAGAAAAGAAAAATAATAGATGCTAGTTCAAAAATGATTACTATAGTAAAAAGTGGGTAGGCGACAAAACAAAAAAAAATTAAATAAAAAAAAAAAATAAGAATAGAAAATGAGGAAGAAAAATCAAAAGGAAAATAACTTAAATCCTTTAACAACTACAGCAAAGGAAAAAAATCAACGAAAGGAAATAAAACCAAAAATACTCAGAAGAAAATCAAAATCATATACATGAGGAAAAGAAGATACAAGTGTTGAAACTATACAGGAGAAATTTAAGATGCAAGGGATTGCACAATGCACAAGCACAGAAGTCATTACCCAAATGGCAGATGAAATAACGGTAGGCTAAACTGAAAAAAAAAGAGTTATAAAAACACAAAAACCTATTAAAAATATTAAATAGAAGTTTCTTAATATATTCAGAAGGCAGCACATACAATAAAGAATTGTTTTCTTTGCATGGTAATGGTGAAGAATCATTCACAGATTTCATTGAAAATGCCACATGGGGAGAAATTGATCCAGTTGTCTATGTATGACGCATCAATATTTCAAGATAATATTTAAAAGAAGGAACTTTCGTAACGTTTTTTAAACATGGAGTCACGTTTATCTCATAAACAAAGTAAAGGAAGAAGTAGGAGATGTAACTGTTGAAGGTTTGGGGTGTTCTAAGGATTGGCTTGTTTATGCATAAGATGGAATCTTTGCAGTAGACATTACGGATACTGTTACTGTGTCCTTCTTTTTCCTAAAACCACATTAAAAACCAATAAAAATACTTGTAATTTTCCTGGTTGTGTAAATATTAATGAACAACGATTTAACTCAATCAGTTATGATCGTAGACTATATTTTGAATTTTTTCTTCTTCAATAACGGGTGTTCATACCGTTCCAATTTACTTAAAAAAAAAATGATAAAAATATAGTTTAAGTATTGCAGACAATTTCTTCCTCTTCCTCTTCTTCCTTTTTTTTTTTTTTTTTTTTTTTACCCTAAATTATTATGTGATAAATTAGGAAGGAGTTTCGTGTAGTGGGCTTTCATAAGCACTCTAGTGGACGCAGGAAAGATGTCCCAAAATACGGCCAATATATATATGATAGAACTGAAACATTAGATCCGGGGCAGCATTTTCACAGGCTTCTCATCTTTTTAGCCCTTACAACCACTTACAAATAATGTTGTTTCATTCTAGCCCCATAGCTATCTCCTTTTAGCCCCATTTCGTGTAGCTAAATATGAGAAAGGGTTTTAATTTGTTTTTAACTTTTTTCTTATTGTAGACAATATTTCATATCCATAAACAGATAAAGGAAACAAAAGCACAAATTACAGTATTTTTTATTTGGTACTAAAGAGATCAAAAGTAAATGGAAAGTTTAGAATTTGGAATATGGAAAGTTTAGAATTTTGTCTCATAAAACCCCCAATTGACCTTATATACTTTTGCGGGAAGATTTGATCCAAGGAAGTCAAATATAGTGTGAAAAATGGGTCTTGCATTTTCAGAAAAGAAAGTAAATGCATTTTTTAATATGAAGGTTCCCCTCAAAATCTAATCCATGTAGAACATTTAATAGTAGACGTTATTATCGATGGGTGGGCACCAGTATGATTTTTATTCGATAATTTGCGTTAGAATTATGCGTGCTGAGGAAGCATACTTTTTTCTTCTTTCACGTCTGTGCTTCAGATATTTACCAGCGAATAGCAAAAAATTTGGAGTAAACACACCTCGATTGTTGGAAACCAACCAACTGGCATCTTCCATCGCATCGTGGAAAAAAAAGAGAAAAAAAAAAGTTTTTACTCTGTTATCTTTCATAATCATTCACTTAGTCTTATATTGTCAGTGGCTGCGGAAGACAATATAGAATTGATAATGCTCTGTTTAAAATTTCACGGTTAGTGCACTTGGGTGGTAAAGGCCTTTAGATATTTTACTGAAAGAAAGCACTTTCTTTGATAATAATTTCCTTTTGCATTTAGCATGAACAATGCTAAAAACGTGCGAAAGAACTACATAGATAAAATATTAGCAAGAATAGATCTTTAAATTTATTTGAATCTTTCTCTAATATTCTGAGACTGTGGACGGCACAACAGGATTTGTAATGCTCTGCTGTGTGTTTAAATTTTCGTGATTAGTATACTTGTGTCGTAAAAAAAATAGAATTTTTTTAATTTATATGAAACTTCCTTTAATATTATTAGAGGCTGCGGAAGACATAATAGGACTGAAAATACTTTGTTTAAAATTTCTCGGGTTGTAACACACTTGGATTTTGAAAACCCTTAGATATTTTTACTGAAATAAATATGTTGTTGTATGTTGTTGTTGATGGATTATTATTGTTGATTAATATAATTTTTGTTGATAGATTGCCGTATGTATTTAATACCAAAAATTCTTAAAAGGCCAAAAGTGTTTGATAGATAAAATATTAGTATGAAATGGAGCTTTAAATTTATATGAAACTTTCTCTAATATTGTCAGAGGCTGCGGAAAACACAACAGGACTGAAAATACTTTGTTTAAAATTTCTTGGGTTATATACTTGAATTGTAAAAACCCTTAGACATTTTTACTGAAAGAAAAATATTGTTGTTGATAGAATATTATTGTTGTTGATAGATTGCCGTTCTTATTTAGTGTCAAAGTGAAAAAGAATTTTATAGATGAAATATTAGCATGAAACAGAGCTTTAAGTTTTTAAATGTACTAGGGCATCCAACCCGGCCTTCCCGGGATAGAGAATATAAGTGAAAACCATTTATTTATTTTTTATCGAAAACTCTAACAAATTTTGTATATTTAATACTTTTTTAAATCGCCCCCTAACAACACTAAAGAGCATTTTTATATGTCAATTATATATTTAAATAAAATTTTGAAATTTATTAGAAGCGGTAATTTATTATTGGCCTCGTGCCACAAGTTAATAGCCGAAGAAATCCCTAAAAATTTCGTTATCTACGGCAAGTTTTTTTTTAAATTCTGATAATTTCAGCGTTTTTAAGCGCTTATTTCAATTACATGTCTGTTAAATTTGTGTTTTATTTATACTATTTTATTTATTTTTTAATGAAGTTTTAATTTCGTTATTGAATATTAGCTCCAAACAAACGCTGAACTTTTTATATTGTTTAAAGTGCAAATGGATTAATATTTTGTAATCGTCTGCAAGCGATAGAGATAGATAGATTAAAAAAAAAAATCATGCTTGAAAGTTATTTTTAAAAGCAATAATAAATCAGTTAATTAAGGTACAGTTATCAAACAAATTGCATTTGAAAGTAGATTCTTTTCCCCTATATAACAGTGTAAAAATTGAAAATGTGCGATGTTTAGAAATTTAAACAATTGCAGTAGCAAAAAAAAAAAAAGCAAAACAGAAATTTCATCGCCAAGTGTTGTCATTCGCAAAATGACGCCAGCGTTACGTACGGACACGTTTGTCCTTTATAGTGTACATATGAAAATTTCTCTAATATTGTCAGAGACTGCGAAAGACACAACAGAACTGAAAATGCTTTGTTTAACATTCTGCGGATTTTAAAAACTCTTAGATATTTCTAATGAAAGAAAAATATTATTGTTTAATGTTGTTGATAAAATATTATTGTTGATCATATTAATGTTGTTGATAGATTGTCCTTTTGTATTTAATGTCAAAAAATGCAAAAGAATATGATAGATAAAATCTTACTAAGAAACAGCTTTATCCTTTCAGTAAGCATGCTTAAATTTTGTTCAAGAGCAGCAGGAGACATATTTATTACGCACTATTATGTTACACTATTACAAATGCAAATGTATTTCACGACCGTAATAAAAAAAAATCACTTTTGTGATGCCATTTGTGATACCATTTGTGAGAACAAAATGTTGAAAATAATCACGTTTGTCGTAAAATTTCTTGCACGCTTATACTTTCTTCTCTTTATACAAAAAAAAAAAAAAAAAAAAAAAAAAAAAGTATTGGATTCCTGAAAATTTTGACTTCAGGTTTTCGACGGATTTATATGTAGAGTTGCAAAGGCTAGAAAAAAACCAGTTTAAACCTGGGAAGAAACCGGGTTTTTTGGGAATAAACTTGGTTTTTTAAAAATAATCCTGGGAATAAACCGGTTTTTTTGCAACTCTATTTATATGTTTTAGAATATCCTGAACACCATTTGACTTTATTTTAGAAAATGTCTGTCCGTGAGTCTGTCTCTATGCATATGTCAAAAAATTTTGTGGGTGATCTAACTCACGAACTACTGCGTAGAATAGGATGATGTTTCATATGGTCTATCCATATGTGTACTGGTGCTGATTAGGTTTGGGACCAAATCCCCCAAAAGGGGGTGCTACAAATCGATGATTTGTTCGATTTGTGTGATGCTTATTACTCCAATTTACACTGCAAACAAAAGTTGTTGATTTTACAGTATAATACTGGCACCCCAGCTGCCAGAATTACTGCTCATTTTACTGTATATTACTGTTAATTTTTCTGTATAATACTAGCAGCTGGGGTGCCAGTATTATACTGTAAAATCAACAACTTTTGTTTGCAGTGTAGTTGCGCATAATTCTACTAAACATCAAATTTTAATCTTCATGATAGGACGCTTATATCCAGAGTTTAAATCACAGAATTCAATGAAATTTCACGCTTCGCATCTTGGATATGGGAATACATTATTATTCAATTTTGGTTGTAGACATCTACGCCGAATTTCAATGATTTGTTCAAAAAATGCAATGGTGATATCTCCAGTTTAAAATGCACACAATTCAACGAACCTTTTTTACCTTTAAAATCCCTATCATGGGTATATTCAACCGATATGATTTATAATATAGAACAAGTTTTGGGATGGCTACAACATACTAGTTTTCAGTGTTGCAATGATTTTAATGACTTTGCCAGAAAATTTTGAAAATGTTCTCACATCTTTAAATAAAGTTAATTTTGTTTAAAGATAATTTATTAGTCTGAAAGGAAAAGAGTTAAAATAAAATAATGCAGTTAAAGTTTTTAAACTAGTGATAAGACGAGAATTGGATAAGAGTCTTATTTAAGAAATTTTACAAATTTGAGATCTGTCTGTTGTACACAAATTTTAAAACTTATCTGAATTACATAAGAAATATCTTGTGTGTGCATGCAGGTTAGCAAACTTATAATATAAGAGAAACATTTTAACGGAAATGAGAAATGGCAGAAAATTTCAAAAACGAAATTCAACAATCCTCTTGGTTTTCTTTCAATCTTCAATTTACATGTATTACAACAACAAAACAAACAAACAAAGAATAAAAGAAGAAAGAGAAAAAATAAGAGAAGAAAATGAATGAAAAAAATAATTTTTTTCGCTTTTTTTTGGGTGTACTGAAGCATTTTATTTTATGCATATGAAGCATAAGTTTCTTTTACGCATTTTGTTTTTAAATGTTTTTTATCATGGTAATTTAAGTGTGCTGCGGAAGCTTAATAATTGGTTCAAGTTTGCCTCTGGAGTTTTAACTATGGTTTCAACTGTATCGTCAGGGAGAAAAAGGTTGCAAAACATTGATTTAGAGTGTTTAACTTACGTATAGTGTATAACATTTTCATTTCACATTTTAAATTCTGAATATTCATACTGTGTTTTTATAATAAAGATCTGCGAAATTGGAGTAATTATGTAATTTGATATCATTAATCGCATTACACACAAAAACATTCTTGCAAACTTAAACGACTATTTAATTCATATCGAACGAATTTATTTAAATGAGAATGAGTAGGTTGATATCGGGCGCCGGTTAGCTGTTTTCCTTGCATTCTTTTTGTCTGTGTTAAGATCGGAGAACAGTCGTAGCGCAATCTATGGCGTCTGCTTTTTTTGGACCAATTACTCAATCAATTTCGTATTCTGACAGCGCTTCTTGGTAATATTACTTTACAGTGCAAAAAAAAAAATGCATTTTTTAAAAATCAGTTACGCTTTTAAATTAGGCATTATTAATCATGCCTGCTGTCTGCATAAAAGTTTTTCAAACGCTTTTATGTACCTTGGTTTCTTTAGCATAGGGGTCGTCAACTACGCTTCTGTGGGCGACCCCATTTCTTACGCCCACGAAGCCTGTATAAATTTATACCAGCTGGGAAGATTGAGCTATACTCGGTTAAAATTAACTTTGTGTTCAACTAAGCTTTTTGTTCAATATAACAATAAATTCAGTGCTTACTGTGCTCTGAACTACCATAATAATGCTTCCTGTTGTTTTGTGAAATATTGGTTGAATCATCTTCTATCTAGGCTGTTATTGATAGTGTCTTAAAAATTCCCTCTGTCCTGAAAAGCAATTTTTTCACCAAAAGTCATCAAATTTTTGACAAATATCGCCAAAATAAGCGACATTATTTCATTTGGCGCCAAGCATATATTTTGGCATTGGTAATCTTGAAAGTCAATTTTCCCGCCAAATTTCGCCACTGTTGCCAACTTTGCGACTTCTTTTACTGGCAACTGTTCGACAACTTAATAACTGTTTCAACCTTCATTCACATTGGAATGCGGTGACCCGTAATAACGGAAAAATGACCCACTAATCAAATTTTCTCGAATATGTGACTTACCACAAAGGCACAAAGGTTTCGTAATCCAATACGGTAGGATACAAAATTTAGTCAAAATCGTTAGAGCAGTTTTTTAAATAAAATTAGCTTGATCCGTAGTGATTCAAAAATAATCCACTAATCGAAATTTAAACATGTGACTTAGCCAAATGGTCTTCTCGTAATTGAAAGTGATAAGATACAAAATTTCTTAAAAATCGTTTCAGCCTTTCTTTACATAAAATTAGCTTGACTCTGTTGACCTATAGTGATCCAAAATGACCCACTAATCGAATTTTCTCGGACATGGGACCTAGACCTAGCCCAATGGTCTTCTCGTGCTCGAAAACGGTAGAATTAAGAAAAATAGTCAAAATCGCTTCAGCCATTTTTTCCATAAAATTAGCTTGACCCTGATAAATAGTGACCAAAATGACCCGTTAATCGAATTTTCTCGATCATGTGACCTAGTCCAATGATCTACTTGTGTCCGATACAAAATTTGGTCAAAATCGCTACAACCATTTTTTAGATAAAATTAGCTTGACACGTAGCGACCCAAAAATGATCCACTAATCGAAATTTCTCGAATCTGTAACTTCACCAAATGGTCTTCTCATAATGCAAATTGGTAAGATACAAAATTTCGTGAAAATTGATTCGACCATTTTTTACACAGAATTAGCTTGACCCAGTCCCATAGTGACTCAAAATGACCCGCTAATCGAATTTTCTCGAACACGTGTAACCTAGCACAATGGTCTTCTCGTGCTCGGAAACGTTAAAATTAAAAAAAATCGTGAAAATTGTTTCAGCCATTTTTTTACATAAAATTAGCTTGACCATGATCCGTAGTGACCCAAAATGACCCGTTAATCGAATTTTCTCGATCATGTAGACCTAGCCCAATTGTCTTCTCGTGTCCGAAAACGATAAAATACAAAATTTAGCCAAAGTGGTTAGAGCCGTTTTTTAGATAAAATTAGCTTGACCCATAGTGACCCACTAATTGAATTTTCTCGAACATGTGAGCCAGCTCAATGGTCTTCTCGTGCCTGAAAACGATAGGATACAAAATTTGGTCAAAATTGTTAGAGCCGTTTTTTAGATAAAATTAGCTTGACCCGCAACGACCCACTTATCGAATTTTCTCGAACATGTGGCCTAGCCCAATGGTCTTCTCGTGCCCGAAAACGGTACGATACAAAATTTAGTCAAAATCGTTAGAGTCGTTTCTGAGATAAAATTTGCATACAGACAGACAGACAAGAATTGCTCGCATTAGAACATATGATACATATTTTAAATATATATTCTGCTACTAAAGAATAGTACAGTGATATCTCGGGTAATGAACATAATTCCTTCCGGAATTATGTTCGTTAGCTGAAATGTTAGCTAACTGTGTCAGAAAAACTGGGAAAATAACCGTCGTCAATCGAAGCATTCGTCATCCGAGGTACCAGTGTAGTGTTATGGTGGTGAGAAATATGAAGTTCTTATTCTATGCAATTTAAAATAAAATAAATTAAGGTGTGATCAAATTTTAAAGCCTCACTTGCATCTGGTGTTGCTAGATGTCCGGATTTAAACGGTATGTTCCGATTTTCAAGGCAAGACCCGTCCCGCGGAACGAGTGCATGGGACGCCGAAAGTCCCGATTTTTCCTGTTATACAAATCCTTTTAAGTTCTTTTAGTATCATGCTATTCGTTAGTCTGCATCAAGTGAAACTTTATGCAGTAAACCTGTTAAAAGACAACCTGTTTATAACGGAACATTTTTACGGTTTCGCCGAAAGAAATCTACTTGCTTAGACGGAAACCTGTCTAAAATGGAGTATTTTTCCGGTCCCTGATGATTTTGTTTTTATAGGTTTTACTGTTCAGTAAATCCTGTAAAAACGGAACCTGCTTATAACAAATTCCGTCTTATACGTAAAACATTCATGGTCCCTATGAAAAGAATACCACACAATTATAACTGTTCAATCGAAAAACTTTCCACTGCGGAATTTTGTTTAGGTTACTAGCGATTCCGCTTTTATAGATTTTACTCTCTAAGATTATTGTGTTTATTTAATACGGTAAAACTTAGTGTGACTGAATATCAAGTGACCTGGGAAAGATTCCAATTTACACAGATTTCCGTCTTAGCAGGTAAATTTGCAAGGTACTCTTTCCATTGGGACCACGAACTATTTATGTTTAAGACAACGTTCCGTTATAGAGAGGTTCCGTTTTCTTAGAGACTGTTTATGTTTAAAAAAACATTCCGTTATAGAGAGGAACCGTTTTCGTAGGATTTACTGTATTTTTATGTTCCGATATATAGAAGCTTACTGTTCCACTTTTTTGTGACAATGGCATAGCAACGCTACTTGTATCGTTTCATTATTTGTATCCTTGATAATGCTGTAGAATCTTTGTTAGTTAGGTTCGGTGATATATATCATATCATGTTCATGATATGTATCCAATTTTTTTTGTTTCAAAATATTATGCTGTTTGATATTTTCGACATTTTCATGTATTTGATATTTATTTTCAAAATATCATTTTGTATCTATTTTTTGTCACAAACACGTGTAAATGAATTTTTCTACTGTTATTGACTGTGTCGTTTTGCATTTAAAGTTACTTTTACCTCTGTCAGTGACCGTTTTAGCCAAACTAAATAACCATCTTTTTCAGGTTTTACTTTTAAAGCTGAATTTTTAAATGGAGAACCAATAATCATGTGGGACAATATTAGTTTAGAACAGACATCGAAAGATAAAGTGTCTAATTTAGATAATCAGTTATTTACAGCTTCATTAGAAATAATATTTTCTGGTCTGGTTGCGGTTTAGTTTAAACAGCACAACAGGTTAGGGAATGAGACAAGCTTACATTTATGTTCAAATGTTTCAACTAAAAAAATTTATTTTATATTTGTAATGTTCTTGTATAAAACATAAAAATTTCTGATACTGATAATAATAATAATTGATACCGAATCCTATAACTGAGGGGGTCGGGGCAAGAGAGTGCCAAGCCACCTTTTTGAACTTCTGAGATATTTCAATTTGAAAATTTGATCAAATACTCAAATCAAGATATATAACCTAAAGATTTTTTGCCTATGTCTTAGTAACATTTGAGATATTCTGAGTAACAATATGGCATTACATTAATGATATTACTATTACGTTTTTTGTAAATTAGCTATCGTCATTGGGAGCATAAACATCTGGGGAAAAAACGAAACCTGTCACATATGCTACCAGCCACCAAGTGACATTAGAAACAAATTATATGTTGGATATTATAATTTACAATATTATGCAACATATTACAGTGTTAGATTTATTTCACCAAGAATGTGGTTTGGCACTTTCTTGCCCCGACCCCCTCAATTTCTTTTTGATGAATGTAAAAAGCAAATTATTACTGTTTTCAATTAGTTGATCTTCTGTTTAGTTATGTAAGTGAAAAAAGAAAAGAAAAAGACATTTAGAATAGTGTTTGGTTAAGTTTTCACGTTGGGTGTAATATGTTTTAGTTTCTAATTTATACTAAGTCTGAAGATATTTATAATCAGCAGTAAGTTGACCAGTTTGAAAATACCGGATAGAGAACAAAATATCGGATATTTTTTATATTTTCGAAAATATCATCAAATTTACGAACTATGTTCGTTATGCACTTTGCACATGACTAATTTTCACAAATATGCATCTATATTGATCCAATATCTGCATATATGTATGAGATTGTGCAAATTTATGCCATGTGAACCCATAAAGATGCAATAAAATTCAAATGCGAATATTATAATAAAAAAAGTTGACGATCCTTGCTTTTCGACTCAGCATATTAAACCTTGTAACTAGTGTTCTCAAATGGACCGATTTTCAGCTGCTTCAAGAACGGAATTATTTCATTTATAATTATTTCTTTTTTTAAAGTGACCATAGCTTTAAGATGGTCTCCATTGCAAATGTTAAATAACATTAGATTAAAATTATGTAAATAAAGCAATTTGTTTAATCTACAACATAATCTCGCTCAGCTGTTATATATATATATATATATTTTTTTTTTTTTTCTGTTTCAGTATTAGCTCAGCTATTTTAATTTCTTTTTTCTTTATTTCAGTCATCTCAACATTGAAAAAATCTCGTGACGACATTTAAATGAATCTGTTTAAACCGGATTCGGTCGATTTCTTAAAATGTAGGTAACAAACAGTTGCTTTGCTACTATGTTAAACAACTCCGTTACACTTTGCGTAGCCAAGAGAGTAAACCTCATCTAAAGAAAGCTTACGACAGACAATATTTACTTCGTTTATTCAGGATCACGTGTTCGTTTACCAAGGTCGTGTAACGGGACTTTAAATACGCCTCGACAAACGTAATTTTTTTTTTTTTCTCTCTTGGCATTAATTTTAGTTATGTATTATTTGGATATGCAAAAAACGCAATGTTTACAATTTTTGCTCCTGACCTTCTGATACTTTGTATGGTTAGTGGCCATATAATTAGCATATGTTAAATCGCATCAGTTGCTTGCTCTTTGTAAATGAATTACTAACATCCGCGGATGACATTGGACTGTGACAGCAAAATTAGTGTGCACTTAAAACCGAAAGAGATCATTTTTATCTTTTTATGTCACCCTTTAAAATATATTTTAAACTCACCAAACGTTATTATTATTTTTTTTTGTATACATGTAATATTACCATACTTTACTCTCTGTAGCTATTAGCATTTTTCGCTTATTATAAGCATTTATCGTCAACATTTTAACCGGTTGAAAATGAGAATTCCCGTTTTTACCCATTCTTTTCATTGCTCCACTCACGGTCCGGTCACGGGTATCACTATTATATAATATAGGTAACGTCATGCAACCCAGATATACACATACTCTCTCCAATTACTTTATGACCTATGCATGAGTTAATACTTAGTTGATTGTTATAGTACTCGAGTTTGCATAGCTGCCAAATTTTACGCATTTTTTGTTAAAACTTTCTTTTATTAATAATTAATCTACGCCTTATTTAATCTATGAAATATGCGATTAAATGAAGGTAAATATTATTATTCAATAAAAGTGGTAACAAAAAAGTGTAATAAAAAAGTTATTTCAATTTAAATCGTCGGTGAATAAAGTGCTACCGTTTAATTGCTGTTAGCGGTCTCACAGACCTCTGCTTTTTTCCATATTCACAATTTAACTTTAGATATTAGTGAAATTTTTGTTTCGTTTGGAACTCTAGTACTAAAGCAAGAGATTTCTAAATAGGTGAATTCTAATTATAGTAGTACATAAAGTTTAGTACAGAAATAGTATCCTACAAGTTAATTGAGCCTTTTATTTATCTTTCGATCAAGCGGTATCACAGATCGCTCACAGTAAACTAAGCCACAATTTCTGTCACAGCAGTTAAAGGTTAATTAGAATCGTTATTATGGACAGTCCTAGAAAAAAGGGTAAACACCTTTACATTAATTTTGCCGCAAATCATCCTAAACTAATCGGATGTGCCAATCCCAAAACTTTCTCACATAGGTTTCGCATGCACTAAAAAGAATCAGCACCAATTGATAACTACTGAGTCTAAACTGAACTACTTGGTATAACTGAATCTAAAGTTTTATTAAATTCCGTGCATTAGTTCTTGAGATATGACTATTGCTAGAATCGTGTAAATCCCACAAAATGCAGCATGGCAACACCACCTGTTTGGAGATTTAGACCAAAACCTAATCAACAGCAACTTATGTCAACGTCTAACTGAATCTGAAATTTGATGGAAAATCCGTGCATTAGTTCTTGAAATATAGTTATCATGATAATAATGAAAAAAGTAGCATAGCAGCGCCACCGGTCGGGCTATTTATACCAAAACGTAAGCAGCATCTATTTATGTCAAGGTCTAACAGAATCTGAAGTTTGATGAAAATCCGTGCATTAATTCTTGAGATATAGTTATCCTGATAATAATGAAAAAAGTAGCATAGCAGCCCCACCTATTGGGCTATTTACAAATAAACGTAATCAGCGTCTATTTATGTCAAGGTATAACTGAATCTGAAGTTTGATGAAAATAAGTGCATTAGTTCTTGAGATAGAGCTATTGCGGAAATGGCGAAAAATGCAGCATAGCAGTGCCGCCTGTTGGACGATTTTCACCAAAAATTAATCAGCACAATTTATATCAGGGAGTAACTGAATATAAAGTTTTATTAAATTTCGCGCATTAGTTTTTGAGATAGAGCGTCCACAATACAGACAGACAGAGTCACAGACAGACATTTTCTAAAAACAGTCAAATCGAGTTCAGGACCTTCTAAAACGTATAAATCCGTCGAAAACCGGAAGTAGAAAATTTTCATGAATCCAATATTTTCTTCTTGTAAAGATAGAAGAAAGTAAAAATGATACAGATACTAATCGATTGCGAATAAAGCATACTATTAAATGGTATGGTGTTCTTCTGAAAGGGGATTGTGTGCTCTTTTTGGTGCGTAACATTATTTCGAAAGAAAAAGAGGTCTTTAAATATTTTTGAGGGCCTTCAGTAAACGGCATTGCTAGGTGCAGGTTGATTAACATTTATTTAAGTTGTGTATTATTTGGATATGGGAAAAGCGCGATGTTTACAGATTACAACTGACCATCTGATGCTATGTATAGTTAATAACCGTATAATTAGAAAACATAAGTTAAACCACGTCAGTTGTTTGTGTTTTATAAACGAATTATCTACAACCACGGGTGACATTACAGAAGTTCACAACAAAAATATAGCGTACACTATTAATAAAAAGAGACAATTCTTTTACCCTTTAAAATATATTTTAAACACACACCAAACACTTTTAATGCGTTTTTGTATAAATGTAATATTATCGGTTATTGTCCTCTCTGTAGCATTTTTCGCTAATTATAAGAATTTATCGTTTAATATTTCAGCTTTTCAACTGGGAAAGTGAGGGGTTCGAACGGGGGGTCAAGTCAACATAGCTCATAGAGGAGCTGCGTCACCTCAATACATTTTTTTTTACCGACGAAGATTGAAAAATAATTTTTTTCGAAGGGGTGGGGGCTCGAACGGATCCTACTCTTCTTACTACTATTCTTACTACTATTCTGAATAATCTTCACCCTATTTAATCACAGAATTTTTTTCATAAAATAGGGTGAAGATATATTTAGAAATTATTTACTCAAAAGTAGGAACCATGCGAAGGTCTTAACAACATTCCTGTAGCTTCGGAGGTCAACAGAAATTGAAATTTACAAAAAAAGTTTGATATTTTTTTTTCGAGGAGGCGGGGTCTCAAACGGATCCTACTTCTCTTACTACTATTTCTGAATAATAATCTCAGAGTTTTTGTCATAAAATAGGGTCAAGATATATTTAGAAATTATTTACTCAAAAGTAGGAATCTTGCGAAGCCTTTCTCGATGGCAATCTATAACTACATTCTTGTAGCTTCGGAGGTCAACAGAAACTAAAATTTACAGGAAAAGCTTGCGAAGAAGTAAGATAATGATAGTAGTCAAGAAGACAATGAGAGAAAATTTATTGGGTGGAAAAAAACTCGAAATGCGGAACGCCTTGAAAATGTTTACAACATCGCTCGGACAGTTTTCAAGAGTAATATGAGTATAAACAATTCATTAAAGATCTTTTAACGGGTAATTGTAAACAACCAATTACTTCATTAAATGTTTTCTATACTTTTAAATAAGTCATCATTTTATCAAGGGAGAGTTATAATTTTCTGAATAATACTAGATGTTATCATTAAGTATTTTTCTAAATGGTTTATTGCTATCAATCGTATATTGATGTTAAAACTTCGTGCTCTCGAAGTGGTCACAATGAGCGGCATCTAGTGTATAAATATTTATTACATTTCTAAGTAGTAAATCTTCAGATCAAGTCGCATTTATATTTTGACGTACTTTTATATAATACCTGGAACAGAGTCGGCACACCGTCGCGCGGGACCCTAGAAATCACCTAAAGGTACCCAACGTCTCTGACTACAATAGTGGACTAATAGCAATTATTTTTAATTTGTATATATCATATAATAATTAAAAATTTAGATTATAAAACGTATGAAAAATATCATACAACGTCTTTTACATGTAATGTGCATAATTATTTATAATTTATAATTTTTTTTTTTTTTTTTTTTTTTTTTTTTGCGTTCACGGTTATTTTTGGGATCCTCAAATCTATACACTACACAATCTATACATTCCACATACAATTATATCACCTTTGGCTGTAAGAAATAAAATTAATACTCGCTTTCCCCCCCCCCCCCCAAAAAAAAAAAAAAAATCCCCCCCATTTCAAAACAAATTTAGAACAAATTATCTTTATTTTACACAGAGGCAACATTATTTCGAATTGTATAGAAAGGCTCGGGGCCCCTAACAAGACAACAACTGGTGAACGGGGCCCTATTTGGCCGATGTTTGCGCCAGCCCTGAGCAAGAGATCCAACACGGGCTTCCCGAGTTACAGAATAACCACTTTTAATTGAAAACTCTAATAGATTTTTTAGTTTTAATGTTTTTTTTCCTTTTCTTAGTCACCCCCCCCCCCACCCCCTAGGGCCTATATCCCTCGTGCAGATAATCGACCCTCATAAATCACCAACCAACCTTTTTTTAGTTGCACACTTACAAGACCATAAAGCATTTTTATATGAAAAATACCAATTATTAAACAAACAAAAACTCAAATAAAGTTTTGAAATTAAATAAGGTTTTGATCCTCTCCCATCCTTCCCGGCACCTACGCATATTTTTGTTTGAAAAACGAAATTATTTTAAAATTAGATGAATCATTTTAATCCACAAAAACATTAGGATACACAACCAAATTAAGTATTAAGACAGTTAATTATATTATAATTTATTACAATACAGTCGCTATCGACAGTGACATATTTCATTCTTCCACTGATTTATAGATAAGACCTCTCAGATACCAAGGGTCTTTTATAAAGCTGGAGGCTAGGCAATGGCCAAAGAATTTTAATTCAGTGCATTTCCATTTTATTTACGATAAGATAAATCCTTTAGAATAATAATAATATAAAAAAGTAACTGCATTTAAATATTTAATTTTTCTTTTGTTTTCTTCATTGTTTGTAATTTTCTGAAGGATTTCGACCGGTGTTTTGCGTTTTATTTGTTGACAAAGCTACTTTTTTAACCTTGGCGCTTACATTGAAGATATTTCGTAGTGCTGCCATCTACTGCATTAAATTTTAACCTCTTTTATGCTTTTTATGAGTAAGAAATTTCAGACACTTTTCTCGTATTTGAAAAGCATGTTTAAAACTTAAAATAGTCTTCGAATTCCAAATAAATTCTCGATATATGTTATTCTTGTTATAACAAACCCTAGACAGCATTATCAAGAAGCAAGATATCGACATAGATTTCAGAAACGCAAAAATCATGGCCACACTTTGCATTTCTACACCTCCATTATCAGGGAATTTTAACAAAAGGAAGAAACAAACACGTGTATAATGATATACTCTCTTACAATATACCAGTGTTGAACTCCGGGGTTGGCCCGGTTGGGATGGGGGGGGGGGGGACATTCTCCACGGAGTATTGAAATAACCCCCCCCCCCGGAAGATTTGAGATCTTATGCTTTTAAATGGTTAAAAAGTGCAATTATCCCCCCCCCCCCGGAAATCTATAATAACCCTCCCGGAGCGGCAGAAATCTCTCCCAAGTGTTTGAATTCAACACTGGCTCATCGAGTAGTCAATTTAAAAATCGTTTTCGTATGTACGAGGGTTTTATGTTTTTAAAACCTATATGTAACTACTTGTAGCAATTTTTAGTAAATTAAAAACATGTAGTTTGACATTGTATGGTTTAATGTTTTCATATGTTATTTATACAGTAATGTTTTGGCTATGATGTGATACAATCACGCACAGTTTTTCTTTTTTTTTAAACGGTTATAAAAAGGAAAAAAGTTGCCAAATTTAGGGGAATTTTTCCTTTAATGGCAACCTAGCTATTGTATTAAGTTTTTGGTTTGGCGCGTGCTTGAAAATCGCGCCAACCGAAAAGTCGCCAAACATCGGTGCGTGAGTGTAACACATCTGTTCCCTTGCGGTATTATATTTGAAACTTTCAACCTGCAGTTTCATTATTTTCATTTTAGTACGAGATTTCACGAATGCAACTAAGATTTCAAATAATTTTGAGAATTAATAATTGTAACACGAAATACGATTTACAATGATAGTCTAAGACGGTTTTGAACACTTTCCAACATAGTTGAAAAGTGTTTCGGTTCGTCTGCCTGTCTGTCCGTGCTGCAACTCCTGTAAATATAACTCGGATTGTCACGCAATTTATATATGTTATTGAAGTTTACTATGGCATGTTCGGTATTGAAAATGAAGTGTGTAGCACTTATAGTTCGGTTACAGGGACACTCAGAAGAATTCCGTTACATTACAATCTAAGGGGAAAAATCGTTTGTGGTTTATATTAATGATGTTACACTATTTAAAACGTATTGAAATTGATATATATCACTCAGTTGCATTACAAGAGGCTTACTATAAAATATTGTGTGCATAGCATTCATTACTGATTAATAGGGATACACAAAATACTTCTGTTAAAGTACTGTCTGTTAAAATTAATTGCTGGAAGTGCGTTAGCAGTTGCGTTATGCGTTTTTAAATTTATACATTTTTTTTTGCCTATTACTTGGTGTGTATAAAGTTTTTTAGATCATATACAGGGCAGCACAAAAGATCTCGAGTGCATTTCCGTTTATTAACGGAAATTCCAGAAGTGGAATTTTAAACTGTGCTATGTGTTTGCTAACTGAACTAAAATTTAGCATTCTATGTAGTATATATACAAATCTATAGGTCATATATGGCTGCACAAAAGAATTTGGATGTTTTTCCAAATATTTACTAATTCCTGAAATTGGGATTTTAAATGTGTTATGTTTTTTTCCAAATTGTTTACTTAGACATCATCTTTCACTTTATTAAACGATAAAGATTTATAAAATTATTTTGGAAGTGTTACATAATCTATGCTTGACGTATGATTTTTCGTTCTTGTTTTGTCCCTGTAAAATGTTTTTATTACCGTATATTTAGGCGTATATCGCGTTCCGGTGTATAACGCGCACCTAAATTTTCAGCTTACATTTTTCTATTTTTAGGTATATTAACCATAATATGCGCATCCAATTTTTTGCAAAGAAATTTTCATGAGCAAAACAATCTAATAAAGGATATTAAAACTCATAATAACTCTTATTTTCATGTTATTCGATAATCGAAAATAATAAATCCGTTTATAATTTTAAGTAAATAAATAGCATGGTCGTTAACGTAGAAATCTCAATTCTTATGCTCATCTCTTTTTTTTTTTCTTAATTTTTAATCTTTATAACCGTCGTACAATGCGCATCTGTACATTTTTATCTTTTATTAGTATCATAAGTGCGTGTTATACGCCAGATTATACGGTATGCATCAAATACTTTTCATTTCAGGGAGCCCTGCCCGAGGCCCCGATCATGACTAATTGGGGTCCTGGGCAAAGATAAATAAGGGGGCCCCATTCGAATTGTTGCAACATTATTCAAATAGAACTGATGGTCAGTCATATATGTAATACATAAACAATATTTTCGTCCCTTGGATTTTAAATAGATGAAAATTCTTAGCTCCGTCAATTCTAAATTAAGTACTTTAATTAATAAAAATACTTTTTTTTTCTCAGTACAGAACAAAACTCTTTTACATAACTTTAGGAACTTTTTACATTATTTTGAGCTGAATTTAAAATAACTTCAACTTATGGAAGAGTGTCAAATACTATGTAAATATAAGTTAATCAAGTTATTAAAAAAAAAAAAAAAAAATCTTTTTAAGTTGTACTACACACAACATAATATCAAATCAAATAGATTCTACTTCACAAATAGGAAATGTTTTTTCAATAAATCTAAAAAGATGGCAATTTAGTTAATAAAACATATAGCTAATATGTTCTATGCTCTGTGCTTGCAGCCAAAGCGGAGTGGTGCTTTGCTACCGAGTGGTCGAGGTTAGATTTGCGAAAGCACTGAGTTTCTGTGAGTTCAAAATGATTTTTTTTTTTTTTTTCAGAAAGTTTATTAGCATCTTTTAAAGATGAAATTTGTATTTTGTATTCGAAAATTTTCAGATTTGGAATTGAGGGGAAAAAAAAGTAAACATTTTATAAATTAATATATGAATTTGGGGCCACTGAGCAAAGTCCCGATTTGCCCATGCGATAATAAGGGCCTGCCCTGCCCTCCGGAATACAACGTTGTTTCTTTAATTTGATAATCGTAACTCATTTTCATTCGAAATTTTATATCTTCTATCTAAAGTAATTAAAATATCGAATTCGTGATAATGGTATTAATAATGCGTCTGGGTGATTAATTTTTCTCATAAATATTTTATTAATTATTGATAGTCTCAACTGTTCAGTTTATTATGAAAATATCATCTTGTATCCTTCTTTACATATTTTGCGTTTTACCTCTTATATAATTGCTATGCTATACTGTTTTACACTAAGAATGACATGCAGATTAAACATACATATTTATGCAGATTATAATGAAAAATTCCCAATTTTCACCAAAATCGCACGGGTTTCTGGCAGATCTACCATATGCGACTTACAATCAGGGCCTAATTTCTAACAAAAAAAGTACCGGAGCCCTAATATTCTGCAGTACAAATAACCCAAGCGTGCACCCCCCCCTCCCCCCGCCCCCCCCTCCACCGTCACTCCAATCTGTACATATATATTTCATACATTATATGTATTTTCAAAATTTAAAGCAATTTTTTTCTTTAGCAAAATAAAAATTTTAAATATATCTATATGCATTTACTTAGCTGTCAATTATTCCACTTTTTAGTTATCACTCCGGCCGAATAGAAATCTTTGCCTAATTTTAATGTTAATTAATCGCAGAATTATGTGATTAAATGAAGTAATTATTGTGATTCGGAAATAGTGTTAACACAAAAAAAGAATAATTCGCAGCTATGCATTTTTGTGAAAAAAATGAAAGAAATTTTCAAAAATTGATTATTTATATGCTGAAGAATCGAACAAAGTTTTTCAATTTCTTATAAAAGGTGCATATCTTAAACTATAATCGATTCCTTCCGTATAACAGACTTTCGTGATAAGTCCTTGAAAATCAGATAAAATTAAACATTTGACATCGTGATCGGAAAGATTCGATGCTTTTATAGAAAAAGGAGAACTGCTCAATTGCTTACTGTAAGAATAACATTACGTGGCAATTATATCTACTATCAATTTAGACTTCGGTTTTTCGGAAGCGCTTGCACACTGCAAAAAATAATTGTTGATTTTACAGTATAAAACTGGCACCCCAGCTGCCAGTATTATACCGTAAAATTAACAGTATTAAACAGTAAAATAAGCAGTAATATGCTGCCGTGCAAGCAGTAATACGCTACCGCGCATGCGCGGTATTTTTTGCAGTGCACTGGACTCCAGAGCCCAGTATTTATGAGCTCCGGTGATTTCCGACCAATATTTAAATATTTACTAAAATCAGAGAAGTACCGGAAACCGAACTCCGGTGGGCTCCGGCGCAATTTAAGCCCTGCTTTACAATTTATCGGATAAAAGATAAGTTTGAAACGAATTCATAGACAATGTTCCGGAACCGCAATAGAGCAAGAATGCGCCACAACACCAAATGAAATATTTGTTGAAGTTTGTGAATCAATAGGGTAATAATTTTGAACAGTAATAACATTTTCTGCGGCAGGAGGAAAAGTTTTACATTTTATGTAAGATTAATTTGCAATTTAAATATTAATTATATATGTGAATAAAAAATGGAGCTATAATCATTCAAAGTGAGTATACATTTTTCTGAGGCGCCCTGTATATATTCTTAAAATTTCCTTTTTATTTCCGGGTTGGAGATTTTCCCTTCTAAGTTTTAAAAAGTATTTAAAAATATATAAACGTAATCAAGGATAAATATTTTTCAAACAATTCGAAATCTTCTTCAATCAAAAGGAGCATAGAGTGTTTGTGCACTTTTACGTTTGAAGACATTGATTGCCTCCTTGTTTACCAAACAGAAATGACCTCAAAATATTTATCTTCGAATCTTGTTTTCTTAAACCCATCTTTTGGTGTTTATAGAAAATCCTTAACGTACTTTTAGTGGTTATTGGAATTTGTTAGATTGCGGTGGTATATCGAGAATCTTGGTCTGGAAGAGGTCTTAACAATTGTTATTTACAAAAACAAAAAAAAGTAAAAGAAAAAGAAAACATAATAACAATAAATAAAAATTTAAAAAAAAAAGAAAAGAACAAATGCATTGTTTTATATTTAATGCATTCTATGTTAAAATTTCCTTTATCTTTTATTTCTTCTATTACTGAGAATATTAATTTTCCCAATCTCTTTTAGCTTTACCCTATTAAAAACTGAGCCAAAGGGTAATGGATGATGGAAATATTATTCGCATGGGATTCGAGGATGTCGTAATAACTCTCATACTTTTAAAATTTGAATTAGCTTCCAAGATATTAATTTTTTTGTAATTTTTAATGACATTTCTATAATGATACACTGCAAAAAATAATTGTTGATTTTACAGTATAAAACTGGCACCCCAGCTGCCGGTATTATACCGTAAAATTAACAGTATTAAACAGTAAAAAAAAGCAGTAATACGCTGCCGCGCAAGCAGTAATACGCAACCGCGCATGCGCGGTAGCGTATTACTGCTTGCACGGCAGCGTATTACTGCTTTTTTTACTGTTTAATACTGTTAATTTTACGGCATAGTACTGGCAGCTGGGGTGCCAGTTTTATACTGTAAAATCAACAATTATTTTTTGCAGTGTATCATTATAGAAATGTCTCCCTTTTATGGAGAAAAAAAAACAAGTTGGAAGTTGTACGTTAAATGTGAGAAATGAGGTGCGTTCGTTACGTGCTATAACTATTGCGATTGTTTTTTACAATATATAAAAAAAAAAAAAACATCGTTATTATTTCAGTGAAATAAATTATATCGTCTGCTATGAACGAAATGGGAATGCCTTTTTTTTTTCTAATTACGTATGCCATGTTTACGGATGCGAAATTTTTTTCGACACCAGACAGCGTTGTAAAATTTACCATGGAGATCTTGCTTTGCGAATGATTACCTAGATATGTTTAATATTTTTATGACTCACGATAAATGAATCTTTTGTTTATTTACTTTAATGGATTGACATATTTGGCTGTTAACCTAATTTTCACTGAAGTTATCTCAGAATCTATACATTTTTCGATGTAACTCACCTCTCAAGCGAACAATTTTTTCGAATGATCTTTCTAAAAATGTAACTTTTAAGCAATTGTATTAAAAAAAAAAAATTAAATAAAAAATGGCCGCTTGGGATATGGAAAAAGATGTGGTTTTCCTGTATTTGTTTTCCTCAGTCACAGGATTCGCGCTTTTACTATATAGATTACGTATGATAGCAGCATTTAATATAATAAAGAAAACTTTTATTAATATCTCTTTAAGTTTTGATCCGATTTTCATAAAATTTGAAATGACTCTACAAAATTCTGCAACGATTAGATATATTAAATTTCAAACCTTTCGGTTGGGTAGTTTTTGTGCTGTTATATGCGGACGGACGGACAGACAGACGGACCAGAGGACGACTATAGGTGCTACGTATTTATATAATTACGAGCGCACCTAAAAAGAGAGAGAGAAAGAATGGAATATCGTTTGCTTTCCGAACTGATTAATAAATATATTTGTTTACATTGTTATTTTTTAGTTTACTTTCTCTTTTTAACACTTCCCAACACAGTTAAAAAATGTTTATGAATTCGGTTTGTCTGTCTGTCCGTCTGCCGTCTGTCTATCGTTTGTCCGTGCTCTAACTCGCGTAAATATACTCAGATTGCCTTGAAATTGATATATGTTATGGTGGCTTACTATGGCATGTTTGGTATTGAAAATGAAGTGTGTAGCATTTACGGCTCTTTTACAGGGACACTCAAAAAATTCTTTTACATTACGGTCTATGGGGAAAAATCGTTTGCGGAGTATTTTAATGATGTTACGCTATTTTAAACATATTCAAATTGATATCACTGAGGTGCACTGCAAGGCGCTTACTGTAGGGTATGGTGAATATAAAATGTATCGTTCATTTACAGGGACACTCAAAATAATTCCGTTACATTACGGTCTATAGGGAAAAACCATTTACAGTCTATTTTAATGATGTTACACTATTTTAAACCTATTCAAATTGATACATATTGATAAAGGCATTCTACTATAATTACGTCGAAATAACGTAACTTGCAAAATTTAATTTTAGTAATTTACAGTTAATTTACAAGGTAAATATGATTTCTTGCTCATATAAGATGAAAAGTAATAATAAGATAAATCTTTTTTTAAATGTAGATTAAAATTAAATTTCTTTTTTCCTCAAAAATCGAACGATTAAATACAGTTGAAAATGCAACACATCGGGTTGGTATGCCAGCTAGTACCGCTAGTACTCTTAAAAGATATTTCTTCACTGTTCTGTTTAACAAAATATTTTAAAATATATGCTATTCACAAAATATTTTTAATTATTATATGCTATTTAAAATATATCTTATTCACAGCTCGTCAGCTTCGCTAAGATATTAACATTTAATAGCCTATTCTACTCACGCGACGATATTCAAAAGCTAATGTTAAATCAATAGAGGAGTTCTTTAGAAATTTCTCGTTTGCATTTCAATATTTTTAATAATTTTCCATAGGTTATCTGAGGTGGATTTCTAACGTGATAGTTTTGTACTTTTTTCGGTTTTTGTTTGCAGTTTCATTCTGAAATTTTGGAACAAACTAACCAATTTGGTTAGTTGAGACTCAAATAGGCAACTGCAAAAGAATTGGTTTAACAATATTAAAATGCAAATGAGAAAGACTAGAGTAAGCAAATAGCTAGAGAGAGCAAATGACTAGAGTAAGGTTCTTACAGTATAAAAATAAGTATAAACTTTAGAAATGTTTTCTCAAATTAGTTAATAAAGGAACGTGATTTAAGAAGAGTATGCAAAATAAATAAATAAATAAAATAAAATAAAATAAATATCCTTTTCTGATGTAAAATGGTAAAAGTACAAATGGAAACATGGGTTGAACACTGGAATTTGAAATTTGATTGATGAGGGTCTTAAGGTAGTTTTCAAAAATATATTTTTACCCGCTCAATAACAGGAAACTTTCTGACTTTACGAACTCATTTTTAAACGTTAAAACATACATTTGCAGACGCAGATTATTGAAGAGATTTGTAATCAAATACTTTTTTTTTCATTTTTTGATAAATTAATTGCATTTTGAATTATAAGTGATTGTTGTTTCGTGAGGGCAGTTTTTTTCCGCGCTATCGCGTCCGGCCATTCGATTCAAAACGCCAACTTCAAAAACATTTTCTGAAAAATGTTCTGCCTGTACCGAAAACTGTAAATCATATTGAAATGAACAGATGTTTTGTTCGTATTAGCCGTGATCCTGCTTTTTTTAGCTCGTAAAAATAGCTTGAAAATCTATATATATAGTTTAAATGATGAAGCTTTCTTAACTTGCAACTTGTTCGTTTTAACCGCAGTTTCGTTTTAGCCGTGTTCGTATTAGGCGAGTTCCACTGTACTTAATTTCATTTGAAGGGTTGAAATATCATTCACAACTCTTTAAGCTTCGATAAGATTTTTAACACATAAAACAATAAATTAAGCATATGTTTTAAGAATATTTTGTCAACTAAAACATATAAAACGATATCATTTCAGAAGACTACACAGACAAAAATATTTTTAAAATATCAATTTTCTGAGGCGATATTTGAAAAGTATGAATGCGTTCTATGCCCAGAAGTTTAAAATTGAAGAGAGAAATCCGAGACCTGACTAACCAACACTCTTAAAGTATAAATGCATTAAAAATTTATAAAAAGTAACATTAAG
The DNA here is from genome assembly GCA_963931845.1 of Maratus michaelseni. Lineage (NCBI taxonomy): Eukaryota > Metazoa > Arthropoda > Arachnida > Araneae > Salticidae > Maratus > Maratus michaelseni. The sequence continues at coordinate 323,900,054 of OZ007590.1, forward strand.
TTAAAAAAAAAAGTATGGTGTACCGCCGAAACCTCCATAACACCAGCATGTGTCACTAATCTAAAAGCGTTGGAGAAGAAACGCTGTTACACAAATTATAAAACCGAAAGTATTTAAGTCTAGAAATGCTGTGAAAGGGTAAAAGAAAACTCGTTTGAATTGGTGTGCATTTGTTTATCGCTCTCTCTTCGTTTGACCGAGTTCCATTTCTCGCCGGCAGTCACAAGAAATGAGTAACCACTGTTGCGTCATACAGGACATGCGGCGCATTCATTCTTATTTATTATAAACGAACCAACAAAGTCAGCTAAGAAATAAATTAAAATGCGAAAAAAAGGGGAATAGCTTTTATAGACTCTTATTGGGGGGAAAAAAAAAAAGGCTTGGTGTGACGTACCCAAATTAATTTATTTTGTTCATGTTTTTAAGTAATTTAATAAACTAAGTAACAATAAATTAACTTAGTAAGATATGCTGCAACATGAAATATGCACTGAAATGTTGTCGATGAATTGATCATCGTAATTCATCATTTCTTATGTCATTTGCCTTTTCGTTCCTTCTTTTCGGAATCGTTCCTTTTTTTCGGAACGATTCTAAAAGGAACGACTCCAAAGAACTCGTTCCTTTTGGTGAACGATTCCGGCTGGAACGATTCCCTAAAAGGAACGATGTTGCCCATCTCTACTTGGCACTCTCTTGCCTCAAAGTCAAACCCCTAAATTCATAAGTTTCTAGGGATAGTACTAGAACTCTCCAAACAAAAGAAAATTTCACCAGTATCTATAGTCAAACTAAACCTTCAGTCACGCATGGATATATTTGCAAGCTAATGTTAAACTAATGGAAGCAGTTTCTACAAATTTAGTGTTTGCATTTCACTATTTATAAATTACTCTTTTTTACATAGTATATCGGAAGCCAAAGTCTAACGTATTTCCTTTGTACGTTTTCGATTTTGATTGTAGTTTCATTATGGGGAACTTTCAATTTTGAAACCAACCAACCAATTATTTTCCTAAATTGAAAGTATCCTCAGAATGAAATGGCAACCAAAATCGAGAAAAGTACAAAACTATCATGTTAGACTTCTACCTCAGATATCCTATGCAGAAAGGATTATTTAAAAATATTAAAATGCAAACGAGAAATTTGAAAAGAACGCCTCCATTTATGATATAAAGATCATATACATATTTTCATTATTATTCTAAATCTAAATCTATAGTTTCCGTATGTTTCCTAAAGCTTAATTTATATTTTTAGTTAAACCCTTTCTATTTTAAAGATTAAATGTATTTTTATTTTATCAAATACATTAGATATTCTTTCCTTCCATTTTACTTTCCATTCTTTACTTAACCTCAAAAATATAACTTTATTTCCAGTATATAAATGCAGCTGCAATTATTCAATAAGTACGTTAGATATTTTGACTTATCCTTTTAACTTTATTCTCTGTCAGGAAAATTAAATGAAAACTACAAAATGTTTTTACATCTGCGCTATTGTCCAAGCATAACATTGACTTCCTTTTTTAATTTAAGTGCAGTCTTTGATTACTTTCCAACTGCCAAAATTCTATTATCTCATCAAATGTATTTATTTCCAGAAAATCACATCTGCACAGATTCTCATAACATCCACCGGATTGCCTAGCAAAATTACAAGAAATAGCCATAATAGATTACAAAAAAAAAAAAAATAGCCATGGCAATCCTTTCATTTCTTCCCCCCTATAAATTAATATGCCAAACGCTTAACTATAAAAAATTCCTACTGTCGAAATTGCCCGAGGCATATGTATCATTGGCGTCGTAATCAAAGTGTTGGCGCACAAATGTACCGCGAAATTAGATCAGATCATCTCTGTCTTTCGATCTAGAAACATCAACTTATCATCTTAAATACGGAGGCCACCCCTTATTCATCGTTATGTGCTGTAATAAAAATAGTTCCCATATATTTGACTTCTCCTCAATGCCTTTAAGTTTTAACATCCTCCGGATGAGAATTCTGTGGTTTTTGCCTGTGCCAACGGATGCTAATATTACTTGCACTGCCTTACGATCTACGGTATTTTTGTTTGAATAAAAATCTAATCTATCCAGAAACTCAACGATTCCTGTTCTCCTGCTCAGATCCAGAATCTCCTTTTTCACAACTACTAATAATTCTTCTTGACACCATTCGTTTAACATTAATTTGCGAATTCGTCAGTATAGATAGGTAGGGTGTGATATTTAATGTTTTATTATTGTTTTCAGACCAATAGTACAAATAGTACAATTGACGCTTGATGTATTATATTGTTGCAAATGGAAAAATTATTTTCGCCTTTTCTTAAGTTTTACTGCTTCCTTTTTGTGATTTATGCGTGCCTTATTTGTATCGATTAAAACGGTAGTTTCGTTTTGGTAGGTTACTATATTTTTTTCGGGTCCTTTGTTCTTTTTATTCTTGTTATATAATTTGTTGGCTTAGTCCTTGGCTGTGCGTTTCGGATCACTTACAGTGGTAAACTCTGCAAAATTGAGTTATATAGGGTGTATTTAAACGGATGCTGAAAGCTGTAAGAGGGAATTCGACAAGTAATGATAAATAATTTTTACAAAGAAAACTAGGGTCGCGATCCACTTATTTAACAAAACATACAAAAGGTGCGTAATATGAATCAGATGAACATATTTTGTGCCAAAAATTTTACCTAATAAATGAATTTAAATAAGTAACTACATAGAAGTAATAAAGATTTTATTAAATAAATTTTCTGGTTCAAAACATCTTTATTTCATTTGAAAAAAATTGGTGGTTTGGAGCGATGAAATGGCCGATATGCAGATCCAAACAACACTGAGCTATAGAATTCAAAATTAAGGAGATAGCTTACAGTGCATCGGCCGAATTTACGACTTCCCTTGGTGTCATAATATTTCACCTTAGCAATACAGTGAGCTAATTGACAAATGGGGGGAAATCCAATTGGATGATACGGGATTTCCCCCCAATTTCTCAATTAGCTCACTATATTGCTAATACATTTCTGAGTTTTCACGATGTTTGACTGGTCTTTTTATATGAGTTACTCCAGAGTTGCCAAGTCTCCGGCTTTTTGTACACCAGTATTTTGGTACAGAAAATGTTGTTTTATGTAATCGGAACATTCTGCGATTTAAAAGAACAAAATTTTCTGTAAGATAATACTGGTGTTCAAAAAGCCGGAGACTTGGCAAGTCTGGTTACTCTATAGAATTGACTACCAAATCAGGGGAAAAAAGAATATTTGGTATAGTTCGCGCATGCGTAGTCAAAAATTGTTTTATACAAATGCCCATATCTCATCAAATCTTCAATATATTAATCTTTTAATTGCCGTATACTGTTTCTACTGTTATTTTAACTGTTATTGTTTAACTGTTTCTACTGTTATTGTTACTTTAATGTGCTTTTAAATGTTTTATGTGTGTTTTTACGCACCTTCAAGCAATATATTTACATTTAGTTGTATCTCTATGAATTTTAGTTATTAAACAAGGTGAATTTGCACTGAAATTTTAACTTTTTATGGAGTAGTTTTTATGAGGAAAAGAATAGAAGTTCACATTTGTGTACCTCAGGTCTGAAGAGTTAAGGCAGCCATACTCCCTGCGGCTCGAAAACTCAACCTGCGGCCCGGCGACCTTTTATTTGCGACACATAATAATTGTACTACATTTATCTATATTATAAAGGACAAACGTCATTTTGCAAATGGCAACAGTTGACGATGAAATTTCAGTTTTGCAATTTTTGCTACTGCAATTTTTTTAATTTCTAAACATCGCACATTTTTAATTTTTACACCGTTATATACAGGAAAAAATCTACTTTCAAATGCAATTTGTTTGAAAACTATATCTTAATTGACTGATTTATTACAGTATTTAAATTAAATTTCAAGCATTTTTTTTTAATCTATCTCTATCGCTTGCAGACGATTGCAAAATATTAATCTGCTTGCACTTTAAACACTATAAAAAGTTCAGCATTTGTCTCCAGCTAATATTCAATAACGAAATTAAAACATCATTAAGGAATGAATGAAATAGTATAAATAAAACACAGATTTAACACACATGTAATTGAAATAAACGCTTAAAACTGCTGAAATTATCAGAATAAAAAACACTACTGTAGATAACGAAATTTTTAGCGATTTCTTTGGTGTTGTTAGCGGGCAAGCTAACAAAAATTATCAAATGTAAAAAATCTATTAGTTTTCAAAAAAATAAATAAAATGGTTTTCACATATATTTTCTATTGCGGGAAGCCCGGGTTGGATATCCTAGTAAAATTAATGAAGAAGTGCACAAACGGTTTTCAGGACCTTCACTTTTGTTTTATATATTTTCATGGGAAGACAAAATGTGCCTATTATTTATAACTAGCTGAGCTTCGCCCATCTATCTCATAGTTTCATATGAAAATAAACTTTAGATGGATGGTCGAAACTGGGTTCTACGATAATCATTGTTAGTTTTATGCAGATTTCCGTTATACACATGCTTAAACTTAATGCAACAGTTGGACATACGGGCGAATCCCGGTTTTATGCTGTCCAAAAGAAATGATAAACAAATTGATCCTCTTTGATATAAAAAAATTCCAAAGAAATATTCGTTTCACTTTAAAATAGATTTACAAAACATACACATGTAATAATTTTCTCTGGTAGTTAACTAAGTCTCTTTTCTCTATTAAAAAACTATTTTATCGTTTATTACTTTGTTGATATTTAAAATATAAAAGCTAATAGATTACACCAAAAAAATATCTTTCTCCAAGTACTAAAAATGAAATTTCAACGTTTATTCTGCAATCTCTGTAGTAACATTTCTTAGCGACAAACGTTCAATCCTACTTATAATATTAACTTTGTTACATTGCTTTGTTATATTGCTTTGTTATATTACTATTTTAATTATCCATTTACATTATTATATAAGTGTGTTGCGGTCCGCCGATCGTCGCAAACATATATTTGCGGCCCGCGAGAAAAAAAAAAAGGTTGAGTATGGCTGGATTAAGGTGTTAAAAATGCATTATATATTTTTAAAAAAAATGTTCAAAGGGTACTGAGTATCTTTAAACAGTAGCGGCTGTAATCATACTGCTTAAAATTCATGCGAATATATAAAGTGGATTGACAGAAGGCATTCAATGTTATGAATAGATGGTGATCTGCTGTGTTTATATTGCAAGAAAAGAAGGAGCTATTTTGGTCTAGGAAATCTTTTTTATTTCATTTTTTTCTTCTTCTTCGAGATTGACGAGGGCTTATGGAAAGGAATGGAATGGTGGAATGTTAATCCGGATATATTTTGTATTAAAAAAAAAAAACCCGAGAGAGGACTGTAAAGTGCTAATACTTTCCATTTTTGAGGCATTCACGGAGCATTAAAGCGAATACTGCATAATAAAGATTCACAAAGAAGCATATCCCGTCTGTTTTTTCCTTTATTCTTTCTTACAAATAATAAAGGTAGATTTCCTTTCATATTGTAGCATAAGAAACTTTAGAATGTGTGAAAATATTCAATCCTGTTAAAATAATGTGGAGGCTTTTCTGTTTCTTCAGGGAGAAGATAGTAACTACGTAAAATAGTACAGTCAGAAGAGAGAGAGAGAGAAAAAAAAGAGAGATTTTAAACACCAAACTATCACAGAAGGGGAAAAAAAAAATAGCTATTTGATCGGAACTTGTGTTCTTTCAATTTATGTTTTTAAAAAGGCTTAGGGGGGCGTCTTCATAAAGAAATTGTACCAAACTCTGAAATTTTTAATACTAATACCTAATTTTGATATCACATTTTGATTTTTGAAATTTTTTTTTCCTTGTGTACCAAACTGGAAGTCATTCGGTGAATTAATTTAGAAATTATGCAGTTTTGAACTCCTAATGCTTTTATTATTATATTAACATTATTAACATTATTATTATTAACATTATTATTACTATTATTAATTGTTGTAAAAACAAACTGCAATGCGTGTAGCGTTTTAAGCATAACTGAAAAGCAACTTGGCGGAATGAGCTGAAATTTAGGATTTCTGTTAACTTGTCTCTAAAAAATTCTACAATTGATACATACGTACTGCCTGTATTACGTCATACTACTATTACGATAGCAGAAGGAAGACTTATACTTTCTTCTGCTTCCGTAGTGACAGGACGTCCTGTACCTGATGAAAAAAGATTGTTTCTTTTGAAACACGGTGCGTTAACTTATTTTTTTCTGGTGTATTTAAGAAATTTTTTTCCTTGGTATTAGGAAAGAAAATTTCTTATTTATTCACGCTGTAAAGGTATTGTAAAAAATACCGCTTAAATAAAAAAAAAAAATAGGCCTTTACAATAAATATATATATGTATATATTATATTACAAAATTGAACGATGGTTTCTAAGAATTTTCTATACATTCTCAAAGAAAATTTCTTCAGAAAACGTAAAAAGTACAGGCCAGACCTGTATGACTGACAGAGATTTTTCCGTTATTTGAAAAAATTTCCGTCTTTTAACTGGAGAATATCAACAGGAAATTTTCAGCTTAGATTCGCTAATTTTTTATGTTTTACTGGAAATGACATAAAAAGTACTACCGCGCATGCGCGGCAGGGTATTACTGCTTATTTTACTGTTTATTACTGTTAATTTTATGGTATAATACTGGCAGCTGGGGTGCCAGTATTGTACTGTAAAATCAACACTTTTTTTTTGCAGTATACTGTGACAGAAATTTTTACATAGATGAGTGGTATCTGAGACGGCTTCATCGTAGGATGAATAAAAGAATGAAGAATGAATAACAGAATAAAGGATGAATAAAAGAATAACTCATAAGATGCTATTTCTGTAACTAAACTTTATGAACAGTTATAATTAAAATTCAACTATCCAGAAACCTCGAGCGATAGTACTAGGGCTCCAAACGCAACAAAATGTCTCTAGTACCTAATACTTAAACGGATTATTGCAAGTTAAGGCTCAGAATAATATCAAATTCCCCTCGCTAATGTTAAATCAATGGGCGTCTGACGCATTCTATTTTTAAAATATCTCCTTAGCAAATTAAGATTTTCTACTTCTGTTATATTTGTACTGTTCTTAAAGGATGTGTCTTTCCTTCTTACTTGTCAAAATATTGACAACTAAGTTTTATGATTGTTTTATGATTATATTTGAAGTGTTAAAATCTTACTCAGTTTCGCTAAAATGTTAACACATAAAATTATGAATTAAGTATATATTTTAGAAATAATTTGACAACTAAGAAAGAAAGACACATCCTTTAAGAACAGTTACACAGAAAACAGAAGTTAAAATATTAATGTCCTAAGGAGATATTTTAAAAATTTTGAGATTTTACTGATGTAGACTCATAAGTTGTGAAAATTAAAAAAAAAACAGTGGTCTGTGATACGCTAACAGCAGTTAAGAGTTAAGACATTATCGCACATTACTTTACGTTTACTAAAAACTTTATAATATTAAACATATTATACAAAGTTTTAATTTTAATAACACACTTTTAGAATAGTTTAAAAATCAATTTAAAAAACTCGTTCTTCATAAAAAAGGTTTCATTATATGGTATTTAAAAGTATATATATATATATATATATATATAATGGTAATACTTAAAGAAAAGTTAGTATATAATAGATCAGTGAATTTTATCTGTTATCAGTCCATGAAAAATTAATAACTTACCATTTAATCCCATTAAGATAGAGCTTATTTTATTTTCTGCATTTGATAGTTAAATTAACTGAAAGTATTACAAAATGTCGTACAATAACCTTTTATCGATTGCTTCGTCTCTTAGAATGTCTGAAGACCAATTATAGAACCGTGGCTGCTCTAAAAAAATACTTTTTTTATTCTTAATTTCCAAAAAAATATTACCATGTCAGAAAAAAGAATGAGATATTTCCTTTACAATTTCCCTTGTGAATAATTTTTCGAAAGAGAATATAATAAATTGTGTTTATCAAAGACATAAAATAATACAATAATAGTTACATTTTTTGCTATGTTAGTATAAAAGATTTTATGGAGAGTCTTCAAGGAAAAATCAATGACGGTATTCACTTATTTTTGTCTTCTTATTCTTGAATAGATTGTAGTGTTGCGATATTTTTATAAAGTAGAATTTGGGTTTAAGTGAAAGAAATACGTTCGATATGAGACAAGTAAAAGTTGTTGAAAACAACATATTTGTTTTAACTAATGTTTGTTCAACATCAACTAACATTTGTCCGACATTAAAATATGTTCAAAATTTCAAAAGCGTATTGCCATATCAGAAAAAAAGAGATATTTCATTTACCATTTCCCTAGTGAATAACTTTTCAAATAGTAATGAAATATTAGTTAAAAATGAAACATAAAATAAAGATTTTCTGAAACTGTAATATTAAATTTTTGTTATTAATTAAGTAAAATAATACAATAATAGTTAAATTTTTTGCTATGTTATTATTGACGATTTTATGGAGAGTCTTTTAGGAAAAATCGATAACGTTATTTACATATTTTTATCATTCTACTACAATAGATTGTAGCATTGCGATATTTTTAATAACGTGGAATTTGGATTAAAATGAAAAAAGTAGGGTCGATAACATTATGAAAACGGCCTCTTTTAGTGTTGCAAAATTAAAAAAATTATTGCCATGCAGGAAAAAGAATGAGATATTTCCTTTACCATTTCCCTTGTGAATAATAAAAAAAAAAAAAAAGAATATATATATATATATATGTGTGTGTGTGTGTAATAATAAAAATTTTTCGCCATTTTACCTTAGTTAAATTATTCCAAATTCTTACAATTCTAATTTTTCCCTCTCTTTTTAAAATATCTCTTAAATCTATTTTATATTTTATTCCATAACTTAATCAAAATATTCTTTTATTTATCATTCTAAAAATCTTAATCTGTTAAAAGCTACACGTATTTATTAAAACCTTATTCTATTAAATTGCAACACTTCCTCTAAAACGCACCTGCCTAATTTCTTCTTTTGAGGCATTGAATTTTATTCTTTGGAACATTTTTGTAATACCATTTTTATTTCTATTTAATTATCATTCGGCATCCCAGGATTCCCCGGGTCTTCGCGCCCAAAGCTTTTTACCTTTTTAAATTGCCGCTTCTGATAAAGAGTTTTGGTCATACGTCAGAGACACACTCTCGTGGCCTCATTTTTTCATCCATTAGCGAGCAGGCCCCGCCTTGTCTATCCCCCTGGCTTCCTCCGAACATTGATGTGAGTGGGCCAGCTTTTTTCGCGCGTTTGTCACTTTGGCCAAGATTTTGGAAATATTTATACGGTTACACTGGCTTCGGAGACATATTTTACACGAACTATTTGTTGTTATCTATAAGCCGTCACTGGGGAAGTCTACACTATTTCGTCGGTAGTATGTTCTTCAATTTCTGCTAATTCTTCAATACTTAATGTGTTCAAGTTTTTAATGAAGCGAAAGTCGGTGGAGTTGCTGTCATCTCTGTTCTCATAATAAAGTTCTTGCTCATCTATTAAGTTTCCTTAATGTTTTTGGGAAATTTCTATTGGAATGAACTGCCTCTACTCAGCTTCCCGATTGCATTATAATATGATGTTCAAATATGATTCGTACTCCGAGAATTGCCTTCATATTGATTAAATCGGAATAATACCCTCGCCGAATGTCATGACTGTATTTCCATGATCTCGACTGCGCCTACATCGAACTGATTATACGGTAATTTTCGTGGGGTTCGGACTGATATGTCATCACTGGAGTATGATGGAACGAACGTTTCAAGTCGACAGTAATAGCAATCATCAATAATGTGCCAATCGTAATAAAAATGTGTCATATATATATATATATATATATATATATATTATTTAAAATGAAACATAAAATAAAGATTTTCTGAAAATGTAATATTAAATTATGTTTATTAATTAAGTGAAATAATAGAATAACATTTTATTCAATGGTTGGAGTATCACAGTTGAGATTTTTTCCAACAGAGTGAAAATATGTCCGGGACCTGGACTCGAACCTGGGTACTTTGGTTTGCCGTGCCAACGCTCTCCCTACTGAGCTATCCCGACGATATCCTGGTCTAGCATATCTCACTCTTTACTTTGGTTTGCCGTACCAACGCTCTCCCTACTGAGCTATCCCGATGATATCCTGGTCTGGCATATCTCACTCTAGTACCCAGGTTCGAGTCCTTTTCCCGGCATATTTTCACTCTGTTGGAAAAAATCTCAACTGTGTGATACTCCAACCATTGAATATAATTTACCCAGTTGAATATACTTTCCTCTGTTCATTATAATAGAATAACAGTTAAACTTTTTGCTATGTTATAATTAACAAATGTAAGGTAAAGCCAGGAGAGATGGCGCGGTCGGAGAGATTGCGCACATGGAGGTTCGAAGGGAAGGAGTAGAGTGAGAGCGCAGCGACTCCAGGTAGTTGTATAACAACAGTAGTGGAGTGTCTACTTGAAAGTGCACGTTGATTGCTTTGAGCATCTAAGATAAAGTATTGCTATTTTGTTTTGTTTAACCAAAATAAGTGCTTGAATTTTCATAGCTGTTCATCAGAATTTCTATACAATTTCAATAGTACAAAATATTTTAAACTTAAAGGATTTCCCATAAGCTACTAATCTAGCTAACAATGTGAACATCAACGGTTCGTTTTAGTAGCGGCCATGTTTAAATAAAAGGCCGCGCAATCTCTCCTACCGAAATTGGAGAGTTTGCGCATCTGCTACTTAGGAGAGATGTCGCAATGTTCCCATTAGTTTCTATGCTAGGAGAGATTACGCAGCTTATTGGTAAACTTCCATAAAAAATGAAAAATGAAAATGGACTAATTTTAATTTAAACTTGTTATTAAGTTACATAATTTTATTTTGTAATCTTACCTGGACTTGCTTTTTCTGTTTCTTTATTTTTTTTCCTTTCATTAAATTTTTTTAATCGTTTTTAAAACTACTTCCTATTTCTGATTCTTTAAGCATTAGGTTGAAATATTCACTCTCAATACAATAAAATTTGTTCACAAAAACCTTACAGCAATGTCATTTAAGTGTAATTGTAGTTATTATTAATAACAATCTATCCTACTCATGTGCGCAATCACACCAACCCTGTAAGGAGAGATTGCGCAAAATAACTTTCTTGGTTTTATTACAACTGTTCTATTAACCCATTCGGGACCATGTGGTCGCATATATGCAACCTCAAAAAGAGAATACAGAATTTGTTTTAGGCACCAGTAAAAAATAAAAGTAATATTTGCTTTTTTTAATTAGAGCATTTTTGTGATAGTTTAAGTAAAGGTAGCTTTTTTAAAAAAAGTGGTGCCAACAGAATAAAATTTGCGTAAAAGCCGTCGGTCCCGAAGGGGTTAAGTTGCAACATAACAACAAAATAGCAATGGAAATGCATAAAAAACAAATGAAGTAAAAATTATTCATGGATAGTTTAGCAAAAAATTAATAAGGTAAAGCTAGGAGAGTCTGCGCACAATTCAAAAGAATAGCAATAAAAAATCTAAATATTAATTATTTGCTAAACTATCCATGAATAATTTTTTACTTCATTTGTTTTTTATGCATTTCCATTGCTATTTTATTGTTATGTTGCAATTTAATAGAACAGTTGTAATAAAACCAAGAAAGTTATTTTGCGCAATCTGTCCTTACAGGGTTGGTGTGATTGCGCACATGGGTAGAAGAGATTGTTATTAATAACAACTAATACAATTAAATTGTCAACAATAATAATTACACTTAAATGACATTGCTGTAGGGTTTTTGTGAACAAATTTTATTGTATTGGGAGTGAATATTTCAACCTAATGCTTAAAGAATCAGAAAAAGGAAATAATTTTAAAAACGATTAAAAAATTTAATTAAAGGGGAAAAAATAAAGAATCAGAAAAAGCAAGTCCAGATAAGATTACAAAATAAAATTATGTAACTTAATAACACGTTTAACATAAAATTAGTCCATTTTCATTTTTAATTTTTTTGTCCAAATTTACCAATAAGCTGCGTAATCTCTCCTAGCATGAAAACTAAGGAGGAACAATGTGCCATCTCTCCTAAGTAACAGATGCGCAAACTCTCCAATTTCAGTAGGAGAGATTGCGCGGCCTGTTATTTAAACATGGCCGCTACTAAAACGAACCGTTGATGTTCACATTGTTTGTCTAGATTAGTAGCTTATGAGAAATCGTTTAAGTTAAAAATATTTTGTACTATTGACATTGTATAGAAATTCTGATGAATAGTTATGAAAATTCAAGCACTTACTTTGGGAAAACAAAACAAAATAGCAATACTTTATCTTAGACGCTCAAAGCAATCAACGTGCACTTTCAAGTAGACACTCTACTACTGTTGTTGTACAACTACCTGGAGTCGCTGCGCTCTCACTCTACTCCTTCCGCCCGAACCTCAATGTGCGCAATCTCTCCGACCGCACCATCTCTCCTGCCTTTACCTTATTTAGATTTTTTATTGCTATTCTTTTGAATTGTGCGCAGACTCTCCTAGCTTTACCTTATGGAGTGTCTTCGAGGAAAAATCGATGACGTTATTTATTTACTTTTATCATTCTACTAAAATAGATTGTAGTATTGCAATATTTTTAATAACGTGGAATTTGTATTAAAATTAAAAAAGTAGGGTCAATGACATTGTGAAAGCGGCTTCTTTTAATGTTGAAATTTTTTTTAAAATTATTAACATGTCAAAAAAAAAAATTCTTTTACCATTTCGCAAATAATTTTTCAAAGAAAGAAAGAAATATTAGTGTTAGAAATTAAACATAAAATAACGATCTCCTGAAAATGTAATAAAGTATGGTAAGTAAAATAATACAATAGTAGTTAAAATTTTTGCCATATTAATATTAACAATTTTCGAGTCTTCTAGGAAAAATCAATCACGTTATTTACTTATTTTTCTCATTTCACTGTAATAAATTGTAGCTTTGTGATATCTCTTCAACGTAGCATTTGAGTTTAAATAAAAAGTGTCGATAACACTATGGAAGAGACCGCTTTTAATGTTGAAAACAAAAGTTTCTTTTAAAATGTTTTTTATTGTTTATTATATCTACTCAATATTACATAATATTTAAATTCCCTATTGTTAAACATATATCCAGAGTGCGTACAGTTTCACCACAATTCGTGAATAGAATTTTTCGTATTATTTAATCGCAGAAAAATAATACAAATTATTCGATTAATCGCAGGAAGAATTTCAACCTGAAGAAAAAATAATAAATAAAAAGTTCTAAACTGAAACTGTGGTGCCACACTTCTTGGAAATTCTAAGGAGTGTACGCACCTTCAGCTACTTTTTGGTGATCAAATTTGACTCCTAACATTATAAAGCGACTTTTTTTCCCCATTTTATCTATTTATTCCTCACAAAGAAAACGAAGGTATCGTTTTGATTTTGATATATGTTTATGTTATGCTTTATAAGGATTTATAAAACACTAAAAATAAAATTGGTATCTCAATTTCTTCATAATTAAAAAAAAAAAAACTTCTTCGTTTATAAGATATATATTCCTAGATTTATTATACATATATACATATACTAGCTAACCCGCCCGGTGTTGCACGGGCCAAAAATATTAATAATCTGTTCTATACGAAATTTAAACCAAACCCCGTGGTAATCGGGTCCATAGTTCCACCTTCCACCGCCATGGGGCGCAGTCTGTTCTGGAAGAGGCCTTTTCAGAACACTCGACCCAACCAAATTTCCTAGTAGAATTGAAATTTAACCACGGGTAAACATTGCCAAAATAGCGGAAATCGCGAAAGTTGGTTACGTAATCGATCGGTTTCTAAAGGGTTAATGTAGATATTTTTTAAAACCCAATCATGCGTTTTGAAGAAAATGAATGCGTCTATGATTTGGAGTCTACTGTTTGTCCGTACTCACATTTCCTGAGTCGATGCTGATTTTTAAACCTGGACCGAAAAACGAAAATCGCATGAGTGAGTTTTGGAAAGGATTTTTTTTTTTTTTTTGGAGGGATAAAAATTAAAAATTTTCAAAACGGATACCAGATTTTAAAAAACAAAGGGATGTAGATTAGTTAAGGTATTTTTAGTTTTTCGTATCTTGTTTATAAACGCCAATTCGGATTTTTAAAGATAGGGGAAATAGTTAAAAAAGCGAAATTGACTTACGGTAAAAAACGTTTTCGAAAAGGTTAACGTGATTTTATTTTTAACTAAAGGTTTCTGCCTAAATCTGACAGAACGTAGATGTCTTTAGGTGTGTTTGATTTTTGTTTGGTTATTTTAGAAAGCCGATGCCAGATTTTATATATTATAGAAAATCGGAATTCGCAAAAGAGAGTCCTGCGCACGAATTTTTTTTTGAAGGATTAATATTTGTATTTTTCAAAAACAAATACAGATGTCGAAAAAGGAATAAATGTAGATATTGTCTGGTATTTTTAGTTTTTCGTACGTTTCTCTGAATCGCCGATGCGAATTTTTAAAAATTGCCAAAATCGCAAAAATCACAAAACGGCATACAAAAAATATACTTTTTAGAAGGGTTAATTTTTGTATTTTTTAAAACCAAAGGTGGCTTTGAAAAGAACAAAAACAGTTCTTTAATTTGGTGACCTTCGTTTTTCCGTATCTTTTGTATTCCGGTAGATGCAAGGCTCGGAAAACGGGAGAAAATAAAAAACACGAATTCGATGCTTTTTGATTATATTTTTTGAAAGGGTTAAATGTAAAATTTTTTCAAACCAACCAGATCGTTCGAGACGTAAAAGTATGTTCTTTTAGAATATGTACACGGTTTTTCCGTATTTTTAGCCGTTTGTCCATGGCGAATATAGAAATACTTTAAACAAAAACGGAATGTCTTCTGCTTTCTTTCTTCTGTTCCGGAAGATATGGAAATTGGTTTCTGCACATGCGCCAGCTCGCTTCAGAATAATGACTCTTTATTTGTGATCTTTGATCAGTTTTTAATTGATAACTACTTTAATTTTCAAAATTTTAAAATTCTGAGGCTCAGGTATACCAGGAGAGTGTTTGGACTATACCTAAATCTAAATTTACAGACTTCTAGGTGCGCTAAATGTTCCTAGCCATCGCCAACAGACACACACACACACACACAGACACACAGAGCGAAACTTTCTTTTATTAGTATATATATATATATATATATACCATATATTTCGAAGTATAATGCGCACCTACGATTTGAGAGTGTATTTTTTAATTTTCAGGTATAATCGCCGTTTTACGTGCCCCACCCCCCCCCCTTTTTCTTGCAAAGAAACCTTCATGAGGCGTGTATCATGAAAATACAATAAAGAGAATTTAAAAGTATAATAATTTGTGTAATATATCTGAGAGGACATATGCTGTATTGCTGAGCCTCACTGTATTAAAAAAAAAAAAAAAAAAAAAAAAAAATTGATTTTACGGTATACTGCCATTCCAGCTGCATACCACGCATGGGCGGCAGTGTATTACTGCTTATTGCTGTTAATTTTACAGTATAATACTGGCAACTGGGAAGCCAGTATTATACCGTAAAATCAACAATTTTCTTTTTAAGTGTATCTGTTTGAAGCCCCATAAAGCGTTTGGAATTATACTCTCGTTCATTGCAATAATCACGGCATCTTTTAGGTAGCTTTCAATACAAAAAAGTATAAAGCTACCTATTGCAGCCGTTCGGAGGAAAGCAGTTCCGGAAAATTTCGATACATTTTCACCGATCATGACCCCCAGACCCCAAAACCACCCTCCGTTCAAATGTTGATTTATATATATATATCTGACCTATGTCATACGATAACGCTCGTATTTATAAATCAATTTTGATGAAACTAATTGTGTGTATTAAGCTCACCAATGTCTCGACCGAGTTCGTTGGCCAGCTTGGTCCGCCATTTTGTTTCAAGATGGCGGCCATTTAAAAATTTAAAACTAAAATAAATATACAAAAAAGTTAAAAATTCAAATTTATTTTTTAATTCAGTGTTAGGCCTTGAAACGAGGATTCCAGAGCATTTTTTGTTTTACCTCTATCTTAAAAAACGGCTGAGATAGAGCAGTTTGAAATTCTAGGGTGGCTGACATTTTGAAACAAGACAGCACATTACAAAAATTTTCATTGTTGTAATAATTTTCCCAATCAAACGCATAAAACTATATATTCATAACCGTTAGCGCCAAATTCTCGCCAAAATTGGCGACATTTGGCGAAATATCGCCAAATTTGGTGACTAAAATTTCAGTTTTAATATCAAGTTTTAATATCAAATTTCAGTTTTTTATTTCAGCTTTAAGTTTTCATAAATGAAGCCAATATGGCTACTGCTCAATAATTTGGCGAATTTCTTATTCAAATTCAGTATTAACGAATCTTTTGTAAACGTTTTATTTGCATTTTAAGTTGCTGTTTTCGTGTAACATTAGCTAAAATTTTAAAACTAAGATATAGGAAAGCTACCTTTTCCTCCCGGTACAGGCCGGAAGGACTTTTTTTTGTTCATATATATAGAAATCTCAATTGTTATGCTTAATTTTTAAACTTTCATTTTTTATACCCGACGTGTAACGCGCACCTGAAAAATTTGACCACTTTTTTTGTTTCTAAAGTGCGCGCTATACAATGGAATATACGTTATATGACATGCATACACGATAAAAAATTTAGACAACGAATTTTAATAAATAAAAATAAATTTAACAAGTGTATGCATTCGATACATACAGATTAAAAATTCTCTGTTTTGTAATCTACTTATACAAAGTTAAGCGAGTTTTATTTCTTGAACGTGTGCAGGGTTAATTTAATTTCAATTTGCTACTTATTCTTATTGAATGGGGCTTGAATTTTCGGTAACGATGAAACAATCCCTTTTTTCATGTAGTCCCAAAACTCTTCTTAACTCTACTTTTTCTTTCGAGTATAATAAACAAGTTGGAAATTGTACGTCAAACGTGACAAATGAAGTGCGTTAGTACTGTTCTTAATTCAGTGATATGAATTATATCGTCTGTTATTATGATGTGATTAATTTCCGTAATAAAATAAGTACATTTTAAGTTGGCTACATTTTATCTTTTGTTGACATTTACTGAAAATTCCAATGGGAAACTTAAGCCTAGCTGTGAAAATTTCAGAACTTGAAATCCATATTTAGACTCTTTTTCCATCTATTTCTCCGGAAACATCTATCCAAAAAACTGTCCGTAGATTATAATGATTGTTATAATTAAATAATTTTACTATACAAATTCGGTTTTTCAATTCAGTAATACGGAAATAATATGACTCCATCTTAAATATGACGTAACCACCATGGCAACCTAGAATCATTACCTATAATGGGATATCATTGAATTAATTACGTATGATAGGAGTTAATACAATGAAGAATGTGAGTTTTTCATAGAGTCTTTGTCATAGGGATTATAAAATGTTATATACGTCATATATGACTATAACGTCATACATGTATGATAACTTAGCGATACATCTCGGTCGCTTGATGATTCCTCCTCGAAAGCTGCTTTAACAAGGAAGTACCGATTTAAAAAAAAATCTAATTACATAATAAATGTGTTTATTAATATATTTTTAAGTTTTGATCGATTTTCATAAAATTTAAAAAGTGACCGACAAAATTCTGCAACGATTCTATATGTTAAATTTTTAAACCATTCGGTTGGGTAGTTTTTGCGCTGTTATATGCGGACAGACGGACGGACGGACCAGACGACGACAATAAGTGCTATGCATTTATATAATTACAAAAACACTTAAAAAGCAGATTAAATCCTCAATTTTACCTCAAAACTTCCAGAAAAGAAAAGTAAAAAAAGTTTCCATTTAAACTGTTAAAACCTTTTCAGATAAATAATTACTGGTAATCGTGTTGCCCAAGTCTCAAGTAAAATTACAGAGAATTGAAAAGAGAGATTCTGGTGCGAAACAAACAACTTATTCAATAAATTTACCATAGAGGCTGCAAGTTTACATTTGTATAAGTATATTCATGACTCTGTAAGCTTGATACTATAAAAATTAATAAGATTTTAATGTAAATTTTCAGGTGTAAATTTGAAACACTACAGTAATTTTAATTTTCAGAAGATAGCTAAATAAGTACCGAAAGCTCTCTAATTTTGCATCTATAAAAGTGAAGTTTTACTTGTTTTCCGAAACTCGTGTTCTCTTTAAATATTACATTTAAACCAAGTGCCGCACAATAATTTAAAGAAAGTATTGGTTTGCTAGGATTGACGTTATTCAAATCGTACTCGATTACATAATCTAAAGACCACTTTCTATGCATGTAAAACTGAAATTAATAATTAGATATGTATATGAAATACTAATTCTAAACTTTCACAAGAGAGTTAAATAGGTACCCAAAGCTCTCTAATTTTGCATTAAAAAAAGAGAAGTTTTGGGAAATCGAGTTCTTTATATTACTTTTAAACCAACTTGTCTCACAAACATTTAAAAAAGATATTGGCTTGCTAGGACTAACGGTATTCAAATCCTCAACAGTTCACTAGTACTCGATTTCGTAACTAAAGACTACTTTTTATGCATTCAAAATTGACATTAATAATTAGATATTTATGTGAAATACTAATTCTGAACCTTCACAAGAGAGCTAAACAGGTACCCAAAGCTCTCTAATTTGGCATTAAAAAAAAGAAAATTTTTGAAAATCGGGTTCTTTATATTACAAATAAACTAACTTGCCTCACAAACATTTAAAGAAAATATTGGCTTGCTAGGACTAACGGTATTCAAATCCTCAACAGTTCACTAGTACTCGATTTCGTAAACTAAAGACTACTTTTTATGCATGCAAAATTGACATTGGTAATTAGACTTTAATAGAATATAGATATGTATGTGAAATACTAATTCTGAACCTTCACAAAAGTGCTAAATAGGTACCCAAAGCCCTTTAATTTTGCATTAAAAAAATTTTAGTTTTTATTAAACCGAAAATAGGGTTTTTTATATTAATTTTAAACTAACTTATTGCCGCACAAACATTTAAATAAAATATTGACCTGCTAGGACTAACGATATTCAAATCCCCAACAGTTCACTAGAACTCGATTTTGCAAAGTAAATGCTACATTTTATGCAGGCAAAACTGACATTCGTAATTAGACATCAATAGAATATATACGTATGTGAAATACTACTTCTGAATCTTCACAAGAAAGCTAAATAGATTCCCAAACCCCTGTTATTTTGTATGTATGAAAGATAATTTTTAATTGTATTCCTAAACTCTTGTTCTTTAAATATTAATTTTACATAAACTTACCACACTAACATTCTACTTTTTATGCCGGCAAAACTTTTCAATTAGTAATTCGATATGTCAAACAGTAACTGTACACAACAGAAATAATCAATCAAACAAACAGACAGAAATAATTTAAAAGTTTAAACTTCCAGAATGTTGCAAAGCCTGTAGACAAAATGAAGACGTCAAGAAAAAATAAGGATGTTCATTACTTAGTCAATGAACTTAAGGTATCTGTCTTCGGTATTGTTATAACATGTAATGTAAATGTCATTTCCATGTAGGCAGAAGCAGTATTATAAGATGTTACAAGAACTTTAGGTAGGTAGGAACAGGATTAAGGCAGCGGGGTGCGTAGTTCAAACAAAGCTGTCTTTTAAATGTCATAAAGCTTTTCACGAGGTAACGGGTTAAAAGGTTGCAGTTCTAATAATGTTGTGTTTGTTAATCACATAATTTTTTTTCTTTCACCTGCTCAATGATACTGTTTGTAACTGAATTTAACGCAACAGGTAGTGGAATCAGAAGGAGCTCTGGCTGTGCGGTTTAGAATGGGGTAGAAATGTGGGAGATTCTTCTTGTAGTTATACACTATTATAACTTTCTGTAAACAGTGTTGAATTCAGGGGGTGGCTCGGGGGGGGACATTCCCCCCCCCCGGAGCATTGAATTGTCCCCCCCAGAAGATTTGAGATTTTATATTTTCAATGTTCAAAAAGTGCAATTTCCCCCCTGGAAGTCTATAATGTGCCCCCCCCCCCCGGAGCCCCAGAAATCCCTCCCGGGGAAAAGTGTCTGAATTCAACACTGTCTGTAAAACCATGGAAACGAAACAAACCAATATTGGCATAAAATATTGCCCCATTATTGTGGTGCTTACATTTTGCGGATATTTAACCACTGTAACAAATATTGGTGCAATATTGGGGGCTTATGTTTTGCCCTTATTTTGCCAATATTTCGCCAATGCTTGTGGGAATTATTGCATCAATATTGACGTCTTCACACTTTGCCCTTATTTAGCCATTTTGGGGCAACATTTCCTACCAACATTGGCGCAATATTGGCTACAGATATTGGCTAAATAATGGCAAAATGTAAACACCCCAATATTAGAGCAATATTTCCTACCAACATTGTCGCAATATTGGATTCCTTTGGGCAAAATGTAAACAACTCAATATTGGAGCAATATTTCATGCCAATATTTCACCAATATGCCAATATTGCACCAATATATAGCCAATACTGGTTGGCTACTAGGGAAACATTCTCAATAATTTTACAGTAGTTCTCTGTTAAACTTGTTTTTATTTATTTTTACTTGTTTTATCTTGTTGTTACTAACTCTATTTAAAATTGTTTTTAATGTTTCGACAGACATCTCAGCGACTGCACTTGCTCTAATGTGAAGTTTACAGTAATTTTACAGTAGTTCTCTTTTAAAAGCATTCGATCAATATTCTTGTTCATTAGTTCACACGTTTTTAATAGGATTGATTGAAGAAATTAGGGTACTTACGTATTATTTGTGCCTGGAAGATCGCCAATCATTTTTACGTGTGGGCTTCTGTTTCAAATTCATAATCACTTTAACACTGCTCGAGAATTATTAAGCCCGTTAAAAAAGATGTAACTAAATTTATAGGAAAGATCGCATTATATAAATCTCGACAAAAATAAAGAAACATCGTTAAACATGATGTTTTCGTATGTTAAATTTTAGTATTTAATGTCTATGGCTTATTAATTAACGAACTTTTAAACAAGGATCCTTAAATATGGTAAAACTAAAATGCGACTAAAGAAAATCATCTGAACAACAAAAAAATTAAATATATCCTTTGTTTATCTATAACAAACTACTTTTAGACATGCCGCGGCCGCAATCTTGGACTTGCCATAGCGAAAATCACAATTTATTAAAAGTAAATTTTTTGCTTCAGAAATATATAAAATATCATGTATTTGTGAATGAGATTTTACTTCTCTCATATGACTTGTCTTTTCTTATTGGAATACGTTGTTTGTATTTATCTACATTGCATCTCCAAATAATATAATTATTAATACATAATTTCAATCCGTAGGAATCGAAATATATGTTTTTGGCATAATTGTACTACATTTCTGGAAATAAAAATATAGTTTTTGTTTTAGTTCTTTGAAAATCTGAAAATGCATTATTCAAACTGCTGAATAAAAAAAAAACTGTAGAGAGAAAATAAAGTTAATACAATCGTCACAATTAAAAATACAGAATATAAAATGTAGAAAGAAAAAAATAAGAGTTACTGTAATTACTATAATTGGCGCTATTTTTGGTGTGGTGTATCTGACCTTGCACGGTTAATATGTAAATACCGAAATTAGAACAAATGCTCCAGAAATTTTATAAAGAAGTAGACAGGAGGTCTAGTCAAATTTATTTTAATTTTTAGCTAAATTATAGTAGTTTTCAATTTATTGCATAAAATGTGTTATAATTTATTTTCAGAATGAAGGACAAAACTACACCCATCTTCCGAAAAAAAAAAAAAAAAAAAAAAAAAAAGAAATTCCATGTAAAATTATTACGTTTTAAATTTTGTTATGCAAGTAAATTTACTGTGTCTTGAAGTTTTTTACAGAAGTAAATACAATCTACGGTAAATTTACAGAATAGTTTCTCTGCATTTTACCAAAATCTCTGTTTTTTGCTCCCGATAAATTTATTTAAGACTTAAGATAAATGATTACCGGTAGATTCTCTGCAATTTCGGATATATTTTTTTTAAGTGTGCGATGCTGTATGCAATTCATCTAATAGTTCATCATTTTTTTTTTTTTTTTTTTTTTTTTTTTTTTTAACAAGAATGAGCGATAATTTCTTTATTTTTTTTAAATACTTTATTTTAACTTACTTTTAACTTTTCGACAGACATCTCAGCGAATAACGTGAAGTTCCAATGGTAATGCATCATTTATTAGCTTCGTTTGAAATATTTAACTGAAAATTAATAAAATTTTTCAATGTTTTTCCTTGTATTTGTTTTGCTGATTTAATGTAATTTCATTGTTTAATTCTTTTTGAAAATTAAGGCTGTTCTCCAATCCAAGCTGGTTAGTTTCTGACACATTTTTTAAATTCATTTTTGGACGGAAACATATTAAATTGGCAGATGCTCTTAATAAGAAACTGTTTAATATAACTGTTTTTTTTGTTTTTTTTTTAAGAATTGCTTTAAAAATATTCTTGTATGTGAACTTTTCCTTCATTTGAAGTCATCGTACTAATACACGAATTTTCAGCAAAATGTATATACAGGGCCATAATCAAGTGGAGTATGGGCAGGGCTCGAAATGAAAAAATCCACGAATCGGATCGCTATTTTAAAATTACTGTTTGGCGAATTTTTTTTTTTTTTTTTAAGTATAGACAAATTTATTTCTAAACATACAAAGCCAGATAAAAAATACATTCAAGATTCTAAATAATAAGGAAAAAAATTACAGACAGCACAATAAGCTGTATAATAATAAAACTGTAGCAATACGTTTTAATAATTGCGTGAATTGGAACGATATTTATCATAATTTTACGAACCGGAACATTATTTGTCATAATTTCACGAACCGAAATATCGTTCCGGTTTGCTCCAGTACATTTCAAGCCCTGGGTATGGGTGGGCTGCAACTTCTAGAGCCACCTGTTAACTTCCTAAAAATTGTGTATATATATAATAGTAGCATTTATATTACATTTAAACTTTTTAAAACTTTGTAATCAAATATTTTATGACAGAAGAACTTGACCTCTTCTTCTGTGAATATCTATTTATCATTAGAGTGGAGGAGGAAAGATCAGATGTCAATTAGCCCCTCTGACACATTTCAAAGCCTTTCCTGCCTCTGCCAGCTTGTTACGGTCTTGTACAATAAAAGGGGTCTTTAAATAAAAATAAAATTAAACGTAATTTGTAGTTAATTTAATAAGCACCTTAGTAATTTAAAAACATAAATTTTAGCATCCTGTTATCACTCATAATTTCCGTTAATGATATTATTTTCAAAAGTACAACTGTTGAAAAGAGTATAAATCACTTTTAATATTTCCCTCATGTGTGTATATATGCAGGATTTCGTGCTATGGGAAAGGCAAAATCATGTTTAATCGTAAAAACATTCAAATTTTGGTTTGATTAAATTTGCATTGAAAAATCATTAGGAATCACATTCTATAACATTTTACCTTAATAAGGAGATATTATGTTAATTTGGAAAATGAAATTATATGAAAATGATACCATAGTAAATGATGAAATAAAACGAAATTAAGGAGAAGAGGTTCCACATCTTTTATTATCGAAAACAAGTTCAAAGGAAATGAACGCAATTTTTGAACAGGCTTTTCCGTGAATTTTTTTTTTTTTTTCTGTGTTATGAGTATGAGTCAGAAGATAAAACAATCCACAAATTTGCTGTGAAGGTCGTTCGTTGCGCGTAGAGCTGTTAGACATCTAGTATCTTTTGACAATAATTTCACTTTATAAAAGTAACAATGGTGTAAAATAGAGAAAAGATTACAAAATATTATATTTTTTGTATCCCCCCTTTTTAGGTGTGTTCGCAATTATATAAATATGTAGCACCTATTGTCGTCGCCTGGTCCGTCCGTCTGTCTGTCCGTCCGTCTGTCTGTCCGTCCGTCCGTCTGTCTGTCCGTCCGTCCGCATATAACAACGCAAAAACTACCCAATCGAATGGTTTGAAATTTAAGATATATTATCTTTACAGAATTTTGTCGAGACGTTTCAAATTTTATGAAAATCGAATCAAAACTTTAGAAAATATTAATAAAAATATTTATTAAGAAATTTGAATTTTTTAAAAATAAATCGGTGTTTTCTTGTTATAGGACCTTCCGAGGTTTAACCGTCAAGCGACCGAGATACTTATTTTATTACAGAAATTAATCTGCAGACGATATAATTCATTTCACAGAATTAAAAATCCTCAAGATCTGAATATTTATATAATTAACAATAGTACGAACGCACCTCATTTGTCACGTTTGACGTACAATTTCCAACTTGTTTATATAAATATCTGCCGTTTCTTTAATTTTTTATATGTCTTTACAATTTTTTTTATGTCTATAAAAGAAATAACCAATTGAATTCAGTCTTGATAAGTTTGGGGGAAAAATACTTAAATCGCATTTTTTTAGAGGAAAAATATTTTCGAAATCATAATGTTTGAACGTTATTGTTCTTATAAAAATAAATTCCTTACTTTTCATCATTATTTCAGTTAAATATTTCAGTTTTATTCCCAAAGCAGTAGATAAAATTTTAAAAATAATGCAGTTTGTTTTCATTTCAGTATAATTAATCACTTGTTAAATATATATATATATATATATATATATATATATATATTACATAATTGAAAAATACATGTACTCAATATTATATCAATTTTCAAAACAAATACATTATGACGGTCGTTGCACTCGCTAAAATTCCAAAATGCATTAAATGAATTAATAACTGCACAAATGAACACAGCTCAATTATTTAATCGTTTGAAATACAGTAAATTCTCTCGTTAGCGATGTTTCATTTAACGATATTCTTTTGTATTTACGAAAAACCCCCATAAGACACGGTTGACACAAGCGACTATTTTTTCTTTTATTCTAGTTGCACCACTATTTAAAAAATATATATTCTTTGTGGTATACTTCTCTAGCAGTTGTTGTAAAAGTATATTCCACGGATCATAGCTTGAAAAAAGTGTTAGGAACCTTTTGAAATTACATTAAAAGAAAGAAGTTGCCTGTGAACCCTGATAAGAAAAATAATAAGAATAAATGTGTTTAGTGTTTGTTTGTTTTCCCTATAATCCTTTCGCGACGAGAGCCCAATATAGAATTTTTAATATTTTATTACCAGTATTTAAAAACAAAAATCTTCGCCTAACATAATCATAGAAATTTTCTATTTTAATATGGCAAAAATTACTAAAGAAATTATTTGTAGGAAAATCAAGGATTCTGAGCCGCCTATACGTCACGTATACATATACGCGACGCTCGTCGCAAAGTGGTTAACAGCAAATTTTTATCAGTTATAATATGTAAAGTCACATCTGATTTAATGAATGAATGAATGAAGATCGGCTCAGAGTGGTGAACATTGACGCGCTTAATGTTCTTCAAAAATACGTTATATCGCATAATTTAGATAAGGGGTCCTTAATTAAGGGGGTCGGGGCAAGAAAGTGCCAATCTACATTTTTGGTAAAATAAATCTAACACTGTAATCTGTTGCTTAATATTGTAAATTATAATATTCAACCTATAATTTGTTTCGAATGTCACTTGGTGGCAGCATATGTCCCAGGTTTCGTCTTTGCCCCAGATGTTTATGCCCCCAATGAAGATAGCTAATTAACAAAAAAAGGTATTAGTAATATCATTAAAGTAATGTCATATTGTTGCTCAGAATAGCTCAAATGTTACTAAGACATTGGCGAAAAAACTTTAGGTTATATATCTTGATTTGAGTATTTGATCAAATTTTCAAATTGAAATATCTCAGAAGTTCAAAAAGGTGGCTTGGCACTCTCTTGCCCCGACCCCTTCAATTATGTCACGCATTTTTCTATTCCATATTATCACACACTAGTGATACTCTCGTCCCCCATTGTGATGTCACATTTCCTGCGGAGCTAATTTTAGGAAAAATAAATAAATAATTACTATAATAAATACTATAATAATACTGTAATAAATACTATAATAAATACTGTAATACTATAATAAATACTATAATAGATATACTGTAATACTATAATAAATACTATAAAATCATCTACATCTTGTGTGATTTTACTTCAAACTGTTAAAATTCAATGAAAAAAGAAAAGTGGGGGGGGGGGGAATACATCTATAACCCGAACCCGACCCGATTGTTTTTTTTATTTTTTTTTATTAAGTTTTTTTAAAGTAAAAGATAAAAAATATATTGCCACATATTTGACAGAAACAGTAATTTCATACAAATACTTAAAGATTGATACTTAAAATAACATATTATGATGGCATTTCAAATAAATTTTCTGAAAGCAATTTTTTCGCAGTCTATACACAACTTTAAAATGCTCAATGCGTTTTAATTTTTGTTCAAAATTCTCAATATGTTTAGGGAGCACCCTTGATAATACTATAGGAAATCTGCACATCCGTTTTCGAATGCGGTTTATTAAAATCCTCAAAATATATTATAAAGTCTATTAATATGTAAATTTTTAATGAAATTTCAATTTCGTGCCAGATTTAATTTTTTTTGTCGGATTAAAAAATGGATGCCCATTTTTTTTTAAATAAAGGCTTTTTAATAATATAATTCAAAAAAATGAAGAAATGTTTCAAAAATTGGATCATATGAGTATTTATTATTATTTTTTAAAACTAATTGATTGCTTTAATTTTTATTTAAAGCTTTTTCAGTAAATTGAATTTTTGTTTTCAAATTTTTATTAAATTTATAGTACAGATCACTTTTTAATTAAAGAGTTTCTTAATAGAATAACATAAATAATGGAAAATAACAAGTCCAACGTCTCCGTAAGGAGGTTTTAAAAAAAAAAAAAAAAAAAAAAAATGTTTCTCTACTCACTAATGCAAAACTTTTGAACGCAATTACTGACTAATTTTTGATCGTAAAAGTCATCTGTAAAAAAATAAATAACTTATAACAATAAGTTATAAATAATATATATAATAAAGGTATAAATAATAAGACTTGCAGGTATGATTATTAAAGTAATTTGTAATCGAACGATTTTTTTTTTCATTTTTCGATAATTTAAATACATTTTGAATTATAAGTGAAAGAAGAAAGGTTGTTGTATTGTTCAGACAACAGCAGAAAACCTGTTGAAGTTTGAAGTTGTCGTTTTGTTGGGTTTCAACAGAAGAAAACCTTTTGAAGAAAAACTTTGTTGTCTCGTGACAACAGTGTTTTTCCTTCTTTTCAAAACGACAACATTGACAGCATTTTCTGAAAGATCTTCTGCTTTTTCCAAAAAATGGAAGATACGGTTCGATTACAAAGTTTCTGAATAAGAGCATCTGCCAATGTCATGCGATTGTAAACAAAAATGAATTAAAAAAAAAAAAATGTGTCAGAAAGTAGCCAGTTTGGATTTGAGAACAGCCTTAAAACAAAATCCCACTCATCTACAACTTACGAAGTAATCTGCATACCTTACAATTTCTAATTGTATTTTAAGAACAAATTTCAATAATGATGAAATTCACCTCTGACTTTTTACATAGACTTACGTTTTCGTTCCCGTATAAAAACATGTCCATCCTGGATAAACTCTTAATTTGTCCATTAATGTGATAAGGTAATTAACAAAAGTACCCATTGTTCTGCAACTTATTTTTAAGTAATTTATGACGCTTCCTACATTCTTCGAAAAAGCAAATAAGTTAATTCTTTCAGTTTACTTTAATAATAACCATTCAAACATGGAAACGTACAAAGTGTAATTGTAATTGTGTTATTATCCCCTTTTTAAAGATTTTGTTTTTTAGTTTCCATTTAATATCTAGATTTTACGCAGTTTGAATATAATAAGCATAAAAAAAAAAAAAAAAAAAAAAAAAAAGAAGAGCAAAATGTTTTTCCTTTTTTTTTTCCATTTCTTTTTCTGTATTTTTTCTGTTTCTTTTTACACTCTGTTATTTAACTCAACTTGGGTTTTTGTATAAAGTGTAATTTATTTTTCATTCACATCTTGCTAGAATTATAAAAAAAAAAAAAAAAATGTACACGGGCGTGTTTCAGGTAACAAAACAACATTTTGATATTATTTTAAGAATTTATTTGTAACTTAATAAATTAATTTTAAGATATTTTTCCATTAACCGGCCACAGGCGATAAATCGTCGAATAATCTTTACTATGCCAAGTCGCTGTGAAACTATAACAATGAAATATTTTAAACACCAATAAGCATAAAATATATAAATAAAATAAACAGTGTAATATATTTTTTAAAAAATACGATAAATTATGATTTTGAAATACGATAAATTATGATTTTGAAATACGATAAATTATGATTTTAAAATACGATAAATTATGATATAATTATACGTTTAGAAAGCAATTTTGAAATCCTGAATACAAAGTTTAAGTAATGCTTTTTTTTTTTCTTTTATGCTACCGTATCTTAAAAAAGAAACAGAGCAAAAATTATAATTTTTTAAATAAATGCACTAATTCGTGCTACGTCTTGATTTTATATTTTTAAACTTATTTTTATTGGAAGTTAAGGCTTTAAAAACTAAATATATTAAGTTTCTTTTCCTTTTCTTTCTTTCTTTTTCTATTTTTTAAAATAATTTAAGATTTTTAATAAAGTTTATTGTGATCACGCATTTCATTAATCGAAATGACTCGCTAATTTAAACTTCCCTGCTCTGTTTTCAACGCAGATGTGTGGTTTTTTTTAATCCCCTCAAAATGACATATTACGTACAAATAGGTTTTGGAATATATTTTTGTTTATGAATCTTTCAAAGTTAAACATTCCCTCACGTGACTACAAATTGATGTTCTCGAATGGTTTTGGTTAGTTATTATTCAGAAATTTTCTTGATTTCTCCGATTTTTCTTTTTTTAAGTATATCACTTAGTATTAGAAATATTAATTAAAAACTTTCAATTTTATGAATTTTGTTTTTGTATGCGATAATTTCATGATGTTAGAGATTTTACTATATTAATTTTGCTGAGCTGTGGTTTAATATTTTTGAACTGATTTTCTTGAAAGTAAGGCATTAAAAACAAACTACATTGAGTTTCTTTTCTTTTTCTTTTTTTTTCTATTTTTTTGTATAATTTAAGATTTTTCATAAAGCTCATTGTTATCACGCATTTCATTAATAGAAAAGATAGATTTGCTAGTTTAAACTTCTCCGCACTTTTTTCTGCGCAGATGTGTGGATTCCCAATCCCCCCGGAATGACATATTACATGTACGTTTCGGGATATACATTTGTTAATGAATCTCTTACCGTTAAACATTCCTCACGTGACTACAAAATGTTGTCAAACTTTTCTGGTTAGTCATCATGCTATTCCAGAGGTGTTTCAGCAAATTCCAGCCTCTTGTCAAAGTCTTCCGAAAGCAACTAGTGGACATTATATGGCTTCCATTTCTTAAAAAGTACATCTTTTTTTTTTCAGAATGGTACTAATTACATAAATTGTAAGAGATTTTTGACGTAATAACTTTCTATTGGAACTAGTGTTGCCAGATGTCCCGATTTATGCGGGACGTCCTGATTTTTAGGCGTTCCAAGGCCCATCCCGCGGGATCACAGCGCGGGACACCAAAAGTCACGATTTTTCATGATGCACAAATTCCTTAAAATTTCTTTTAGTTTCATGCTCATTGTTAGACTGCCTTGAATAGAACTTAATACTGTAAAACTTGTGAAAAAATGTTTTTTTTTTATGATTCCGCCGAAAGGAAACGCAATTGAAATCTACCAGCTAAGAAGGAATATTGTTTCGGCTTCTATCGATTCTGTTTTTAAAAGTTTTACCGTACTTTCTGTAGTAAAACCTGAAAACCGGAACTTTTTTATACTGAAATCCTGTCTTAAATGTAATAATTCCGTAGTCTTTACGGAAGGACTATACAATTATACCATATTATTATAACTGTACATTCGGAACCTATATTTTTCAGAATGGTACTAATACTAATTACATAAATTGTAGGAGATTCTTGACGTAATAACTTTCTATTGGAACTAGTGTTGCCAGATGTCCCGATTTACGCGGGACGTCCTGATTTTTAGGAGTTTCAAGACCCATTCCACGGAACAACAGCGCGGGACACCAAAAGTCCTGATTTTTCATGATGCACGAATTCCTTTAAATTTATTTTCGGTCCATGCTATTCGTTAGTCTGCGCATCAAGTGGAACTTAATACAGTAAAACGTCTAAAAATTCATTTTTTTATGATTACTCCTAAAGTAACACCATACAACCATACATACCATACATACATTTCTACCTGCTAAGACGGAATATTATTTCGGTGCTTATCGATTCTGTTTATACAGGTTTTACTGTACTTTGTTTCGCAAAACCTGAAAAAAGGACCCTATTTATACCGGAATCCTGTCTGAAACGTAAAAATTGCATAGTCTTTACGGAAGGAATATCATACACTTTTATAACTGTGCATTCGGAAACCTCTCTGAAATGGAATTTGTTTCGGTCTCTAGTGATTCCGCTTTCACAGATCTTACTGCATAAGGTTATTTAGTATAGTAAAACATAGGAGGACGGAATCTCAAATGACCAGAGATAGATTCCATTTTAGACAGCTTTTCGTCTTAGCAGGTATAATTGTATGGTAGTTCTTCCACGAATTTTTTATATTGAAGACAGGATTCTGTTATAGACCGATTCCATTTTCATAGGATTTACTGTATTATGTCTCGATATAGAAGCCGATGTCCCCCCCCCCTTTTTTTTTTCGTATCCTTCTCCTGTTTTTTGTGACGGTGAACCTGGCAACACTAACTGGAACCTATTAAAAGATTTTATTGACATTGACGACATTCCCTCCCCCCCCCCCCACTGCTATTAGCCTTGCATTTTTCCTGATCTCTTTAAACTGGATTGAGAGTCACCTGTTCATTCCTTAAAACTATAAGATACAGCGTGTAACTGTATACTTTATACATACAAGTGTAGGATACAAAAAAGCCAGCCTTGCTGCAATTTTCAATAATTCATTAACTATAATAAATAGAAATATGAAATAAGGGACGTATAAATAAAGTAATTCATAAATTTTGTATGCAGTAATATAAAAAGAATCTCAAAATTTCACCGATAGATGGCGCTGCGCTGGTTTATGAATCACTCACCGTTGTTAAACATTTCGCACGCAACTAGAAAATGTCGTCAAACAGATCTAGTTAATCATCTTGTTGTTACAGAGGTATGTTTCAGTAAATTTCAGTCTCTTGTCACAGTTTTCGGAAAACAACTGGTGAACATTATATTGTTAACCTTCCTTAAAAAGTATATCTTTTTTTTCACAGAATGGAATTAATTGCATAAATAAACTGAAAGAGATTATTGAAGCAATAGCTTCTATTGGCACCTGATAAAGATTTTATTGATAACTGGTAATATTTTTTATACTTTCAACTTGGCGTTCTCCTTTATCTCATTGAATTGGCGACAATGATATTTGTTTGTTTCCTAAGGGCGTTTATTCTTTCTCTAACACAAGACCGATAAATCTTACATCATTATCATGAGCCGACATCGTCGCATAGAAAATGCACTCATATACCACCTTTTCATCTATCTGAATCAGGTGGAAATGCGCGTAGTGTATACGAATGCATTTTACATAAACCGGTTTTGCATTTTCAAAATTAATGCATTCATTAAACATATCAAAAACTCACATATCAGGCAAAGATTATAAAATATTTTCCACCACTATCAGAATATTGTTAAGCATTTTCATTTTTTCATAAGATATAATGAAATGAGGTATCTAAAACAACATGTAGTCAAATCGCATTCAAGCCATCCAAAAAAAAAAAAAAAAAAGGAAAGCCTAAAATTTTCACGAATCCAATTTGTTCTTAGAAATATAGAAAAAAATAAAAATGTATTCGCTGACAGTCCTTTCATTACTTAATAAACAGTTTCGTAATCATTATGCATAGGGCTTGACAAATGCGGTCGCCAGGACGCCACTGGTTACCAAGATTTTTGATCTGGCGACCAAGTTATTTAATCTTTTGGAGTGATTTCTATAAAAAAAAACTGACAAAAGAAATGAGCACAAAGGGCGTTTTTTCTCTCCCCACCTCTACTCGTGCGCGGTATGCAGTGATCTTCCTCTTCTCTCGTACTTTTAATGGAAGAATGAAATTAAAAAAGCATTTTCCAACTCATGGACAGAAAACAACATTCTTTACAGCCATAGCCAGCTAATATATGTCACTTGATTATAATGTGGGGGGGGGGGGGATAGAGTACAAAACAGTAAGATAAAACAGTAAGAAATAGTGTCTATACAGCTCCTGCAACATCTAAAATGCTCAAGTTTTTTTGTTTTTTTCTGTAAGTTTCAAATCTGATTTTTGTGTTTACATAAGTTGTCAACATAATATAAGTAATTATAAGTTTTACAAGTTTCACTAGAAAATATAGTTTATATATTATATTACCTTTCTAAATTATGTACTATTTTAAACTAGTATGTAACTAATATTTCTAAACTATGTTTGTTATTATTTTTTCTCAATTAATTCATAAAAAAAAAAACTCTTGTGTTTTATTTTAAATCAATGACAGGATAGAGGATAGGGGGTAAATAATTTTTGCTGACGACTAGTATTTTTTTCCCTGGCTACCAGATTTTATCAAATTTGTAAAGCCTGATTATGCAAATATTATAAAGCGAACGAAATATTTTAAAACTTTACATATATTTAAATATCATTGAGTGTGTTATTTTTCTGTTTAACTTGAGACGTCGCGCCGGCCAACAAGAAAATTGTCTCCAAACTTTTTGGAAAAATCTCCGAGTAATTTCCAATCTAATTAAAATCTCTCTCAGTCTGACCTCGTTCCGTTAAGTTCAGTGATCTTTGGGCGGCGAAAACCAGCAGACAGAAAATTTTGAAAGAATTATTTGTAGCACCTGACCCCTTTTTGGCCGAAAATTGGCTGATGCCGTTTCCTAAGCTTGACCATCCGGTTGCATCCGACCTCTGAAGTTCATTATGCCTGCATCACAACTGATTTCGAACAAAGCATTTTGATTTTAAGAAAAGAAGAAAAATACACTATTTTTTTACGAAGCACATAAAAAACGGCGTAAACAATAATTAAACTTAAAGAAACTCTTTCTTCCTTTCAAAATTTACAAAAAGAAAGAAAATATAAAGAGTTTTCGTTATGAAACATTAAAACTGTATTTTTTCTGGTCATTTTTTTTTTATCGTTGAATTTTTATGAAACACAATTTGTTTCATATTTATTTCGAATCTAAGATTTAAAATTTATAAAATGCTTTACTTTTTTTTCGGAACACATGATTATTTCGTATTGGAAATTTACTAATTCTTCATATTTATTCTAAAAAATCATTTAGTATGGTTTAGGAATAACGATTTGTAAGAAAAGGTGCCTCTAAGTAAATAAAAAAAAAAAAAAAGAAAGAAAGAAACTAAGGATTTTTCGTCGTGGGGGGGTGTTTCAATTTGTTATTTTGAAAAAAAATAATAATGATAACAGTAGAAATCTGCTTTTATGATTTTTAATATTTCTCATTTGTTATATTTCTGTATTGCTTTTTCTCTTGACATGTTTCAAAATTGTCTTTCACAGCGGGTTTTAATAAAAGTTCTTAAAAATAATGATCTAGGCAGCAGACTACAGTCATATGTGTTCCAAAATCTTACCCCTTTCTGGATTTTTTTCTGTGAGCGCCCATGATTGCACCATGGGATTTAACATTCGCCAAGGCTATCTCGCGTCTTTACGATAGCTTTCATTACAAAAAGCTACCTATTGCAGCCGTTTGGAAGAAAGCAGCTCCAAAAAATTTTGGTATATTTTCACTGATCATGACCTTCAGATCCCAAAACCATCCTTCGTTTAAATGTTGAACCGATTTTATGAACCGAAATTTATGAACCAATTTGGATGTGACTGAGTATGTGAATAGGACATACCAAGGTCTCGACCGAGTTCGTTGGCCAGCTTCATCCACCGTCTTGTTTCAAAATAGCGGCCAGTTTAAAAAATTGAAATTTTAAAAAATTCAAAAAGACGTACAAAAAAAGTATAAATCGGAAAAGTTATTTCCGTTAAGTGTTAGAACATGATACAAGAATTCTGGAACATTTCTTGTTTTGGCTTTATCTTAAAAAATGGCTGAGATATGGCAATTTAAAATTCTAGTGTGGCTGACACCTTGAAACAATCTGGTTTTTGTTATGCTGTAACTCTCATGCTGAAATTCGCATTCAAATTCAGTAATAACGAAAACCGGGATTGAATCTTCTATAATTGGGTTCGAAGCTTTTTAGACTCGGGTATTTGATTAGAATGAGTTCAATTTAAAAAAACATAGACTATGAAAGCTACCTTTTCCTCCCGGTACAGCCCAGAAGGACTTTTTCTTAAATGCACTTATTACTGCACCTCGATAGTGTGAAGGAAGTTGGTTTAGTACGACGTCCCTAATCTTGTAATTTGTTTATAAACATATGTACAAAATATTTTTTTTCTTTTAAAATAGATGTATTTTAGTTTAAAAATAATATAAAAAAATAATTGCTACATATATAATTTTATTTACTGTGCGTGTTTAATTTTTATTTACCTCTGTTCAAATGTTTGTAACTACTGGTGAGTTAGATACATTTTTTCTAAAAGTGTAGTGCAGATAATTTGTTAAAATTTTACCTGAAGAGTAAAAATATAGCGTTTAATGTGATTCCTGAATAATATCAATAGTAATAATAATGATAATATGAATAATAATAATGATGATAATATGAATAGTAATAATAATAATAAAATTTATTTTTCTCAAAAATAAAGGAATTAAACAAATTTCAACTGAAACATTCAAAAAGATCTTTGAAAAAAAGTTAATGTTATTTGTATATACATATTATGAAATATTGTAGTTGCATTAATATTCTTAGACAGTTTTAAAGAAACAGATTAGTTATGCAAACATGAAAAATTTAAAATTTCTAGCTTTACTACATTTTATAAAAAGTGTACCTAAAATGTCAAAAATGCATTCTGAAAAAAATCTAAAAAAAAAAAATACATCCAAATGCATGCTATTTTTATTTTATTTTATTTTATTTATTACGAATTTAAAGATTCTGTTTCAACATTTATATTGTGAAACTACGTAAATTATATATTTTTAGACTTGTTTGAATCCGATTTTTTTTTTTTTTATCTCAAAATTGAAAATTTGAAGATTTGAAGTATTTTATGTCTTCTATCTATGTCTTTAAACATAGTACAGAATCTGAGTCAGAAGGAACGACAAGTTATAAGATGATTTTTTCAGGGTTACTCAGAAAAGTTTTTTCGAATGTAAATACGCCTGTTCGAGTAACCATCTTTCCAACCAAGGTTTGATATTATATTCTGAGTCATACTTTCTGACGTGAACTCAGGTAAAATCTTCGAGATCGCATGGGGTCAGATTTAAAGCCTTGCTATTTGGACTGTGGCCTTCGGAAGTTCATCCAATCTCAGCTTCATCGTATATTATAAAATTCCCTATTATCTAGCTGTTACTGATGCTTTATTAAAATTTATTTTGGTTTTATATAGAGCCTAGATATGTCTATCGCTATGGAAAAAAAGCATGTGAAACCGGGTATTGTTTAAACGAGAGAAAGAGAGAGAGGGGGGAAGGGATAAAGATTCCCTGCGATATTTTTTTCTATTTTTTTTCAATGTTTACATACAATAAGATGCGTGTGATTGTGCGGAATTTTTAACTGTAAATGCATAAGTATTTATGTATTAAAAAATCTCGTAAAATATTTTCTGATATTAAAAACATTTTTTAAGTGTCCCCACCTTCCATTTCCGTCTGTGTTTATTTTCAAACGACGACTAACAAGAAAATTGCCTCTCTCAGTATAAATATAAAGTAATCTGCGATTAATTTAGGAGATGGCTTGGATGGGAGTATCCCTCCCCCCTAGAAATATCGAAATGTTTCCCCTGAAAGATTTGATAGTTTATGAGTATTAATAGTCTAGAAGTACAAATCTCCTTCCCCATCCCGGAACTTCATAATGTCTCCCTGGAGTTGCAGAAATCCCTCCAGTAGAGAAATGTCTAAATTCAACACTGAAAATAATCAGCATGTAACTTTTTATCTGCGAGATCAGTGCATTTAAATGATACTTTGTTTTAAATTATACCTGTTTTCCCTTGTTTCACTTATCGTAAAATTGCTTAACACCTGGATTAAATCTCCCGCTCCACAGAATGAAGACGGATTCTGTAACCTTCGTAAACTTCCTGTTAGATGAAAATCTCTGAACATGAACATCCGTGCTAAGAATTGATGGACAACTGTTCGAAATTCCCCTTTTTTTTTCGAAAGATCCCCTACCGTCTGACGTCTTTGGATGTACACTTCCTGAGTTAAAAAGTAATGTAGTTAGAAGCAGATGTTTCTTTTCGATTTCTGTCGTGTCAATAAAAATAAGATTGTTATTATTTATCTGGAAAATAACCGGGTTTTAAGAGGAGGAAAAACCCTTTGCGACACGTGGCAAAGTTTATGGAAGAGGTGTGCATACATAGTACGTATTTTTGGGAGGAACGACCGTTTGATTGTTTATTTTTTATAAACAGGTATAAAATTTTCAAGCTGCTA
The DNA here is from genome assembly GCA_963931845.1 of Maratus michaelseni. NCBI lineage: Eukaryota > Metazoa > Arthropoda > Arachnida > Araneae > Salticidae > Maratus > Maratus michaelseni. Next base: position 323,936,957 of record OZ007590.1, read on the forward strand.
CCCAAAGACGAAAAGCGAGCAGATGCCTGTTGCTCGTGCAGAACAAAAGAAAAATAAAATGAATTATTCAACGTGGTTTGATTACTTTGTGGAATGCACTTAGTAAAGATGCTTTCAAATCTAAAATGCTGGTAAACTTCAATTATGAACAAGGTTACTAAAAAGAAAATGTTTTCTTACGTATAGTTTTTTGATGATTTTTTTTTCGCTTTTTAGCCTTTTTGCATCAACCGTCAGCATTTTCTGTATAATATCGTTCCCCGTGAAGGTATAAAAATAAATAAAATTTATTCTGATTGCAATGCTCGCTTTCTGCAAAACATATCTTAAAATGTATATGATAAACATTTTCATTTTTAAGAAACTATAACAGTTTTAGGTCTAGATACAATTTCAAACGATATACTGCTTACCCCTTTTTTTATTATTATTAATACGTCCACTTTTGAAAATCACTCTTATTATTTTAAATGAAGATTATATTATGCAGTGAAAAAAAAAAAAAAGTGTTTCCTTTAGACTCTTTTAATACCTTTTAAAAAAATTTATATATATTCTTTAAAGTTGCATAAAATCGATAAATCATTTTCAACTTTTAAAGAATAATTAATCAAAGAGGAAGGCCATCATATGAACTTTTAGGAATCACGTATATCTTGGCTGATCAGCGTTGTTCAGGAGGAAATCCCCTTCACTACATGCATTGCGTTTGCGTGAAGTACATTAATCCTTAATTTTTTTGCCAGTGTTTTCGAATAGTAATTTTGTTTTATTGGCTCACCGAAGTTATACGATAAAATCCAGCAAAAATTTCTGTTTGGAAATACTCATGCTAAAATATTAAAACTTCTAAACAGTACGCACGTACTGGACGGATTAAACGCACGTTCTCCTTCTTCTTTCTCTGTCAAAGTAAATAAATACGCTCTTGAAAAGTTCAGACCCTTCCCCCTTCAAAAAAAAAAAAAAAAAAAAAAAAGGGGGGGGGGGGAGAGACAAAGAACGCAAACTATATCTTTTAAAAAAATAATAAATAATAATAATAACTGTCAGAACTCTTACTAACATGCTCTTTAAAATATTGGATTAAATCCGTAATTCTGCATGTAAATTTTTATCGTGTATACATGTTATATATATTTATTTAAGGTACAGTCGACCAAAAAATAAAGAGAACAATCTATACGTTTTTTTAATCACCAAACTGACCCAGAAAAGAAAAAACGAAAATAGCCATTTGATTAAAAATTATGTCTTCTTTCAATTTGTGTTAAAAAAAAAAAAAAAAAACTTCATGCTGAAATTGTAACAAACTCTGAAATTTTCAATGTTAACACCTCATTTTTACATCTTTTTTTTTATTTTACGGTAAATTTTGCTTTAAGACACCAAACGAGATGTAATTCGCTGAAGAACTTTTCTAATTATGCGCATTTAAAGTTTTGAACTACTAATGTTAAATTCTTTATTAGTAGTTGCAAAAGAAATTTCAATATTTGAAGTTTTTTTAATTAAAAAAAAAAAAAACCTTGGAGTATTGAGGTGATATTTTAGATCCGCATATTTGAAGCTTCCCGAAATCAATTTCTATTAAATTTTTTATAGATGCATATACTATATGTTTCTCTAATAATGATTAAAAATTACCAAATTATGAAATTAATATTCGAGAACAAATATGTATTGTAACTCATAAAAATTTTAACAGGAATCGATTCCTAGAAACTTCAAATATCTTAATTTAAAATATCACCTCATTTTTCCAAGTAATTTTTGAGTTTGCATAAAAATCTACACACAAAGCAGTTCGTTTTACAACTATTAAAGATGAATTTAACATTAGGCGTTCAAAACTTTAAATCTGCATTATAATTCCTAAATTACTTCACCGAACGACTTACTGTTTCAGATCCTGTTAGGACCTTCGGTAGCATAATAATTTTCTATTCTTATAAATTGCTATATCAGTCTTTATATTTTCATTTTCATTTTCATCTTTTGATAATAGTAAAAAGATTAATTGAGCTTACCTGAAATTTGCCTTCGCGCTAAGATTTATCCACAGTATTATCCTAATACTTATCCTTTTGAATCATCGTCGTATCACTGTTTTGGGATAAGAAGTAATATTAATAGTAAATAACAATTTGGTATGTAGTAAGTAGATATTCATTTTGGTTTGAATATAATATTATTCACTTTCTTGGCTACATATATACATTTATTTCGCGTTTGGAGTCTGCTTATAAATGCTCCAATTTTACATTAAATTTAATATATATACATCGTATTTACACGGACGTCTTTACGGTACGGTTATATTTTGCATACTAAGAGAGTTTATATTGAGTTCACACGCGCGGTATCAGTTGAAGGTTGAAGAGGCAGTCTGGAGTATTTCTGGGTTGATTAGTTTCGACATAAGGTCCATCTGGTTATATTCAGTTTGGTTCGCAGCTGCGGTCATCACTTGAGGTACTAGAGTTAATTGGGGTCTGGTTTTTAACATTTGGTGTTTTTCACTGCGATGTTTATAAGTATGCACTGAGTAATGTTCGATGCGTTTTTTCCATCGTTCACAACACGTGGAGATTATTGACGGGTAAAAAGGCTTCTCCGTCAGATCCTAAGATAAAATTTGAAAAAAAAAAACAAGTAGGTTGTCAAAATTAGGTGTTAGCATTGAAAATTTCAGAGTTTGTTACAATTTCAGTATGGAAACGACCCTCCAAGTTTTTTTTAAAAAAAGAGAAATTGGAAGAAACATAATTTCCTGTCGAATGGCTATTTCCTTTTTTCTTCTGGGACAATTCTCTCTCTCTCTCTCTCTGTCTCTCTCTCTCTTTTTTTAAGCCGATTGTACCAAACATTTTTCTATGTAATATTTTCGAAGTGAACATGGTTATTGACCTCGGAATAGTTAAATTTAAAGACGAAGCTAGCTTTTACCCGATAAATTTGGATCTTAATATAATCGTTATCGAAATATCGGAAGGTAGAACAAATCCAAATGATTAATAAATATAAGTAGAAGGAAATAAATAGAAAATGATAAACAAATGTTGCAAGTAATTGAATTTTTTTAAGAATCGCCGGGGTAAAAAAGGGAAAATAATTCTTAAAAAAAAAACTTACAAGTTCTTTTTAAATCGAATAAACTACTGGAATACTTTTTTGTATTTGACAATAACACTTTATATTAAGCCTTCGAGGATTCACTTGTTCCTTTTAAAAAGGATTCGAAGATTCACTTATTCCTTTTAAAAAGAATTTGAGGATTCAGTTATTCCTTTTAAATTTCATCTAATTAAAAATATTAATGCAATTATATATCTGCAGTATCACGGATTTTATATCTTTGATTAAGACATCCTCAATAAGGTTTGATAAAACGTTTTGTTTCCTTGTATGTTGATCGCATCAGTTCTTTATGGGTTTTTTTTCTTTTTTGTTTAGACGAGGTTGTTTATTTATTTTGCAGCTTCCCAGCCAGACTAGACTGTCTTTCCCTGTCTAAAGGAAAGTATATTCATCACCATCTCATCTATCAATATCTTCAATAAAAATGATAGAAAATGACAGAATTTCCTGAAGTTTCTAATTTAAAATAAATTGTATTTTAAGACCGATTCACTTTCATTTTTTTTCTTTTAATGTGTGGCTCTATTGCTTATTTATATTCTAGGATTTTACCTAATTTACAAATATATATTTTTTAATGTTATAAGTGTTGTGTCTATATTATGTATATATAGACACCCTGTATATGTATATATACAGGGTATCCACCAGAACTCCAACGTATAAACTTGATAGGAAGGACAAGGAAAAACACGTTATTGTTTATTCATTAATTATCCATTATCCATTACAAATTAATTGCGTCACATTTCAAAAGGGGGGATGGGTACTCAAAATGTGACAGATAGTTAAAATGTTTAGTTATCTCGCATACAAAATATAAAAATAATTAGATAGATTTTATTTTCTAGCGATATAATAAAGTTCCTTAAAGCTATTCTCGAAAAGACATTTTTCCGGCTCAACAACTCGAAACTTTCTGACTTCATTTTTAAACGTAAAAGCATCGCACTTGCAGGCATAACTACTGAAGTGATTTGTAATCCAACCATTTTTATTTTCATTTTCCATAAATAAATTACATCTTACTTATAAGCGATTGTTTTCTTCTGATAGCAGTTTTTCCCACCTCTTCCAAGCTGTCGCGTCCAGGCATTTTCCGTTCAAAACGCTATTTTTGACAGCATTTTCTGTGTTTACCGAAAAATGAAAAAAAAAAAAAAAAAGAAAAAAGAAACTGAATACCTAGTTTCTTAATAAGAGCAAACGCTTTGCGAACAAAATTTAATTTAAAAATGTGTTAGAAAGTAGCTAGTTTGTATTTGAGAATCCGCCTTAAGGAATATCTAATTTTATTCAGTTAGAATGAAGTATATTTTCCTTTTTCTTTTGAATTAAAAAAACTTAAGGGTTTTATAATTTATTTATTAGTAGGTAAATAGGTCGTACATGATTTTTTTCCCCCATAAAATTTGTTATGCATTAATCGTGTATTTTTCACTGAATAAATGGATTTTGGACCTAGTTTCATATACAAAAATTGTTTGTTGTACTGTTTGTTTGCTCTACACCCCCTCGATGTTTGTATGTAGAGTTTCTGGACAAATACTGAATATAGATTTATATTTAGTCGACAATATTGAATAATTTTGACATATATGACACTTTGTCTTATTACACTCTTTTATTAGCTGCGTTCATAATTATATACATACGTAGATAGTCGTCGTCTGGTCCGTCCGTCTGTCTGCACATAACAGCGCAAAAACTACCTACCGAATGGTTTGAAATTTAATATAAATAATCGTTGCAGAATTTTGTCAAGTTATTTCAAATTTTATAAAAATCAAATTAAAAGTTAAAAATATATTAATAAAATATTTATTAAGTAATTTGATTTTTTAAAAAATCTGTACTTCCTTGTTATAGCAGCTTCCGAAGATTAATTGTCAAGCGATCTGAAACATTTTTAAATATATTTCTCTTTAATTTATTAATGACAACAATAACAAAAAAAAATAAAGATTCCATTAACAATTGTACAATATCACTATTAAAAGCAAAATGCCGGCAAGTCACAGACTGAAAAGACTGAAGTACAGGCCTTGGTACAAGGCCTCCAGTACAGGCCTTGGAGATAAAATAGTAAGACCGGGCTTGGCCCGCGTTGAGTCTAAATGAATGTCTAACAGTCCAGGGCCCGGGATATTTCATACTTCTAAGACGACCTGAACGGAGACTGTTAATTCAAGCCCCGAAGGTTTTAGCATCCACGATTGATTTAAAGTGTGCCACATGCCATTGGCATGTACGATGATAATTTTCCTGCGTCGGACATCGAGCCGCAATCCTCTGATCATGAGTTCCATGCTCTGCCATCCAGACCCAGACTAATCATTAATAATTTTAATCTTATGTATTTGAAATTAACTTTTCTCTAAATCATTAATGTAATTTAAAAAAAAATCATTGTAAATTTACTTTTATTCTTAATGAAGAGTACAAACTGTTTCGGTAACTTTAAAAGAACATAATTGGGAATATTTTTTCAATATTACTTCCAACTATAACAATGATGTTAGAAAGAACAAATGCAGAACAAATCAAAGATATTATTAAAAACCGTCATGCTTTATCGCATTTTAACTTATAATTCAAAAAGCATAAACTAACCTGAGATTTCGGGTCGATATTAAGCAACTGAAATTGATCAAGGTATAGCTAAAATTGACAAAAGAGAAAAAAAGGTTATATTTTTTATTATGTTAAATTAAACTAGATAATGACAGAGTTGCTTTCTTTTCTTTTTCTCTCTCGCTTTTTTTGGTTGAAATAGAAGGTAATTTATTTGTTTTCACAAAATAATTGAATTAGTTTCCTAATTATTTATTAAATAATATAATGTTAATATTTGTTTTAGCCGTTTTTCTTTTTATTCGAGGAAGAATAAATCTGTTCAGTCAGTGCCTGTCGTTTTCTTGTACATGCAACTTAAAAAAATGCATTTATCGATCAGAATTGTTTTCAATAACTGCTCACTCTGTAATTCATTTCGAAGAAAGTATATTTATTTATTGTTTTAAAATTATTAACTTATCTATGTATTTATTACTTTTTTTATTTTTTATTGATCATCATAATAACTATTATTCCTATTCCTATTATTTTTATTTAAATTAAAAAAAAAATGCTTAACGTGACATAATGAATGTAAAATAAACACAAACAATTATAATAAAACTAACATATGAATGTTTCAAACCTTTTTGAGCTCCTCTCAATTCATTTGAAATGAAAATAAAGGAACAAAATAAAAATAAAAATAATATGCTTTCAAAGCCAGCCATAAGAAGGATGCTTTGATTAAAATGCAGTCGTGTTCCGTGCTTATAGATGCCCCTAACGAGACTAAAAACACTTTTTACCTTTGTGATAAAAGAATGTGATCACAAAAAGGTTTGAAATCGGGTACACACATATGGCCCCGTATTTATAGGATTTTCTCTAAGAGGTCCTCAACTTATATGTGGTCACAAAAATACTACTAGCATCTAGTTTGCACATTTTTTGAAACTTTTTGAGTATGTAATTTAGTAATCTAATTTATGCCCGCACTGTAAAATATATATTTATATATATTTTTTAATCTACGAAAGTATAATATAACCACAGACGAAAATATATAATAACCTTTTCCGAGTTATCCGTGTTTTTGAAAAACGTTCTTTATTTTTAGAAATCTCAGAAATCAATATGTTTGTGAGATTTAAAGAAGCGATTATAAAAAAAAAAAGGTTTCTTTTTCTGCCACTGATTTTTGGAAACGTTTCCAAGTAAATTTTATAGTTTATTATCTAGTTTCCTTAAACCGGAATATCGGTTGTTAGGATGCTATCAATTCTCAATTAAACATTAAAGCTGAGTAATTGAATTTATACATACAAAACTAACAAAATAGTATTTATTTTAATGTTAATGATAACGTTGTTAATTTATCACGTTTGTCTGTAAAATACGGTTGTTGAACACATTATCTGAGAATTAGCAGCATCCGAAATACCTATATTCCGGGTAGAGGAAACAGATAAATATTATACTATAAAAAACTACTCGGAAATGTTTCCGAAAATCAGTGGCAGTAAACGAAATTTTGTTTTTAAAAATGCTTCTTTAAATCTCGTAAATATAATAGTTTCTGTGGTTTCTAATGAAAAAGAAGGCTTTTTGGAATCGTGGGTAACTCGAGAGAGGTTATTGTATATTTTCGTTCGCGGACGAATTATATTTTCCAGCATTAAGAAACATATGTGTCTTTTTAAAGTGTGGTTTTGTTAAAAGAATTGCTTTTATATCGCGTTAAAACTGTTCTTAAAACCCCCAAATAGATCTTTTTATTTTTATTTTTGAAAAAAAAAAAATATATATATATAAGGTCCTTAAAATTCTTTTTCTACCTCTTTCATGCTTCTATATTTTTTGAATCTTTGGAGTATACAAATTAAAAACCTGGTTTATACCTGTTCTGTTAGATTAATTACGTTGAAGCTGTTTTTAACCCCAAACTGGCTATTTTTTCACATGTTCTTGAAAGTATTTTTATATTTTTATTTCTGAACGTAATACGTGCTTCTATTTTTATTCAGATACCAATGGACCCAATAGCGTTTTCCGTTTTCATGCAAATGAAAAGGACATTTCGGACATTTACATCAACTTTTTCGATGTAAAAGTTGATGTTTTAAGTCCATTGTCGGGACGCAAAAGTCCGGACATGATCTTAGGGAGCAAGCGATTATAAATCTAGATACCATAATCCGTCGTCGGTGCAAAGTCCTCCAAGTTACCTCTGAATTACACCTCTGGGGGTGCCTAGTCAGGCGAGGGTCTCGTCACCTGATCAAGGTTCTAAATTACGAGACCTATTAAATCTGTCAATTCAACAAAGTTAAACAGAAACCTTGAACCAGCAAACAAAGATATAACTGTAGCAAACCACAAGAGAGCAAGCACAGCAGCGATGTCAACAAATCTATAGTCAGGTGGATCACAGCCATGCTGTGATCAGGCGATTTCCGCCCCGCACCCAGGTACTAACCCGTCAAGCTAGGCATTCATGCCATGCAGGTAGGGGCCTGTTTGGCGGTATATAAAAAAATCTAGATACCATGTTCCCGCGAAAATAAGACCAAGTTTTATATTAAAATTTGTTCCAAGAAACGCATTAGATTTTTTTTTTTTTTGGTAAGGGGGGAAGGGGAGGAATGCCCTTTTTTCATGCAATTTACATTCATTAATTTACAACAATCCACATATATTCATGCACATTATCATCTACATTTATTCATATAATCATGCGGTACGGTTTCATTACGGGCTCTCTAATTCCAATATACCGGCCATCTTAAATTAGTGCGCTGCTTCTCATACACTACCAAAGATAGGTATTTGAAAACTTTTATATGCATCCAATAAATAATTCTTAATAGAATGATCTCAATCTTATACACGCATATCTTTCAGTTATTCTCTTAAACTTTTTGAAACAGAATCTGTCATTAAATAGCAAAAAAATATGTATTGTTTCGAAGAAAATTTAAAAAGAAAAAATATATATATGTATTAGCTACAGCAATTTACTTCATATTAAAAAGAGATATCTGCAAACTGTTTAAACAAAATTACAAACACTAATGTACAGTAGCTTCTATGAAAAGGTACATCGAAGTTTAAAAAAAAAAAAAATTAACAAAACTGAATTTGAAGTAGTGTGGTCAATGAGTATGACAAGATGTCAACAATTGCTTAAGATTTTCAAACTTACCGTTGCTGTAGAAACAAAAGTAATATATTGTTAGAAAAGGGAGAAATAACGGATCCAAAATGTTAAAAAATTTAAAATCTATGTTCTTTCAGTTTTTTTGTTCTGACTAAAACAAACATTTCTATTCTTAAACATTCACATTTTTATACGATCATATCAAAATGACTCAATTTAAAACGATTTAATACTTCGTGGTTACTGAGATTCGGGGAATCGGATAAGATGATGCAGCCATTAAAAATGATGTTACAGTTAAAAAAAAAATGTGTATTTTTGTCAATAAATCTTTACAATAAATCTTAAAATTAGAAAAAAAGAGGATTTTTCGTTTTTTATTCGTGCTATTTGATGCAAGATAAATAAATAAATAAATAAATTAGATTGTAAAATAATTACTTTAAACTACATACATTTTGTTTAAATGCCTCATCCTGATTTAGTGCGTATTTAATGTCTGCATAATATCTTAGAAAGGAGATAGGCAGAAAAAAATTATTTCCCGATAAGATAATTTGTTTTTTCATTTTTCTAAAGATGTTTTGATTGATCTAATATAATTTAGGGTCTGTATTTACTGCCACTCTAATTAATTTTTTTAATTGTTTAAATGTGTTATACAAGATCAGAAATATAGGTGTATTTAGAAAATTATAATAAATTTCAATTGCATTAATTTGATAATTTATTTATTTACATATTTTTATTTATTTATTTATGAAGCTTTCACAGCGGCATCGTAGTTTTTACAGATGTATAAAGTAGAAGAAAAGATAAAGCAAAACCTATGTAAAAACTACGGTGGCGTTATGACCGCTTCATATTGAAAAAAAAATCAAATTGATATAATTGAAATTTAGTAGTATTAATCCGAATATTTATTAGCCAATAATGTCTTTAAAACAAAATCATCGCAACAAGTATAGCATAGAGAAGCATTTTCTAACAGTTCCCAACAAGATTTCGATAATAACATGTATATTTGTTATTTATAATTCAAGAAATGAAAATGCTGCCAATTTGCATGTATTTTTATTTGATTTCAGTCTCACTTTATTTTGAATAGAATATAGTTGTTGAGAATGTCCCTAAGATTGAGGTTTAACCGAACATTTATTAGCTAATAATGCCTGTAAAACAGGTTTCGCCGCAACCAAAATAGCAACGTAGAGAAGCATTTTCTAATAATTTGCAACTAAAATTTTATAATAACGTGTATATTTGGTACCGTTAACCATTTGTAACTTTTATTTATCATTCAAGAAATGAAAGGAAGCCATTAAAAATACTGCCAATTCGCATTCATTTTTATTTGCTTTTAGTCTCACTTTATTTTGATTAGAATATAGTCTTCGAGAATATCCTTAAGATGGAGTTTTATCCGAATATTTATTAGATAATGATGTCTGTAAAGCAGGATTTGCCGCAACAAGTATAGCAGTGTAGAGAAGAAATTTCTAACAGTTCGTAACAACAATTTGATATTAGCGTGTATATTTGTTATCGTTAACAATTTGTAACTTTTGCTTATAATTCAAGAAATGAAAGGAAGCCACATTAAAAATGCTGCCAATTCGCATGTATTTTTATTGGCTTTTAGTATCACTTTATTCTAAATATTATATAGTCGTCGAGAATGTCACTAAGATTGACGTTTATCTCAACATTTATTAGGTAATAATCCCTGTATGTAAAACTGGTTTTGCCGAAACAAGAATTTCAACGTAGCGAAGCAATTTTTAACAGTTCACAACAAAACTTTTATATTAAAGTGTAATTTTGCTGTGGCTAGTTATTTGTAACTTTTGTTTTTCATTCAAGAAATGAAAGAACGCTATTAAAAAAGATGCCGATTTTCAATTATTTTTATTTACTTTCAATCTTACTTTATTTTGCATAGAATATAGTCGTCGAGAACGTCCCTAAGATTGAGGTTTATCCCAACATTTATTAGCTAATAATGCCTGTAAAACAGGTTTCGCCGCAACAAAAATAGTAACGTAGAGAAGCATTTTCTAATAATTCGTAACAAGAATTTGATAATAACGTGTATATTTCTTATCGTTAACCATTTGAAACTTTTGTTTATATTTCAAGAAATGAAAGGAAGGTATTAAAAATGCTGCCCATTCGCATGTATTTTTATTTGCTTTTAATATAACTTTATTTTAAATAGAATATAGTCGTCGAGAATGTCACTAAGATTGAAGTTTATTTCAACATTTTTTAGGTAAAACTGACGTAAAACTGGTTTTTCCGCAACAAGAATTTCAACGTAGAGAAGCAATTTTTAACAGTTCGCAACAAAAATTTGATAATAAAGTGTAATTTTGCTGTCGTTAGTTATTTGTAACTTTTGTTTATCATTCAAGAAAATTGAAAGAAAGCTATTAAAAAAACTGCCGATTTTCGATTATTTTTATTTACTTTCAGTGTTACTTTATTTTGCATAGAATATAGTCGTCGAGAATATCTGTAGGATTGAGGTTTATCCGATCATTTATTAGCTAATAATGCCTGTAAAACAGGTTTGGCCTCAACAAGTATAGCATCGTAAAGAAGCATTTTCGAACAGTTCGCAACAAGAATTTGATAATAAGTGTATATTTGCTAACGTTGGTCATTTGTAACTTTTGTTTATTATTCAAAAAATGAAAAGAATCCATTAAAAATGCTACCAATTCGCATTCATTTTTATTTTATTTTAGTCTCACTTTATTTTGAATAGAATATAGTGGTCGAGAATATCCTTAAGATGGAGGTTTATCCGAATATTTATTAGCTAATAATGTCTGTAAAGCAGCATTTGCCGCAACAAGTATAGCAGTGTAAGAGAAGAAATTTCAAACAGTTCGTAACAAGAATTTGATAATAGCGTGTATATTTGTTATCGTTAACCATTTGTATTTTTTGTTTATAATTCAAGAAATGAAAGGAAGCCATTAAAAATGCTGCCAATTCGCATGTATTTTTATTTGCTTTTAGTATCACTTTATTCTGAATATTATATATTCATCGAGAATGTCACTAAGATTGACGTTTATCTCAACATTTATTATGTAATAATCCCTGTATGTAAAACTGGTTTTGCCGAAATCAAGAATTTCAACGTAGCGAAACAATTTTTAACAGTTCGCAACAAAAATTTGATAATAAAGTGTAATTTTGCTGTCGTTAGTTATTTGTAATTTTTGTTTATCATTCAAGAAATGAAAGAAAGCTATTAAAAAAGCTGCCGATTTTCAATTATTTTTCTTTACTTTCAATCTTAATTTAGTTTGCATAGAATATAGTCGTCGAGAACGTCCCTAAGATTGAGGTTTATCCCAACTTTTAATAGCTAATAATGCCTGTAAAACAGGTTTCGCCGCAACAAAAATAGTAACGTAGAGAAGCATTTTCTAATAATTCGTAACAAGAATTTGATAATAACGTGTATATTTTTTATCATTAACCATTTGAAACTTTTGTTTATATTTCAAGAAATGAAAGGAAGGTATTAAAAATGCTGCCCATTCGCATGTATTTTTATTTGCTTTTAATATCACTTTATTTTAAATAGAATATAGTCGTCGAGAATGTCACTAAGATTGACGTTTAACTTAAAATTTTTTAGGTAAAACTGACGTAAAACTGGTTTTTCCGCAACAAGAATTTCAACGTAGAGAAGCAATTTTTAACAGTTCGCAACAAAAATTTGATAATAAAGTGTAATTTTGCTGTCGTTAGTTATTTGTAACTTTTGTTTATCATTCAAGAAAATTGAAAGAAAGCTATTAAAAAAGCTGCCGATTTTCGATTATTTTTATTTACTTTCAGTGTTACTTTATTTTGCATAGAATATAGTCGTCGAGAATGTCTGTAGGATTGAGGTTTATCCTATCATTTATTAGCTAATAATGCCTGTAAAACATATTTTGCCTCAACAAGTATAGCATCGTAAAGAAGCATTTTCGAACAGTTCGCAACAAGAATTTGATAATAAGTGTATATTTGCTAACGTTGGTCATTTGTAACTTTTGTTTATTATTCAAAAAATGAAAAGAATCCATTAAAAATGCTACCGATTCGCATTCATTTTTATTTGATTTTAGTCTCACTTTATTTTGAATAGAATATAGTCGTCGAGAACGTCCCTAAGATTGAGGTTTATCCCAACATTTAATAGCTAATAATGCCTGTAAAACAGGTTTCGTCGCAACAAAAATAGTAACGTAGAGAAGCATTTTCTAATAATTCGTAACAAGAATTTGATAATAACGTGTATATTTCTTATCGTTAACGATTTGTAACTTTTGTTTATACTTCAAGAAATGAAAAGAATCCATTAAAAATGCTACCAATTCGCATTCATTTTTATTTGCTTTTAGTCTCACTTTATTTTGAATGGAATATAGTCGTCGAGAATATCCGTAAGATGGACGTTTATCCGAATATTTATTAGCTAATAATGTCTGTAACACAGGTTTCGCTGCAACAAGTATAGCGACGTAGGCAAGCATTTTCTAACAGTTCGTAACAAGAATTTGATAATAACGTGTATATTTCTTATCTTTAACCATTTGTAACTTTTGTTTATATTTCAAGAAATGAAAGGAAGGCATTAAAAAGCTGCCCATTCGCATGTATTTTTATTTGCTTTTAATATCACTTTATTCTAAATAGAATTTAGTCGTCGAGAATATCACTAAGATTGGCGTTTATTTCAACATTTTTTAGGTAATAATGACTGTAAAACTGGTTTTTCCGCAACAAGAATTTCAACGTAAGAGAAGTAATTTTTAACAGTTCGAAACAAGAATTTGATAATAAGTGTATATTTGTTAACGTTGGTCATTTGTAACTTTTGTTTATTATTCAAAAAATGAAAAGAATCCATTAAAAATGCTACCAATTCACACTCATTTTTATTTGATTTTAGTCTCACTTTATTTTGAATAGAATATAGTCGTCGAGAATATCCTTAAGATGGAGGTTTATCCGAATATTTATTAGCTAATAATGTCTGTAAAGCAGGATTTGCCGCAACAAGTATAGCAGTGTAGAGAAGAAATTTCAAACAGTTCGTAACAAGAATTTGATAATAGCGTGTATATTTGTTATCGTTAACCATTTGTAACTTTTGTTTATAATTCAAAAAATGAAAGGAAGCCATTAAAAATGCTGCAACTTCGCATGTATTTTTATTTGCTTTTAGCATAACTTTATTCTAAATATTATATATTCGTCGAGAATGTCACTAAGATTGACGTTTATCTCAACATTTATTAGGTAATAATCCCTGTATGTAAAACTGGTTTTGCTGAAACAAGAATTTCAACGTAGCGAAGCAATTTTTAGCAGTTCGCAACAAAAATTTGATAATAAAGTGTAATTTTGCTGTCGTTAGTTTATTTGTAATTTTTGTTTATCATTCAACAAATGAAAGAAAGCTATTAAAAAAGCTGCCGATTTTCAATTATTTTTATTTACTTTCAATCTTACTTTATTTTGCATAGAATATAGTCGTCGAGAACGTCCCTAAGATTGAGGTTTATCCCAACATTTATTAGCTAATAATGCCTGTAAAACAGGTTTCGCCGCAACAAAAATAGTAACGTAGAGAAGCATTTTCTAACAATTCGTAACAAGAATTTGATAATAACGTGTATATTTCTTATCGTTAACGATTTGTAACTTTTGTTTATATTTCAAGAAATGAAAAGAATCTATTAAAAATGCTACCAATTGGCATTCAGTTTTATTTGCTTTTAGTCTCACTTTATTTTGAATGGACTATAGTCGTCGAGAATATCCGTAAGATGGACGTTTATCCGAATATTTATTAGCTAATAATGTCTGTAACACAGGTTTCGCTGCATCAAGTACAGCGACGTAGACAAGCATTTTCTAACAGTTCGTAACAAGAATTTGATAATAAAGTGTATATTTCTTATCGTTAACCATTTGTAACTTTTGTTTATATTTCAAGAAATGAAAGGAAGGCATTAAAAATGCTGCCATGCACATGTATTTTTATTTGCTTTTAATATCACTTTATTCTAAATAGAATATAGTCGTCGAGAATGTCACTAAGATTGGCGTTTATTTCAACATTTTTTAGGTAATAATGACTGTAAAACTGTTTTTTCCGCAACAAGAATTTCAACGTAGAGATGCAATTTTTAACAGTTCGCAACAAAAATTTGATAATAACGTGTAATTTTGCTGCCGTTAGTTATTTGTAACTTTTGTTTATCATTAAAGAAATGAAAGAATGCCATTAAAAAACTGCCGATATTCAATTATTTTTATTTACTTTCAGTCTTACTTTATTTTGCACAGAATATAGTCGTCGAGAATGTCCGTAAGATTGAGGTTTATCCGAACATTTATTAGCTAATAATGCCTGTAAAACAAGTTTTGCCGCAACAAACATAGCAACGTAAAGAAGCATTTTCGAACAGTTCGCAACAAGAATTTGTTAATAAGTGTATATTTTCTATCGTTAACAATTTGTAATTTTTGTCTATCATTCAAAAAATGAAAAGGAGACATTAAAAGTGCTGCCAATTCGCACGTATTTTTATTTGCTTTCAGTCTCACTTTATTTTGAATAGAATAATAGTCGTCGAGAATATCAATAAGATTGAGGTTTATCCGAACATTTATCATATCATATATTTTAATACGAGCAAATCTTGTGTGTGTGTGTATATATATATATGTGTGTGCAAATTTTATCTTAAAAACGGCTCTAACGATTTTGACAAAATTTTGTATCCTACTGTTTTGGGGCACCAGAAGACCATTGGGCTAGGTCACATGTTCGAGAAAATTCCATTAGTGGGTCATTTTGGGTCGCAATGGGTCAGGGTCAAGTTAATTTTATTTAAAAAACGGCTAAAACGATTTTGAATAAATTTTGTATCCTACCATTTTGGATTACGAGAAAAGAATTGGGCTAGGTTCCATGTTCGAGAGAATTCAATTAGTGGGTCATTTTTGGGTCATTACTGGTCAAGCTAATTATATCTAAAAAACGGCTCTAACGATTTTGACTAAATTGTGTATGCTACGAGTCTCGGGCACGAGAAAATTATTGGGTTAGGTCACATGACCGAGAGAATTCGATTAGTGGATCATTCTTGGGTCACTATGGGTCAAGCTAATTTTATCATATAAACGGCTGACTATTTAGACTAAATTTGGCATCCTACGGTTTTCGGACACGAGAAGACTGTTAGGCTAGGTCACACGTTCGAAAAAATTCGATTAGTGATTCATTTCGGTCATGGGTCACTATGGTTTAAGCTATTTTTATCTTAAAAATGGCTCAGATGATTTGAAATAATTTCGTATCCTACAGTTTTCTTGGAACGAGAAGACTATTGGGGTACGTCACATGTTCGATAAAGTTCGATTAGTGAGTCATTTTGGTCAGGTGTCATTATGGGTCAGCTATTTTTATCTTAAAAACGGCTCAGACGATTTGAACTAAATTAAGTATCCTACAGTTTTTGGGAACGTGAAGACTATTGGGCTAGGCCACATGTTCGAAAAATTTCGATTAGTGGGTTATTTTGGTCATGGGTTATTAAGGGTCAAGCTATTTTTATCTTAAAAACTGCTCAGACGATTTGATCTAAATTAAGTATCCCACAGTTTTAGGGAACGAGAAGACTATTGGGCTAGTTCACATGTTCGGGAAATTTCGATTATTAGGACATTTTGGTCATGGGTCATTATGGGTCAAGGTATTTTTATCTTAAAAATGGCTCAGACGATTTGAACTAAATTTTGTATCCTACAGTTTTTGGGCACGAGAAAATCACGGTATAGGCCACATGCTCGAGAAAATTCGAATAATGGGTCATTTTTGGGTCACTGTGGGTCAAGCGAATTTCATCTAAAAAATGGCTCAGATTGTTTTGACTAAATTTAATATCCTTCGGTTTTCAGTAACGAGAAGACTATTGGGCTAGCTGACATGTTCCAGAAATTTCGATTATTGAGTAATTTTTGGGTCACTGCGGGTTAAACTTATTTAATCAAAAACGGCTCTAACTATTTAATTGAATTTTGTATCTTACAGTTTTCGCACTCTAGAAGATCATTTGTCTAAGTCACATTTTCGAGAAATCGATTAATGGGTCATTTTAATGTCACTGTGGGTCAAGCTAATTTTATCTAAAAAACGAATCTATCGATTTTGAATAATTTTTTTATCCTGCCGTTTTAGATTACGGGAAGACCATTAGGTTCGATCACTTATTCGAGAATATTCGATTAGTGGATCATTTTGGTATCACTATGCGTAATGCGTTTCAATGGATATGAAGAATTCAACAGTTATTAAGTTATTAAATAGTTGGCAGTAACCGATGCCGGAAAGTTGTCATCATTTCGCCAAATTTAGAGAAATATTGGCGACATTAGGCTGGAAAATCGACTTTCAAGATTACCAATTACAAAGCACATACTTGGCGCAAATTGAAAGATATTTCGTGATATTTGAAGTCAAAGCTAATTTTGACCGAGCATAGCTCGGTCTTCCATGCTCGTTAGCTAATAATGCCTGTAAAACAGGTTTCGCGGCAACAAGTACAGTAGCGTAGAGAAGCAATTTCTAACAGTTCGTAACAAGAATTTGATAATAACGTGTATATTTGTTATCCTTATCCATTTGTAACTTTTGTTGATAGTTCAAGAAATGAAAGGAAGGCATTAAAAATGCTGCCAATTAGCATGTATTGTTATTTGCTTTTAGTCTCACTCTACTTTAAATAGAATATAGTTGTCAAGAATGTCACTAAGATTGAGGTTTATCCGAAGATTTATTAGGTAGAAATAATGCTTGTAAAACTGGTTTTGCCGCAACAAGAATTTCAACGTATAGAAGCAATTTTTAACAGTTCGAAACAAAAATTTGATAATAAAGTGTAATTTTGATATCGTTAGTTAGTTGTAATTTTTGTTTATAATTCAAGAAATGAAAGGAAGCCATTTCGCACGTGCTTTTATTTACTTTTAGTGTTTTTTTATTTTGAAAGTTGTCAAGAAAGTTACTAAAATTATCTCAACATTTATCAGCTAATAATGCCTGTAAAATAGGTTTCGTTGCAACATGCATAGCATTGTGGAGAAGCAATTTTTAACAGTTCACAACGAATATTTGATATTAACGATTAATTTTGCTATCGTTAGCCATTTGTAACTTGTGTTTATTATTCAAGAAATGAAGTCATTAAAAAATTTTTAAATAATGACTGTAGAAAAGGCATAAAGAATTTTGAACGCCTTTAACCCGTTTTTTACTACATATAGATAAAATTAATGTTTTCAAACAAAAACGAAAATGCCACTACAGATTTTTGAGGCAACAATTATAAATATAAAATTTAAAAACTTACCAAAACTTTATTCATTTCCTTTTTACAGACTTACGTTATATGTAAGACAATGTTACAATGAACTAATATAAATTATGTACATATATTCCGCGATTACTAAGGGGAATACTCAGTTTTATTCAGCAATAATATGTAAAACATGTCATGATTAAATTTGAAGAAAATTCTAGAATTTGTTTTACACAATTATTTAAAATTTGAAAAAAAAAGTTTTGTGAGATAAAATTGTAAAAATTGGCTAATTTTAAAAATTAAAAACAAAACAAAAAAAAAATATAAAAATTGAAGTTAATATGATTGCAAATGCATGTGGCATTTATCGATCTTAAAGTCTATTTTAGCTGCGGAGCAGGAAAAAATATGCTTTTTATTTGTGAATTTTCGGTAAATATGAGCTGTCGTGTGTATAAAACTATGGTAAAATAAGTGTTAAGTATAAAATATATGCAAGTCGAATTTTACTTTCCAAACACATTGTGTAAGAAAAGTTTTGTAATCCTGATTTCTGTTTGTGCGCGAATGGACAAATTAACTCCCAAGCGGTATTTCCGATTACAGTGCTGCCCTAAACCGAATCTGAAATTTCTCCTTAAAATTAACCCGAAACCGACAAAAAAAATCGTCAACCCGAAATTCAACCCAAACTCGATACACTTCAATCCGAACCCAACCGAACCCAAAATGAAAGAAAATTAATCAATACTTTAAAACAAATATGGAAAAGTAATCTACAATTATATCTTTAATATCAATCTTTTTTTTTGTATAAAAATGGACACATATACACTCATTAATATTCTAATAAATAGGTTTTTTTTTTTTTCATTTGAAAAATATTCAGGACTGTCTTTTTGAAAAATCGGGTCCATCCGAACCCAACTCGAAAGAATCAAAAGCTAACCCGAAACCGACGCGAACCCGCACTCTATTTCCGATTGAGCTCCCATTTGGCGAATGTTATAGAAATCGCAAGAACTGTATACATTTTCGTACAAATAGTCCTACGGATTAGTTATTTAATCCATTTTCAAACCATTTTACGATCGATTCTATATGTAAAATCACCAAGGACAGGTGACAGATTGTGAATGATAAATATTGCGGCTATGTTATCAAGGATTAATAACACAAAGTTTTCAAAACGGGAGGTCCAGTGTTCGAATTCAACAGATCCCAATGTCTAAAAAATTTTTAAAAATTATTCTTTTTTTCTTCTTTTCTTTTTTACTTATTTTCTGGACTTATATGCCAGTTCATTAATTTTAATACAATTATTCTAATTGGTAAATAAATCATACTAGTTGTAATTTTCTAACTGAGCGAAAAGTGTCCAGCTCAAGATTTCCATCACGGACCTTTGGCTTAAGCTGTCAACACTCTACCAACTGATCTATCCAGAAAAAATCCGGTGGAGAAGGTTAAGCAGTAAAAGCAATGTTTTTAAGGGATAAAAACATTTAAATTTCGGTAAAAAAAATCGGATTTTATTTTTTGGAATATTTCTTTCTTTCTTTCTTTCCTTTTTTAACTTCGGGTATATGGTAGCGTCTTTTAACGCAGATGACATATAAAAACAAAATGTTGACACCAACAAGATTAGAAAACATTTCATGAACAGTTATTTACACTTTGTCTACTAAAAATAATTATATGAGTTCAAAAATATAGAAAATAATTTTAATGAGATATATGATTGATTAGCTATAAGAGAAAGATCATCTCAGTAAGGTGTGAGAATCTTCAGCCTCTAAGGGTATTTCTGTTTTTTTTTTTCATCTAAATTTAACTTGTAATTAAACTATTTTTGTTTATCAAAATATAGTCATTTAGAAATTATGAAAAGTACTTCAGAAAATTTTTAAGTTATCCATGATGCACCGCCCCCTGAATACTAGGCCTGCGCGCTCACAAAAATGACGGCTGTCGCAGGCGGATTTTTTTTTTCAGCGTTTGAATGGTCCCTCGAACCTCAGCACCAATAATTTCTAAAAGTTTTCTTCGCCTTGTTTTTCTGAGATCAAATAAGTCAAAGAAAACTTTTAAATATTATTGGTGTTGAAATTCAAGGGACCGTACAAACGCTGAAAAAAAAAAAAAAAAAATCCGCCTGCGACAGCCGCCATTTCTGTCAGCGCGCAGGCCTAGTATTCAGGGGTAAGTGTATGATGAATTATCGCGTTAAAGCTGTATAAGTAAACAAACTGTCATCATTCTTCTAAAGGCATGATTAAAAAGAAAATTTTAAATATTAAATGAGAAAAAATATTTTGAAATAACTTACCTATGAAAAGTGATTTCCGAATCTTACTGGAGCCTGTTTGTGCAGTTGTGAGCACTACAAGACGTAGGCATAGCTGAATGTAATATTAAAAAAATTAAAATTTTACGCATCGATGAGCAAAGCAAAATCTGTGTTTTGCCTTTAACCGCCGCTTACTCAAATGCTTCGATTCTCTTCAAACAAGTCGAGCGAGCATTCTATTACTTATAGCTTGTTGATCAGACGATAATTTTAATGTTGTGGGGTTTTGGGGTTCTTTCTAAAACACAACTTACTTAAACTTAAAAAGCTCATTTATTACTCAATCTTCACTTGACAATTAAATATTTAGAAAAAAATAAGTATACCCTGATTAGCTCCACTGAAATCTGTTGCCATGGAAAAGGTAGCAAATTATATTAAACTAATCAAAATATCAAAACTTAAGAATCGGAATAGGTTAATACAACAATGATAATTTTGAACTCATCATTTTAAGACAATATTAAATGTAGTAAGGGGCAACAGATTTCTAAATCAAGTAGCATACTGGATTGCATAAAGAACACCCAACTCCACTCCAACCCGATCAAGCTCAAATCTCCATACACATTAAATTAACAAAAGTGTAATCATCATATAATTTGGAAAAATGCAGGCAACCTGAAATTCCTCCAATATGAGGACCAAAAGGGGAAAGAGTTAAATCCGTTAATAGAATAGGGATATGATGATGTACTAAAATTTTAGAACAACCATAGAGATTCTGAACAAGATCCGATCGGTTAACCAAGAATCGTATAGTGGTGTATAATGACTGGATATTTTTTTTTTTTTTTTTTTTTTTTTTTTTTTACTTTTTAAAATAAAACAATTTTGGTGTATATTTTAGAAAAACAATGTTTCTGAAAGAGGAGAGTTAAAGCTTAATTTAACATTTTATGAAATTAAATTTAATATTACTGTTTCACTTATTAATCTATCCATCCTTAAATCAAGATCAAAAATACGATTGTATAACATTGAGTGAACTTCAATTTATGTTCATTAAAACAGTCAGTTATGAATTTAAACTTAAGAAATTTTAAAGTCCTAATTTAATAAAGTTGAATTTTCTCTCCCTTTTTTTTTTTTTTTAATTAATCACAGAAAGGTTAGGCCATTCTTATAGGTCTACTGTGAATATAAAAAATTAATTATTTAGAGATTTATACAAAGAAAAACATACCATCTTTGATAATAAACAAAAAAAAAAACACAATTTATTTGAACATTTAAAATAATGAAGCAACTAAGTTATCAAAAATAATCTTAATAAAACAATATAACAGCTGATCTTTTAAGTTGAAACCACTCACTGGTTACTTTTAAATTACACATCATATTTTTTAAATTACCATCATATTACCATTTAATGGTCGTTCAAACATACAAACATTATATATTAACCTACAGACTATTTCTGTTCATAATGTTTATTCTTATTGAAATTATCCAAAGATATTCATTTCACTTTTAAACTCTGGTATAGCAAACATATTTTTTTTTTTTTTTTTTTTAAAGAGGTACAAATAAATAAAAAGAAAAACTATGCAAATAGTACTTACAACACGTAGAGAGTTCTACAATTTTAGTCAATGGGCACTTAGGAGCATTTCCTCCTTTTTCAAAATCTGATGAAGCACTTAAGCTGGAGTATTCAGGCTGGGGAAAAATTCAGACGTGGTTTCAAGCTAACATTCATCAATCCTCTCATCTCACTGCATCACTTGCCATCAACTACTAGGTCCATCATCTAGTCCGGAGGGGAAAATCGTTCTACGGTCCAGAACTTCACCGTCGGAGTCAGTAATTTCACCTTCCTGAAGCATGTGTTTTATTCGAAGATAGCCATCACCGTAACTCAGAACACTACGACTTCTAACGACCGGTTTAGTTCAATATCTATGATCACTTCTGATGGTTAAGAAGTCATAATCTTGGAGCGCCACTACGCCAAAAAAAATAGGCTACACATATCTTCTTCTTAATTTCTCGTTAACAGTTATAGATCCGCAATTCGAAAATGCCCTTATAGCCTCTTTTCATCATAACATCATGATTTAGGATGGTTAATGTAGGGCCATCAATGCCCCACTCTCAAAAAAAAAAATCTTCCAGAAACCTGTCCGCCTTCAACAACTTCGCGATCCAGCCCACAGGCCAATCTTCGAGCCCCGTAATAAGTCGAATTTTTTTTACGAGTCAAACGACAGGTCTCTTGGCCAAGCAACAAGTGTCGTAAACATTCATTCTCCCGCGCTGCTTGAAAAACGGGACCGATCCACTCTGCCAGGGGTACGGGAATGGAAACAAAAGGAAAAATGGACTCATCGTGAAGACTACAGCTTGCCGCTCCACTCTGCCCCCCGCTTCATGGGGGAAGGAAACCATGCATCACCCCCATGGCGTGTGCTGAAGGGGGGTCCTGTTAGCCTCTGTTTACATGGGCGCCAGCTATCCGCCTGATAGCAGAGCCAATTGAAGCCTGACGTAAACTTACAAAGCCTAATTGCGTGTATAGTACACTCATAAGATAACGTAATTCTTATACAGGGCGGTCGGTCATTCTTATATCAAAGTCAGACTAGATGACTCCAAATTTTCCACCTGTGCAGTCTACTGACAAAACATCCCTCCCTTGCTGTCTGCTTTTCGTATTTGAAAAACAGGAAGCTACGTTAGACTATAAACGTTGAAATTACTTTGCAAAAAGAAAAAGAAAGAAGAAAAAATAAAAACTGATTTTATTATAATTATTACAATTACTTTTATTTATTTAAATTTTTATTAGAAACAGAAAAAAGAGTGCTTTTAAATAAATGTTGAGAAAGTGATTTAAATAATTAATGTAGATTAAAAAAAAAAATTTGTTGAAACCAACCGTGTCGGTCATTCTTATATCAAAGTCAGACTAGATGACTCCAAATTTTCCACCTGTGCAGTCTACTGACAAAACATCCCTCCCTTGCTGTCTGCTTTTCGTATTTGAAAAACAGGAAGCTACGTTAGACTATAAACGTTGAAATTACTTTGCAAAAAGAAAAAGAAAGAAGAAAAAATAAAAACTGATTTTATTATAATTATTACAATTACTTTTATTTATTTAAATTTTTATTAGAAACAGAAAAAAAGAGTGCTTTTAAATAAATGTTGAGAAAGTGATTTAAATAATTAATGTAGATTAAAAAAAAAAATTTGTTGAAACCAACCGTAACAAGATTGCTCCCCCCGGCTAATTAAAAAAAAATTTTTTTGAGAAAACAAATTATTTTTTTGAAAGGTAACTTGGTACCACATGGCATGCTGGGACCTCAACACTGAAAAAACTGACCCACAAACACAGATCATACATCGATCCGGGACGGGATCCAGAGAGTTCACCGTTGAAATACCACCCTGACAATATATTCCGGATATATACAACCAGAGCTCGCACATCCGTAGAAACCATTACCTAAAATATTACCTGAAACATGACCATAAAAGAGTACTACCAGAGGAGGGACCACAAGGCTGATTTTACCACTAAAATGACCAAGATATTTTCTGCACCTGTAAAAGAACACATGTTCCACCTGATTGTGAAACCTCACTTCCTACTACTGTCATTCCTACGCATAACTGCATCCTTCCTGAGACTTCTGGCAACAGAACTGTAAATAATACATAAATTGAATTTTGAAAAAAAAAATTAGCCGAAAAAGAAGAGAAGTGCCCACTGATTAATTGTCACTATACTGCTTATATACATAACTTCAATAATTGGCATCACAGTATATTACAACACTATCTATTAATGTAAATAAGTACTAGTAATATCATAGTTACAACACTGTAAATGTCAATGAAATTTGTAAAACACATATTAATTCTATTATACAAAAATACACAAGAGCAACTGGTGACACACAAAAAAAAATATATACATATACATCTGTAAGACACAAATTATGGTATCACAGACCATGTTAGAGAATTACGCACACAATTGTAACAATTTTATATGAGAACACATGTTTGTTTTCGAACACAGTCTAATGATTCGGGATATTATGTAGATTTTACAAATGCACGTACAAGTAATGTGCATGGGAAAGAGTATCTCTGCCTCTGTGCTACTTATAGCAAAAAGCAGTTTCGGGCCTTTTGGGCACTACAGGGAAAACATTCCACAAAATAAAATAAAAAACAGGGGTGGTGACATATATCACCAGGAAGGAAAACACACATTCCACAAAAATAGGAAGTAGAATAAATAAAATAGTTAATTTTAGCACTTTTAGCCACACACAACAACATACAGGCATGTACATGAGACAGTATGTACTAGAAAAAGAAAAAGGGCCCACACTCCTTAAAGTTTAAGCTCAAATAAAACCACAAACTGTATAGTAAATAATAAATCTATCTAGTTAAAATGTAGAAATTAAAGTAAACACATACTTAAAAAGTTATATACAAAACACTGATGCATTAAAAAAAACTGAACTAAGCAGATCTACCTCGGCAAAAGGGTATACAAAACACAACATCCTAAAAAAATTTTAAAGTAACAAAAATTACATTCGTTTCTTTTTTTTTTTTTTGCAAAAATATACCCAAAATCTACGAAAACGGGGTGCGGACGGGTATATACCACATAATCTACCATAAAACAGACAAAAACCTTAAGTATAGGCATAAAAAGGGTTAAAAATGCCTACATGAGAGTATCAACACACAACCAAAACAAACCTTTAATACGCTAGAAAAACTAAGTTCCGTTTTAAAAATGTCAAAAAAAAATAATTAAATATACATACACATTAACTAAACTATAAATAAATACAAATAAACAAGGTAAAATTGAATAAAAATGCTTGAATAACGAAAAAAGGTAGTTAGTATTTATAACTCGGACGGTCTCTTCTATCCCGTAGCGAATAGTCGGTTCTAGAAATCGATATTGAACGACTACTTCTATTCGATTTAGCAGCTGGACGAATCGATGAACGAGACCTGCGCGAATCGCTGTGCTCAGCAGTTGAACTGCTTTCTGCCGTGGCTGAATTTTTACCTACGCGCATTTCACTGCCTTCTGCCGTTGCTAAATTTTTATTTACGCACATCTCGTTATTCTCTGCCGCTGCAATCTCCGGAGAAATGGGAGGTGGGGGAGAGGGATTTATGATTTCAGTCGCGTCGCTGTCTGTTTCCTCCACTTCCGGCGCTACCGGAGTTTCGTTATTGTTGACGTTCACTACTGCTGGTGCGCGGTTACTATCATATGGTGCCCAGGGAATGAATCGGTTACGCTTACACCTGCGTACAGGAGGAGAATCGCGCGGTTGGTGTGGTGAATCGATGGTCACGTTTTCAGTCGATCCCAGGCCAATTGTTTGTTTTGGTTTACTGGACCAGATGGGGAGTCTGTCTTTGAAAGAAGACAACCTGTCAGCATGGACAACCTGACAATTTTTGGGATTAGCAACTAGCGCTATTTTAAAATTAACCTCATTTAGCTTCTCAATTATAGTAAAAGGACCATTATTTTGCTTGCTTAATTTTTTTGTATTACCAGGGGCGACTGTGGGTGTAAATAACCACACAAGATCTTCTATTTTAAAATTTTTATCAACAGCTGTCTTTTCACGGTATTTTTCCTGCTGCTCAGAAACTTTAATTAAATTACTATGTACTTCAGTGTATACTTTTTGAAGAGCTGGGATTAAGAGTTCGCAAAAAGAGGGTGCATCATTATAATTAAAAGAAGGTGGTTGAGAAAAGAGATTATATGGTAGATTCATATTTCTGCCATACATAACTGCAGCTGGGCTAAGTTTAGTTGAAGAGTGGACAGCTGAACGCATAGCTAGTAGTGCAAATTTGAGTTTAGTGTCCCAGTCAGATTGATTTTGGTTGACTATGTGACAAAGTGCATTTTTAAGAGTACGATTCTGTCTCTCCACTTGCGAGTTGCCAGCCGGGTGATAAGATGAGGTCTTAATATGATTAATACCAAACATTTTATATACGTGCTCTATCGCATCTGAAATTAGATTCTTCGCGTTGTCCGTCGTAATAAAACAGGGCGCACCGTAGCGTGATATGAAATCAGCTAAAGTGTCCGCAATGACATCTGAAGTGGTTGAACTAACCGCATATGCTTCTGGCCACTTAGTAAATGAATCTATATATGCGACAATATACTTATTTCCCGAAAAAGTTTGCGGTAAGGGTCCAATGAGATCCAAATGAACCTTGTTCATGGGAAACTGGGGGGTCGGCATACGTTGCAGAGGGGCGAGCTGGTTCGCTCTATAAGCTCTCTTCTGCTGGCAACTAATACATGACTCCACTAGATGCTTGACATCTGACGACATTCCTGGCCAATAGAAGTGCTCACGAATGCGATCAATGGTCTTTTGGAAGGCTTGATGACAAGCCGCTAGGGACTCATGTGTTAGTGCAAAAACTTGAGTAACCAATTCTTTTGGCACGACTAACTTTACAGATTTATTCAAAATAGCTGACTCCCTTGTATCCTCACAAACTAAAATGTCATCTCTAAAAAAAAATTTCATGTATCTAGGAGCAATTTCTACACCTTGGTCTAGTTGTCTTGCAATCTCGCAGCATTTCTTGTCTGATTTTTGTAATTCACCAATTTTTTCAAGTAGATTAGAATGAGGCATAAAAGTAACTTCCTTTTCGACTTGTATACAAAAATTACAATTAACAGTATCATTGGAGTTATCATTGTTGACATACCTCGAAAGGAAATCTGCGACACTGTTACACTTACCTTTAACAAACTTGATTGTAAAATTAAAGTCTGAGAGAGTGCAGATCCATTTAGCCATGCGAGATGTAGGGTCGTGAATTTTTAACATAAATGTTAGAGGCGCATGGTCTGTATAGATGAAAAAATGGGTATTAGCAATGTAACATTTGAAGTGGGCAGTAGCCCAAACTAAAGCTAGTAATTCCCTTTCAGTGGTGGAGTAGCGGGTCTCAGCATCTTTCAATTTTCTGCTGGCAAAGGCAACAGGATGGAGCATGTTATTTTCATCTAATTGTGATAACACTGCCCCTAATGCTTCGCCACTGGCATCAGTATATAAATGGAATTCTTTCTCAAAATCAGGGAGTGCAAGACATGGTTTTGAAATAAGAGCCATTTTAAGGTCTTCAAATTCTTTCTGTGCATCTTCATTCCACGAAAATTTTCCTGTCTCTTTCGTTAAGTTGATTAGATTTTTAGCTCTCTTAGTAAAATCTGGTATAAATCTCCTATAGAAAGATAGAGTTCCAATAAATGACCTAATAGCCTTTCGGGTAGTTGGAGGTTTAAAATCTTCTATTACGGCAATATTTTTATTGATAGGTGATACTTGGCCACTACAAATCTCAAAACCTAGATATTGTATTTTATTCGAAAGGAAAGTGCATTTACTGGGCTTAAGTTTAAGTTTATGCAGTCTTAACCTTTCAAAGACCATGCTAAGCTTCTCAAAATGAGAATTAACATCACTAGAGGCAATTACAATGTCGTCGATATAAACAAGAATTCCAAGATTGCCTAAATCACCGAAAATAGCATTCATAAGTCTTTGGAAACTGTTACCTGAATTTGAGAGCCCAAAACAGTTACGGGTCCACTCAAAAAGTCCTTTGTGGGTGATTATAGCAGTTTTATGCCTATCCTCTGGGCGAATAACCTGTTGAAAAAACCCACTAGTTAAATCTAGCGTTGAAAAAAATTTAGCCCCACTTAAAGCATCAACAGAGTCGGTAATGTTAGGTATTGGGTAAGCATCTTTAACAAGATTTTTATTTAATCTTCTGCAGTCAACAGCAAGTCGATAGGAACCGTCTGATTTCCGAACCAGAATAACCGGAGAAGCAAATTCAGACATGGAAGGGGAAATTATGTCCGCCTGTAACAAAGTATTAAGTTGGTCTTCCATTTCTTGACGTAATTTGTAGGGGACTCTATAAGCTTTGCCTTTAACTGGTTTATTTGAAGTTAAGTTAATTTCATGCGGGATTGTATCACAGCCGGGTAAATCTAAGACCGATGCTGCAAATACATCTTTGTTTTTGTCTAGAAAATTTTGCATTTTAAGTTTTAATGGGGGTTCTAAATGATCTAAATTAATTTCAGAGCTCCAAGTGAGATCAGCGTGATCAAAGTCACCAATTGGAGGGGCCAAATTTATATTATAGGTTAATTTATTATCAGTTACGGGTATATTTGACTGGTCTACACATTTTTGAATTTTGGCAACAAAGGTTCCTTTATTTAAATGAATACTATTGTCTGAAAAATTTGCAAATGAGATATATAGGCCATGTTCTTTAGTGCAAATGGCTCTGGAGGTAAGGAGACCTTGATTTAAATTTTTCGCCAAAGGTTCTAACATAACAATATCATTTTCCTTAATAAAATTTTCCTTATAACTTTTAACCTGGGCTAACATTTTTGACTGCGGGGGAATTGAAATTTTGCTACATAACACAGCGAAACTTATATTTTTATTTTTATTGGTTTTATCACTACTGCTATCTTCATTGCTCTCCTCCTCGACTTCAGGTACCTTATCCTCTATACTTACCAAATCTTCACTTTCATCAATATTACAAATTTCAGTAGTCTCTTCAGCTAAATTACCCTGAGTTACCTGACTCGCTGCTGAAAGAATGTTGTCGACACTTTGAATACTTGAAAAATTTTCAGTGTTATTACCCTCAGAGCTACCGCCTGATGTTGTTTGCATGCAAAAGTTCTACGCAACACTTTCAACTTCCTTATCTGACTCAGTTTGAATGACTATCTCAACATCTTTTCCCATATTACTCAACTGCGGGTCCTGAACTACCATATTTTCACTACTATGATTCCCATTTTCAATATTAACTGAGTCATGAACTTTCTCACATGCACAATTTTCAGGAGGGCTATTGGCATTACTACTTTTTGAATTCTCCCCTACTTTGTTGACACATTTTATATTTACAGAATTATTTTTAACACAATCATTATTTATACAATTATTATTAGAATTTACACTATATACAGAGTTAGAAATATTTACAGAATTAGTAGCAAGACAAGTATTACACCCTGAAGTATTACTTGGGGTTTCTACGCTGTGTTTACATTGGCCTGAAACTGGCACTTTAAGAGCGACAGCATTTGTATCACAATTTATACTTGCCCGGTACTCTTTCAAAAATGGCATTCCCAAAATCATATTAAATTCCTCTGCTAATTTACCTTCCACTACATAGAATTCAGCTTGACATTGAACATTATCAAAAACAAATTTTAAAAATACTTTCTTATTTAGGTGAACTTTCTCACCGGTGACAGTCATAATGGGGATATTGCAATTCTCCATTTCAAAATTCTCTAAACAGTTACAATCAGTACCACTCAGGAGATTAATTGCAGAACCCGTGTCACATAATGCATTTAGGCAAACTTTATTTATGTAAATTCTTGCAGTTGGTAATGTATATGATTGGGGCTGAAACATACTATACACAGTTGGGGGGTCCAGGGGCCTGTTGGGGATCGACTTGACCACATCTGATCCGGCCACTAATAGTTTAAAGCCTCACTTTCATTGTTAGCTACTGGGGTGTTATTTACCGCCTGCTCTTCATTTCTGTTCGCAGCTGTGCTCCTATTGTTTTGGTAATAACCACCTCTTCTTCCCCTATATCCGCCTCGCTGATTGTGGTTCCCTCTAGGATTTTCACCTCTGTTTCTATAATTTTGCCCACGGCTCCTGAAATTTTGACCACCTCCCCTTCTAAAATTATAGTCGACAAAATTTAGTGGACAATCTCTGGCATAGTGGCCTTGTACGGAGCACCTATAGCAGGTTACGGGTCTTACCTCTTGGTTTTTCTCCTGTACATCCCTAGCCCTAAGATCAACTAAACTGTCTATCTTAGCTGCTAAAACATCAATTTGAGATTTTAGTTGGTCTATCTCCTTCTTTTGTGAGCTATCTTGCTGAAAAACTGCAGCACAGGGTAGGTTTTGGGTCAAATTAGGGTTGAGAATTTCCTCGCGGTGGTTGTAGAAAGGGTTAATGCTCCTATAAGCCTTTTCCTCAAGAAGCGCAATTTTGAGGACCTCTTCTGGGGATTGTGGATTTCTCGCAATTACCCCCTTTCGCACTTCTGGTGTAAGATTGCTCAACAGCATGGAGTGTAGTAGAGCCGTTCGGCTTTTATCGACTACTTCACCCTGGATACCTTCAATTACAAGGGCTCTTAATGACATATCATATGCCTTGTCATAAAACTCCTGAACACTCATATTGGGTGGCTGTTTAAAATTTAAAAAATGACTGAGGGCAACATCTGGTGTGGCCTGTGAAGTATAACTCTCTTTTAAGATTTTTAATAGCTCATCAGATGTTTTTGCTTTGTGAATTTTTATTCGCCTAGAAGCAGCTCCTGATAATCTAGCTAACAAAACGAATTTTTTCTCCTCCTCATTCCAGTCGAATAATTTGGCAAAACTCTCAAATTTCTCAGAAAAATCTGAGAAGCAGACTGAGCTGGCCTCTCCATTGAATGAGGAAATGTTTGACAAATTATCCACTAAAGCATTTTTTCGCTGAATAGTGGCAATTGCTTCCGAGTGCTTATCAGCCATAGTTAGAGTTAGAAAATGACAAACAAACGAAAAAGAAAATGAAAAAAGGGGGGGGGACAACTTAAAAATGAGAAAAAGAGAGGGGAAAGGAAAACCTTATAAATACATAAAACTTAAGTACAGGACTATGCTTTTTGTAAATAAGAAAAGGTTATGCTCACAAGGCATAATTTTGACTGGGAATTGTAGCTTACTAGCACAGAGAGAGAGCCTAGACCTCTTTTTACACTTGAACATATAAATAAAATTTTAATTGCAAAAACACCCAGTTGCTCTTTGATACATAAATACATACAAGTAAAAAAAAATCAATAACCCAGAGACCGAATTGTTACGGCTCCATTTGTTGTGGTGTTTTGGGGTTCTTTCTAAAACACAACTTACTTAAACTTAAAAAGCTCATTTATTACTCAATCTTCACTTGACAATTAAATATTTAGAAAAAAATAAGTATACCCTGATTAGCTCCACTGAAATCTGTTGCCATGGAAAAGGTAGCAAATTATATTAAACTAATCAAAATATCAAAACTTAAGAATCCGAATAGGTTAATACAACAATGATAATTTTGAACTCATCATTTTAAGACAATATTAAATGTAGTAAGGGGCAACAGATTTCTAAATCAAGTAGCATACTGGATTGCATAAAGAACACCCAACTCCACTCCAACCCGATCAAGCTCAAATCTCCATACACATTAAATTAACAAAAGTGTAATCATCATATAATTTGGAAAAATGCAGGCAACCTGAAATTCCTCCAATATGAGGACCAAAAGGGGAAAGAGTTAAATCCGTTAATAGAATAGGGATATGATGATGTACTAAAATTTTAGAACAACCATAGAGATTCTGAACAAGATCCGATCGGTTAACCAAGAATCGTATAGTGGTGTATAATGACTGGATATTTTTTTTTTTTTTTTTTTTTTTTTTTTTACTTTTTAAAATAAAACAATTTTGGTGTATATTTTAGAAAAACAATGTTTCTGAAAGAGGAGAGTTAAAGCTTAATTTAACATTTTATGAAATTAAATTTAATATTACTGTTTCACTTATTAATCTATCCATCCTTAAATCAAGATCAAAAATACGATTGTATAACATTGAGTGAACTTCAATTTATGTTCATTAAAACAGTCAGTTATGAATTTAAACTTAAGAAATTTTAAAGTCCTAATTTAATAAAGTTGAATTTTCTCTCCCTTTTTTTTTTTTTAATTAATCACAGAAAGGTTAGGCCATTCTTATAGGTCTACTGTGAATATAAAAAATTAATTATTTAGAGATTTATACAAAGAAAAACATACCATCTTTGATAATAAACAAAAAAAAAACACAATTTATTTGAACATTTAAAATAATGAAGCAACTAAGTTATCAAAAATAATCTTAATAAAACAATATAACAGCTGATCTTTTAAGTTGAAACCACTCACTGGTTACTTTTAAATTACACATCATATTTTTAAAATTACCATCATATTACCATTTAATGGTCGTTCAAACATACAAACATTATATATTAACCTACAGACTATTTCTGTTCATAATGTTTATTCTTATTGAAATTATCCAAAGATATTCATTTCACTTTTAAACTCTGGTATAGCAAACATATTTTTTTTTTTTTTTTTTTTTTTTAAGAGGTACAAATAAATAAAAAGAAAAACTATGCAAATAGTACTTACAACACGTAGAGAGTTCTACAATTTTAGTCAATGGGCACTTAGGAGCATTTCCTCCTTTTTCAAAATCTGATGAAGCACTTAAGCTGGAGTATTCAGGCTGGGGAAAAATTCAGACGTGGTTTCAAGCTAACATTCATCAATCCTCTCATCTCACTGCATCACTTGCCATCAACTACTAGGTCCATCATCTAGTCCGGAGGGGAAAATCGTTCTACGGTCCAGAACTTCACCGTCGGAGTCAGTAATTTCACCTTCCTGAAGCATGTGTTTTATTCGAAGATAGCCATCACCGTAACTCAGAACACTACGACTTCTAACGACCGGTTTAGTTCAATATCTATGATCACTTCTGATGGTTAAGAAGTCATAATCTTGGAGCGCCACTACGCCAAAAAAAAATAGGCTACACATATCTTCTTCTTAATTTCTCGTTAACAGTTATAGATCCGCAATTCGAAAATGCCCTTATAGCCTCTTTTCATCATAACATCATGATTTAGGATGGTTAATGTAGGGCCATCAATGCCCCACTCTCAAAAAAAAAATCTTCCAGAAACCTGTCCGCCTTCAACAACTTCGCGATCCAGCCCACAGGCCAATCTTCGAGCCCCGTAATAAGTCGAATTTTTTTTACGAGTCAAACGACAGGTCTCTTGGCCAAGCAACAAGTGTCGTAAACATTCATTCTCCCGCGCTGCTTGAAAAACGGGACCGATCCACTCTGCCAGGGGTACGGGAATGGAAACAAAAGGAAAAATGGACTCATCGTGAAGACTACAGCTTGCCGCTCCACTCTGCCGGCCGCTTCATGGGGGAAGGAAACCATGCATCACCCCCATGGCGTGTGCTGAAGGGGGGTCCTGTTAGCCTCTGTTTACATGGGCGCCAGCTATCCGCCTGATAGCAGAGCCAATTGAAGCCTGACGTAAACTTACAAAGCCTAATTGCGTGTATAGTACACTCATAAGATAACGTAATTCTTATACAGGGCGGTCGGTCATTCTTATATCAAAGTCAGACTAGATGACTCCAAATTTTCCACCTGTGCAGTCTACTGACAAAACATCCCTCCCTTGCTGTCTGCTTTTCGTATTTGAAAAACAGGAAGCTACGTTAGACTATAAACGTTGAAATTACTTTGCAAAAAGAAAAAGAAAGAAGAAAAAATAAAAACTGATTTTATTATAATTATTACAATTACTTTTATTTATTTAAATTTTTATTAGAAACAGAAAAAAAGAGTGCTTTTAAATAAATGTTGAGAAAGTGATTTAAATAATTAATGTAGATTAAAAAAAAAAATTTGTTGAAACCAACCGTGTCGGTCATTCTTATATCAAAGTCAGACTAGATGACTCCAAATTTTCCACCTGTGCAGTCTACTGACAAAACATCCCTCCCTTGCTGTCTGCTTTTCGTATTTGAAAAACAGGAAGCTACGTTAGACTATAAACGTTGAAATTACTTTGCAAAAAGAAAAAGAAAG
This sequence comes from Maratus michaelseni, assembly GCA_963931845.1. NCBI lineage: Eukaryota > Metazoa > Arthropoda > Arachnida > Araneae > Salticidae > Maratus > Maratus michaelseni. Next base: position 323,971,386 of record OZ007590.1, read on the forward strand.
AAGAAAAAATAAAAACTGATTTTATTATAATTATTACAATTACTTTTATTTATTTAAATTTTTATTAGAAACAGAAAAAAAGAGTGCTTTTAAATAAATGTTGAGAAAGTGATTTAAATAATTAATGTAGATTTAAAAAAAAAAATTGTTGAAACCAACCGTAACATTAATTTCAAATAAGCTGTTGCCAGAAATTTTTCCTCTAAAATATTTGCATTTATAAAATCCTTTATCGATCACTCTAAAAATGTTTAAACAATTTTTGTATACTTTTCTAAATATTTTTACTTTGTACAACCAATGCAGCTTTTGGAACATGGTACAGTAAAGTATCTACAACTCGTCCTAAATGATACTTTTGTCTATCAATGTGTTAAATGAATTATTTTTCCTCCAAAATATTTGCATTTGTAAAATCTTTTATCGAAATCGCTCTAAAAATGTTTAAACTCCTTTTGTATACATTTTTAAACATTTTTACTTTGTACAACCAATACTGCTTTTGAAACATGGTACAGTAAAGTATCTATAACTCGTCCTAAATGATATTTTTGCTATCAATATGTTAATTGAATTTTATAACAAGTTTTCATTTGTGGTACTTGAAAGTATCGTCGGGGAATGAAGGATTAATAGTAGGATTACGCTAAACAAATTATTCTTTGCCCTACATAATTTAAAATAGCACCTTAAGTGTACTAATACACAAAATGATGTTTTTCCTTTTATTTTTTCCTAATTCCTGGCGAGAGGGTTAAATTCATGCAGAAAAACAAGTTTCATTTTTGAGTAGATATACTCTTAAATTTTCCCTCAGGGTTTCTATTCGTGATCGATTATGCAATTTTAGGAGTTTGCATTGAAGAAAACTTAATTGCACTCAAATATGACTTTGAAAATGGAACAACTATATCTATTCATTTTTATATAATACAGTGGACTCTCGTTAATGTGTCTCCGCTTAAGACATACCTCTAGTTAATATGGACAGTTTCGTTTTCCTCATCAAACTCTATTTGCAATAAATATAAGGACATCGCTTAATACGTAATACTCATGGGATAAATTAAAGCGGACAATTTTTTACAGATTGATCAGGCAGAATCTGAAGTTTTATGCATTATCTATATTATAAAGGACAAACGTGTCCGTCTGTGATGATGCTGACGTCATTTTGATGTTTGCTACAGCAGACGAATAAATTTCGCCTTTTCTACAATTTTTTTAATTTCTAAACATCGAGATATTTTCAATTTTTACACCACCGAATAGGTAAAAATGTATACTTACAAATGCAATTTGTTTCAAAACTGTTTTGCAGTTTGTTGGAAAACTGTGTCACAATTTATTCATATTTTATAGATTTTAAAATAATTTTCAAGCATGATTTTTTTGAAAATCTATCTCTATGGCGTGCAGACGATTATGAAAGATAAATCTATTTGCACTTAAGTTTACATAAATTGTTCAGCATTTGTTTCAAGCCGATATTCTATAATGAAGTTAAAACTCCATCAATAAATACATAAAATAATATAAGTAAAACAGAAATTTAACAGACATGCCATCGCGCTACACGCTTACATCACTGAAATTATCAAAATTAAAAAGGGCCACTGTAAGTAGCGAAGTCTTTGGTGATTTATTCGGCTATTAACTCCTGACATGTGACTAATAAAAAAGCATGGCTTTTAATACATTTTAAACTTTATTTGAATGCAAAATTGATACTTTTCAAATAAAAATGATTTTTGGTGTTGTTAGTAGATAATCTAAAAAAATATATTATTGTACAAAAATGGTTTTACCTTATATTCTATAACCCGGGAGGTGCGGGTTGGATTCCCTTGTTTCTTTAAAAGCAACTTTGGTGTAATTTTGGTTATTGAGAGATAAAGAAATTGTCAGTGACAAAGAAAACACCCCATTACTAAAAAAGTAGTTTCAATAATTACTAAGGGTTGTTCATCCATAGTACGAATCAATATATGATGTAACAGAACAAATTTTCAAGTAATTATGATAAAAAGATTATTTTTTCAACTATCGGCAAAGAAAAGTAAGCATTTATTTTAAATAAAGTAAAATTCAGTAACTACAACCAATTTCTTTGCATATTTTGTACCTCCTGAGTAATTTATTCTTTTGTATTACAATTTGTTAATTTAATTAACTAATTATCAGTAACTGGCTTTTTTACTAAAATTACTAAATTAAAGAATAAGTTGTTCCATTTAGCATATAGTTGGTAAGCTATTTAATTTCTGTCATAAACTGAACTCGATTTATTCAACGCAAAGAATTATTTTACACCAATGAAATGCTTAATTCGTTTTACGGACTTTGATTAGTGCGGACGAAAAATAGCCTCCCTTTAGAGGTCTGTACAGTCCCGGGCAGGGCCGAAAAATGAAGGTAAAATTTTCAAACGAGCTAGGTTAATTTAATTAATAAATTATTAGTAACTTGCTTTTTTACTAAAATTACTAAATTAAAGAATAAGTTTTTTCTTTTAGCATAAAGTGGGTAAGCTATTTAATTTCTGTCGTAACTGAACTGGATTTATTCAACGCAAAGAATTATTTTACACTATTGAAATGTTTACTTCGTTTTATGGACTTCGAATAGTGCGGATGAAAAATAGCCTCCTTTTAGAGGTCTGTACAGACCCGGGCCAGGCCAAAAAAGGGCTAAAAAATTAAGGACAAATTTTCAAATGGGCTAGGCCGGCAGAATAAAGAAAAAATTTTCAACGAACCGGGTCGTTAAAAAAAAGGGGGGGGGGAGGCAGAAAAATTAAAAATAAAACGGGCCAGCCGGGCCGATAAAAAAATTAAAAAGATCAAACTAGGCTGATAAAGCAGGAACAATTTTCAGTGAACGTGACTGGGACTAGGCTTCATAACATCAATACATAAACATAACATGTCCAGTGTAGAGATCAGCATCGCACAGTTACATCGTATCTGAGCACGGGCTTATTTATTTTCAGCATACTCGGGCCTGGGATCAGGCTTATAATTTATTTTACATACTCGAACCGGGCCGCAACTGGACATTATTGTCCCCAGGACCTGTCAAATGAGCAATTTGTTTTGTAAAAATAGTAATAGCGATAGTGAACTTCTATTAATAAAATCTCTAGAAATATACTTAAAGAAACTATAAAGAAACATTTTCAAAAATGTACTTTTTTTTATTATGCAGCTCCAAAAAAGTTGGAATGTTTTTAAGCACCTTTATTTCTTTTATTCTAAACTACATTATTTTCTACATTATTTTTTATAACTACATAAACTACATTACTTTTTATATGTCTTTATTTGAATGTAATAGTCCATTAATAAGTGATCATTAATGTTGCGATTCTATGTTCAAAGGCCTGCAGACATATAGAAATTTAAAAAAGTCCTTCCGGCCTGTACCGTGAGGAAAAGGTAGCTTTCCTATATCTTCGTTTTAAAATTTTAGCTAATGTTACACGGAAACAGCAAGCTAAAATGCAAAGAAAACGTTTACAAAAGATTTGTTAATACTGAATTTGAATAAGAAATTCGCCAAATTATTGAGCTATAGCCAAATTGACTTCATTTATGAAGACTTATTTTGGTCGCCAAATTTGGCGATATTTCGCCAAATGTCGCCAAGTTTGGCGAGAATTTGACGCTAACGGATATGAATATATAGTTTTATGCGTATGATTGGGAAAATGATTACAACAATGAAAATTTTTGTAATGTGCTGTCTTGTTTCAAAATGTCAGCCACCCTAGAATTTCAAACTGCTCTATCTCAGCCATTTTTTAAGATAGAGGTAAACCAAAAAAGGCTCTGGAATCCTCGTATCAAGGCCTAACACTTAATTAAAAAATAAATTTGAATTTTTAATTTTTATGTATATTTATTTTAGTTTAAAAATTTTTAAATGGCCGCCATCTTGAAACAAAATGGCGGACCAAGCTGGCCAACGAACTCGGTCGAGACATTGGTGAGCTTAATACACACAATTAGTTTCATCAAAATTGATTTATAAATACGAGCGTTATCGTATGACATAGGTCAGATATATATATATATATATATATGGAGATATATATATATATATATATAAATCAACATTTGAACGGAGGGTGGTTTTGGGGTCTGGGGGTCATGATCGGTGAAAATATATCAAAATTTTCTGGAACTGCTTTCCTCCGAACGGCTGCAATAGGTAGCTTTATACTTTTAGGTAGCTTTCAATACAAAAAAGTATAAAGCTACCTATTGCAGCCGTTCGGAGGAAAGCAGTTCCGGAAAATTTCGATATATTTTCACCGATCATGACCCCCAGACCCCAAAACCACCCTCCGTTCAAATGTTGATTTATATATATATATATATATATATATATATATATATATATATCTCCATATATATATATATATATCTGACCTATGTCATACGATAACGCTCGTATTTATAAATCAATTTTGATGAAACTAATTGTGTGTATTAAGCTCACCAATGTCTCGACCGAGTTCGTTGGACAGCTTGGTCCGCCATTTTGTTTCAAGATGGCGGCCAATTAAAAATTTAAAACTAAAATAAATATACAAAAAAGTTAAAAATTCAAATTTATTTTTTAATTCAGTGTTAGGCCTTGAAACGAGGATTCCAGAGCATTTTTTGTTTTACCTCTATCTTAAAAAACGGCTGAGCTAGAGCAGTTTGAAATTCTAGGGTGGCTGACATTTTGAAACAAGACAGCACATTACAAAAATTTTCATTGTTGTAATAATTTTCCCAATCAAACGCATAAAACTATATATTCATATCCGTTAGCGCCAAATTCTCGCCAAACTTGGCGACATTTGGCGAAATATCGCCAAATTTGGCGACCAAAATAAGTCTTCATAAATGAAGCCAATTTGGCTATTGCTCAATAATTTGGCAAATTTCTTATTCAAATTCAGTATTAACGAATCTTTTGTAAACGTTTTATTTGCATTTTAAGTTGCTGTTTTCGTGTAACATTAGCTAAAATTTTAAAACGAAGATATAGGAAAGGTACCTTTTCCTCCCGGTACAGGCCGGAAGGACTTTTTTGTATTGAAAGCTACCTAATATACTGTAAATTTTCTCATAAATATACATGCGGTATTCATTAAAATAATCTTAATTGTATGTTAAGAAAAATCGGAATTTTTTTTGTAGATATTCATGTTTCTGGACGGGCCAAGCCTGATTTCACTGATTTTTTAATGGACCGGGCCGGGCCCATACCTGGAAATTTCGGCCCGTGCAGACTTCTACCTCCCTTAGAAGTCCACATTTATGGGACTGACTGTATTCAAAAATTTACCCTTCAGTCATAACGAAAGGGCAATAATTTAATAAAATATCTTTTTTAATAAAATATCTTATTATACAATTTTTTGCGGTATATCTAAAATCTTCTTACGACACTCCAGAATGCCTCGGTACAACGGTGAAAAACCACTGGTCTAAAGTAATTAATTAGTGACACAATGAAAGAATCGAAAGTGTAATCTGTATTCTTTTGACTTATTTGCGGTGTTAATGAGTGGTTTTGCTTCAAAGAATATTTTCCATAATTCATTTATTTTAAAAAGGGAGCAGATTATTTTTTATTTAACGCATGTCATCATATCAGCATTTCTCTCTCGTCATATAAATAAACTTCTTTCTGGTTAAAAATTAATTTTTCTAGCTATAAACGGTTTGTAATCAAAATATATTAAGCCGAGTGTCTTATGACATCAGATTTGTTGAGCATCCTTATATATTAATTATTTTTCTTTGTTTTTACTAGTTATTATTATTATTATTACTATTTTGTTCCTTAGAAAAGTAATTTTAAAAATTCCAGTTTTAAAACTTACTAAAAACTTAAAGTTTGATTAAACATTTGACCAATTAAAGGTTTATTGAAATTCGAATGTTCACAAGTTTAAAAAATCGATTCTATTTCGATCGTATGCATTGTTTAAAAGTCACTAGCATCGGAACAATCGATTGTGACATCGACGCAGTTGACAATCAGACATTATTAGAACAAAATCTGGATTTTTACCTTTTCTCACTTTCCTTTCTCTTCATTTTATGGTAAGAACGCCTGAAAGATGTTGTAAGTAATTATATTGCATTATCGACCGTGAGATGTCATGGCCATTTTCTGTTGAATTAAAATGTACATAAAAATTATTCTCTTGCACTTGCTTACCATATGCGTGTTCGTGTTCCGTGAACGGTTTGTAAGTGTGCCTTATGACATCAAATTTGTTGAGAACCTTTAAATATTACTTATTTCTCTTTGCTTTTACTTATTATTATTATTATTATTATTATTATTATTATCATCATTATTATTATCATTATTTTGTTCCCTAGAAAAATAATTTAGTTTACTTTTTTAATTTACTAAAAACTTAAATTTTGGTTAAACATTTGACCAATTAAAAGTTTATTGAAATTCTTTTGTTCATAAGTTTGAAAAATCGATTCTATTTCGATCGTATCCGCATTGTTAAAAGTCAGTAGCATCGGAACAATCGATTTTTACATAGACGCAATTGATAATCAACCGGATTTTCCCCCTTTATATCACTTTTCACTTTCCTTTCTCTTCGTTTCTATAAAAAAAACGCTTGAAAGATATTGTAAGCAATTATATTGAGTGAGATGTCTTGGCCATTTTCTGCTGAAGAAAAATCTACTGCATAAGAATTATTCTCTTGCACTTATACCATATGCGTGTTTCAAACAATTATAAACCAATTAAAAATGTAAAAGCAAGATAATTTTAAAGCAAATATCGAAAACAGAGCAACCTGCTTCGCGAAGCATAAACAGTTGATTTATTTTAAATTTATACTCGTATTTAATTTTAAATTATTTGTTGTATTGTTATTATGGAGAATTTTCATTAACCCCTTAACTGTTTCGTGTTTTTTGTAACACAATAAATTAGAAATGGTGACAAAACATCACTTTTCCATACTAAAATATGTTTATTTTATAATCTAAAAATGTCTGACAATTAATAAAGCGAAGATTACAATTAAGAATTAGTAGCATCCAAAAAGCTTTTAGTAACGAAGCAAGCAAACTCTTCTCGCCCGAGCGGCATTCGGGTAAAATTGTTAAGTGGTTAAAACAAATTTAGAGCAATTTACTTATACGATGATGTGTTCCGAAAAAATATGTATTTTGAGTTTGCTAGCCTATAGATTTCAATGTGGACTAATGTAGAAACTATTATTATTATATTGACTAATTTTTGCGAAAAATGTCAGATGATCTACTTTGATTCCAAGCGTCTCAATCTTGAAAATTAACATAAGACAACGATTATAAAAAATAATTTTTTTCCGTATAGAAATGATTTTTAATGCTCTAAACTAGAAGCGCGAATTCCCTCCCAGAAGTCTAGGATCCGCGACCCCGAACATAAGAAATCCCACCCGGAGCTGTTTTGATACTGAGTTATGGCGATATTTGTGAAGCAAGTTACAGAAAAAGCTTAGAACTGACAATGACAGACATATTAACGTCCAGTCTGAAATCAAGAGGCGCTGAGACAGAGTCAATTTTGGCTACCGTGATAGTCTATAGAGGTTTCCCCATATACGTATTCACATCGAAAAAGGAATTTTAGAAAGCATTAATAATATTTGAATTGATGATTTCAAAAACTCCATACGTCCGCTTTTTTACGAAATACATTTTTTATTGCAAACGTATTCTTGAAGATAAGCCTACATGTGTAGACAAAAATTACATATATTTATTTATCCGTTGCCACACAAAATTGTCTTTCATTGCAAAAACGACATTAATCAACGGTAATACTGACATATATTCCAATTGCCGACACCAGAAGACAAAGAAAATGCAGTCAAAGTTGACTTTTTAAAAATAATATTGTACAACCAGGGTAATTGTATTTCTCTTAAAATTTCTCTTGTAAAATATTAAATTATTTTTATAAAAATTTAGAAATATTTGGTGCACAAAATAGGACGTTTTGCTGTATGAATTTGTGCAAAGAGTAACAAGCAGACGTAAATGATTTGTGCCTATTTTGCCAAATACCTAATAACATAATATAATTAGTTGGTTTGTTGGTACACTGTGAAAATTTTGCAGAAAATTGTCCAGTCATTCGACTATTTTCATAGAAAATGGTTACATAACAGTAATTTAACTTTAATCTGACCATAATATTGTCAATAATATGGTCAACGCTTTGTAAAATGGTCAGGTAACCGGTATCTCTAAAAACGATGGAATTACTGGACAGTTGGACAGTTTGCTGCGAATTTTTTACGGTCTAGTGATATAATCATATTTTGCAAACGAGGACTAAACAGACCAGTACTTCCATTTAAAATGGTATCCAACCCACTACAAACATCCATGCCTGAGTCGGGATTCGAGCGCGGCACCCTTTGTCCAGTAGCCAGCACTCTAACCACTAGATAAACAAATGGGCAAAAAAATATGATTAATATCTTTTTTCGGTTTTTGTATCATATGTAGAGCACTAAATCCCATTGACTAAAATAATCCATTAACTCCAAAGGATTTTTAATAGTTTTTATTTATTTATTTAATTTTTATAAAATAAATAGCTGATAACCATATAAAAAAACAAACATATTCAATGATTTAAGAAATATAGTGAGAATAGGAAAGTTCTTGAAATATCTAGCACTTCTTTTATTGATTCCTTAAAAATATCAAATCTTGGACTTATGTAGTTTTTGAAATCACTAATCCATTTATTAAACTCGTTATTTTTTTTTTCACGAAAAAATATTTTCCCCGCTCAACAACGCGAAACTTTTTGATAGTTTCTGACTCTTTTTCAAATATAAAAGCATGATACTTCCAGGCATGATTATTGAAGATATTTGTAATCGAACAGTTTCTTTTTTCATTTTCCGATAAACTAATTACATTTTAAATTCTAAGCGATTCTTGTCTCAGGACGGCAGTTTTTTTCACTATCCTGTGATGTTGCGTCTGGAAATTCAGTTCAAAACGTCAACTTTGATCGCATTTTCTAAAAAATCTTCTGCCCTTTACCGAAAAATGGATAAAACAGTTCGATTACCCGGTTTCTTAATAAGAGCACCTTCTAATTTGATGCGGTTGCGAACAAAAACGGATTAAAAAATGTGTCAGATAGTAGAAGTTTGTATTTGAGAACAGTCATAAATAAATAAATTTCTATCCATTTTTTAATTAAATAATTTCAGATAACATTTTAATTAATATCATTTTAAAATTAATTAACGTTCAATTGATTATTATGTGCTATCTTTTATTTGTACGTAAGATACAATTTAGATAATAAAATGCAGGTGCAGTTGTTTGTTTTATGAGCTATAGAAACATTCGATGGAATTTTCTGCACCAACTTAGATTGAGATATTGCATATTGCGCTTGCAATATTTTTACGTGGGATGTTACCTTGAGAGGCGACGATGAATTTTGAAATAGACTGGTTTAACTCAAAATAAGCTTATATGAATTTGTAGTTTTGAGTAAAAAAGAATATTCTTTACACTGAAGAAAAAAAAAATGTTGCTTTTTATATTAGGCCTATCTTTTAATGTGATCACCTCTATTCCGAACAATTAAAAAATTACGGTGTTTAGTTGAATTTAGATATGCTATTTAAATATATCCAAAGAGTTAATTGTTTTGATGTACATTTGTTAATCTTGATTTTATATTACATGCGAAATAGAATTATCCAATATACATACTTAAAAAATTCTAATTAAGTATAATTTTTTAACGTTGGTTAAAGTAGGAATTTGAAGGTAATTATACTTTTATAAACGTATACATAAATTCCCATTTCAGTAAGGATGTTTTCCTTAAATGATTTTTTTCCAGATAAAGTCGGATATTTGAAGATCCAGATGATATACGTTCGGATAATTGACGTTTTATTGTATTATTGTTGTTAGATGTATTATTATTTTAAATACTTAAATTTGTCAAATTGAGATAGGTGCATTGTGATCATCTGTTAAATCTTTGTGACCCGTTAAAAAAATATTCAAAAATTATTCATACGACATATTGAGCAATATATATATATATATACTACATGTCGGTGTTACCTCCTTCCCTTCACCGTCTCTAACGTAAAATCTTTTTCCTCTCTGAATTGCATAAACTAAGGCACACAATTATACATCTATATACCGGCAATATACATGTCGGTGTTTCCTCCTTTCCTTCACTGACTCTCACGTAAATTCTTTTTCCCCTTTGAATTGCGTAAACTAAGGCACACCATTATATATCTATAAAAAAATATTATACTCGAATTTGTCAAATTGAGATAAGTGCATTATGATCATCTGTTAAAATTTTGTTTCCCGTTAAAAAAAAATCTTAAAAAATTATGCATACGACATATATATACTCCATGTCGGTGTTACCTCCTTCCCTTCACCGTCTCTAACGTAAAATCTTTTTCCTCTTGGAATTGTATAAACTAAGGGACACAATTATACATCTATAAAAAATTATACTCAAATTTGTGAAATTTAGATAGGTGCATTATGATCATCTGATAAAATTTTGCGGCCCATTAAAAAAATCTTCAAAAATTATTCATACGACATATTAAGCAATACATATATATACAAGTTACATGTCAGTGCTACCTCTTTCCTTCACCGACTCTAACGTAAAAAAAAAAAAAAAAATTATACTCAAATTTGTCAAATTTAGATAGGTGCATTATGATCATCTGTTAAAATTTTGCGACCCGTTAAAAAAAAAAAAAAAAAAAAAAAAATCTTAAAAAATTATTCATACGACATATTGAGCAATACATATATACATGTCGGTGTTACCTCCTTCCCTTCACTGACTCTCACGTAAATTCTTTTTCCCCTTTGAATTGCGTAAACTAAGGCACACCATTATATATATATAAAAAAAAAAATGCAAAACAAACTCTCTCAGCCGCTCACACATGAATAAGAAAGATACGAAACTCAAACGAGTGAGAGTCTTATATAGGGCAGGCGGTCACTAACCTCTCAGTGAAAACTGTCGGCCGGCTCTCTCATTGGCCGTGACCGGGTTTGGCCTAGATAGGCCTTACGCTGTTCCATGCTTCACTCGGCCTAGCCGATATTCTTCCGATAGCACAGCCATGGAGGGACCTTATATCAATCCTCAGACTCGGTGAGTTATTATAACGCTTTCTGTGGGCTCAAAGGGTCAGTTCCAAAATTACTTTCCCGAATTGACCTTTGTTTATTGTGGGACAGTCGTATTTGTGCCTGTAGTATGATATTACCATTGATTACATCATTGTTAAATGACCAATCAATTGATACAATGCGTTACTTCATAGGATGTAATAATAAATTATGTATTATTACCATTGATTACATCATTGTTAAATGACCATTCAATCGATTAGACATATTACTTCATCGGATGTAATAACAAGTAATATATATTTTGAGATCATCATATGTTGCAACGAGAGAAATAATACCTGGAATATTGAACAAACGTTGATACACTTGGAATACAATTTATTAAATTCTACATATGTAAATTACGTAATTTGTTCAAAATATTAATTTTAATATAATTACTTTAAAGTACTGCATTTTTAATGAATTAAATTATGGTACCATTTATACTGGTTAAGTGAATTTTCATCACGCATTCAGTGGGCTCAAAGGGTCACTTCCAAAATCACCTTCGCAAATTGGCTTTTGATATTATGGGACAATCGCGTCTGTGTCTGTATTATGATTCTAACATTGATTACATCATTGTTAAATAACCAACTAATCGATACACTGCATTACTTTATTGGATGTAATAATAAATAATATGTTTTCTAATCATCATATAAATTTTGTCGTAATTGTTATGCGCAACATCTTGGATTATCTTTCATAAAAGTACACACTTGGAATATAATTTCTATAAATGTAAATTATGTATTTTAATCGAAACATTAAATTTATTTTAATATAATTATTTTAAAATTCTGCTTTTTTAATGAAAAAATATTAACCCTTTTTGTGAGCTCAAAGGGTAAATTCCGAAATCACCTTCGCGTATTGTGAGGCAATCGTATTTGTGTATTTATTATAATATTACCTTTATTTACATCATTGTTAAATAACCAATCAATCGATAAAATATATCACTTTATTTGAAGTACGATAATTGATCTGTTTGTAACATCATATAGATTAAATCACAAATGTTGGCACAACTTGGATTATTTTACAAAAAGTTGACATACTTGTAATATAATTTCTATGCATGTCAATTATCTAATTTATTCGAAAATTTAAATTCATTTTAATATAATTAATTTTAAAGAGCTGCGTGGGACCAAAGGGTCAATTCCAAAATGGCTTTCGCAAACTGACCTTTGGTATTTTGGAAGAATGACATTTGTGCCTGTATTGTAATATTACTATTGATTACATCATTGTTAAATATTGTTAAATGACAAATCAATCGATAGAAAGTATTACTTCATCGGATGTAATAATAAATAATATGTCTTGTATTCATCATATGATTTTGCTGCAATTGTTGGCATAACAACTTGACTTATATTTCATAAGATTGACACTCTTGGAATATAATTTCTATAACTAAATTATGCAAATTATTCGAAATATTAAATTTATTTTTTATAAAATTAAAATGCTGCATTTTTAATGAAAAAAAAATTAACCTTTGGTATTATGAGACAATCGCATTTGTGTCCGTATTAAAATATTATTATTTATTATATCATTGTTAAATGACCAATCAATCGATAAAATATATTACTTAAATAATAATGAGCAACATCTGGGCTTGATTAAAGCATCGGCCAACTTGGCCTTGGCCCTGTAACCTCCATTTTTTTTCTCTTTTATTTTATTTTATTTTTTTTTTTTGGGGGGGGGGGGGGGGGGGAGGAGAATGGGTAGGTAGGGGGTGGCGAATTTGGTATGCAGTTTTTATGAAACTGATATTTTTAATTCATTTTGAATTTTTAATGATTATAATCAATATTTTGTACGCTTAGGGTAGGACGCAAAACTATATTTAAACAAAAAATATTTTTATCGAAATATGAGTTTATGTTTTCATATCTGTATTCTGAGGCATAGACAATTTTTAATTTTTTGCGACAGTATAGAAAGGGCCCCCCTAAATGAATACCTGGCCATGGTCCCCTCTTCGGCTTGATCAGTCCCTCACTAACATGTTTTGTAATCAACAGAAATATATATGTCACAACACACCAAATTGGATTATTTTTGTAAACATTTGTTTACTTGGGATATAAATTTCATAAATTAAGTAACCTATTCGTTACATTATGTTTATTTTAGTATAAATACTTTAAAATTATGCATTTTTAAATAATTAAATTTTACTACCATTTACGCGTGGTAAATTAAATAGTACATATTTTCTGAAAAAGGAATACAACGGATATTATGAATGTAAAAACATGGTATCGATAATACAGGAAATAACGTGAACCTATTCTGGGATGTAGTGAACATTTATTCTTAAAAATTTTTTAAAGAGCACTCAATAATAATAATTAAAAAAATACCACATTTTTTATGTTCAAAATTAAGTAAGCTAGTAGAAAATCACGCTTGATTTCTTTATTTATATTTGTTTTTATTGTTTTGTTTTGTTAACCCCCTCAATGTGTGAGGGGGCACCCCAGCAATGTGAGGATTTAATTGTGAAACGTTTAGTAACTTTTAATATAATGTATTCAGTAAGCACGTATATTATTGTTGATACTTCTCATTCATTTCTCATACAGCATTGATAAAAGGACACTTTTATTAGGCTTTCAAAAATTGTATGTTAAATTTTCTATTTTGTTTATTATTTTTCTTTACCTTGGATTTTATCGATCATATGCGCACAGCTGACGGTGTATTCAATTACTTTGTTTGTTTACTTAAAAAGTTTAGTACTTGTTTACAAAAGTGTGTTAAGAGAATGGTTTTCATTAATTTTATTCGAAAAACGATAAAAAGTGTCGAGAAAAAAAAACTGAAAGTTAGTTTTCAATTAATTATATAATTATTTTTAAAATACATACATTCTAAGATTTTCGTATATTCGACAAACCAGAGAATGTGTACAAAAGAGCATATTTCAAAGTCGGTTGTTTTAGTTTTGTAATAGTTGGTTTCAGGGCTTAATTTCTACCCCCCCCCCCAAAAAAAAAAGTACAGGAGCCGTAATATTCTGTAGTAGTAACCCCCCCCCCCCCCCCCTCCTCCCACCTGGAACACATACATACTCCCGTTAATTCATTCGTGTTTTGTAAACTTCAAATTTGATTTCTTTTTTTTTTTTTTTTTTTTTTTTAATCAATTTATACAATACTTTATCCTGCTTTGCTTAAATGATATTCAGTTCTAAAAATATAATTATTTTTTTCTTTTGGTATAGTATCGCTGCCGATAATCTTCTTTTTATTCTTGTCGCTTTGAATTGTTTCACCTATTCATTGTGGGAATTCATTTGTTATCTAATTTCGAAATGTTGGGCTCAAAAATTTGCTTTCGTAAATATTTTTATTTCTGAGATTTTATATGTCCTTTTGAGGTGAAATTGATGGTGGGCCAGTTGTTTTCACTTGGTGGTCGGGTTCGAGTTGAAGTGTGTCTGGTTTCGGGTTCACGATTTTTTTTTTTTTAGTCGGTTCGGGTTGGTTTTAAGCAGAATTTTCGGGTTAGGGTAGGGTGTAACACTACCCGTGCAGGACTCTAAGGCGGACCGCCGCTCCGCAACGGAGAGGGACATTTTGATTTTTAAGGGGTTAAAATTTGAGAATAATTATTAATAGTGAGTTTATTATGGCTGTCGGGTGGAAAGGTAGAGGGGGCTCATACGCAGTATATAAATATATATTATGATGCATACGTTTAAAAAATAATAAAAACAGAATGCACACAGTAGTCAAAGGGTGACAATGGAAGACAAAAAACCTGCTGAAATAGTGATATGTAATTCATAACTAGCAAAAAATAAGTACATTTTATTCAAAGCTTATTTCTTACATTTATTTCTTTCAGTTATAAATTCTATACTTGAATAATGCGTTTATTATTTATTATGTACCATTTTTTATTGCATACTAATTAAAATGATTAAAATATTACAGGGAAATTTAAAATTAACTTCTCAATTAAATCTCATTTTTACGCATATCATGTTATACTTTGTTATAGTAGGAAGCGGAAATTTTGGAGGCGGAGATTGAATTTGTATGTTTTATTATTATTTATTAATTATAGCTAAAAACTAACAAACAGAGCAAATTTTATTTGTAAAAATTTAAAAACTTTTAGGAATTTTAGCCATTGTATGCCGGAGGGGGTGGGGGTGGGGAGAAAATTGAAGAGATAGGGAAAATTTAGAGAAATGATTATTTATTTAATGTCACAAAAACAGTAACAAAGACAGAATCTCTTTTTGTTGGAATTTCAAAGGTATTGTGCACTGTGTGATAGATAGAGGTAAAAGAGTGTAGGGATGAGGGAGGAATAAAGAAATTTTGGAAATAATATTGTTTATGAATTGGATGATTTATTATTAATTCCTAGTAAATACAAATGTCGAAAACTTAATTTTTTTTTTTATTTAACATTTTCTATGCTAGAGGGGCAAATGGAAGAAGGAGACATTTCGTTTGTGTGTGTGTGGGGGGGGGGGGGGGGAGAGAATTTATCTGATTGATTATTGTGTATTTTATTGATTATTTATGCATTTTATTGATTATTTGTCATTTGTTGTATTCTTTACCGTCAGTAAGAGCAAAAAGAGAGAAAAAATAAACTTTTTTAATGATTTTAAATTATACATTTTGAGGGAGTGGGGGGATGAGGAATGCAAATTTACGGGGGCGACAGAATTAGACGACTTTTCAAAAAAGAGAAAATAGTCACCAGAATAAAAAGTGGAAAATTCGCATCACTGTAAAAAGAAAGTGTTGTAGAAAAGAAAGTTATAATTTAATAAAAATTACCCTCCCTTTTTTAGCGCCTTCAGCTCCTCCCCCGGCACCCCCCAATCACATTTAATTTGAATTCACAATGTAATATCATTTAGAACATTGTAAAATCAAAAATGAATCAAATACAACCCCTAGGAAAGCCAGAAATGACTTTTGGCGGCCACATGATCGCGATTTGGGACCACTGTGCGTCGTTGCGAACGGGTTAATATATTAGCGCCGGGCGTAATTATATAAACTCGCTGAAAAGGTGCAAAAGAAAGGTAAAAAAAACAGTAAATGGCACAAAAACATTATTTTAAAAACTGTCATAGTTAAAAAAAAATATTTTATTTAATATATTTTTATTTCATTTCTCCATATTTAATAAATTATATCAATGAATTAATAGTTAGTTTTATTTACATTAAGTTATTTTTCCCCTATATCGGCAATAACGGGTTAACGAAAAAACTTATTTTTTTTTTTCATTTACAAGCTTATATCCTCTCTAAATACTTTCACTGTCAAAATTATTATAATTCTAACACAGTTTAACCGATTCTTAACGCTAGTAAGGAAAAAGATTTCGTTGTCCTTGATATAAAAAGTAAAGCGATAATCCTTTTCCTTTTCTTTTTTGTATGTTAATCAGTGCGGGGGAAAATAATTAAACGTGCTGTTGCTTTGCGTTGAATCTTAAGCATTTGTAACAGGACATGACAGAAAACTCTGTGATAATTATATTTATCATTTTTTATTACTTGTGTGTCAATAATCAACTTAAAAAATGACCCGTAATAGTAATATAACTGGTTATAAACAAATACATACATGTTAATTTTCTGCATACAATGAATAAAAGTACAACTGTAGTTTCGAGAGCAACTGATTAGTAGCTCCCTTAGTTTTACTCCTCTCTGCTACTAATAACCTGACGAAGGGAGCCTTGCATACATTGTTCCCAAAACTATAATTATGTTTTTACTCATCATCTTAACGCAGCCATCAATCTTTTCTTTTCGCGGGCAGCAAACATATTCTTCCTACGTCAGGTGCAACAACAAAAGCAACAAAAAAAAACCGAAATAATAAGATAAAAAAAGTAGTATAACAAAGCAATATAATAAAATTATTATAATCTGTATTGGATATGTAATAAGTATAATATGTAATAATATAATAATGCAGAATTTCCAAGTTCTAAATATATATAAAAAAGGATAATAAAGCAGACTTTTGTTCATTGCAAAAAATAATCTTTTTAAAATACAATAAATATGTAGTGCAAATTCAACTAATTTTAAATAATGCTTAGTTAGTTTTGAATATTAAAAAATATATACACCACTGTAAAGCAACTAGGGCTACTTGTAAAAAGAGTTTTTGACGTTTAGGATGTTTTAACATAATTTCAAATTCATTGTAAATAACATGGCAGATTTTGTTTTAAATATTTTTTATGTGTATCTCAAATTTTTATAAATATGGATTAGTTATTGTGTATCTTGAGCCACATATGAAAGGTCAGCGGCGGGCCACAGGTTGAGTGTATGAAATATAAACTCCCCTATTCCGGGGGGGGGGGGGGCATTTTGATGCTTTGAGAGGAAACGTCTCCTCCACTCCTGGGCTATCTCCTGATTCATTACTTCCATATATTATGAAGGAAATGATCAAAATTTCTGAAAAAAGTGCGTGCAATTTGCTTTTGGTCTACACTGAGGTGCGCGGTGTTTCAAAAGAAAAATCCTTTCTCCAGAAAATCTTTTCGATTCTCCATTTCTTTTTTCTATTGACAAAAAGAAACAGTGATTTTCGTTTTCTCAATCGAAAAGCTACTTTTTATTTACAAGCTTGAATTCATCTGAAAATACTTTCTGTGCTGTAAATATAATAACGCTAACACATTTTGGCTGCTTCTTACACGGTAACAAGGTAAAAAAAAAAAAAAATCGCCGTCCTTGATTTAACCCTTTGAAGGGCGGTGGTTCATTTATGGACCACTTTATTTGAACTCGTAAATGACACATTCGCACCAGCATTTTGTCAATTAAATTTTCTATTTTCTTAAGTACGTAAAGAAAAGCTCTTACTTATTTTCAAATAAATTTGTTTGTAAATTCAGCTATTATTCAATTATTTCAACATTTTACAAATAGAAGCACTTTGACCCTGAAAGGGTTAAAAAGATAAGCAGAAATCTTTTATTTTTATTATTATTATTTTATTATTATTATTATTATTATTATTATTATTATTATTTTATTATTATTATTATTATTTTTTTTTTTTTTTTGGGGGGGGGGGGGTATACGTTTACCAGTGGAAAGAAAAATTGCTGTTGTTTTACAACATTTTTTTTTTTTTTGTATTTGTCTTGAGACATCACGATAAAATCAGTCAAAATGATATTCCTTATTTTATAGTACTTCAGGTAAATGGTGAAGTTTTAAATAGTGATCAGTAATAGTAAAATAACTGGGTATTAAAAAATATACACATGCAGACCTTCGTTTTTTTCAGATGAGGGTTAAAAACGCACTCCTCTCTGCTGCTAATCACTTGCCGAAGGGAGCCTTTAATAAATTGCTCTCGAAACTATAATTATGTATTGCATTGACGTCACCTGGAGAAATAAGAAACCTACTATTCTATATATTTAAGGAAATGCTCGGATTTCTAAAATAAAGCGCGTAATTTGTTTTTCTCGATGCTGTGGTGGGTTATGTAGAGTATCTAAACTAAAATTCTCCCTCCACTGTGAAAGTCTCCCTTTTTAAACTTTCCAACGTAGTTGAAAAGTGTTTATGACTTCGGTTTGTCTGGCCGGATGGCCGTCTGTCTGTGTGCTCTAACTCCCGTAAATATGCTCGGATTGCTCTGCAATTTTTATATGTTATTGTCGTTATCTATAGCATGTTCCCTATTTCAACGGAAGTGTGTAGCACTTATAGTTTTTTTACAGGGACACTCAAAAGAATTCCGTTACATTGCGGTCTATGGGGAAAAATCATTTGCGGTTTATTTAAATAATGTTTCACTATTTTAAACGCATTAAAATTTATATATATCACTAAGGTGCATTAGAAGAAGCTTAATATGGGATAGGGTGTGCATAGCACTTATAGTTACTTTACAGGGACAGTGAAAAGAATTCCGTTACATTACGTCTATGGAGAAAAATCGTCTGCGGTTTATTTAAATAATGTTTCACTATTTTAAACGCATTGAAATTTATATATATCACTAAGGTGCATAGCAAGAGGCTTACTACAGAATATTGTGTGTATAGCAGTCATCGTTCATTTACAGGGACACACAAAAGAATTCTCTACTGTCTGTTAACAATAATTCCTGGAAGTGCGTTTTAAGTTACTGAACGAGATTTTAATTTTAACTCGCTTTTTGTCTATTACGTGATGTGTATAAATTCTGTAGATCCTATACAGGGAAGCACAAAAGTTCGCGAACACATTTCCGTTTATTGACAGAAACTCAAGACGGAGAATTTTAAACTGTGCTACGCGTTTCCTAACTGAACTAAAATTTATCATCCTATGTAGTATATATACAAATCTATAGATCCTATACAGGACTGAATAAAAGTATTCGGATATTTTTCCGAATATTGTATATGTTGGAAATTCCTGAAATTATGTTTTTAAATAAGTTATGCGTTTTCCAAATTGTTTACTTAGATGTTATCTTTTAGCTTATTAAACGGTATGATTTGTAAAATTATTTTGGAAGCGTTGGAAAGTGTTACATAATCTATGCTTGACGCATAATTTTTCGTTCTTGTTTTTCTGATCAACGAAAAATCTATTTTTCATTTGCAAGCTTGACTTCATCTGTAAATACCTTCAGTATAATGAA
The DNA here is from genome assembly GCA_963931845.1 of Maratus michaelseni. Taxonomy (NCBI): domain Eukaryota; kingdom Metazoa; phylum Arthropoda; class Arachnida; order Araneae; family Salticidae; genus Maratus; species Maratus michaelseni. Next base: position 323,991,307 of record OZ007590.1, read on the forward strand.
TGCACTAACACTAACATATTTTAACCGCTTCTTATATGGGTTAAGGAAAAAATTTTTGCCATCCTCGATTTAAAAAAAAAACAAACCATAATCTCCTTATATATTTTTTTTTTCGGTTGTACTTTTGCCAGTGGAAAAATTTTACGTTGAATTGAATGCTTGGCATTTGTAACATGACTACTAGACATGACAGGAAAATTTGGTGAACAGTACATTTATTACTTTACACCACTTCCGGTAAATAGTGAATTTTTAAAAATGATCATTAACAGTAAAATAACTAGACATGAAAGAAATATACAGATGGCGAACTTATCTTCTTCCAGATGATGTTTAAAACACACTAATCTCTGCTGCTAATCACCTGACGAATTGGGCCTTAAATGAATTGCTCTCGAGATTGTGAATTTGTATTTATTCATCACATGTAGAAATAAAGAGAAACACTATCCACATATATTTAAGAAAATGAACCAATTTCTAAAATAAATCATGCAATTTGTTTTTCTCGGTACTGTTGTGGGGTGTGTAAGTGTATCTGAGCCACAATTCTTCCTCCACTGTGAAAGTCCCTTTTTTCAGCTCAACGAAAAACATATTTTCCATTTATAAGCTTCAATTCATCTGTAAATACCTTCAATATCATGAATACACTAAGACTAACACATTTTAGCTGCTTCTTAGACGGTGATAAGGAAAAAGATTTCGCCGCCTTGATTTTTTTTAAAGCAATAATCTCCTCTTTTTTTGTTTTTTCTTTCGGTTATACGTTTACCATAGAAAAAAATTTGCTATTGTTTTTAAGTTGAAAAGAATTTTTGACATTTGTTACCGGACATGAAAGACAAGTTTCGTGAACAGTATCTTTATTATTTTATAGTACTTTCGGTAAATAGTGATTTTTAAAAAATTACCAGTAATGGGAAAATAACTAGATAGGGTAAAAATATATAGATGGAGATCTTCTTTTCCTCCAGATGATGGTTTTAAAAACATGCTCCTCCCTGCTTCTAATCACCTGACGAAGGGAACCTTAAATAAATTGCTCTAAAAACTATATTTATGCATTGTATCGACTCGTCACCTCCAGGTATAAGAAGACTATTATCTATATATTTAAGAAAATGCTCGGATTTCTAAAATAATGTGTTTAAATAGTTTTTCTCGACGATGCCGTGGGTTGTGCAGTGTATCTAAACTAAAATTCTTCCTCCACTGTAAAAGTCCTTTTTTTCAGCTCAACGAAAAACCTATTTTCCATTTACAAGCTTGAATTCATCTGTAAATACCTTCAGTGTCATGAATACACTAACACTAACACATTTTAACCGCTTCTTAGACGGTAATAAGGAAAAAGATTTCGCCGTCCTTGATTTAAAAAGAAAAGCAATAATCTTCTTTTGTTATTTTTTTTTTTTCGGTTGTACGTTTACCAGTGAAAAAAACGTGCTATTGTTTTACGTTGAATCCTTGGCATTTGTAACGGGATCCTGTGAGAGTAGTATACTCTTTGGCATTCCACGTTTGTATGTCTTCCTTGTTAATACTATTTTTTTCCCTCTCTCTGCTATTCATTGAAGTTTGCTTAGTTAGTATGGTATGTCTTGTCATTTTTTGACGGGATATGTTCGGAGATTCACTTTGTAGTTGTCAAATAGTTACGTGAAATTTGAATATTTTCAAATGGTGTGAGTACGCACAAAACGTTGGATTAGTGATATTTTAAACTATGGAAGTGTGGTATGAAAACAAGAAAGAAAACTCATCTGCCACGCATATATTATGAAACACTTTCCAAACCTATTATATGATACGTTATATATATAGGGTGACTTTTAATTAACCTACATCTTTAAACAGGAATAATTTCCTAGAGCCTCACTAGCTGCCGGTACGAATGCGTGCAATTAAAGGGGACATAAAAGGAATTTGTTTAGTGTCAGTTCCACGCAATTTTGAAAATGTCTCCCAAAGCGTCATATTCAACTGAAGATCGTATTTTTATTGTTAAAAATTAGCATTTATGTGGTGAAAATGCAACACAATTTCTGCGGAAGTGGTATTCAACATTCAGAAGCCAGTTATCACCTATCAATACCCAAATCGTTATAGTAGTGCATTGCATTGGCCACTTTATTCACCAGATATGGATCCATGCGATTTCTATCTTTGGAGTCACATGAAATATTTCGTGTACAAGAAGAAGCCTTTATTAACCTCAAAAGTTTCATATCTGACTCAATTTCATGCATCAAAAAATAAACGCTCCATTTTGTTACTGTCAACTTTGTGACTAATTAGTGCTATTGTATCACATCTGTAGGTTCTGACTTTGAAACCCTTATCCATTAAAAACCTTTTCCACGTTCTTCTCAATAAAAAAATGTTTGTAGTGCTATCTGCAACGACTCAAGAATTATTTCAGTTAAAAGTTGTAGGTTAATTAAAAGTCACCCTGTATATAGTCGGGGATTCATTTTGTAGTTGACAAATAGTTACAAGAAATTTGAATATTTAAATGTAGTAAGTATGCATAGCACATTGGATTAATAATATTTCAAACAATGGAGCTGTGGTATAAAAAAAGTAAAGAAAATCACTTGTCACGCATACATTATCAAACACTTTCCCACTCTATTATAATATACGTTCATCTTTACGTACTGTGGAGGAAACTGTGCAAATAAACATGGTGGCTCCTGATTATCTGGTCGAAAAAATCTTATGATTTCATATCACAGATAATTTGAACCATTCTGGATTATTCGTGTTCTACAGATTGTAAAAGCTTAATTTCTGTAATTTTCCAAATAATTTTCAGGCGCCAAATTTTGCTTCTAATTTACACTCCAAGTTCAATTATATTTGACAATCATATTTGACAATCATATTTGACAATATATTTTACTCATTATTCATAAATGCCTGTAAAACTATTTTTATAACAAGAATAGTGCATCTAAATAACGTATATCAGTTCCATTATGTGTGTGAACGTATAACAGCATTAAAATGCACTTATTTACATTTTTTATATACAAATAGATCATATATAAATTCCATTACCGTAGTTCATATACAAATTCTTTTGTATGTCCCTATAAACAAACCATATACCCACCATTTTCAATAGTGAACATGCTGTAACGAACCCCAATAACATACATAAATTTTGTAACTTTTGAATACATTTACGAAAGTTAAAACATGGTTGAACAGTCAAGCAGACGAACCGAAACAGTTTTCAGCAATGTTTAAAAGTGTTAGAAATGGAATCGAATTGTGTGCTTCATGCCGTTTGATATAAGAAATGTTTGTTTTCAGTAAAACTAGTCATTGGGGCCACCGTAATACTTACCCACCATGAATATGCATAATATGAAATATGAAAATTAAACATGTGTAAACTATTTATAAAATGCATTGCAATGTGAATAAAATCCTGGCTTGATGACGACGTAAACTTTAAATGCTCTATTGCTGAAATGCGTAAAAGAAACATCCTTATAACTCTAAAAATGATAATCCTATTAACTAACAGTTTAATGCGCCGGATTAAGCGTCTTATTTCCAATTAAAATATATCTTTGAATTGAAATTTGAATGAAATACAAGGTCATGAAAAATCGAAGAGTGTGACAAATGTGATTGCAAATATCTCGCAACTGATTATCCGATCGACTTCATTCTCTATGCAAAATTTATGTTTTTTATTATCTTTTATATTCACTCCTTAAAATAAAAAAATTTCGAAAATTTTTACATATCTTTTATTAGAACGAATATTTCGAGAGTCCGAAAAAAATAGTTCCGGATAATCGAGGTTACTGAAATTCAATAAGCTTCTTTCCATTAGTACATATTAAGTACATACCAAATTTAAAGTCTGTATCTCTTTTTTTTTTTTTTTTTTTGGGGGGGGGGGGAGATAGAGCGTTTACAGACACACACAGACGGACGGCAATTTTTTTTTTTTAAATATGTTTTTCGGAATCTCCAGTGTCTGAAACGTGTAAATCCGTCATTTTTTTTTTTTCGATTTTCAAAACGATTACAAGACTTACCCTATACTACGTATGATGGGTAGGTAATAATACATATTATGGGAAAAGTAAAGCCAAAAGATTCTGAGCTTTGAACTTATTTGAAAATAATGGTTGGGAAAGGGGGTCAGAAAGAAAGATGTTCTTACATCGTGGTGTAAATTGGTAGATAAAAAAAAATATTTTAAAATTTCAACAACAACAAAAAGAAAAATCTAAAAATGATTGCCGTTTGGCGTTTTTATTTTTTATTATCTATATATTTAAAATACAGGCTTGTTATTTTCATCATGAAATGTTTTTGATTTTTTTTTTTTCATTTAATCTGTGATTCCGAGCTCTTACATTTAACTTTTAAATAGATCTTTTTGATACATTCAAGAAGTACAAAATGCAAAAGGAAAAAAAATAAGTTATAGACCAGAACCTTCCCTTAATCGGGCCCTGAGCATACGATATTCGCAAGCTAATGTTCAAATCAATCGAGCATTCTGTACAAATTTCTCGTTTGCATTTCAAATCTTTTAAATTATTCTTTTGCATATGCTATCTGCGGTGGGAAGCTAACGTGAGAGTTTTGTACTTTTTCTAGTTCAGTTGCAGTTTCCTTCTGAGGTCGGACAAGCAGGGAGCAGCTCTGTGACTAATTCCGGAGCCATTGAGGACCGAAGTATTATTTCATTTATAGCTTTGCAAAATCCATACCAGCAAAATGCGGAAATTTTCTATGAACTACGTCAAGAGTTTCGACCTCAAATATTCAATGAAAAAATAATTTTATAAAACTGTAAAATTAAAGTGCACGCATGTTTATAGTACTTACTTCTTATTGGAAGTACTGTATATACTTAAAATTGCAAATTATGGCAAATAGAATACATTTTCCTAAAACAATACTAATGTCCCTAGGTACAGGAACATTAATGTACCGAAGATCGGTATGTGTTGTACGCGACATTTTCACTACATAATAAACAAGAAACCAACATTCATTTTTTTTTTAAACAAATAATCATCGTCAGGTAACGCATGAATTAAAAAATCCAATAATTTAAAATATGTTTAAAATTGCATAAAAAAAAATAATGTTAAAAAATAACTCACAAAATAATATACCACTTATCCATCATATAGGAAATATTCAAATTCTAAAATTTTCACAGAATTCCAGTATATAAATTTTATACATAAAATGAAAATATACTTTTTTCATGAATTATTCTACATTACAATTTGAAATTTTATCTAGGTCCATGTATCCTAGGTACAAGACAATTATGTGGCCCCAGGTTCATCATTGAGTGGTTTTACCCAAAATGGGCTCTATCAATACAGTTCTTTCAATGCAAAGGATTTGTAATAAGTAAATTACTTTATTAAAATATTATTTGTCAAAAAAGTATTTCTTTAACACTGTTTACAATTGTTATGCTGTTTCATTCACGATATTTCATTTTTTTTTTTTTTTTTTTTGCGTAAATCACATGTGCCAAACAACTTTTTTAATAATTTTTTCATCTACACTTTCACTCATATTGAAACAAATATCTCACACTCGTACTCAATAATCAAATGAAAACCCAAGCAGGAAACCGGGCTTTCTCCGCCAATTGGAAAGTCTCCAGATCGTCTAGTGGGGCCCTCGAAAAAGGGGCGATTGCCCTTGACCTCTCTACGTAAATTCAACGTATTTCCTCCGTATTATATCTGATAGAGTGCTCATTGTGAAGTGTTACTGGCATGTCACGTGCATGGGGTGCGCCGATACTGTCAAAAAAATTTTTTTTTTGATATGCGTCTGTTACTTGTCAAAACTTTAGCAATGACTATTGTTGTACCCACACACACTTGATCTTTTGATGATACTAAGTAGCAAAATGCAATAATTATCATGCGTTATCATATAGTTATCATCATATGGTTACTCGCAAACAAATATTTCTTTACATTTAAAATGCTGTATATTTCGGCGCATAACACGCTCTGGTACATAACGCGCACCCACGATATTTGAGACTGTATTTTTCTATTTTTAGGCATATTTCCCCGTACTATGTTCACGTTTTTTTTTTTTTTTTTTTTTTTGCAAAGAAACCTTTACGAGATATATAGGATACAAATACGATAAAAAGCATTAAAAAGTATAATAACTAATACAAACACAAAGAAAATAAATAAATGTGAAGTGTGGGGGGGGGGGGGGCATACGCTACTCCCTATCTGTTTGAATCCCCACCCCACAAAGAGTTTGGAAACATACTCTTGTTCGTTCAAATAATTACACCTTCTTCTTTTGTTTATTAAGGCTGCTCGTCAGCAAACTTCCCAATTCCCCTCGCTAATGTTAATTCTATGGGCGTAAGGTGCATTCGTATTTTTAAAATATCTCCTCAGAAAATTAATATTTTCAACTTCTGTTTTCTGTGTACACTTCTTAAAAAAAGTCTCCCTTTTTCTTAGTTATCAAAATATTTCTAAAATATGTGCTTTATTTATATTTTTACGAGTTAAAATCTTAGAGAAACTGAATAAAATTTTAACGCGTCACATAAAATGAAGTATACATTTTTAAAAAAACTGACAACTAAGAAAAAAAAAGAGACATTCTTTAAAAACAGTACAAAGAAAACATAAGTTAAAAATATTTTTCTGAGGAGATATTTTAAAAATACGAATGCTTGCTATGCCCATAGGATTAACATTAGCGAGGGGAATCGAGAAGTTTACTGACGAGTAACCTTAGTGTAGAAATCTCAATCCTTATGCTTAATTTTTAAGATTTTATTTTTATACTCGGCGTATAATGCACACCTGACCTGTAAATTTTTATCTATTTTCTTGTTTCAGAAGTGCGCGTTATACGCTGAGATATACGGTAATACTCCAACAAATTTTAACGTAATTAACTTTTTGTTTCTAAATACATTGCACGTTTTGTATAGATTTTAGGGCTTAAAAAAGAAATGTTGAAAATGTTCTGTCATCCTCATTTTAATAAGTTTTGTTTTCAACTTTTGGACTCAACGGGCATTTGTACAGTGATTATGATATAATACATTATCATTTTACGTGCAGTTAATCTACAAACACATACTTTGACGTTACCTGAATAGAAAATACGTAGTAGGAGTGTCTAAACAAATTTTACTTTGATAATTTTATTTTAAAAAAACCTTCATGAATTTTCATACTAAATTTCATTTATGCTTATAAAATTTATCTTTAACTTTTCTAAAAAAATAATTAACACTTACAATGTTACTTTCAGCCATGTAAGTGTTCATTTAATCATTTATTTTATTACTAAATTTAAATGACGAAATTCATATGATATACTGCCTTAATGCAAAAATGTATTCAAATTAGCATTGTTTTTATTTATTTATTTATTTATTTATTTTTCAAAATCTGTGGGTGGTGGAAACTTGCAATTTCGTAATTTTATTTTCAGTATCCCCTAAAATTTAAAAATTACTACTTATTTCGCGAGAAATAGATATCTTGTTGAACAGTATAATTTATAGCTTACTTAATTTAATTTTAAAGCTCACATTATTGAAAGGAAACGAATAAGTAAGGCACACTTTTTGACCACCTGACAAGTCAAAAAATTTCTTCGTTTTTCTAAAATAATTTTTGATAAAAGTTAAGAGTCTCAATATACTAATTGTATAATTTATTTTTATCTGAAGACTGTTTACATATCTTATACAAGACTTGATGATTTAAAACAAAGGTTATTTAGCAAATTTTAAATTATTTAGTATTTTTAAAAATCAATTTGATTTTTTCGGTAAGAAGCGCTCATAAACCGTAATTTTAGTATATATTAATATTTGAATAATAATGTAAAACATATCTAAAAACCCGACTGGTGTTATAAGCGCTTTTTTTCGAAAAAAATCTAATTGATTTTTTATGTCAAAATATGCATTCAAGTTTAGACTAAATAACGAATGCGTCCATACTATATTTAAGTCTTCAAAAGAAAATCAGTCTTAGAACCATTAAATATATATCTTATATTTCATCAAAATAATGAAAACATCTTTAAGGACAAAATATCCTGCCTGAGACACTCACCCCATATAAGAAAATTTTATCCAAAATTCATCAGAAATGTATTATCGAGATACTCTCAATCGATGATCGGTGGCTGAGGAAATTTGGATGGAAACATCGATTTTAGTTCATCGATGAGTGTCTCTTGTCGGTGAAAATTAGCATCTTCGCAGTTAAATCACAAAATGTGCTTGTTTCCAACGGATTTTAGATGAAAATATCTTCATTTGACAGAACATTTCAGAAACTAATCTGAATGATATCGGTATGCAGACACTTGCCGAGTTTTCGATGTGACCGATGACTGGTCAATTAAATATGTGGATGGGGTTGATGCTGATAGTGTTATTTTTTTTCTGTTCAGAAATTGCCATAGTTCTCCAAAACAGACTGAACCACAACCTGCTCTATTGGCTAGTATAGTACATAGATGTTTGTAAAGGAGAATAATAAGGTTTTGATAATCTCGGCTGGCTCGATTTGCAAGTATCTACTTTTGTGTTACTTACAAGGAAGGTCTCCATAAGCGCATACTCAGAAAATTTTGAAAAAAAAAAAAAAATACAGAATATTATTCTCATGTGACTATATACATCTATAAAAAATTTGCTGCTGAACCTCGATATAACGAACGTAAAAAAATTATGAAAATTTCGTTTACTTGGCGATTTGTCACCAGTTGGCGACGGAATAATAATAATAAAAAAAGCTTTTATGTCCAATACTCTTTAAAAAAATTCTTTTTCATCCTGAACTTGTTTAAGTAAGCTTAACTTATTTAATAAATAAATTTTTATAACTACAGTTTTGTGTGCACATTTATATGCATATATAATGAAATTTAACGATCGTATTTTACGATTTAAAACAAAATTTAAATTGAATAAAATTGTTTCAATCTCAAAAATAAGCCCGATTCTGAACATTGTCAATTTAAAAAGAATTACTGTTGCTATGGAAACAACGACTTCGTTTTTAAGTGTATAACAAATGCGTTCGTCACCGGGCTTTTTATTTTATAATATACTTAAGGTTACTTATATAACCGGTGAAGCCGTTTAAATTAGAAAAAATCATGGAATGGGGGATAAAACAAGGGCAAAATTTCATTCAATCGGTAATAAGTAGAGAGAAAAAAAAGCTGACTGATTTATTTAACCTGATTTAAAGAGTATTTTAAATTAATATTACTGCAAATGTACAGAGAATTGAAACCCAAAATGCAAACGATCGTTTGCGTTTGGCGAGGAAAAAGTGTTGCTAGCCAAATCGCGTCTTTTTGTGCCAAATACTCGAAAGTATTTTATTTTTTTGCAGATTTTCTAATGGGATACCGCAGCTAAATTTCACTGTTCCTTTTTTACATACATGAATAGTTTCATCAGCATTTTTTTCAAAATTTTCTGAGTATGCGCTTTAAGAAGACTTTCCTGTGCGTTTTATAAAACATTTATAAATAAATACCTAGATATCGTCCTTCATTATTATCCTTCCTATCAACAATCTTCCTTCTAATGAATTCAGTATGCGTTAACTTGTTGTGTAAACTTAATTGCCAAGATGTGTCGCTATAAAACCTGGTAAAATATAAAATTTTAAGGAAAAAGAATATTGAGTTCTTAGATTTATCTGAAAAATTTGTAGTCCTTAACTCACGACACAGTTTTTTTTTCCTTTTTTTTTTCCAAATTTGAGACTATGTCTATAATTTTACTACAATCATTTTGTCTTTTTGTTTAAATTATTACTTTACATTTATTTGTCAAGCTGATATTCAAACTTATCGACATAAAAAAGAAAAAGCGTAAAAGCCTTTTTTTTTTTTTTTTTTTTTTTTTCTCAGAGATTAGATTTTACCAATCCTAAAGCTCTGGACATATTTCCAGTGCTGTAACGAATAATGTAATCCACTATCAAACTTCTTGAAAGTCGATTTTTTTTAATACTATCTCAAACAAATACTGCATTCTCAGTAGAAAAGCACGTTTTGTATGTTAAATATGAATCCATTTTTTTTTTTTTTTATAATTTGAAAACATCTTTCAAACAAACATTTTTTTTTAATTCGAAATATCAAACTTTGATGGTGTTTTGAAATGTAGTTAAATTTTTGCGTATTTAATTCTCCTATAATTTCTGAATTTCCTAGTCGTATTTCACGTTTTTTTGTTATAAAACTTCTGTTCATATTCAAACAGTATAGCAAGATTTTAATAATTTGTTACACTTTCCTATACATAATTAATTCATAACCTTCCGGTATGTAGAGTCTTTACATTATTTCTATACATTAACTTTTGTCTGTATTTTTACATTACTGCTGTGATATTTGTCTCAGAAAGCTAAAATACAAGTAAAATTATCCATGTTTCTTTTCTTTCTTTTTATTTCCTTTTCTTTTCTGTAGAATACTTGTAAATATACAAACAGATTTTTCATAATGTAATATACAGTCATTAACATAATTATTTCATAAACTTCTGGTGTTATAGTATGTATAGTATTTCTACATATTAAATTTTGTCTGCGTTTTTACATTACTCCAATGACATTTGTCTCAGGGAGCTACTAGTTAATATAATTAGCCTTGTTTTATTTTGTAAAATTCCTCTAAATATACAAACAACAAATTCTTCATATTGTAATATATTTTCGGAAACATAATTATTTCATTAACTTTCAGTGTTTAGACTTTTATGCTATTTCTACATATTAATTTATGTCTGCGTTGTAACATTGTTATTTTGTTTTCTTTTCTTGCAAAAACCCTCTAAATATACGAACAACACGTTATTAAAAATAAAATATACTTTTGTAAACATAATTATTTCATACACTTCAGGTGTTTAGTTTAGAGCCTTTATACTATTTCCACATATTAACTTATGTCCTCGATTTTTCTTTTCTTCTATGATATATATATCTTAGGTTCTTAGGGAGGAGAATATAGCTAGCATTACTCTTTTTTTCCTCCTGTATGCTTTTATAGAAACAACAGTTTTATAAACAATGTAATATACTTTCGTAAAAATAATTATTTTACATAAACTTTCGTCGTGTTTAGTACCTTAAACTATTTCTACATATTAACTTCTGTCTGTGGTTTCCCATTCCTTCCACGATGCACGATATATCTCAAGGAGATAGAATAAAAGTAGTATTACCCCCCCCCCCCCGTACAAGTTTTTAACAATGTAATATACTTTCATAAACATAATTATTTTATAAACTTCAGATGTTTATAAAATAATTGTATACTATTTCCACATATTGACTTCTGTCTGCAGTTTTCCATTCTTTTTATGGTATCAGGGAGCTAGAATAAAAGTAGTATTACTTTATTTTCTTCCTGTAAATACACAAACAACAAATGTTTAACAATGTAACAATGTATTTATACTATTTTCACATAGTAACTTCTGTCTTCGGTTTTCCTTTCCGCCTGCGATATCTGTCTCAGGGAGCTAGAATAAAAGTAATATTACTTTATTTTCTTCCTGTAAATATACAAACTACAAATTTTTAACAATGTAATATACTTTCATAAACATAATTATTTTATAAACTTCTGGTGTTTATAAAATAATTTTTTACTATTTCCACATATTAACTTCTGTCTGCAGTTTTCCATTCCTTTTATGGTATCTCTCAGGGAGCTAGAATAAAAGTAGTATTACTTTATTTTCTTCCTGTAAATATACAAACAACAAATGTTTAACAATGTAACAATGTATTTATACTATTTTCTCATATTAACTTCTGTCTGCGGTTTTCCTTTCCTCCTACGATATCTGTCTCAGGGAGCTAGAATAAAAGTAGTATTACTTTATTTTCTTCCTGTAAATATACAAACAACAAATGTTTAACAATGTAACAATGTTTTTATACCAATTCACATATTAACTTCTGTCTGCGGTTTTCCTTTCCTCCTACGATATCTGTCTCAGGGAGCTAGAATAAAAGTAGTATTACTTTATTTTCTTCCTGTAAATATACAAAAAACAAATGTTTAACAATGTAACAATGTTTTTATACCAATTCACATATTAATTTCTGTCTGCGGTTTTCCTTTCCTCCTACTATTATCTGTCTCAGGGAGCTAGAATAAAAGTCGAATTTGTATTTAACAGTTTTTTATCCCGCCATTCACAAGATTCCGTAACCCAGTGACTCACTGAAATAACCGAGCACTTTGCTCTGACATCCCGCCCTCTTGCACTGTTTTGGTTCTCAGAGTTCAAAGAGTTTTTCTGACTTCCTTTTTCGCGAAAAAGGCGTTTCTCACCAAATGTGCCAAAAGGGTGGATTGCATAATTTTTACCCAGGAAGAAGAGAGATGCTTCTTTGTTTTTCTTCATCATGTACGGAGTTTTTAATTACGACGTTTTTTTTTCTTCTTCTGAGGACGAGTCTCTGTCGTAAGCGGAAATGTTTTTGCATTTTATGAATGAAGTGGCTTTTGAGTTTTCATAGTAACTCATAATGCATGAATGAAATGAAATGTAGATGCATCCCCACAAATAAGACTAACAATATAATAATGGATAGTAAATGTTCCGAGATAAGGCTAACAATATATGTCAACTTTGATATTTCATTGCCGACATTTTTCTAAATTAATGTTTAAGTCAACTTAAAAGTTTTTTCGCATGTATTTTGAAATAAATGTAATTAAATAATTTTTATTTCTATTACAAAAATATAAATACTTGAAATACAATTACTGAACTATCTATTGGAACTCTAAGACATATGCTTAAAAATGCTTCAACTAACGTCCATATATTGTCTCTTTAATTTACAATTATAATAATGAAACATCTGTACTTTATTTTAATTTAGATTATTTAACTAAATATTTCGTAGGACTAATTTTCTAGTGCAAAGTTCCCATTTCGTAGTCCCAAAGGCGAAATAGATTATTATCAGAGTTAAATGAATTTTAAGTAAATCTTTAAAATAAGTGCTTTCTGTTTTAAAACCTTCTTTAGAAATTTCTCTTTTAATATTTTATTACTGCCTTCAAACAGTAATATTTTTATAATTTCATTGATTGATAAATATGATAATATTTTATTAGTATTTGTTTAATCCGTATAATATTTTAATTATTTAAAAAAATATATATAGATATCTTTTCTTTTGATAATTACTTTGTGTTTTCTTTTTGTAAATATTGCTCTTTCTTTAATCTTTGTCTAAAAGTTATTGACATGTAAACCTGTTTGCCATTCTGTGATACTGAATTTTTTATATTTTTTATTTTGTTTTGTTTCTTCATTAATTAATTTTTTCTTGTATTTATTTAACACATTATCATTTTCGTATCATTTTATCATAATTTTAAGGGCATATTAACTAGTTATTATTTGAAATGCTTAAAAATAATTCAAATAACGTTCATACATTGTCTCGTTAATTTATATTTATATTATCTAGTCAATGTGTACCGTGTATTTAACGCTTGTTAATGAAGTTAAACATTATGGGTACCGAATTCCAATGGCAATATTTTTTACTAAAAAAAAAAAAAAAAAAAAACAAGTCGTTGGTGGCCACCGCAATACTTACTCATCATGGATATGTATAATATAAAATATGAAAATGAAACATGTGTAAACTATTTATAAAATGCATTGCAATTCGAATAAAATCGTGGCTTGATGGCGTCATAAACTTTAAATGCTCTATTACTGAATTGCGGAAAAAAAAACTTCCTTATAACTCCACAATTGTATTAACTAAATTGTATTAACAAAATCATATTAACTAACAGTTTTCTGCGTCGGATTAAGCGCCTCATTTCCAATTAAAATATATCTTTGAATTGAAATTTGAAAGAAATACAGAGTCAGGAAAAATCGAAAAGTGTGGAAAATATAATTACAAATATATCGGCAACTCATTATCCGATAGACTTCATTCTTTATGAAAAATTTATGTTTTTTTTTATTGTCTTTTATATTCACTCCTTAAAATATACAATTTCGAAAATTTTTATATACCTTAATCAGAACGAATATTTCGAGAGTCCGAAAAAAATAGTTCCGGAAAATCGAGGTTACTGAAATTCAATAAGCTTCTTCCCATTATTACATACTAAGTACATACTAAATTCAAGTCTCTATCTCAATTTGTTCGGGAGATAGAGCGTTTACAGACACACACACAAACACACACACAAACACACACACAAACACACACACAAACACACACACAAACACACACAGACAGACAGCAATTTTTTTTTTCTAAAAATATGTTTTTCGGAATCTCCAGTGTCTGAAACGTGTAAATCCGTATTTTTTTTTTTTTTTTTTTTTTTTTTTTTTTTTCAAAACGATTACTAGATTTACCCTATACTACGTATGATGAGTAAGTAATATTTTAAACTATTTAAACCAATTATTTTAACTAATTAAAATATATCTTTGAATTGAAATTTGAATGAAATACGTGGTCATAAAAAATCGAAGAGTGTGGGAAATAGGATTCCAAATATCTCGGCAACTAATTATCCGATCGACTTCATGCTTTATGCAAAATTTATGTTTTTTTATTGTTTTTTATATTCATTTCTTAAAATAACAAATTTCGAAAATTTTTATATACCTTTTATCAAAACGAATATTTCGAGAGTCCGAAAAAAATAGTTCCAGTTAATCGAGGTTACTGAAATTCAATATGCTTACACACGCACACACAGACAGACGGACGGCAAAATTTTTTCCTAAAAGTATGTTTTTCGGAATCTCCAGTGTTGAAACGTGTAAATCCGTCAAAAAAATTTTTCGATTTTCGAAACGATTACAAGACTTACCGTATACTAAGTATGACGGGTAAGTAATAATCTCGTAATTTTATAATTAATATTAGACATTCTTAGAAGAAAAATCCCTCAAAAATGTAAAAAGTACAGGCTGCAATTTTCAGGAACACCCCTGTGGTTGTAAGAGATTTTTCTATTATTTGAAGAAAATTCAGTCTTCTGATTGAGGAATTTCAGGAAATTTTGAGCTTCGAATATTTTGTGATTTGAGGGGAAAGGACATACATTAAAAGTCCGTTTCTAAAACCAAAAAGTAACAGGCTGCACAGATGCCAGATCACCCCTGGGAATGTTCTGTAATTTGGGAAATAATGGGCAAATCAAAGGGGAAATTTTCGTGTGTTAATGAAATATAATCAACGGAAAAATTCGTTCAACTCACGGATTTTTTTTTTCTTAGTATACTTGGATATTTTATTTTATTTCACTCAACATAAGCAGAAATTAATTATTCTATATTTAAAATATTGTTAGTTCAAGATGATATTTTCGTATAATAATACTTTAAATGAGATATATAGCGAAAAAGAAAATTTTTTTTCGATATCTAATAAAGTTTTGTCAGTACTAACTCTAAATGTTCAGACAGTAATTTAGAAATCGGAACATAGGTTCTTGCTATGCAACTTGTAAGTGCAAGCATTTTTTTTTTCGATGTTACAATTTTTTAATGCTTTATAGACGGTAATTTTCCAAATTACCGTTTAGAGTCAAACTTTGTCGTCAATTTATAAAGTATATCTTCATCTTTCTCGCGAATGCCAATTTTTATATACTTGACGATAGCGTACGTTTATTATTTACAAATGTCTGTAAAACTATTTTTGCAGCAACAACAGTGTTAGCATGGTGAAGTTATTTTTGGCATTTTATACCAATAATAAAATTTTAAGTTTAAATAAGCGTAACATTAGTGAAAATCAATTCGCGCAATAATCGCCCAATCGATCACGTATTCGAATTTATTTTTGGACGTTTTAGAAGTGCAGGTTATTCACACCGAACATGATATACTAAATTTATTTTAGCTAGAAAACGTATGGCACTGTTAAAAATGTACTGCAACAATAACACTTCCCATAGACAGTAATGTATCCGGATTCATTTATGCGCCTCTAAAAATAAGCAATGAATTAATGAAATGAGTTACACACGATTTTCATTTTCTATATTTATTGCGTTATAGTAGTCTTAATAATGTATATCAGTTTCGTTTTCTTTGAAGTATCACAATACCAATCAAATGGGCTTCGAACGAATTACTGCTCATAGACTGTAATATCTTTGAATTCTTTTGTGCTTCTCTGTGCACGAATCATAAATGCTACGTTCACCATTTTAATTAAGGAACGTATTATAGCGAATCTCAATAACATCTCTAAATTCTGTATAGCTATCCAAGAATATTTATGAAAGTTAGACATCTGACAGACAGACAGACAAACCGAAGGCACATTAAACTCTTAGAATGTGTTAATAAGCTAAAAACTTAAAGGTAGATCTAGAATAACAAGTAAAGAAATTTGTCTGTCTCTCTGTCTGTCGACTGTGTTTTGAAGAGACCGCTGCACGCAGAGCTACAAAATTTGCTAGGAAGGTACCTCTATGTATGTAATTATCCCCTTCAAAGCCCAATTTTTGATTTTTTTATTAGATTTTTTTTATATAATTTTTTTATGCGATTTTTTATGCGAATTTTCTTGATTTTTTTACATTATTAAATTAAATCCGATTTTTAGCCCAATATACTAAATTTTATCTTCTGTTTAATAAATTTTATTTTGGGATTTGTACAACGATTTTTGAATTTTTCACGAAATTTTATGCAATTTTTAGAGTTTTTCGGCGATTTTTTTTTTTTTTTTTTTTTTTTTTTTTTTGACATTGATAAAATGAATTCTGTTTCAAACTTTTGGCCTGATATAGTAAATTTTTTCTTCCGCAATTTTTTAATTTTTAGAGATTTTTAATTCAATTATTAATGCGATTGTTAGATATTTTTTGCGATATTTCGTAATTTCTCGCGTTCCGTGGCGGCGATGTTTTGACATTTGTGAAAGAATTCTTAAAATTTTCTTAATGTGTTTTTGATCGAAGAAAAATATTTTGTTGTGTTCGTGTCGACTTGAAATAGAATTTTCATTTTTGGGTCGGGTATAACCCGATCCATGCAAGATGTTACTTCGTAGTATAGAAATGTTTTATTTTAATACTAATTACATTAGATTGTTCTTGTTTAACGTCAGATTGCATTCTACTAAATAATTAAAAATCGCGTATGAAATATTATGCATTCGCAAACAAAATAAGCTGTGGGAAGGTGGTCCTACAGAAATAAAACCGAATAAGGATGAAGGAGAGGTCTGTGCTCCCGCAAACTATCCTAACTAATAACAAAAAGTAGGTCACAGGGAAACAGGTTGGACAATGACTTTTAGTTAATTCGCGATGTATTGCACATAGAAAGTGCAATTGAATTGAAAAACACGCTTTCATCTTTGTACCTGCAACTGAAGGTCTTACTAGTTATAGATTACTAGTTAAATCGTAAATCCTCTACGATAAATAATGATTTATCAAGATATGTCTATAGATATTTGTATTATAGATAGCTTAAATGAAGAGTTATGGCCAGGCTGTCATAAAATATAGCACATCCTTTCGCATTTTCTCTGTGTATTTCACTGGTTAGTGTTTTTTTCTTTTGATGTTCTTCCTTTAACTTGTTTAATTGTTTTATTCATTTTTTCCCTTGGTTAGGGCAGTGATCTAGGCTACTGCAATAGTGTGTTTAAATCTAAAAAATAAAATTTCCATAATCAATAACTTCATGTTATCCTTATCCTAAAAATAAAATTTCCATTTAGAAAATAAAATCTGCATCATTTCAGTATCCTGAGTTTATTACGATTTAATTCTAAAAATAAAGTTCTCATTTAAAAAATGAAGTCATCAAAACTTAAACGTATGGCAAATCTACGTATATAGAAATTCCTTTAACTCCAATAATTTCCATTCTAAAAATAAAATTTCCATTTAAAAAATAAAATTATTATTCGTCAATATTGGTTGCAAATATATTTGATTTTTCTTTCTTTTTTTCTTTATTTCACTGCCTTATATCACATTTGGAATTGTAACTGGAAGATTCAGAAAAATATAATTTTGAATCGCTAAAAATCAAGTCCGTTTTATTTGATTATGTCGATAATATCAGGTGCGTGAAAAATTCGTAAAAACTTTTAAAAAATCATTTAAAAAATTAACAAATTGCCGTACCGCAGGTTTACACCATTAGACATATCATTTAAGAAGTTTCAATTTCCGTGGAAAAGAAACAAGAAAAAAAATATGCGTCAAGCATAGATTATGAAACACTTTCCAACACTACCCGAATATTTTAACAAAATTTCGCTGTTTAATAAGTTAAATAAGATATTTAAGTACACATTTTAGAAAAACGCATAACACATTTGAAAACCAAATTTCAGCAATTACCGTATACATAGTCGGAAAGGTACTCAAATTATTTTGTCCCCCCTGTGCTTGATGTATAGCTTTGCATATATTCTACATAATGTACTAAAATTTAGTTTAGTAAGAAAACGCATAATAGGTTGAAAATTCACCTTAGGCAATTTCTACCAATTGGCG
Organism: Maratus michaelseni; assembly: GCA_963931845.1. NCBI lineage: Eukaryota > Metazoa > Arthropoda > Arachnida > Araneae > Salticidae > Maratus > Maratus michaelseni. The sequence goes on from OZ007590.1 coordinate 324,009,895, forward strand.
GAAACATACTTGAATCATCTTTTGTACAGCCTACAGATTTTTATACACGTCACATATTAAGTTAAAATTTAATTCAGGCGAAAACACGCTTAAAACTACTGAAATCACACTTCCAGAAATTATCATCCATAGGTGGACATGTATTCAGTTCTTTGCGTGGTAATAATACCCTGTATAGGATTTTATTTATATTCTACAAGCATCTCTTAGTATACTAAATATACAAGATTAATTTTAACACAATTATTCAAATTGGTAAAGAAATCATACAAATTGAAATTTTCCAACTGGATGAAAAATGTCCGAGCCAGGATTCGAACCTGGGATCTCTTGGCTGTAGCTGCCATGTTCTACCAACTGAGCTATCCCTTCCGAATCTGGAGGGCATAATTCATCCAGTTAACCTTATTGATCATAGCATCTGGTCTGATATTTGAATCAGCTCAACAGAATAGATCGCAGGTAATGGAAACTCCAGTAAACGCTGGATACGTGATTACACAAGATTAATTTTAACACAATTATTCAAATTGATAAAGAAATAATATCAGGTTCGAATACTGGCTCGGACATTTTTCGTCCAGTTGGAAAATTACAACTCGTATACTAAATATAGTTCAGCTTGAAAATGTATGACTCAATTAAAACCATCTTTAGGCAATGCACGCTCATTCTCAACAAATTATTTTGTATAGCCCTGCATATGATCTATAGCACTTATACACACCAAATAGTATGCAAAAATTTAGTTTTAAGCTTAAAAACACATTCCACAACTTAAAACGCATTTCCGGAAATTATCGCTCTTAAGACAGTACTTCGGATACAGTACTGTATCCGAAATCTTTAGTGTACCCCAGTAAATGAACGATAAATACTACGCACATCATATTCTACAGCAAGTATCTTGTAGTATACCTCAGTAGCGTATATAAATTTAATATATTTGAAATAGTGTAACATAATTAAAATACGCTGCAAACATCCCCCCCCCCCCCCGTAGAACATTATGTAACGGAATTCTTTTGTGTGGCCCTCTAAACGAATAATATATATTTTTTTTTTTGCACCCCATATTCTACGGAATGCATGTTTTAGTGCACTTCATAAATGCATATCAATTTCATTATGTTTCAAATTATGAAACATCATTAAAATGCACTTGAAAAGGGTTTTTTTTCATTGACAGTAATTTAACGGAATACTTTTGACTGTCCCTGTAAACTAACTATAAATGCTACAAATTCATTTTCAATAGCGATCGTGTCTTAGTAAACGTTAATAACATCTATACATTACAGGCAATCCGAGCATATTTACGAGAGATTGATTTCAATAAATATCAGTAAATTAGATTTAAGGTAATTTCTAAATGAACATTTTACAGTTTTTAATATAAAAATCAATAAATTAGATTCAAGGTAATTTCGAAATGAACATCTATTAGCAATTAATATGAAAAATAATAAATTAGGTTCGGTGTTATAACCCCGTGTTCGTTGTTTTATTATTATTATTATTATTATTTATTTATTTTTTTTTATTTTATTTTTTTTTAATTATTGCATACGGAATTAATTATGGAACATGGCGGTAATATGGAATAACGCTGATGGCTATTTTCAAAATATTTAACCGATATTTTTAGTAATCCTTTTTGTTTAATTATGTAAGTTACTGTAAAACTTATATTAATTGTCAATTTGTGAATAGTCTCTATTTTTATTGATGAAATACCTTTTTAAATGTTATGCAAAAGAAGTGTATAAGTTAGCTTTTTTCCTTTATCATAGTTCGATTAATTTTAAAGATGCAGGCATGCAGTTTTTTGTAATGATCTCTTTATATCAAAAGGAAAACTTTTCTTTGCCGAAAATTACTTTTAAATATTGATCAATTTTGTCTAGGAAGGTCTTTTAAAAAATGCAGTTTTTTTTTTCTTTTTTATTAATGGGATGGTTATTTCACTAACATAATCTACCTGGTTGAACCTATTTTGAAGACTTTGTCAATTTACATCACATTGCCTACTTTAAAAAATTAAAGCGCGTTTCAACCTTTTTGAGACACTCTGTGTATCAGTAACAGTGCATCATTATTGCATAGTATGAAAATCAAATTTTCAGTAACAACTAGTTGAAGTATCCGGCGCTGTCCGGGATTTTAAGAATCTTTGTGTAGAAAAGTCACTTTCAAAATTAAACATGTTGATGTACAGAGAACTTTAAAATGTTAAAATATGTCAATATTTACATAATCATGTTTTTGTCATGATTCCATGCGTTCCTCAAACACATATGACGTTATATTCACTGCTGACGTCCTGTCTACTTGCTTTCTCTGTTACTCATATTGATACTGTCTTTGTATGATTCTCAAACATTTGAAAAAGTCCGTTAAACTTTCAATATGACGTCATATTAATTTCCTTTTTAATTCACTAATGACGTCATATTAACCTGCTTTCTGTACGTACTTACACATACTCATACCCCTTGTATTATTGAGAAATGTTTGAAAATTCCCTTTATATTACCATCTTTCAATAGAAAATTAATTATTGTAGAAAGAATTTTATTGTGGATTTTTAATTGTTGGCAACTGCTATAACGAAAAATGTTTAAATTTGATAGAAAAGGCTCTTAGATTTTTGGTTTTTTATTAATTAAAAATTAACTATACATTATTTCGATTCCGGATTACTTTAATTGTCTCGTTCGTGTTTTAATACACCTATACGTAACATTCGCAATATCTGGCATTCAAACTGTTGATTTGTATGGAAGTGCAGACAGACAGACAAACAAATTTTCATTTTATATATATTAGATAAGTCAATACATTTTAAATTTTGCCTCTATTCAAGCATCACAAAACTAATCTTTTCTTTCCTAAAAAGAGTCATAAACAAATACACAAAAGTCAGGACGATAGAATTGACCTAAAGATGGTATCCGATGGATGTCTGAATGTGAAAAATTTCGAAACGGGATTACATCACTGGGTATTTTTTACGGGGAATGTTGCATTAATGAAGATCAACTGGTTAATTTCCAGAACTTCTAATAAAAGTTATTTTGTTCTGGAAACTTTGAAACTGATGTTAAAATTCTGGTCGGATGTCAAGAACTAGTGTCAAAGTTCAAGTCCAAATAATACGTGTGTGCTATATTTAATTTTTCATTTCTCTAGTATGAGGAAATGTTAGGCGAAACTGCCCCGATTTAAGGGGAAGAAAAAGATTTGAAATGACGAACAAATGTATTATTATTAGGTGCGTGCGTAATTATATAAATACGCATCACCTATTGTCATCGTCTGGTCCGTCCGTCTGTCTGTCCGTCCGTCCGCATATAACAACGCAAAAACTACCCCATCAAACAGTTTGAAATTTAAGATATATTATCTTTGCAGAATTTTGTCGAGACATTTCAAATTTTATGAAAATCGTCAAGCGACCGAGATACTTATTTTATTACAGTAATTAATCTGCAGACGATGTAATTCCTTTCACAGACTTAAACTAGTCGTTGGGGGCCACCGTAGTACTTACCCATCATGGATATGCATAATGTAAAATATTAAAATAAAAAATGTGTAAACTACTTATAAAATGCATTGCAATTCAAATAAAATCGAGGCTTGATGACGTCACAAACTTTAAAGGCTCGATTACTGAATTGCTTGAAAGAAACATCCTTATAACTCCAAAAATAATAATCCTATTAACTAGCGGTTTATTGCATCTGATTAAGCATCAAATTTCCAATTAAAATATATCTTTGAAGTGAAATTTGGATGAAATACAGGGTCATGAAAAATCAAAGAGTGTGAAAAATAGGATTCCAAATATCTCGGAAACTAATTATCCGATCGACTTCATGCTTTATGCAAAATTTGTTTTTTTATTGTCTTTTATATTCATTTCTTAAAATAACCAATTTCAAAAATTTTTATATACCTTTTATCAGAACGAATATTTCGACAGTCCGAAAAAAATAGTTCCGGTTAATCGAGGTTATTGAAATGAAATAGGCTTCTTCCCATTATTACATACTAAATACATACCAAATTGCAAGTCTCTATCTCAATTTTGTCGGGAGATAGAGCGTTTACAGACACACAGACACACAGACGGACGGCAATTTTTTTTTTTTTTCTAAAAATATGTTTTTCGGAATCTCCAGTGTCTGAAACGTGTAAATCCGTCAAAAAAAAAAAAAAAAAAAAAAAAAAAAAAAAATTCGATTTTCAAAACGATTACAAGACTTACCCTACGTGTGATGGGTAAGTAAAATCATCAAGATCTGAATATTTATATAACTAGGTACTGTACGAACCCTTATTTGTAACGTTTGACGTACGATTTCCAACTTGTTATTATTATGTATGAACCTTTAAGAATGTCGTACAGTTGGTACGATTGGAAAAATTTTTGATTTACGATCGTACGAGTCGTAAACGTTTAGCCACGCAGATTAGCAGTACACTGGAAAAAAAAAAAAAAAAAAAAAAAAAAAAGGTCAATCTACTAAAAAAATTTTAGTTTTTCTCAGTGATTTTTGTAATTACTAAAAATCTATAAGAATTACTAGAAAACAGCTAGCAACATTTCTAGAACACAGCTAGCAACGATTCCGGTTTATATATAGTAACGGTTACTAAAAAAATCTGTGGAATACAAATACTAAAAAAATTTTAGTAATCTCAGGATTTTTTCTTACAGTGTACCTGAAAAGGACAAAACTTTAGACTCAGTTATCTGGAAACATTGTTTTTCAGCGGTTTTGCCACGATAACTTTTAAACAAGTTAACGGATTTACGTTTCTTTTTTTTTAAATAAAAGAAATTAAATTCTCTATACCAACTATACCTGAAAAACAAACAAACGAACAAACAATTTTTTTCACTTTATAACAAATATATATAATCAATTTTTTATAGATTTTGAATTTATTATTATTTTTTTATGTTTTTTACAATTTTTTTTTGTTTGTGTAATTGATAAACAACCTGATAAACAGTATAGAGTACAAGAAGAAAAGACGACTCAAATATATTGAGCCTGGATTTCAAAATCGTGGAAAAGCTAGTTTTGCAAGATTAATTTTGTCGTACATTATTAATTATTAAAACTTTTGTTATTCTTTTTTAAACGATAACAAATATGTATAAACATTATTTTTAAATAATACATATAAAAATGAAAAAAATAAGTAAAAGTCTAAATCAGTGCTTGATAAATGCGGTCGCCGGGTCAAGTTTCTTTTTCTTTTTCTTTCTTTCTTTCTTTCTTTTTTTTTTTAATCTGCGACCAAGTTATTTATTTTGGTAAGGGTTTTTGTTTGGTCATTTGTTTGTTTGAAAATAAGTATTGTTTTTTTTTTTTTTTTTTTTTTTTTTTTTTTTTTTTGGTATTTCTCTATTATCCCGTCGACCACTTTTCATAACAAAAAACTATCGCCGAATTGTAAGATTAAACGCCAAAAATGCAGTCCCATTTACTTGATGTCAGAAGCATTATACGATTATACGTGTTTGTTATGTCAAGTGATTTTTAATTCGACATTTGCGTGCATTTTTCATTATGTTTTACTGATTTATTAGTTATTTCATGAATTAAAATAACAATTGTGTCCTTAAATTTGTATATTTTATTTATTTATTTATTTTGATATTCCAATGGCAACGTTCTCCCGTTTATTTGGCTTTACAGTTTCGCGATAGTTTTTTGTTATGAAAAGTGGTCGACGGAATAATAGAGAAGTACCTTTTTTTTTTTTTTTTTGGTACAAATATTGAACTAAGAAATGAGCACAAACTGTATTTTCTCTCTCTCCCACCCTTATTAGTGCACGACAAGCAGTGATATTCTTCTTCTCTCATGCTTTTAATGGAACAACCAAGTTTAAGGCATTTTCCACCTCATGCACATAGAAAATGCCATTCTTTTTTTTACTCTAGCCATCTAGCATGTCCTGTAATGAGACTGTGGGGGGGGGGGGAGGGGCAGGTTTCAATAAAACAGTAAGAAATAGTGTTAACCTTGCCTTTTGTGGCACCTAAAATGGGATACAATGCGAAAAAATGCACATCATCCGATATAGATTTTTTGTAGCACTCAATTACCCAGACATTTGAAGCATCCGGCAATAAGCATTTCCCAAACATGCCTGTTAATTCAGCCTTTACAGTATTCCTGTTTTTTTTGCAGCGAAATATAATTTTGATAATTTTCAATACGAAACTTAGTTTTTATATGTATTATCTTTCTAAATTGTGTACTATTTTAAACTATGTAACTAATGATTTTAAACTTAATTTAAAATTTGTAATTATTATTTTTTATTTTTTTCTCAAATTATTCCTGAAAAACTTTTGTGCTTTTTGAAAATCAATGATGGCAGAAGGTAGGGGGAGGGGGGGGGGTGATTTTTTACTTGCGACTAGAATATTTTGCTGGACACCAGATTTTATCAAATTTGTAAAGCCCTTGTCTAAATTAATTACATGATTCTTAATCCCCGATCAAACTTCAAACAATTTTCTCCATTTCAAACCTTTTATGTCCCCCTAAGATCTATGGATTTTAAAATAGCACAAAAATTTAGTATGTTTTGTTAATAAGTGTTACATAATAAAAACGTATTTAAATATACTTATCATGAATGTCTACTTGAAGAAACATACTTTGGAGACAGAGGCGTAGTAAAGGGAGGGGCTTATGGGAGGCGAATCCTCTTCAAATGAAGATAAATGTTTTAAGTCGGTTACACTGTTCGAAGACTATTATTTACTGTATTCGATGCTTTATAATTGATTTCTGAAAAAAAATTATACTTAACGAGTAACTTTTGAATATTGATTATATTTTTAAAGTGTAAATTTGGAGATTAGGGGTTTCAAATTAAAGCTCTGCAAATCGAATTTTTATTTTCAGCTATTTTACAAAATTCCCAATCCACAGTTTATTTATTTCATATTAGTACAGGAACTTCGGGTATTATGGAATACTATTTACATTTGGGGCAATACAACATCCCGATACAGTTTAAAACCCGAAAACAGACTACAATTACAAACTTCAACTATCTGCGAATAGTTTTTATAGACAAAAATTATTTTACTAAATTTCATCACTTACTAATAAATAATAATAATAATAAACGTATTGTGAGGGCATTGTGAGATAGTCGGGAAATATGGAATGGGGGGTTAAAAATGAAGAAAATGAACAAAATTTGGCAAAAAAAAAACAGATGTACTGGTATCAAGAGAGCATGATCAACATATTGTGTCTAGGTAGTCAGCCAATATACTTCAGTTCGTATACTTCAAATTTGCAAATTTTAATTTCACAAACATAAGGATCTGTCTCTGCGCCCACCATAATCATGGAGTATTATGCGGTATTGGTATTCCGTATTACACGACACTGCCGGTTTGATAAACAAGTTGGAAATTGTACGTCAAACGTTACAAATGAGGTGCGTTCGTACTATAGCTAGTTATATAAATATTCAGATCTTGTTGATTTTTAATTCTGTGAAATGAATTATAGCGTCTGCAGATTCATTTCTGTCATAAAATAAGTATCTCGGACGCTTGACGATTAAACTTCGGAAGCTCCTATAAAAAAAAAACACCGATTTAAAAAAAAAAATCAAATTTCTTAATAAATGTTTTTATTAATATTTTCTAAAGTTTTGATTCGATTTTTAAAAAATTTGAAATGTCTCGACAAAATTCTGCAAAGATAATATATCTTAAATTTCAAACCATTCGGTTGGGTAGTTTTTGCGTTGTTATATGCGGACGGATGGACAGACAGACGGACAGACGACGACAATAGGTGCTACGTATTTATATAATTACCAACGCACCTAAAAATTACTCTATGTTTATTGGTGTGAATCGCGAGCTAAAAATCGAGTATTACATCATAAAATGCTAGTATTTCGGTGTACATTATACTTAATTTCAATGTAAAAATATTACTTCTAATAGTGGATAAAAAATATTGAAACATTATCTCCTGAAACTTTCCAAAGACGAAAAACGAATATTTAATCAAACAACGCGTCCTGACGCCGACCGCCGAATTGCGCGGCCTGGAGGGCATTTTGGAAACGTTCTTAAGTAGTTTATGATATTGCCGCTTGGTGACAGCACTTTACCAAACAGATACCTTGTTATTCCATAATATCCGAAGTTCCGCTGTTATTAAGTAGTTTCAGTAGTTTATAACTCTTGCGACTTGTAACGCGAAATACCGTTAAATTTACGATAATCCAAGGCTATTTATTTTCTGTGAAAAACTTTTTTTATTGTTACATGCTGTCTCTGCCTTCTTGAGTCCTCATTGTCTCATTAATAGAGGGTAATCAGCTTTTAACCTTCTATATTAAAGCAACACAAAAATAATCTTTTCTGTCCTAAAAAGGGCTATAAACAAATACACAAAGGTCAGGACGATAGAGTTGACCTAATAAGATACGGAGGTATCAGGTGTGGATGTCTGAAAGTGAAAAATTTCGAAACAGGATTACATCAATGGGTAATTTTTTCCCGGGGAATATTGCAATGGCGAAGATCAGCTGCTAAACTTTGAAAGCTTTTTTAGTTATTTTAGTTTCAGAATTTTGAAATTTTTGATGTTAGAATACAAGTTTGAAGTCAATAATTGGTGTTAAAGTCCAAGTTCAAATGTTATTTGTTTGATGTGCTTTGATTTCGTTGGTTTCTACAGAATGAGGAATTGATTAGTGGAGAATTTGTTCCAATTCCAATCCAGAGATTTTAACGCATTGTTGACCTGCAGTGTTGCTAATTTTGTGCGATTTTTTATTCAAAATTTCTACCAGAATTTTTCAATAGTAACTTTCGCTTTATTTAAGGACAGACATTTCTTCATTTAATATTGCAGAGATTACTTACTCAATTTTTCTGTTAGATGTTTTGAATAAAAAACGCGCGAAATGATTGACGACTGTACTCGTTGCCGGTCAACAAAGTACTAAAATAGTATATAATCTTAATACTTTTAACCCTGATAAAACGGAATTTAAAGGGATCTTAAATAAGTTCGTTTTACAAAAGTTTTCGTCTTAGCAGGTATGATTGTATCGTATTTCTTATATCAGAACCATGAAAATGACCGTTTAAGACGGGATTCAGTTATGATTTCATCTTAACATATTTTACCGCATATTGTTAGTAATTGTCATAATAAACATGTACAATAAATCAACAAAGTATTAAAAAAAGTATATAATCTTAATACTGTAAAACATGCTAAAACGGAATTTAAAGGGATGGGAAATAAGTTCGTGTTATATATATATATATATATTTGTGTGTTAGCAGGTATAATTGTATCGTATTTCTTACATCAGGAACATGAAAATGACCGTTTAAGACGGAATTCATTTTATAAAATTCAATGTAATTCGGCGAATTGTGTTGTAGAATAATAGGATTTTTACTGTCTTACTTGCCAAAGCACGGTAAAAATGTTTCTAAATATATACAGGGTATGGCCATAATTAAACGACCCTACTTTAAAGTTGTCTATAGACGAAACTATTGGTTATAAAGTTGTGAATATTTGTGAACGGCTTAATAAAGGAATGGGAATTTGTTAAAGCGAAAAAAAAAATAGTTCAAAATTTCGCTACCAGATGGCGTTTTTAATGAATTACACATTTAGCATACATTTACGATAGTTTACATATTATATTGCAACAAAACATGTTCCACATGACGGCCATCATTTTCAGCTACCATCGGGAATCGTAAGATAGCATGTTCCATGGTTAACCGAAGTGTGTTCAGGGAAATGCTGAAAATATGTCGCGAAAAAAGTTTTGTTCAACATGTTTTGTTGTAATAAAATTTGTAACCTAAATGTATGCTAAATGTGTAATTCATTAAGAAACGTCCTCTGGTGGCGAAATTTTGAACTAATTTTCTTTCGCTTAAACAAATTCCCATTCCTTCATTATGTCCTTCACAAAATTTCATAACTTTCTGACCAATAGTCTGTAGACAACTTTAAAGCAGGGTCGTTTAATTATGGACACCCTGTACATTATAGGGCCCAAAGACCGTCTAAAACTTTAAAAAGTAAATTTTTGAAAATTAATTCTTGAACATAATTTTAATTCCCACCTTATTTTGAAAACTTTTGTAATTTACATTGCCTTCCTATCTTTAACAGGTAAAAAATTAAAACACGTTTTAATTTTCTTGAGATACCCTTTATAAAAATTCTGTATAAAATCCTATATAAAAATTATTCGTATTGTCATGTATTATCAGCCTTTACACTGCAAAAAAAAAAAAAAAAAAAAAAAATGTTGATTTTACAGTATAATACTAGAATCCCAGCTGCAGTATACTGGCATGCCAGTATTATACTGTACAATCAACATTTTTTTTTCAGTGTTCTGAACATCATTTCAGATAAACCCTGTATAGGTCATAAATTCTATGTCGAGAAATGCACAGAAAAGTTTAATGCATAAGTAGTATTTTAAAATAAATTTTTAATAAAACTATATAATACGTTTTTCTCTTCTTTTAAATAAAATAATGCATCTAAATTTTGAAATTTTTAATCTATATTGTTATTAACACTGTTAATTTTTTTTTTTAGTGTATAGTGCGTTTTTCTCTTTTTTTATATAAAATAATGCCTCTAAATTTTGAAATTTTTAATCTATATTGTTATTAACACTGTTAATTTTTTTTTAAATGTATAGCGATTTTCTAGTTTACTTTTGACTCAATTATAACAGTAAAATGATGGCTTTTATAATTTCTGAGAATCCCCTTATCGCGTGCTCTGTCTTTGGTTAGTCAAGCAAAACCATTTATGGTGGATAAATAACAACAGGCTTTCTCTTTCTTAAAATGTCAAGGTTTCAATTTTCTACTTTCCTGTCGGTAAATTTCAAATGCAAAGCTTTTAAACTTCTATTAAAAACAAAACAAAAAATATTCTCTTCCATTTGAACATTCACTGCATTTAGTACATGTGAGGTTCATGTCCATAAATGCTATACGGAGTGATACAAAATAGAGGTTTTGGCGATTATATTAAACCGCTATAATGATAGAAACATACTTTCAATTTCAGAAAATATATAAATCATGTACCGCTTTTAGATATGGCATTTGTTTCACAAAAGGTCTGAATAATTGTATTAAAATTTTAAATTTTATTTTTTATTCGCCTTCTTTTTCGCTACATTTTGTATCGTATATAATACATACCCAAAAATGCTATAACAAAGTAATTCAAAATACTGGTTTTGGCGATTATATATTAAACCGATAATAATAGAAACATACTTTCAATTTCAGAAAATATATAAATCATGTACCGATTTTAGATATGGCATTTGTTTCACAAAAGGCCTGTATTGTATTAAAATGCGATTTTTTTTTTCTCTGCATTTTATATCATGTATGATACAAACTCGTAAATGCTGTAACGAGTTATTCAAAATACAGATTTTGGCGATTATATATTAAACCGCTAATGATAGAAACATACTTTCAATTTGAGAATATATATAAATCATGTACCGCTTTTAGATATGGCATTTGTTTCACAAAGGGTCTGTATTGTATTTTAGTTTTTTGTTCTTCCTTTTTTCCGCTACATTTTGTATCGTATATAATACATACCCAAAAATACTATAACGAAGTGATTTAAAATAGATGTTTTTGCGATTATCTTTTAAACCGCTAATGATAGAAATATACTTTAAATTTGAAAAAATATACATAAATCAAATACCGCTTTTAGATATAGCATTTGTTTGTCAAAGGGCCTGGTATTGTATTAAAATACGAAATTTAATTTTTATACGCCCTCTTTTCCGCTGCATTTTGTATTATGTATAATACATACCCATAAATGCTATAACGAGTGATTCAAAATACAGGTTTTGGCGATTATAAATTAAACCGCTAATGATAGAAACATACTTTCAATTTGAGAAAATATATAAATCATGTACCGCTTTTAGATATGGCATTTGTTTCACAAAGGGTCTGTATTGTATTAAAATACGAAATTTAATTTTTTATTCGCCCTCTTTTCCGCTACATTTTATATCGTATATAATACATACCCAAAAATGATATAGTGATTCAAAATAGATGTTTTGGCGATTATCTTTTAAACCGCTAATGATAGAAATATACTTTCAATTTCAAGAAATATACATAAATCAAATACCGCTTTTAGATATAGCATTTGTTTGTCAAAGGGCCTGGTATTGTATTAAAATACGAAATTTAATTTTTATACGCCCTCTTTTCCGCTGCATTTATGCATACCCATAAATGCTATAACGAGTTATTCAAAATACAGGTTTTGGTGATTATATATTAAATCGCTATTGATAGAAACATACTTTCAGTTTCAAAAAATATATAAATCAAGTACCGCTTTTAGATATGGCATTTGTTTCATAAAGAGGTTATTATATTTGTATTAAAATACGAAATTTAATTTTTTATACGGGCCATATTTCAATTAACTTATATGTTGGAATATGCTGTTTTGCGTCTAATAAAGACATTAAAAACATTCCATTCTTTTACAACAATAACTTAGCGAGTTATATGATACTTTAAATTTTATGAATTGTTGGTGCTTTTCGGCATTAAAAGCGTTTTTTCTGTTTTCTAGAAAACTTAACATTGTCTATTCTATACCTAAAATTAGTGTGTTACAAACGCAAGAAAATAAGCTACGAATACTGTGATAAATTTGTTATACCTGTTTCATTGCCTCGTCTAACAAGCCAAAAAAAAGCGGGGGGGGGGGGGGGGGGGGTAGATGACGCGCGTTCAAAGATTCTGTTATTCTAGCAGATCACCAAACCTTTGAAGACAAATAAATTCATTTAAAAGCATTGCTAAATTAGAGTCCTGCATTGCTTTGGCTAACCCGTTTTTACCTGAAACCGACCCGATCCGGGGTCAAAAAAGCTATTTTTTTCGTTGCGGGTCGGATTGACTTTAAATGCTTCAGGTTCGGATCGGTTTTGGGTTATCATTAGGGTCGGGTTCGAGTTAATCCAATTTTTCAAAAACAAAATCCTAAATATTTTCAAATGAGAAAAACTATTTGAATATTAATGTGTTCATTTTTATATAAAAAAGATAAAATTGATATTAGAAATATAGTTTTATATCCATGATCGTTCATAATATCATTTTTTAACATAATAATTCTTTGCACTACCCAATTGCAATAGACTTCAATAATGTTGAAAAATTACCCAATTATATTAATTTAAACTACGCATTACAGAGGGAAGCCACAGAAGTATTTACATCAAATTCAGACACATGCAATGATATGAATATGACCCATACGCAAAAATAAATAACAGATGGCGCCATATGTTATTTGAAAAAAGCAAAATGGCGGTTTTCAACAAATTGACAGACGAAGCAGAACACATAATATATTGACTGAAGATGCATGAGAGCGACAGGTGAAAATATTTTTATTGGTTTACAATTTTTAACAGATTGACTAGTTTTGTGTAGTTTTAAAAGTTATTTTTTAAGACATTTAGACATGTACACTGCTTGTTTATGTGCTTGAAAATGAAATAATGTCTGTGAAAATAGGTAGTGTAAAAAATTATTATATTAGAGATATAATTGCATAGAGAGGTATAATAGTAGATATATAATTTTTTCATAATTGTACTAAATATAGATTAATTTTCTTTCCGTTCAGTTTGCGTTGGAGTTTGAATATTTCGGGTACGGGTCGGGTTTCGAGTTGACAAATTATTTTTTCCCAGGTTTGGATTGATTTTAAGCAGTAATTTCGGGTAAAGTTCGGATACAAACCGACCCGTCCAGGAGTCTATGCTAAATGAAGTTCCATTTCATAACGCATTAAATAAAATGCTTGATAAATGCATAGTATTTATGATGTTATTGAAAAAAATCATTATTTGAATTGTAATATTAGCCATTATACTGTATAAGAGAATTAACTGTAATCAAATATAAATAGTTGATAAGGGGAAATAAAGCGAATTCTTGTTAAATATAGCGAAAAACCTGGAAGTCCACCGAAACTATCTCGCTCAAATCGTAGAAAACGCAAGTTATAACTTTTGTTAATCAGCAAATAGACAAAAATAAATAAAGAAATGGAATTGCTTTTACAGGGTACATTAAGAAACGCTTTTGTATCCATATACAGGGTGAATCTAAACTCTTGGGCAAAACTTTAAGTGGTCATAGTACACATCAAGACAAACAATATTAAATAGGAAACTAAGGGTCCCAAACGTCTTCCGAAAGAGATAGACGCCATTAAAGTTTAAGGTCCAAAATTTCAAATAATTATAAAAAACGGAAAAATTGGTCGATTCGTTTGCGGTTTTCGCTAAAACTATTCTTTATGTCAGTATTTTCTTAAAAATAAATTTTAAAGAAAAAAGTTTAAAAAATGTTGATAGAGGGCGCTTTAGACTTTGGAGTAACGAACAACTATTCTTTACTGTTATTTTTTGTATCTGATTAAATGCTTTCAAAAGCTTAGACTTAAACTTAAATTTTGAGCTCAAAATCTGAATCGTTGGGTGTGGTTAAGTAGCGCAAACTGAACTGTGTTCAGGAGTTGAAATTTGAACCCCCCCTGAACACAGTTCAGTTATTCCCGATCTTGGTGTCGTAGACCAGACAGAAACTACTACTCCCTACACGTAAAATAAACGATAGAGTGATGACAAAATTTAAAAAAAAATTATTTTAAAAATAAATTTTAAAGATACAGTTCAAAAATGTCGATAGAGGGCGCTTTAGACTTTGGGGTAATGAAAAACTATTTTTTACCGTCGACTCCGACGAGGACCTGGTTGCGAGGATTGCCGTCGTAGCAGGCGATATCCGGGAGATGCCCGGGTTATTCACTAATGTTCGCAACTCTCTCAGCCGGCGGTGTGAGGCCTGCATCGTTGCTGGTGGGCACTCTTTCGAGCAGTTTTTGTGATTCCTCACGAATATCATGCGTGTACCATTTTCTAAGTGTCAACCTTCATTCACATTGTGCACTACATGCATACATCAAATTGTTTCTTTTTATTTTGCGAGGAGAAATTGCTCATGTCTGTTATGAATAAATTTTCTATTTCATTTTGTCATTACTCTATCGTTTATTTTACGTGTAGGGGGTAGTAGTTTCTTCCTGGATTAATTTTAACATAATTATTCCAATTGGTAAAGAAATCATATGAGTTGTAATTTTCTAACTGCACGAAAAATGTCCGGACCAGGATTCGAACCTGCGATCTCTTGTCTGAAGCTGCCATGCTGTACCAACTGAGCTATTCCGGCATGAACTGGATGAATTATGCCCTCCAGATTCAACTGGGATAGCTCAGTTGGTAGAGCATAGAAGCTTCAAGAGATCCCAGGTTCGAATCCTGGCCCGGACATTTTTCGTCCAGTTGGAAAATTACAACTCATATTGTTTCTGCCTGATCTACGACACTAAGATCGGGAATAACTGAACTGTGTTCAGGAGTGGGGGAGAGGAGGGAGGTATTTCAAATTTCAACTCCTGAACGCAGTTCAGTTATCGCTACTTAATCACTCCCAACGATTCAGATTTTGAGCTCAAAATTTAAGTCGAAGCTTTTGAGAGCATTTAATCAGATACAAAAAATAACGGTAAAAAATAGTTGTTCGTTACTCCAAAGTCTAAAGCGCCCTCTATCGGCATTTTTTGAACTTTATCTTTAAAATTTATTTTTAAGAAAATACTGACATAAAGAATAGTTTTAGCGAAAACCGCAAACGAATCGACCAATTTTTCCGTTTTTTATAATCATTTGAAATTTTGGACCCTAAACTTTAATGGCGCCTATCTCCTTCGGAAAACGTTTGGGACCCATAGTTTCCTATTTATTATTGTTTGTCTCTATGTGTACTATCACCCCTTAAAATTTTGCCCAAGAGTTTAGATTCACCCTGTATGTATTTTCAAAAACCGTACATAACCATGCTTCGTTGCAAAGAATTCCGTTAAGCTAAACTGTAAAATGTATGAAATTTTTGAGCTAAATTTTATTAATTAAAAATGTAATAAAGCTTTATCTTAGGTAGAAAAATATTTAAGGCGATATTGATTAAAATCTTTGTCAGTTCCCAAAATGAACTTATCTGTTATTTTCTAATAATAACAGAAATCAATTGATTTTTGTTGCATTGCAAAATAAAACATTTTTAATTAAAAATACATCTTTAATGAAATGCTCAATGAGTGTTATTTTTCTCTTGTTCAATCTTGTTTTGTTTCTTCTTTTTGCAAAGCTATTTACAACATAAAATGTAGTAAAAATAAAGGATTTTATCAATGGGGCAATAAGGGAATTTGTGATTCTCATATGGACTTACACCGATGCTTTGAGGTAAAACGTTAATGGCAGCCCTCTTTTAGCTGTTCGTAAAAATGCTGAAATTATCTATATGTTAGAGTTAAATTTATAATTTATAGTGATATTTTATAGTATTTTTTAGAGCTGGCTTGAAAGATTGGTTAAATGACCGGGGTGTGCTTTGCCTGTTAAAAAGAATACATACAGGGTGTACCAAAAAGATTGACACCCGCTTTAATTTTTTATGGGATGGAGATTTGTAGGCAGTGTAAATTTCAAAAGTGTTCAAAATAAGGTGACATATTAAGATGACATCATTAATAGGATGTTAATAAAATATCGTTCTACCATTAGTTTTCAAAAACTGACACTTTTAAAATTTTTATACGCGCCCTGAGTCCTACAAGATACACTTAGAAAATTTTCTCCATTACACTGCAAAATAAAAATGTTTATTTTACAGTATAATACTGGCATCCCAGCTGCCAGAATTATACCGAAAAATTAACAGTAATAAACAGTAAAATAAGCAGTAATACGCTGCCGGGCATTTATCATTACTCCTACCTGGGTTGGGTTGGGTTGATTATTGACGGCCAATTATCTACACATGGGATATAGGCCCGGGAGGAGTGCCCTTCGTGGGGGTCTTTCTAAGGGAACCTAACCCGTATTTACGCATGGATAAATCCACGGCTCGAAGAAAACCACGAAAACTCCAAACGATTAGGCCGACGGGCGCGATTGGGATCGAACCCAGCACCTCCCGTCTACCAGCTTCGAGAGCACAACCTCTCAGCCACTGGTGGGGCATTACTCCTACCTGGATTTTCAAATTTAGTTAAAGTTTCATGAGTTCGAAATGCAGTATCCCCTCCCCGTTTTATATCGCGCTTCCTCATTTTGCTTATTCGGATATATCGCCCTTTTACCGTCTGTAAAGTCTAGAAAATAAGTAACAACCCCCCCCCCCTCAATAACAGCAATATTTAAGTAAGTAACAATAAGTAACTGTAATTATACGTTCTTAATTTATTGAGAAAAATGTAATATGCGCATAAATTAACGTTTTGGAAATAAATATAGGATATTTACTTGCAGTTTATTGTATTTCTTATATTTTTAATGCCCTCGGTTATATCGCACATACTTATCTATCACGCTTTTTTCTTGATAAGAGTTATATAACAAGAGGGCTGCTGTAGTGTTTATTTTTCTCGAATGACTTAAAATAATTGAACGCTAAGAGAAAGCGGAACTAAGTATTTTCATCAAGGAGAGTTCGCCCCTCTGAACCCGCGGAGGTTAAATTTTAGTTCTGTTTTTCTTTTCGTCCTTTTTCCCTATTTTCATGTGTTGTAAATTATTCCTAAGCAGCGAGGGGGGGGGGGGGGGGTACAGGACGGCAGAGCTCCCCTGAAGAAAACAAAATTGTTGTTTCAATTCTACTTTTTTGAAAAATGCTGGTAGAAATTTATTTTTGAATACTTATTTGTTATTTGTTTCATTTCTATTGCTGCATTGCTTTTCATGTTGATAATCTTAAACAATAATGGTCTTGCACTAGGTGTTCTGAAGAAAAATTCTTAGTTTAAATTATTTCATGTTTATATTTTTCATTAAAAAAAAAAAAAAAAAAAAATGGGGTCACGGTTGCGAACCACAGGCAGGCACATCTATTCCAAAATCTTTCCCCTCCCTGGATTTCATTTTGCCGGCACCCATGGAAGAAAGAGAGAGCGAAAGAGAGAGAGAGAGAGAAACTCATCTGGGAAAGACTCTCTGCCGAAATCATTCCGAATTATGCATGAACGTAGAAGTAACACAGTGTCTGTAACGTCTCTTGTTACTAAATCTATGCTATTCTGAGAAATCTGTTGTGGACAGGTATTGAGTTACAGTTTAAGGTTCCTTAGGTCAACAACCACCTGAATCTTATTTCTTCAGCCGTTTGTTTTATGGGAGTTAATGTCTGTTTCTGTTTTATGGAAAGACTAATTGCTTGCAACTGATGACTAATATTTTTCATTGATAGTTTATTAGCAACTGAGTGATTACTGTTTTTATTTGTTGAAAAAGCATTGTTAACAAAAAATTATAAGATAATCCGATTATGCAAAATACCTCAATTTAAATGTATGTCAACTAAATTTTAGTTGATTCGTTTTTTAACTACAAACTAGCTGTTTAACCCGTTCTACGCACGGGAATTCATGAATTTAATTTTAAAACCAAAATTAAAAATAAAAATCAATACAAATATATCTATATAATATGTAGAAAAATATTTTCTACTACTGTGCATTTATTTTTTTAATGAAATTTAATTTATGTTACTATGGCAGCAGACGATTAAACGATATCATTGGAATAAGGGAATAAATAGAATACAAAGTTTTGTTGATGTGTGTGTTAAAATACTTTTCTTTATTTTTTTAAAAAAGGTAATTAAGCAAAATTAAATAATCTCTAATTATTTACATGCGACGTAAAATAATTATCGTTATACCCGCTACAGCTTCTTAGTACTGCAGCGTGGCGTACGTAATATGTATATCTCACATTGCAGTAAACATTTAGAACTCGTTAGAACTCACGCAACTACGGGTTGAACATAAAACAAGAACGAAAAATCATTCGTCAAGCATAGATTATGTAACCCTTTCCAACGCTTCCAAAAATAGTTTTACAAATCATTACCGTTTAATAAGCTAAAGATAATATCTAAGTAAACAATTTGGAAAACATGTTTAAACACGTTAATTTCAGGAATTTCCAACATATACAATATTCGGAAAAATATCCGAATACTTTTATTCAGCCCTGTGTAGGATCTATAGATTTGTACATATACTACATAGAATGCTAAATTTTAGTTTAGTTAAGAAACGCGTAGCACAGTTTAAAATTCTCCTGGAGTTTCTGTCAATAAACGAAAATGTGTTCGCGAACTTTTGTGCTGCCCTGTATATGATCTACAGAATTTATACACACCAAGTATAATGGACAAAAAGTGAGTTAAATTTAAAATCGCGTTCAGCCAACTTAAAACGCACTTCCAGGAATTATTGTTAACAGACAGTAGAGAAATATTTTGTGTGTCCCTGTCAATGAACGATGACTGCTATACACACAATATCCTGTAGTAAGCCTCTTGTAATGCACCTTAGTGATATATGTAAATTTCAATGCGTTTAAAATAGTGAAACATTATTTAATTAAACCGCAAACGACTTTTCTCCATAGACGTAATGTAACGGAATTCTTTTGACTGTCCCTGTAAAGTAACTATAATTGCTATGCACACCCTATTCCATATTAAGCTTCTTGTAATGCACCTTAGTGATATATGTAAATTTCAATGCGTTTGAAATTGTGTAATATCATTAAAATAAACCGCAAATGATTTTTCCCCATAGACCGTAATGTAACGGAATTCTTTTGAGTGTCCCTGTAACAAAACTATAAGTGCTACACACTTCAGTTGAAATAGGGAACATGCTATATATAACGGTAATAACATATAAAAATTGCAGGGCAATTCGAGCATATTTACGGGAGTTAGAGCACGGGCAGACGGACATACAGCAGACGGCCAGACAAACCGAAGTCATAAACACTTTTCAACTGGGTTGGAAAGTGTTAAAAAGGCAAAAATTCGTCAAAAACATAAAATAAAAAAAATATATTTAAAATTTTCCAATTTTTTGCCCCAATTATTCATGAGCCCCTTACCAGTAAACTGTGTACCAAATTTCGTAGACCTGTGGTTTCCGAGTTTTTGTGGTTACATAGATACGCGCACGGATTTTAATAGGGTAGATTATGACACGGGCAATGAATTAAAAATTTTAATAAAACGTGTGTTTTTAAAGTTATATAATACTTCTTTTAAACCACATCATAATAATATTTTTAAAAAATATATTATTTTTCTCATTCTATAGAACGGAAAGGAATTTCGATCGTGGAAAGACATTCAATCATGGAAAACATTAAAATCCATCTCATCTACAGGTTTTATTGACGTACTAGCAGGTTAAAAATATAAATTTAAAAAAAAATGTTTATTAACACTTTAATTACGGGGTTGGGGCTTATGTCATCCCAGTAACTATTTATTTACTCACACCACTTTTTGAAAAATAATCTCTGCCATACGCTTAAACTATTAGGACACTTTCAAGAGAAATCTACTACAAAGAAATATTTTTTTTATTGTGGTATAAGAGTTAATATAAAAATAGTCGCCAGTCTTAACCCATGAGCATAAGGTTAATCTTAGTCAGGCTCGCTCATAAATTAAATCTGCTATTAAAGCTGTTTCCTTATTTTTTTTTATTAGTTTCATTGTAAATGGCAATATTCAATTGGAATTTTTATGCATAATGCCATACGTAGAAGGTTACCCAATTATGAAATCAAAATAATGCTATATCTTTTGCGCATATGCAGTTAAAAATTAGTTTCTGTAAATGCTCGTATTAGTCCAGTAGAAATAGCGTAAAAAAGGGCCTTACCTTGCAAAAATTCGGGTAGTTCTGATTTTTGGATATGTTGTAAAGGTTGACCCTCTAATAAAAAAAACCAAGTTTTCGACCTTCTAGACCTTGTGCGTTTTTCACAATATTGAAAAAACCAATATTTTTCGGCACTTTTTTCGATTTTTCTTAAATAACTCAATTTCAGTGCATTTTACAGAAAAAAGCACTTTCACCATTTTGTAGAGCATAAAATTCTCTACAACATGCAGTATTCATGTTTGTAAATTGTCCAAATAGGGGGTGAGATACGGAACCGGGAAAATAGGGTAAAATTTGCAAAAAGTGCAAAAATCCACAAATGACGTTAGTTTTTGCTTAATAACCTACTTTTAGTGCGTTTTAGAGACAAAAGTGTCATTATAAAGTTTGTAAAGCATGAAGTAGTCTATAAGTTTCCTTTATTAGTTCATTAAATATCTATAATAGACTTTAAAAATCAAAATAATACAATTTATGATTAAAACAAAAAAATACCGCCTGACAAGTCAATTTAAAAACGAGCTTTTATTTTTGATATTGATTAAACGATGCAATTAATTAATTATAGTATGTACAATAATAGGTAACTGTTGAATAGTTGAGGGGGGGGGGCGAGCGAAGTTAACCAAAAAACCTAGTCGGTAGACATAGGTGCAGGGCCAAAAATTCAAAGTCGAAAGTAAAATTAATAGCTGGGAATAATGTAAAAAAATACTTGAAAGATAAATAAGTTATAATTTAGAAATTTTAAAAAGGAAAAGGAGTATCTAAGGCCGAAACTAAGGGAGGTGGGAGCAAAAGGAGCATGTGGCCCGGGCGCTAGAATGGAACGAGAAGAGGGCGCACAATGAAGATTTGCTTTGTCGTGTTTGTATTCATTTGTCCCACATATTTTTGTTAGTCAAAGTTTACATAGATGGTAAATGTATCTCAGTTTGAGAATCTTAGTCCCAACAGAAAGAATAACAACAATTATACCTGATAAGATGGAAACCTGTATAAAGGAGAATTGTTTTCCGTTGTTTTGAATTCAGTTTTAAATTTTAAAATAAAGAAAATATTAGAAACTTATCCTGAACATAATCAAAAAAGTATAAAAAGTGCAGAAAATGCTCGTCGCTTGAAGATTCATACTTCTGCTGAGGTTAAGTTCAATGAGACTACGTTTCCACAGATGCCACAAGAAAAATTGTTGGGGAATGAAAAAAAAAATAAAGAACTTTTCATTTATATGCTTCGAAATGAATTTGAAAAAGCACAAATGCTCACTACGCAGGCCACTGAAGATGCAGATGTGCTAATAGTGAACACAGCTATTTCCTAAGCCCGTGATTACGATGCTGTCATTGTCAATGGTGAAGACATTGACCTTCTTGTTCTTGTGGCTTCTCTAGCTGCAGACAATGTTTATTTCCGAAGGGCCAGGAGAGGGAAACTGCCTGATGATCTCTACTCCAAAGAGTCTTTAAAATTTAAGGAAGTTATAAATATTCTTTTTCTTCATGCAGTAAGTGGTTGTGATACCACTTCTGTGCTCTACAGCCATGGGAAAATGAAATATTGCAGAATTCTTCAGAACCCATCCCTGAACCAAAAAGTTCAAATCCTTAAAGACTCAAATGCAGAGAGGCACAAACTTGTTGAAGCCACAGAAGGTGTACTTCTTGCCCTGTATGGAGGTGATCCCAACCAAAACTTGAATGTATTGCGGTATGTCAACTTCGCTAGAGCAGCTAACAATATTAAATTAAATTTAGCTAGACTACCACCTACTCGTGATGCTGCTGAATATCATGCATTCAGACATGGCTGGGAAACGAAAAGCATCCTCTCGAATGCGGCTGGAAGTGGGGTGGTCATGGGCTCATTCCAGTCACCATGATGAATAGACCAGTTTCTCAAACTCTAGTCGATTTCATATCTTGCCAAAGCAAAAAAAAAAAAAAAAAAAAAAAAAGTAGTACGAATTGCTGTTCTAGAAAGGCAGGCTTGAAGTCCTCAGTTATCTGTGTGAAGTGCCTCAACCAACTATGTGGCAACGCTCCTGATATTATACTGGACCTTGAGGACTTTGATGACCTAGAACAACCAATCGAGTCAAGTACAGAGACGGACGATAAGTATCTGAGTCGATGGTATCATTACCAGGGCCAAGTAGCAGAAAAAGGAAACATATGACAAAGCGACTATATAATACTTACTATGTATTTGTTGATTAATTTATTGTGCATTCTATAATTAATTAACCACATCGTGTTTTCAATATAAAAAATAAAAGCTCGTTTTTTAAAATTAATAACTTGTCGGGCGGTATTTTCCTGTTTTCACCCAAAATCTTTTTGCTGTGATTTTTAAGGTCTATTACCAATATTTAATTATCTAATAAATGAAACTATAGACTATCTCATGCTCTAAAAAGTTGATTATGACGGTTTTGTTTCTAAAATGCACTAAAAGTGGGTTATTAACAAAAAATAACGTCATTTGTGGATTTTTGCATTTTTTCCAAATTTAACCCTATTTTCCCAGTTCCGTTTCTCACCCCCCTATTTGTACAATTTACAAACATAAATACTGCATGTTGTAGATAATTTTATCTTCTACAAAATAGTGAAAATGCTTTTTCTGTAAAATGCACTGAAATTGAGTTATTTAAAAAAAATCAATTTCATTCTAGCGCCCGGGCCACATGCTCCTTTTGCTCCCACCTCCCTTAGTTTCGGCCTTAGATACTCCTTTTCCTTTTTAAAATTTCTAAATTATAACTTATTTATCTTTCAAGTATTTTTTTTTACATTATTCCCAGCTATTAATTTTACTTTCGACTTTGAATTCTTGGCCCTGCACCTATGTCTACCGACTAGGTTTTTTGGTTAACTTCGCTCCCCCCCCCCTCAACTATTCAACAGTTACCTATTATTGTACATACTATAATTAATTAATTGCATCGTTTAAACAATATCAAAAATAAAAGCTCGTTTTTATATTAATGACTTGTCAGGCGGTATTTTTTTGTTTTAACCATAAATTGTATTATTTTGATTTTTAAAGTATATTATAGATATTTAATGAACTAATAAAGGCAACTTATAGACTACTTCATGCTTTACAAACTTTATAATGACACTTTTGTCTCTAAAACGCACTAAATGTAGGTTATTAAGCAAAAACTAACGTCATTTGTGGATTTTTGCACTTTTTGCAAATTTTACCCTATTTTCCCGGCTCCGTATCTCACCCCCTATTTGGACAATTTACAAACATGAATACTGCATGTTGTAGAGAATGTTATGCTCTACAAAATGATGAAAGTGCTTTTTCTGTAAAATGCACTGAAATTGAGTTATTTAAGAAAAATCGAAAAAAGTGCCGAAAAATATTGGTTTTTTCAATATTGTGAAAAACGCACAAGGTCTAGAAGGTCAAAAACTTGGTTTTTTTATTAGAGGGTCAACCTTTACAACATATCTAAAAATCTGAACTACCCGAATTTTTGTAAGGTAAAATGCTATTTCTACTGGACTATATCCCATAGAATATTCAATGTGTTTTCTTTCTTTTTTCTTTTTTTTTTTTTTTTTGTAATTCAGTGTTATATTTTTCGTATATTTATCAAGTTTCCTGTAAGTACGAGAAATTTGTTTGAAAACTCAGCATGTTATAAACAATAAACAGAGAAAAGTTTTAAGGAAATATTTATATCTTCTTAAATATATGTGATATTCTTACGAAAACGCTCATAAGTATTGATGACAGTCCGTAATAAATATATATATAAATTACAGATCATTTCCAGCTTTTTATGATACAGGGAGATCAAAAATATTTGTTTTCTTGTTCGATTTTACTATTAATGCCTTAAATGCTCCCGTGAATGATATTCACTGAAAAGTATGAGATCAAGCATCATAGCCGAAATTCAAGAACCATTCGTGTAGTATTTCTCTATAACTTCGAAAAAATTATTGAAAGTATACTTTGACTTTTAGGTATAATGTATTTTATGGATTATTATAAGCATTTTTTTTTATTATTATGAGTTTTTACAATGTATATAAAAATGAGTTTGTATTTACATATGTGTCATTCTTCATTAATAGCTGTATTTAAAAATAAGCAGAATTAAATAACGTGGTAAAATAATTCATAATTTTAATTATTTTAAACATTAAGATAGTTGTTAATATTTAAATATTAAAATTAATAATCAGTTAGTATTGATAAATTTAGTAGAATGTAAAAAATAAAAAATAAAAATGCAGAAAGCTTTGATAGTCTTGATAATTTGCAAAATGGAATAAAAAAATGTTGCGTTATTATTATTTTAAAGAAATCTTTTGCTACAAAATTTATGAGTTTTTGTTGTTGTTATATGTTGGTTTATTATTTCAAAATTGTACTTTTCTAAAAGTGTAACTAATTTTTTACTTATTCACTTTTTTCGTTAAGAAATGTGAATAGCATTTATTTTATATTGATTCGCTATTTGTGCACGGTTTCTTTCTTTTAATATTTATTGTCCCTGAATGGAAAATAAATAAATATATGTTAAGCAGTGCATAAGTCTTCAGATGAAACATTTTTTTTTTTCTATGATACTCTGTTACTTTGCTTAATGGACTTCATCTTTACTGCCTGTAAAACTCTTTTCCCTGTCACGAATGTACTTTATTGCAACGAAAAAAACCTTTAACAAAAATGAGTAGTGAGGGAGAGCAACAGGTTTTCGTATCCACAATCGAAGTTTAACTTCGTCTCAAAATTTCACCTTTTCGTATGTGTTACTTTTTATTTAAAGATAATTTAATGCGAGCTAAACGTATCATTTTACAATACGGGTGACCATAATTCCACGTGTTTGATGTGCTCTACAATTTAAACTGTTTGAAATATTTTTAAAAGTATTTATACTGTTTACAGTATGTGGAAACAAGTTATTAAATAAAAATGATTAATTTGAAATTTTACCGATAGATGGCGTTTAATGCTAGAGATAAATAGGGATCCTACATTAGAGATGCAGATAATGTAGGATCCCTAGAGATAAATATGTTAGAGATCAGTAAATACAGAAGCGGATTTGTGCGGATTTTAGAATTTTGCGGATTTCTGGTCACTGTTTTGTTTACATTTTTAAACAGTAATTTGAATTCAATAATGCACTTTAAATTATAATGAATGCTTACACTAAAGTAAAATAGTAAAAATTAAGAAAATTAAAAAAAAAAATTAAATATTAAAAATAAAGGTCAAGTAAATAATTAATAATGCATACCTAAATATGCAGTGAGATAATTTTTTTCTAGAATTATTCTGTAAAATTTGCCTTATAAATAAATGTACACAAATAATTCACATCACAATCTTAAAATAACGAAGTTTTGTTTCATGTTTAGCTTTATTTAATAGTCATAAAAGCTTGATTAATACATAAATGTATATGATAAAAAAGATCGCGATTGCCAGTTATATGAGCGCTATCTTGAAAATTTTCAGAAATAAATTTATACTTCCGTCATGAGAAAACATGAGTTCAATCCTATTAAACAAAATTCTATATTAAAATGTGTAAAGAATGATATAAAATTAAAAAAAAAAAAATTTAATATTTCACCTACATCTTACGTGTAAATTTCATTGTTTACATCTGAAACAATGTGCAGATTTTAGACGTTTGCAGATTTTAGGGCGGCGGATTTGAAGGAGTCTACTGTATTAACAAAAATAACTCATTTTAAATCAATATCTTTTGAGACGACAATATTCTTTCATAGCAGCGCTGTAATTACTAACATTTTGATAAAAACACTTTATTAATAAGGCGCGTTTTTTTTCTTTTTTTTTTTGGAGGGGGGGGGGGGGGCTAAAATTTTAAGGCTCATAAGGCAATGATATACAGCGCCATCTGTTGGAAAATTTTTATTCATTATTATTATTATTATTATTATTATTATTATTATTATTTTAATTGCAGAACTTGTTTCCGCATGCTTTAAAAAATATAAATACCAAATTTTTTTTTAAATATTTCATATTGTTCAGCTTGTAGAGACTTTCAAACACATGTACTTTAATTATGATCACCCGGTATTTGAGAGAATTTTTTTTTTTTAATGTTTGTTTATACATGTCAAATTTTTGTTTGATTAATTATTCTTACTTATGTAATATTAACTGAACTATTAGTATAAAAGTTAGAACTCTCAGACTGTACTACTAAAAGACTAGATTCTTACATTGATTTTGCTCTATGTATTTCAACCTGCTAAAAAGGAGGTTATTTCAATATAATATTAAACATTTAACTATATTTAATCATGTGCATGAAAGTAAACTTTGCGAGTATTAATCATTACGTATGTTTTAAAGATCCAAAATGTCTCTAATCGACTTACCGAACATTTTAGGAAAAACCGTAGATTCAGATAAATTTCCAAAACATTGGTAGCAGCTGGATTCGAACACTACATATCCCGTTTTTAAAATTGGAGACGTTTACCAATGAATCACTAATGCTTGTTTGACATCGCCGCAATATTTAAAGCTTATACTCTGTCACATTTCCTTGGTGATTTCCCCTATATAATCAGTCGCAAAATGGTTTAAATACCCAATCATTCGGCTGATTTTTATGAAAATCTACACAGTTCTTATATACAGTTTATAACATAGTCACCAAATGAGAGCTGAATCCGAAGTAGAATCCTGCTCGGGTACGGTTGTACCCGACTCGAATCCGAAAATTCCATTTTAAGCTAACCCGAAACCACGACCCGAACCCGACGTGAGAGAAGATCAATCAAAATTTAATATAATTATTTAAAAGTAGTCTACAATTATGTCTCTAATATCAATTTTATCTTTTTTGTATAAAAATGAACATACATATGCTCATTAATATTCAGATATAGAGTTTTATTTTTAATTTCAATTGAAAAACATTCAGAACTTTCCTGTGGAAAATCGAGTTAACCCGAACCTGACCCGGAAAAATCAAAACTCAACCCGAAACCGAAACATTTAAAGTCAACCCGACCCGCAACGAAAAAAAATAGCGTCAACCCGACCGACAGAAACCGTGGGTTGGGTCGAGATCGGGTAAGATCAGGTTACCCGACCCGATGCAGGACTCTAATCGGAACTCTAATAGCTACCGTGTTCTCTCACAGACAGACGTATGCATCATGGTTACAATGCTTTTTTTATACTATGTATTCGGAAAGTAAAAATGTCTTAAATATGCTTAATTTTATTAATTTAAATAATACGGGTACCATAATGGAAACTCCTGTTTAGTTTCTGAATATACTGAATCATGTTAAGGATAAGTTTAAGAAATCACGCTTTTGTTGTTAAATACATTAAACTTACAAAACTAAGAAATTTATATTCTGGG
Organism: Maratus michaelseni; assembly: GCA_963931845.1. Taxonomy (NCBI): domain Eukaryota; kingdom Metazoa; phylum Arthropoda; class Arachnida; order Araneae; family Salticidae; genus Maratus; species Maratus michaelseni. The sequence goes on from OZ007590.1 coordinate 324,038,242, forward strand.
GACAATAATAAAAATGACGATGTTTGAGTAAATCGTTTGAGAATGGTTGTATTTTACTGCATTCTACCATCCCCCCCCCCCCCCCACCCCAAACCTAAAGTGACATCCGGACTGCTTCGGATTATTTGTTACTATGGGCGCCTTGAAAAAAAGTGGAGAGGGGGCAAGGGAAGGCCATTATCTCTCCTTGGATTATAAAATTTTATTGTTAAAAATTTCTCTTTTTCTGATTATTTTGAAAGAAAAATTTTTACTTATTTTCAAGTCACTTATAATTATGAAAGGCTAAAAGAAATAGGAGCTAAAGATTTTTTTTTTTTCAGAATCTTGCGCCCTAGAACACCCCATAGAATATAATTTTAAATTATGTTTTTTTTTTTTTTTCATTTTCAAAGGTTTAAAAGTTATCTTAAACGGAAGCGATCCACCCACTTACAAAAAATCGAAAACATAAATAAAAGAGGAATGCCGTATAAGCTTTTTTTTTTTTTTTTTTTTTTTTTTTTTTTACCTTTAATATTTATATTTTATTACATTTCTGTGTTGTTTATATATGTTGCTATGTTTAAAAATTATCTCTCATTGGATGTTCTGATTAAAAAATTCTTAGTTTAGTTTGCTTTTTCTTAATAAAAAAAACTACAAAAATAAAAAACATGTCCTTGGCATTGGTTTACAGGCCATTTGTCCTAAAAACTTGCCCTTCTTTGGATTTCCTTCGACCGACGTCCATGTTTGTTACAATCTATTTTCACATCCAGATAAATATAACGCCTGTACTTTTTTCTTCACTTGCAAAATGTAAAGCGAGCGGCTTGAAAACTGTTAATAATTTGTTATCTGCAATTTGTATCCGTATTAAAATACTCCAAGTGGATACTTCAGCTTTAACCATTTGTAAACATTATTTCTATTGTTCTCATTTTAAGATAAATGCATACTATTTTCAATTAATCGTTAATCTAATCAAACAATTGTTGAAATTTCAATAAATTATGTCCAATGTTGTCATAGATAGCGGAAATTGTATTAAATATGTTCACGTAATTCTTCGTGAGTTTATTAATTTTCATACCTAGCATTAAAACATTTATAGTAATCATAATTTCAACACAGAAATCATTGTTCACAACATAAATGTTAGCCTAATTAGCTATTTAATAGATTTAAACTAATAAAAAATTATCTGCTAATGCTAATACCATTCCAATCTTATTTTGAAATTTTCATTTGTACTTTTCGATGAAATTTTTATACGCTTTTTAATAAATATTTCTACAAAACAATAGAGTAAAAGATTAACCTATAATATTATCAATAATATCAGTGATAATGTTAATATGCTGTTTAAATGATAAATATCTGTTTTTAGGATAATTATTATTTTTCCTTAGAAAATATCTTTTCGCAAACTTTTATCAATGTTGTGAAAAAACAAAACAAAAATTTGTTAATAAAAGCGAAAATAAAACTTCGATTAACGAAAGTGAAATTTTAGCTTTACTTATTTGTAAACACAATTTATATTGTTCTTATTTGAAGATAAATGCATATTATTTTCAATTAATCATTAATCTAATCAATCAATCGTTGAAATTTCAATAAATTATGTGTCACGATAAGTTAGGAATTGTGTTAATTATGATCGCGTAATACTTCGTGAGATCATTATTTTTAATGCCTAACATTAAAAACAGTTATAGTAATCATAATTTCAGCATTGAAAATCATCGTTCACAGTATAAATATTAGTGTAATTAGCTATTTAGTAGATTTTAAATAATAAGAAAATTATCTGCTAATGCTTAATACCATTCCAATCTTATTTTAAAATTTCCATTTGTACTTTTCGATATAATTTCATACTCTTTTTAATAAATATTTCTATAAAACAATAGAGTAAAAGATTAACCTATACTATTGTCAGTAATATCAATGGTACTGTTAATATGCTGTTTAAATGATAAATATCTGGTTTTAGAATATTTTTTTTTCCTTAGAAAATATCCTTTCGCAAACTTTTATTAATGGTATGAATGAAAAAAAAAAATTAATAAAAGCGAAAATAAAACTTTCATTAACCAAAAGGAAACTTTAGCTTTACTCATTTGTAAACACTATTTCTATTGTTCTCATTTTAAGATAAATGCATATTATTTTCAATTAATCGTTAATCAAATCAATCAATCGTTGAAATTTTCATAAATTATGTCCAGTAATTGCCATAATTGGTAGAAATTGGTATTAATTATGTTCACGTAATGCTACGTGAGATTATTAATGTTTATACCTTAGCATTATTTCAGCACAGAAGTCATTGTTCACAATATAAATATTAGTATAGCTGTTTAGTAGATTTAAAATAATAAAAAAAATATATATGCTAATGCTAATACCATTCCAATCTTACTTTAAAATTTCCATTTTTACTTTTCGATAAAATTTCACACTTATTTGGAAAGTATTTCTAAATATATTACAAATTTTTTTTATATCACCTTGTAATAATATGCTTCTTTTAATTGATAAATGTTGCAAAATAAGTCTAATAAAACTTTTTTTTTTAATGTTTATAAAGTTTTTTTTTTTTTTTTTTTTTTTTTTTTGTTATTTAAAAGATATTGACTATCTTCTATGTAAAACAAAAGAGTAAATGATTAACTTATATACTATTGTCAATAATATCAATGCTAGTTTTAATATGCTGTTTAAATGATAAATGTCTGCTTTTAGAATAATTATTATTTTCCCTTAGAGAATATCCTTCCGCAAACTTTTATTAATGTGGTTGAAAAAAAAAAATTTGTTAATAAAAGCGAAAGTAAGACTTTCATTAACTACTGTTTCCTGTTTATCCTGTGTCATCCCTCAGTTCCTTTCCTTTCCTTTCATAAACCCCTACAATCACTATCACTCCTTTCCCAGTAACAATAACCGTAATAATAACACTAACATGTCGTGATGCAAAGTAGGCGAGCTGTGTCACGTGGTCAAGTAACCTCATTCCGGTCGCCCTGCGCTCCGGAACGAGTCGCGGCCGTTCACCTCCGCAAATCGTTCCAAAAGTAGAGTAAGCACGTGGAAAGAAAGGGAAAAAAGCCCGCGCAACAATGGTGGCGATTGTTTTGGTGGAGAAATAAAAAAGAGACAGAAAAAAAAAATTGGCGGGACTTTTCGACCTTTGTGTTTTTTAATATCTTTAACTTCAACTGAATCAAACCAGACAGAGTGGAATCCACTATTATTGCTGATTTCATCATTGTTTATATAATTTTTTTTAATTTTGTTCTATTTTCATGCTCATGTGACTTCGAAACTTTCATTATACAATATTAATAATAAAAAAAATAATGAATTTAAAATTAATTTGAATAAGTTATAGATTTTTTTAGCTATAGTATAATTTTCAAGAACTTTATACATTTACGTCACTTTTATAAAATATAATGCAAAAACTTTGCTCTAAAATTAGGCATGAAAATGCATTATTAAACGTGTGTATAAATATAGCGTAGATATTATCTATTCATTTTCAGTTAATATACTATTCACTGAAACTTCCTTTTAAATAAATTTATTTTTAGTAAAACGGATATATATCGATAAAACGGATGATTCTAGTAGGCAGTAAAAAAAATTAAAATTCTTAATTTTTCCCGTTAAAAGAGACCACTTGAATTCATTCGTTATACAATAACCGGTAGCTATGGATACTTTAGAGCGTACATATTTTAGAGCACTAGAAAAATATTTAAATATACAGGGTGTCCATAGAGTTTCAAATTTTAAGAGGTGGTAGAGGTGGGGTTTAAAAGATGAGTTTGTTCGACACTACAACAAACAATTATTACATAGGAAACAAGAGTACCAATCTTCTCATTTAGTCAAAATTACAGGGTGCTTCACTTCAATCTGAACCCAGATTTTTTGGTCATAATGAACTTAACTACAATTATTAGTACAAGCACTTATTACTTAACAAGATATTTTAACGATATTTACAAGAGAACTAACTTGTTGTGTGGTAAATGCGACGAAATCTTGGAAAGTGGTAAAACTACACAATAATTCAGATGGAGCACCGTATGTTCTAATGTCATTTGTATTTCGAAAAATGGATCCTCTAATGTAGCACTGATTGGATGCCGACAATTGGCTCTTAAACCATCTTAAATTATATAGTATCGCGAAAAAGAAATGTGACCATCATTCCCATCCAGTCAGTGATTAGTTATATGGTTTACTTTTTAGAATGTAGTTGACATTTCATACGGTCAACCGATTGACTTATTGAGCACTTCTAGCACTTTTCATGAGGTCATCGTATTTTGTACACAGCAAATTGATTCTGTAGTAAATATTGTAAAAATATCTTCATTATTGATAAAGTTATGACCAAACGTACGAACTGAAGTGAAGCACCCTGTAATTTTGACTAAATGAGTAGATTGCAACCGGGATTTCCTATGCAATACTTGTTTGTTGTAATGTGCTCTAATGTATCTTAAAATTTGTACCTCTATTGATGGAACACCCTTGTATAGTTTTTTACACCTTTGCTTTTAATGTAATTTTTTGTGCATTTTCAAATGGACTTACGCAATTGAAAACATGCCATTAAATTCGCTTTCTAATCAGAAAAGTTCCCGAAAGCACTAGAAAAAATTAATAATAATAATAAAAAAACTAATAGGATAAATTCTATAGCATTTCAAAATCAAAATTCGTCAGATTTCAATTCTGATGACTTCAATGTTTTCAACCCCTTTCATAATTATTTCACAAACGTGAAATAAAATTGCCATATTTAGCATTTTGATTAACACAGTTGCATCATTAGCGTGCATTTCAAGAATTTATTTTTTATTCAGAAATTCTGAAAAGTAATTTTTGCTTCGTTTAATGGCAAACGTTACGTGATTACATATAGTAAAAATTGTTCTTCCGGAAAAATTCTTCTTCCTGAAATGGCGCATATATGCGCTAATGATGTGCAAATGGATTAACAAACAATCGCATTTTACATAAATTAAAATTAATGAGACATAAAAGCAGTTTCATTAAAAGCATGTTGAATTTTTCAATTTTCCAACACCTTTTTAAAAGTTTCATTGTTCATACAGTAAACAGTGCTTATTAACCCGTTTTGAACGGCGACACACACCTTGATATGGCTAAGAATTCTGCGGCACGTCACAATTTTTTAACTTGAAATTTACACGAAATATGAGCTTGTGGTGGTGGTGTTTATTATAGGAAAAATAGTTAAAACAACAAAATCATGGACTAGCAGAATTTCTTATTTAGCTAAAATAAATTACCGAAATGTTATCTATTTCTAAACTGATATTTGAAATTGTTGGTTTTGATACAATTTACACTTATAAAATCAAAACCTCACATTTTGAAATATACGTAAATACTAAAAGCATTAATATAAATGAGTCAATGTGTAAACAACTGTGTGTAAATGTCTAGTTTTTAATGTCTGTTAAAATATTACTGTTATCATTTATATATATAATCAAATGACATTATAGTAATTTATAGTAATATATGTGAACAACTATTCTTAATCTTTGAGCAGATTAACCTTTAAAGATTGTTTCAAATCGTTAGTGGTTAGAAAATACCAAAATCCCGACTGCAGAAAAAATTATAGCAAAGAACAAACATTTCGTCATTTCGAAAATCAATGAATACACAAAAACACAACTAAACTGCTTGTTTTTATTGGAAATTCCCTCTAATATTCTTATTCGTTTTGAGAGATGTACTTTCTGATTAATAAAAAATATGAAAGTATAATTAAATTTCAACATAGTACATTAAAATTTCAAAAATAAGATTAAAATTTGAAGTGGTTTGCCGTGACATACCGGTTTAGTATATTGTTGATAAATTTGCTTTTGTTGCTTGATAAAAGCAATTCCATGATGATAAGTACACATTTTTTACAAAACAAGGAGAAGTTTTGATTGGTAAAAAGTGGTTTCCACTTGTCAGCTTTTCTATTTAAAAGCATTAATTAGTTAACCCTTAACGAACGAATGTCGGCATATCTGTGGCATCCAGTCTTTATTGTCCAAATGTGTTTTTTCCAATTGGATACCAGTATTTTTGCTTAGAAAATTTCGCCTTATCTAATATCAAAATTTCAGCAATTAAATAATACAAAAAAGGTCTGTCAGACAAAGTGGTGCAAAAATAATAACTACTGGAAACAACACATTTGGACAATAAAAAATCGTAGAACAAAGTATACCAACAAGGTGTATGCCAAAAAGATTGCTCCCAAATGTTTTATTCCCGGGTAGAGATAATTAAAACATTTCATTTTAATTACAAAACGTTGATTTTTCAGCACTAAAATTGTTGTATTTTATGAACGATATGAGAAATTCAAATGTGCATTTAAATGTCATCGATAAAATATCACTTCTCCAGTTTAAAAAAAAAAAGTTTCCAATTTCTATCATTTTGTTTTGATCATCTGTCTCTCTTCAAACCACAATCCTTTATAAATGAACTATTTCAGAAATTCTACGCAAAATTTTAATCAAGTTTCCGGGAGATGTTTACATCTCATCGGTCGCCTAGAAACGTTTACGTTGCCATGGTGACATCCACGTGTGGAACCCCTAGGAAGCTGAGAGAATCATTCAGAAACTCCCGGTGATGCTACTTTATAAGTTAAAAAATAAAAATGTTTCGCTGGCGGACAGGCAAACCAGACATGTTTGAAGACACTCCGAAATTGCGGAAGTGAAAGTAGAGCTTAGAGCAGCTTTCACTTTATGTCTGTTTGTATATTTTTTTGCCTTTTTAATTAGAGGTGTTTTAGTCAGAATAGAGTTTTTGTTTCTTTAGTCATTTACTCTAGATTAGTCGGTTTGGTTAGAAAAGTATCCGTCAGACATAAAAAGATAAATTTTATAAACACTTGTTTATGTTATCTTAATATAAAGAGTACTTCCTTGTTATAGTTGGCTTTCTGAAAATAGGGCAATTGGTCTACAGTATGGGTGTAATTTGCTTCAAAAAATATATTCTAAAAACATTTGTTACTAATATTTTGTTTTCGTAATTTATCATAACTATTTTATATCATATTACATATGAATAAGAAATATTGTAATTATGTTCATGTATATATTTACACACACACACGGGTATATATGAAATATACCTTTAAAATAAAACAAAATAACTAACAAAATTTTTACATTAATTGTTATAGTAAAACAAAATATGCATAGAAAACATCTTAATAAATAAAATCTATGTATATCTATGGTTTAGGTGTATTAACAGTAACTTATTAACCAGTAACATTTAATTTTATTTTTTCATGTGATTGCAACACTCTTTATTAAAAAAAAAGTCCTTCCGGCCTGTACCGGGAGGAAAAGGTAGCTTTCCTATATCTTCGTTTTAAAATTTTAGCTAATGTTACACGAAAACAGCAAGTTAAAATGCAAAGAAACGTTTGCAAAAGATTCGTTAATACTGAATTTTAATAAGAAATTCCCCAAATTATTGAGCAATAGCCAAGTTGGCTTCATTTATGAAGACTTATTTTGGTCGCCAAATTTGGCGATATTTCGCCAAATGTCGCCAATTTTGCCAATTTTGGCGCCAATGTCGCCAATTTAGGCGCTAACGGATATGAATATATAGTTTTATGCGTATGATAGGGAAAATTATTACAACAATGAAAGAAAATAATTTGCGAGTAATCGCGTTAATGTGCTGTTTTGTTTCAAAATGTCAGCCACCCTAGAATTTCAAACTGCTCTATCTCAGCCATTTTTTAAGATAGAGGTAAACCAAATAATGCTCTGGAATCCTTGTATCAAGGCCTAACACGTAATTAAAAAATAAATTTGAATTTTTAATTTTTTTGTATATTTATTTTAGTTTTAAATTTTTAAATGGCCGCCATCTTGAGAACGGAGGGTGGTTTTGGGGTCTGGGGGTCATGATCGGTGAAAATATATCGAAATTTTCCGGAACTGCTTTCCTCCGAACGGCTGCAATAGGTAGCTTTATACTTTTTTGTATTGAAAGCTACCTAAAAATAGGAGGTCCCTTCACTCAGTTACGGTAATAGGCCCCACTCAGGAAAGATGCAACCGGAAATTTTTAAAAGATAAATTCAATAAGTTTAAGACATCGACCAGCGGTTTCCGGTGAACTGGGGCGTTTAATACTTCGGGTGACCGCGGCGGCCTGGAGATCATTATAGCAGGAGAGTTTAACTTAAAATTCAGCAATGGATGAACACGATGCATATTCAAAATATTTAATACATATATTTGATATTGCTCTGTCATATTCAGATCTTGTTTTAATTATCTCTTTTTCTACGTTTTGCGGTTAATTTCGAGAAAATATTTTATGAGAAAAACTGTGAAAACCCTTCAAATTTAAAGAAAGAGTTCTAGTTCGGTTGTAGAGTACGTATGTGTGTGTGAAGATTTTTCTGTTGTTTCTTTTCTCACATTATAATAATTTTTAATGCTTCTTTTTTCCTATTAATAATGTGAACATATTTTTTAATATAAATGTTTTCATCTTAGTATTGCATTGGCAATTTTTCCTTTTTTGGAATGGAGGATTTATCCAATTTTGACAAACTTCACAATTCCATTCTGCACAAAAACCAATGAAACTTTCTTATACTGTGGAATATTTACCTTGAAAACATGTTTCACAATATAAAGTTAGTTTTTAATTATTGCATTGTTATTTCTCTCTGTTTTAGAATCTTTTTTAAATCGATATAGCACTTTAGGATTTAAATTATTTCTAACGTATTAATACTTGGTCAAATTTTTCTGGCGTTGATTTTATCTTGTGATTTAATAGTCATTTTATTTACAAAAAGTTTTATCATATATATGTGTGTGTGTATTTGATAAACGATAAAAGTTATTACTGAATTATGAAAGTTAGTTTTCACCACTTCTTTTCGATAAAATTTTAATATTAATTATTATGTGATTATAATCGGGTTGTTTTTTATTATTATTAATAACTGTTTTAGTTGCAATTTTACGCATATGTAACTTTGTTTGTGTTATGAAAAAAATGAGTTATACTGTACGAATATGTAATAATATTTTTCGTCATGCTCTTAAATCAAGAGTTATTGGGCAAGGAAATCCCGACAATAATTTATGGACACAACCATGTATATTCTCTTCACATGTTTTTTTCATCACCACCATAATTTTAGTGTGCAGCAGAAGTTTAACAAAATGTTTAAGTGAGCCGTGATTAAGAAACACTACTTTAGAAAATAGATTTCAATAAATTATTTATATCATAGAATAAAGGAATTTTTGTTTTTATTAAAAAAGAAATGATACAAAAACAGATTTTAATGAAGCTCAAAACTGCTTAAAAATTCTATTTTAGCAATTTACAGAACATGTAAAAAAACATTTCTAAATTGTGGAAAGTGTTCTTAGGTGAAAAAAAGACTTTAGAGAGCTTTTGCTTATTTACAATTGTGGTATTTTTTTCTTTTTTAATTAGGGGTGTTTTAGCCTGAAAAGTTTTTGTTTTTTTAGTTATTTACACAAAATAAGTCTGTTTGGTTTGAAAACTATCCGTCAGAAGTGAAAAAAGATAAGCTTAATTATACGAAGGGATTTAAACTTGTTTTAACTTAATAAAAAGGGGGTACTTCTTTGCACACTGCTCTTTCTGAAACTAGGGCAATTAGTCGATAATATAAGTGAAATTTTCTTCAAGAAATAAATTAATTCTAAGGAAATTTGTTATTAACATTTTGTTTTTGTAATTTATCTATTTGCCAAAATCGATTTTTTTTTTTTGGATCATTACTTTAAATAAAAATTGAAATAAAAATTAAATTATCTGTGTTAACAAAAAGGAGAATTTATCTGTCTGTGAATATGTCTTAGAGCCTGATCGAGAATAACCTTACCCGAAAATCTTATTTGAACCCGACAAAATAATTTTCGTCCACCCGAAACCAGTAAGGAACGAAAATTGTTCCATATTTTAATGCAAGTATGAAAAAATAGTCCGAAATTATATCGCTAATATCAAGTTTACATCTTATGTTGAAAAACAAGAAGGGGGGAAGAGGAATAAAGCCGGGTACCAAAAGTTTTTCTAGGTTTAAATCACTAGTATTGATGTGATCACAAGTATCATATGATTAAACATTTCTGATATTCAAGGACCCACCAGTGGCTGAGAGGTTCTGCTCTCAAAGCTGCTAGACGGGGAGGTGCTGGATTCAAACCCCTGTCGCGCTCGTCGATCTAACCGTTTGGAGTTTTCCGTGGTTTTCTTCGAACCTTACCGTAAATACGGGTTAGAATCCCTTAGAAAGACCCCCACGGAGGGCACTCCCCCTAGGGCCTATATGTCTCGTGTAGATAATCAGCCGTCATAAACCAACCAACCAACCAACTGATATTCAAGTAAATCAATTTTCAAATTGAGTTTATTTTGTTATGAATGGTGAAGTATTAAATAGAAAATATTTATCTATATAAAACAGCGCTATACTTAAGCTTAAACTTAAATGATATAGAATTTTCTCATTTAGATGATGTATTTAATAAAAAATGAATATGAATAAATAAGCTTGAAAAACAATCTTTGTTTTCTTTGAAAAAACATTCTACAAATATTTCGTATTCCAAGAAATATTTACTTCTATTTTATTCTATTTGCCTGTATGTATATTATAGTGATTGTTATTTTTATTTTGTTTTCGTTTCTCAGTAAATATTTTATTCTTTCAGGTAAGTCATACATTTCTTAATTTGAAGATTGTGGATTATACACTGTTATTTTCAGGTATGGCTTATCTTCTTTTTTTTATTTTCTTAGATTTGATCTAAAGTGTAAATAGTTAAGCCGATTCGCATAAAATTTTGATATAGCTACAAATGCAGTCATTTTTATCTATTAGGTACTGAATTCAAAATTTCTGATAAAATGTCAAAGATTCCAAAAAATTTGTATTAGATAATTAATGTTTTGTAAATCCAATATTATATAGTTCGACCATGATAAGCTGACTTGAAAGTTATGCATTGGGAGCTATTTATTCGCTGATTACGGCAACAAAAGGAGCGATAGACTAATATAACCCAGGTTTCCATTAAATAAAACGTTTTCATCAATATCCATGTTATTTTAAATAATTTATTTTCCTTTAACATAACAAACTGTACTAAGTCACAAGAACTGTTCAAACCATACAATACTGTTATATCATAACCATATCGTGGTCGAACCATACAATATTGACTTAATATTGGGCTTGTTTCAAACATATATATTTCTATATCATTCGTCATTAATAACTTTTTAAAGTAATTGAAAGCATTTGCATATATTTTATCTTTATCATAAAACTTACCCTCCGAAGCGTATACAGAGAGTCAAATCTGGTCGTGCGCAAGTCCCTCAGGACTTGGGTTCGATGGTCGAAGACGCGCTAGGCGCCCCTCAGGCGCCTGGCGGCGCAGCCTAGTTTTATTATAAAACTTTTTGTATTGTACGTATTCTCAGTATTTCTCTTTTTAAATAAACTTTGTGGATTTGTGATTTTACACTTTTTGCATTGTGTCAGAAGTTCGAATAAATTGTGAATCAGCGCTCCTGATTCACAATTGTGTCACAAAAACGGCCCAGTAAAGGTTGAAAATACTGGTAAATATGCGTATATTTCATTGTACAGTGGACTTTCGTTAATATGTCTCCATTTAAGACGTATCTTCGGTTAATGAGGATGATTTCATCTTCATCAATTCCTATTATGCAGTTAATGTTAAAGACGTCACTTAAAGCGTACTACTTATCGAATAATGCGAACAATTTTTTTTTCACAAACTGACCAAGCACTGCTTCTGTAATATATTTTTTCAAAAGCCACTTTGATGCAACCTTTAAGAAATTATCAGTGGTAATAATGAAAATAAAGAAAACTTTCTACCACCATTCTATTATTTTCTGCCACATATTACCAATCAAATGTGATAGAATAGACAAAATTTTCGAGAGTGTCACAAAACTGGAAAATGATGTGTTAAAAATATCATTTAACGAAAGTAATGCAAAGAAAAGTGAGAAACTGCTTTAACTAAGGATTAAATTTTGTAAGCGCAGTAATTTTTTTGCATATTTTCTTTGTTGTGAGTAATTTATTCTTTTTTTTAACAAATTGTCACTAACTCGCATTTTTACTAAAATTACTAAATTAAAGAAAAAAAAAGTTTTTAATTTAGCATTAAGATGATAACCTATTTAATTTCCGGCAGAAACTGAATTCAATTTATTCAACGAAAGGAATTAATTTACAAAGTTCAAATGTTTATATCGTTTATGTTTAAATGTTTATATCTACTCATCAGATAATGCGGATATTTTTTTAACAAACTGACGGAGCAAAATCAAAACTGTTTCCGTACATTATTTTTTCAAAAGCAACTTTGATGTAATTTTGGTTATTGAGAGATTAAGAAATTGTCAGTGACAATAATGAAGAGAAAGAAAGCTTTCGACTTTCTTCCTACAGAAGTTGTTCACCGTTATTACCAATCAAAATGTGGTAGAACAGACAAAATTTTGGAGAGTATTGCAAAACTGGAAAATGATGTGGTAAAAATATCATTTAACGCAAGTATATGCAAACAACAAAAAAAAAAGTGAGAAACTGTTTATTGAGGATTAAATTTTATAAGCAGGGTAATTTCTTTGCATATTTTGTTTTTCCTTGAGCAATTTATTGTTTAGTATATAAATTGTCACTAACTTGCTTTTTAACTAAAATGACTAAATTAAAGAAAAAGTTGTTTATTTTAGCATTAAGATGGTAACCTATTTAATTTCCGTCAGAAACTGAATTCAGTTTATTAAAAAAAAAAAGAATTAATTTACAAAATGGAAATGTTTACATCGCTTAAAGCGTACTACTCATTGGTTAATGCGTACATTTTTTTTAACAAACTGACCAAGCAAAATCGTTTTTCTACATTATTTTTTCAAAAGCAACATTGATGTAACATTGTTTATTGAGAGATTAAGAAATTGTCAGAGACAATAATGAAAAGAAAGAAAGCTTTCTACCACATTTCTAGAATATCTGTTCGCCGATATTACCAATCAAAATGTGATAGAATAGACAAAATTTTCGACAGTATCGAAAAACTGGAAAATGATGTGGTAAAAACACCTTTTGTTCAAGTAACGCAAAGAAAAGTGAGAGACTGCTTTAATCGAGAATTAAATTATGTAAGCGCGGTAATTTCTTTGCATATTTCGTTTATCCTGATTAATTTATTCTTTTGTATTAACAAATTGTCACTAGCTTAAACTAAAATTACAAAAAAAAAAAAAAAAGTTAATTTTAGCATTAAGATAGTAACAGAGAAAGAAAACTTTCTACCACATTTCTAGAATATCTGTTCGCCGATATTACCAATCAAAATGTGATAGAATAGACAAAATTTTCGAGAGTATCGAAAAACTGGAAAATGATGTGGTAAAAACATCTTTTGTTCAAGAAACGCAAAGAAAAGTGAGAGACTGCTTTAATCGAGAATTAAATTATGTAAGCGCGGTAATTTCTTTGCATATTTCGTTTATCCTGATTAATTTACCTTATTGTATTAACAAAATGTCACTAACTCGCTTTTTAACTAAAATTACTAAATTAAAGAAAAAAAGTTGTTTATTTTAGCATTAAGATGACAACCTACTTAATTTCCGTCAGAAACTGAGTTCAACTCATTGAACGAAAGGAATTAATTTACAAAGTTCAAATGTTTACATCGAGTATAAAGCGTACTACTCATCGGATAATGCGGATTTTTTTCTTTTTTTTTTTTTTAACTAACTGAGCGAGCAATAATGAAGAGAATGAAGAGAAAGAAAACTTTCTACCACATTTCTAGAATATCTGTTCGCCGATATTACCAATCAAAATGTGATAGAATAGACAAAAATTTCGAGAGTATCGAAAATCTGGAAAATGATGTGGTAAAAACATCTTTTGCTCAAGTAACGCAAAGAAAAGTGAGAGACTGCTTTAATCGAGGATTAAATTATGTAAGCGCGGTAATTTCTTTGCATATTTTGTTTATCCTGATTGATTTATTCTTTTGTATTAAAAAATTGCCACTAACTCGCTCTTTAACTAAAATTACTAAATTAAAGAAAAAAAAGTTGTTTATTTTAGCATTAAAATACTAACCTATTTATTTATTTATTTATTTTACATCGTTTAAAACGGACATCGGTTAGTGCGGTCCAAAAATTGCCTCTCTTGGAAATCCCCACTAACGAGAGTTCACTGTAAATTCAAAGAAGTTTTTAAAGGAAGTTGAAGAAAAAAAGTGAGTTTTTAAAAATATTGTGCAAAGGTCGAGTACTTGCAGTTTTCCCTTTAACCCCTTGTGAGCGTGACCTACTAACGATATGCATCCGCGCAAACTTGTGTGTGAACAATCCTTTTCTGAGTCTCAACAATGCTTGTGGGTTTTTGAACCATTTTTCTTTTGCCACAAATTTTTAGACGTATGAATAAGGAAGAGAGTGTCCCGATATACACCAATCGAGCATTTAATTTCATTTAATGATCAGCAGGTTTCGTAAATATCATGATATTTTCGAAAATATCAAAAATATCAGATATTTTAATATATATCCGATACTTTCGATATATATTAGATATTTTTTATATATAGCCGATATTTTCAAAATAGTCAACTTACTGCTGATTATAAATATTTTCAGATTTAGTATAAATTAGAAACTAAAACATTGCACTTAACATGAAAACTTAATAAAACACTATACAGGGTGTCCCAAAAACATTGACCTCGGCTTTTATACCTTACATATTGATCATAGACATAATTAAAAAAATAATTAAGACATAATTAGACATAATTAGACATAATTAAATTGTTTTTTAAAGTACAAAGTTACGTAAAAAAAGGACAAAATTTTATGATATCGATTAAAATTTTCGGGGAATTAAATTTGAAGAAATACAAAATTTAAATTTTTATACTCCCCGTACAAAAATTTGCCCCATACACTAATAAGGTCATGTACAAAATTTCAGCATTGTATCATAAAAAGTCGCAGAGATATGAAAATACATAAATGCTGACTTAAACCACTTTTCGATGCCTGGATATGAGTTCGCAAAGGGGAAAAATCATGTCGAATGATCGCGTTTCAAGTGGCTTACACAAATTACAAAAGAAAACAATGATTGCATAAATAAATAATAATTGTGCTATTTATTGGTACAAAAGGATCTAAACTGTGTAGAAATAATAATTTTACGCAAAGATTGCAAAGCTTGTTTAAAATATTTTCCATCCGTGCCAATACAGAGCTGCATTCGTCTGATAATACTTCTGTGCACACTATCAAGTTCTTGTTCGGTAAACATTTACATCTTATTTTTGATTAACCCCTCACCAACTTTGTTTAAACATATCTCTGCGACTTTTTATGATAAAATGCGGAAATTTTGTACATGATCTTATTAGTGTATGGAGCACATTTTACTCTTTGGGGAAAAAAAGTTATACATGACCGTATAAAAATTTAAATGTTGTATTTCTTCAAATTTAGTTATAAGCAATTTAGTCAAATTTAGCAAATAAAGTTTTCCGTAGAATAATTACTCATGTATATCGTTATATATATATATATATATATATATATATATATATATATATATATATATATATATATATATATATATTAATGTGTGTGTGTGTGTGTGTGTAATTCCTGAAACTGTATTATGAAATTATTCTTACCATGTTTCTATATGTTAACTATCAATTTATAATATTTATGAATATGTTTTGAACTGGTTTTTACTTTTTGAGAATGCATTTCATTAACTGATATCGTTCACTGAAAATCAATTTGTTGATTGAGTCAGTTTATGATTGTCTTCAATTGCTCCGTTCTAATAAGTATATTTAAAAAAAAATTTTTTTGTTATGACAACCTTTTCATAGACAGAAATTTGATTGTCACTGTTTGCTTATATACGTGAAACAAAATCTCTGAAAAATGTCTCACAATGTACACCATTTTGGTCTATTTTTCTTTTTTTCTTTTTGATTTCTTGATGATTTTTGTGTATTTTCTGGGTCTTGCATAGTTTATTTATGGTTGTTTTGTTGGTGATTTTTAAAATGTGGTCAGGATACTTTCAGCTGGTTTTTATTTAGAATTTTGATGGATATTCATTTTTATTATTTTGAAATAAATATTTTAAGGACAACAAAATATTACTTTACCTCTATTTTTATGAGCTAGCTAAATGTTAGTAATGGCAACCCCCCCCCCCAAAAAAAAAAAATATATATATATATAAGCTTCTGGCCATGAAAATCGTGGCCATGATTTTCATGATCGATCCTGATATTATATTGAAACTTCTAAACATGAACTAAAGTTGTTTCCTTCAAGAATATCTTTGAGATATCCCTCGCTGCGAAAGGTTTGAAAAATTCTTCGTTTTTATAAAAGCTTTTAAGGGATTTTGCACTTAACATCGCTTATAAATTGTTCACTTAGCATTTGCTCTTGAAAATATCGATTGTTAAGAATTGGATGAGTCAGACAATTCCAGCTGGGGCGTAATGCATCCCGTTCATGTCTTCCATAAGATCCCCCCCCCCCTCCAGATTTTTTTGACAGCAATGTACGATAACTGTCTCTCCAATGTCGAACAATATATACGCTATGGGGTATGGAATGGAATGTAACTGTCTTTGTATCCACTAAGATTAAATGGCTTGAACTTCAACGGAATCTGTTTCGAAATTTCTATTTTTTTCTTCGAACGGAATTTTTTTAAATTGTATTTCCTTATTAAAAATACATGAGATACGGATATTACACTATGTTTGTTCCTGTATTAGCCATCAACAAAGCATAAAATATAAACTACTGTAACATGAAGATCGCATACTTATTGATATTAGTTTAAAAATACATTTTGTTGAAGACCGTTTTCTTTTTTTGCAAGAATGGTTTTGCCGTCAGAGTAGATATTAACTTCATTTGTTGAATAAAAGTATATATATATATATATATAATTGTAATACCTTTGAATTTCAAAATACATTAAACAAGTTCTTGCATCAAATGTAACTAAATCACCTATTTAAAGATAGCTAATTATAAAGTGTATACAGAATACAATTAAGTTCAAACATCAGATTACCGATGCGCCATTTAAGTGACGGCACGCAGCCAAACGCACTTAAAAGTTTTAAAGAAAATTTAGAAAATAAATATATTTATATACAAAATAAAACATTTTGCAAATAATAGCTATTAAATTACAGGAAATTCTACAACATATAAATGAACCAATAATTATAAAACAATATAAAAATGTATATCGAATAATGTAAAATACACAACTTGATAAAAAGAAAATTAAATATATATATATTAATTATTACACACTTTATTTTTTATCTAATAATTTATTTTCTACTTTTTAGAGTTTAAAATATTACTTACTCATCATACGTAGTATAGTGTAAATCTAGTAATCGTTTTGAAAAAAAAAAAAAAAATAATAATAATAATTACGGATTTACACGTTTCAGACACTGGAGATTCCGAAAAACATATTTTTAGAAAAAAAAATTGCTGTCTGTCTGTGTGTCTGTAAACGCTCTATCTCCCGAACAAATTGAGATAGAGACTTGAAATTTAGTATGTACTTAGTATGTAATAATGGGAAGAAGTTTATTGAATTTCTGTAACATCGATTTTCCGGAACTATTTTTTTCGGACTCTCGAAATATTCGTTCTGATTAAGGTATATAAAAATTTTCGAAATTGTATATTTTAAGGAGTGAATATAAAAGACAATAAAAAAAAAACATAAATTTTTCATAAAGAATGAAGTCGATCGGGTAATGAGTTGCCGAGATATTTGTAATTATATTTTCCACACTCTTCGAATTTTCATAACCCTGTATTTCATTCAAATTTCAATTCAAAGATATATTTTAATTGGAAATGAGACGCCTAATCCGACGCAATAAGCTGTTAGTTAATATGACTATCATTTTTTATGTTATAAGGATGTTTCTTTTACGCAATTCAGCAATAGAGCATTTAAAGTTTATGACGTCATCAAGCCAGGATTTTATTCGAATTGTAACGCATTTTATAAATAGTTTACACATGTTTTACTTTCATATTTTATATTATGCATAACCATGATGGGTAAGTATTACGGTGGCCCCCAATGACTAGTTTAATTCGAAATAGTTTCACAGATAGTTGGGATATTTTAAGGAGCGTTTGGTTTGGAGCATAGTTAGCTCCATTCTTGTAACACGTATAAGCAGTTGTAACGATATTGTTTATTTGAAACAGTATTTGGAGATTTATCACCTGTACTGAAATAACTGAAAGATACCTTAAAATTAATTTATTAATTTATAGATTAAGGTCTAAAAATGTTAAAATGTTGGATTATCATCGGAAACACACTTGTGAACATAATTTTTAAAATTCTTGCATATCAGGATGTGTGTGAAAAAATCGATTACAAAAGTAAATCTTTATGTACTTTACATACATTGTACATGGACTAAGTTAAGTTAAATAAAATAGTTAAAGAACAAGAGTTAAAGAACACTCGTATTATAAAGGTACTTCAATTAGAATATTTCTCGTGATAAGCAGTGGTCGCTATAATTTATATTCTTTGACTTTACAAAAAAATCCATATATTTAAAGCGAAAAGCACTGTAAAATTCCACAATTTTTTTTCCTCACAAAAATGGTCTCTTTGCGCATGCTTCAAAAATTTTTTGACGTCTTCTCCCCTCAGAAACGGGAAACATGTTTAGCCCTCACCTGTGTAGTCTAGGGGGATTGAAAAGGTTTGATTGAAAACGGATGGATGCGTAATATGGCCATTGCGTTGAAAACTAAAGATTTTTTTTTTTTTTAAGAAATCGTGTTTTCACTACTAAAAATGCATATTTTTTCACAAAATTTTAAAGAGAGTTTCGATACAGCTTTTATGTATAACCGATCGAAATTTCAGAAAGTTCGGAAGAACTATTTTTATTGCTATGTTAAAGGAGCCTTCCCTTTTTTTTTTATGTCGGCATACACTGGTTTGCTGTGCATTACATCAAAATGTATGCACATATTTTAAAGAAAATATGTTCCTTAAAAAATGCTATCAGACTCTCACAATATTTATTTGTGTCTCCCACGAATTCAGGTTTACTGTGCAAGGATGTAAACTATGATATTAGTATCACGCTTTTTAAGTCCTTCAGAGCGAAGGAAGTGTTTTTTTTTTCCTGAAAATTTTATTTTTGTGATAAAATTAGAAAATAATGACTTGAAGTTCCTGAATGCTCATATTTAAGAACGTACACTAGTTACGCGGAAACACTCGCAAGCTAATGTAACCTATTGGAGCTTTCTTTTCAAATTTCTCGTTTGCATTATCGAAAAAGTACAAATGTGCAACATCAGACATCGACCTCAAACATTCTTTGAAAAAAAAAATCATTTAAAAAGATTAAAATGCAAGCGAGAAATTTGAAGAGAATGCTCCCATAGATTTAACATCCCATAGGTTTAACAAACTTGAGAGTGTATGCGCGTGACTTATTAAGCTATAACTCCTTCAAACAATCAATATCTCTACCAAATCTGGCCAAACGGAAAAGTCATAGTTCATGAAGAAACGACTCCTTAAATCGTAGATATAGTGTCTTAAAAACGGCATTGTTTCGAATATAACAGTAATTTGCTTATTCTCTAATGCATACCAGTATTTGAAGCTTTACATAATGCCAGAGTTGTTAAACATTCACAGTTTAATTTGAGAAATACTGGGTTTAGAATATTACAGATTAACTAAAATTTAACATGAATAAAGAAAAAAAAAAAGGATTTTTTTTTTAAATTTCGATTTAGTTGCCTGACCCTTTAAGATATAAAAAACTTTAGCTTGCCTACGTATTGACCTAAACTCATGCTTATTTTCTTTAGAAAATATCTCAGAATAAGCTTTTCTGATAAATATGTAGGTCACTTCTTTTTTATCCTTTTTTTTTTTCGTTCTAAAATTGAATTGTTTCCAAAATACATCTTCCTTTTTTTTACTGCAAGATCATTACTATCGTTAATTAACGTTTGTATTCATCATTTTTTTTTTCTTTTTTATCTAGTAAAGGATTAGAAGTCGTTACCTTGGTGATATAAAAAAAATGAAGAAGCTTAAGGATTTATTTCCTTAATATTTTGAAAGTCAAGTTTATGAAAATTTCCGAAATTTCTAAAAGAGGAAAAGCTTTTCTTTAAATACACATAATAAGTTATTTTTTTAAAATTTATTCTAGGCTTTTTGCTTAATGTAAACATCATTAATTTAGCAATTAGCGTAATTAAGGGTTTCATAAAAATGCCTCGCTGATCCAGTTCTTATAAATAGAGAAATAAAAATAACCAGAAAACAGGATTATAGAATTTTTCTTCTTTATTTACAATATTTTTCGTAGTATTTTGAGCCTACGTTAAGACTTTTCACACCGTCCAGGATATTTCAAAATTATTAATTCAAATGTTTAAGGGGAGTTTTCAGTTACGAATTCAGTTACAAAATTAAGAATTTTGTCCTATATTTCATATCTATGCGATTAAAACCAATTCTTCAGTATTAATTTTAATATTAATAAAAATATAAATATAATAAGTATAAAATTATTAGATTTTATAATAATTATAATAATAATTATATATTATTATAATATTATATAATTATATTATATGAAAAATTATTAATAATATAATAATAATATAACATAAAGTAATATATAATAATATATAACATAATAATATGTAATAGAACAATATAATATAATA
Source organism: Maratus michaelseni (assembly GCA_963931845.1). Lineage (NCBI taxonomy): Eukaryota > Metazoa > Arthropoda > Arachnida > Araneae > Salticidae > Maratus > Maratus michaelseni. The sequence goes on from OZ007590.1 coordinate 324,059,194, forward strand.
ATATAATGATAATAATAATATATAATATATAATATACTACTAATAATTATTATATAATATTACTTTATAATTATAAATTTGTTATTAAATTAAAACATTAACCTTATGAATGACGCAGTAAATATTCAACAAGCATTGGAAAAATAAAATTTTGTTACAACTATTGCGGGCAGCCTTACAGTCACAAAAAAATTAATTTTTAGCTTCAATTTGTGGTTTTCATTAAAGTAAATAAATATATAAATCAACACCTAATTTATTTGTTTATATACAAAATATATTAATGCCAGAATTTTGTGTGTTTAAATCATAATAATCATATTTGGAAACACGTTATAATCATAAAAAATAAAATTTTTATATTTTAATTGTCAAAAAAGTAGGTAGAGATCGTAAGTATAATCATAATATTTGTGCAAAATAAATAATTTATCTGCAAATTACTTATTATTATTTTTTTATAATATACGCGCAAGTACCAAAAATACAATTATGAGAAAAACACATGCAAAGTTAAAACCCAATTAAAGTTACTATTAAAATACACACTTTCAATTTAAATTTGAATAATTTTATGTGGTATGTTTTGTTTGAAAATTATAATTTTGTTTAGAAAATTTTTATAATTTTTTAAAATATGAAAATTAAAAAAAAATCCATTCTCCGAAGATTAAAAAACTGGTGACTTCCCTTAAAAATGATGATACAGATTTAAAAAAAAGAAAAAGGAAAAGAAAAGAAAAAGAAAGAAAAAAAGAAAAGAAAAAGAAAAAAAAAAGAAAAAAAAAACATTTTTTTTTTTCTAAATTACAGGGGTGTTTAGCAAATTGTTGTCGGTATTTTACGTTTTTGGCGATTATTTTTTATTTTATCTTATTAACAATTTAAAAGAAAAAACTTCCGAATTTCGTCATTTTAACAGTGTTGGTAGTTCAACTTTTAATATGTCTTTGTAAAAGTACTCATTTTATTAAAAATCTAGTAATTAAAAATAGATGATTGGTAGATATTTCAGAAAATAAAAATCACTGATTTGGGCGCTTTTGTTTCTTTCGTTATAGCAAAAACAAACACATTTTAAAGAGACACGGTACCTTAAAAAAAATTTCCACTAAAGCCTTTTGTATTTCGTTTACATTTCATATGATTTTCACAAAAAACTATAATATCAGAGCTATATTTAAAAAAAAAAAAAAAAAAAAGAATGAAATTTTAGAAATTTTAGAAATTTTTCTCAGTTTTCAATTTTTAATATTCTCACATGATTTCTTTTCTTATATTCACAGGATTATCGTTCATAATTTTAGAGTCATAATTAACTCACTAATCCGTGAGGAAAAAAAAAATAAAATTTCCTTATCTATGTTAAAATTGAGTGAAAAAAATTTATTTCCTTCATATTTATATATATTAAAAAAAAAGTATTAATTTTATAGCCAAAATCCATCTCTAATTCTATTGAATGTACCTTTCTAGATTACCTAAAAAAATGTATATCTGTTGAAATTAATTCATTTTAAAGATAACAAAATGTAAATAAATAAATAAATAAGAACCTCGAACTGAGGAAAATTAATTGAAATGTTGCAACTCTAATACATTTAAACGGAAGTGAAAAGTACAGGCTGGTACTGTATAAAGTCTTGTTATGTACTGTACTGTACGCTTTAAAAAATTATTACAGAAAAAGAAAGTCCAAGAACAAAAATATTGTACATGTTTTTAGGTAAATTTTATAATTTCTTACTTAACTGCAGGAAATAAAAAAATCATATAACCTGTACACTTTCAATATAGTACTACAAATATAAGTAAAACAAAGATTAAAAGTGAACAAAACCTTAACGAAAAATTTAAGCCTAATTAAACAAAACAAAACAATAAAAAGGTTTAAACTTATTTTATTTTTTATTGATAAATGATTACACAAATGTAAAAAGTTAGGCCTGAGTTAAAAGAGTCAAAACTTAGTCTTTATTTTTTGATAAAGTATTGGATGGATAGCTGCTGATATCTTGTAACTCTCTTCTGCGACGGCGCTTAGCATGCATAGGAGGAATGAGACGGCCTTAACCCAAACCTGAGCCCGAAATGGGCTCGGACTCAAATTTCGGGTCCAGAGTGAAAATTTTATTTTATTCCCGAAAGGAGAAAAAAAAAAAAAAAGCTTCATATTTGAGAAACAAGAATGCAGTCTAAATGTAGTGTTTTAAAGTGTTTTAAAATCCTTAAAAATCAGCTTGAAAGGGGATTAATTTGTTACTGATGGGATTTAAGGTGAAGTGTTCTATCAAATTCTGATGCCTTTGCAAGGTCAGTTTTAGTAACACAAAGAAGCCGTGGGATATCCATTGTCAATCTTCGCTTTTAGTTTGAAGTTCTTTTCCATAATTTCTTAAAATAAGAACTCATGTCTTTAACCTTTGTTTTACAGCGATATTTAAAAAAAAATAAGAATTGTAACTCTTACAGATTGTTGCCAGTGGTTGGGTGTGGGTGTAAATTACAAATTCGCCAATTTAAACAGATTTTCCAATACATGAAAATCACGAAACGTTGTCGTGAGGGAGTGATGTTTATTTCTACTCAAGAAGATGTTTTTAAATGAGAAAACTAATCTTGAAACAATTAAAAAATATCATTAACAATTTTCTACTGCGTAGTAGACACAAATTTTTTTGAGCTCGGATTTCAAAATGTGCGGAAAAGAACTCAATGTAGAAAAGAGCCCGAACTTATCTCTAGTAAGAAGATAGCAGATTCCCGCGTCCAATGCCTTTGCAAATTAATTCCTGATTTTATTACGGGGATTTTTTTTTTTAACTTGGCTGGATAGTCAAGATTTACTGTATTTATAATCATGGTATCATTAAGTCACTTTGCCAGAATATACCAGGAATGTATAATAAATTTTAAGCAAAAAAATGGAAAATTGATTTTTCCTCAAATAAAAGGTACCGAATACCCTAAACAAGACAATGCTCTCACGAAATGGAAAAAAAGCCCAGGAGGATCAAACCTTCTCATTCAAATGAATATTTTTTTTAAGTTGCATGAGTCGTCTTGTCATTTTCTGTCTTCAATGTTTAATAAATGATAGTTTCTGAAAAAAAAAAACAACAACGCTGAACATAAAGAAATGTGATAAATATGGATTACATTTTTATCAAGTAAATATGGCGATCAGGGGTATAAACATCAACTCTGCAAATTGCATTTTTATTTTGTACTCTCAATGTCTGTAATATCTTGAGACTTTGAACAGTTTAATTTTTTTTTCCATTTTAGTATTATTGCAAGTAAGATTCAAGCAAACTTCAGCGTGGGATGTAGGATTACATGCACCAATATTCTACTAATATATTTTTTTTTTCTGTGAAAACTTTTTATTACATAAGAGAGGGGGGGGGGGGAGCTTTGCCTCCTTCAACTCCCCATTGTATGATTGATTTATTATAGTGGTTTATAATTCTCTAGAATTCAGTATCGTATATCTTCTATCTAATGTAATTAAGGGTGTATTCAAATCCAAACTGCTTATTTTGTAACTTATTTTTAAATTCATTTTTGCTCTAAAATGCTTCCAATTGGCAGATTCTCTTATTAAGAAACTTTATAATGTCCGTATTGGTCAATTTTTTGACAAAGGTAGAATATATTTCAAAAAATTCTGTCAAAGTGGACATTTTGAACCGAATTTCCCGAAGCGATAGCGCTGGAAGCAAAAGAAAATTACCATACAGTGAAAATAATTGTTTGTAAATCAATTTCTAATTAATTGAACGAAAAATAAAAACACATGGCACTTATAAATCTCTTCATAAACCACGTTGCCAAGTTTCATGTTTTTATTTTTAAAAATGAGTCTGAAAATGTGTCAGAAAATTTTAAATTGTTGAGCGTGGAAAAATATTTTTTTGAATACCGCCTTAAAATATCGATTCCGTGACAATGGTACTAATAATTAGTTTGTACGATTACTTTTTCTCATAAATATTTTACTAATTAATAATAATCCTAATTGTTTAATTTATTTGAAAATGACTATACAAGCTCCTCCCCTAATTTTTAAATGGCTACGCCACTACATAGAACGCCATAGTAATAAATAATTATATACTTATAAATCACGTTATCAGATGACGACACACAGATTCGATTATTTAAGGATTGATTTCGTATGTGGGTTAATCTTAATTCTACGTAAGATTTGTGACAAAAGTAAGTCCGATTGATGCAAACGAAAAAGGGTTAAAACTTGAAATATTCCTATCTTTATAAAGTAGGACATCCACGACATGGGGCGAACGACCCCGAATTCCCTTAAGTTTACTGACCCTCATAGGTCGGGCTTCTAAGGAAAAAAGAAAGAGATCTTCTGATTTTTTCTGTGAGAAAGCCTACCCCTTTCGGGGAAGCCTTGCCCGTAAAAGGGTGTGAGGGGGGGCAAAAGGGGGAATTGACCCCGAAGAGGAAGTGAATTTGCGTGTTAGGGGCCCTTAACCCTTCCTTATGATACAGGTTGAGCTTTATAATGAATGTGTAACAGGTCAAGGGATGCTCTGCCGTGAGATGCTCTGAGAGCGTATCTTACTCTAGGGTGGTGGATTGGCGTTCAGTTCTTCAACATAGAGACATAAAGAAAAGGCAAATATACTTGATTCACGTTAAAAGAAACAAGTAAAAACTTGATATATATATATATATATTTAATAACAAACAGAAAAATGACGACTGTTGTTTCGAGAACAATTGATTTGTGTCCCCTTAAACTTTCGAAGAGCGGTGGTATATTATTTATACCATTTTGCATAAAATTTGCATAAAATTTTGTTTTTATAATTTAAGAGGCTACTTCACTCAGGCGAAAACACCTATGGGGGAAATAATTTACGATATCTCGTTCGCATTTCAATATTTTTAAATGATTTTGCATTGGATAGCTGAGATTAATCTCTATGCACGCTCTTTTGTACTTTTTCGATTTTGTTGCAGTTTTATTATTATTATTATTGTTATTATTATTATTATTATTATTATTATTGAAGATACTTTTACTTTCGAAACTGGTTCCGAAAGTGAAAGTAACTTAATAAAAAAAAACTTGTGATCAAAATCGAAAAAGTACAAAGGAGCATAGAGATTGCCCTCAGATATCCAATGCAAAAAAAAAAAAAAAAAAAATCATTTAAAAATATTGAAGTGCGAACGAGATATCGTAAATTATTTCCTCCATAGGATTAAAATTAGCGAGCGGGTGTTTTCGCCTGAGTGAAGAAGTAACCTCTTAAGTGAAAAAAAAAATTAATTGCATTTATCTGTTTGTAATTGAAATTAGTCCTATGTGCTGGTGCGTTTTCAAGATTACAGCTACAGAATTACTTGCCCGTGAAGTGGTTAAGGCTACTCTAAAACTCGCAACCTTATAACACATTCATGAAATTATTTTTATTTGTAAATGCATGAAATTTGCAACATTGTGGTCTATGAAAAAAAAAATTATTTGCAGTGTATTTTAATGATGTTGCACTCTTTCAAACATATCGAAATTTATATAAATCAGTAAGGTGCACTATCAGATGTTTACTATAGCCAAGGGTCGATCCAGGCAAAATTTGGGCCTATTTAGGTTCCCCTTCACAAAAATCTATTTAATAAAACAGAGCCCTTCACAAAAATCTATTTAATAAAATGGGCCTCTTCATAAAAATCAATTTGATAAAATGGGTCTCTTCACAAAATTATTTATAACAAAACAGTCCGCTTCATAAAATTCCTTTTACTGAAATAGTCCTTTTCACAAAATTCTATTCCATAAAAACTTACTATTTATTAATTATTTATCATTTTGTGATGTTTTAAAATGTGTAATTTGTAAACAAACTAGTTCACCAGAGAAGAAAACTTCAGCAAAAGGATTTAAAAAAGTTTTTGAATATAAATGCTTGGTTCGAAGTTGAGTAACTGGATTTCAACTTTCATTACAAAATGGGCCCCAAGAAATAAAACCTGCATCGACCCTTAGCATATGGTCTGCATAGCATTTATTGTTCATTTACAGAGACACAGATAAGATTTCGGTTACAGTACTGTCTATGAATAGTGATTGCTGGAAGTATGCGTTTTCAGTTGTATGCTTTTTTAAATTTAACTAATTTTTGGCATGCTCGTAAGTTCTGGTGCGTTTTTAAAATTACAATTATAGAATTACTTGCCCCTGAAAGGGTTAAGGCTATTCTAAAACTCGCAACCTTTTAACACATTCATGAAATTATTTTTATTTTTAAATGTATGAAATTTGCAGAATGTAATAGCATTTTACTTTGTCCAACAATAGAGAAGTTCTTTCAGAAAATGGTATCAAAGTTGGCGTTTTAAACTGATTTTCAGGCTCGACAGCCAGGAAAATGTCGTCATCAGAAAGCATAATTTTTTTATAACTGAACTTGTTTTGCTCCTATACGAAAAAGAAAAATGCTGCTTAATTCCAAATCAGTTTAACAGTTATGTCCGCAATTTTCATGCTTTTTACACATTAAAATGTGTCGGTGAATTTGTCAGAAAATTCCACGTTATTTATTGAGCGAAATAAAGTATTTATTTGTTTTATATTTACTTTGAGAAACGCCATGGCTGTAATGGTGGATATACGGTGGTATACGCCGTACACCCTCGAAATTTGTTTTTTTAAGTCTGTTGTTAACCTTCTGTTTTTCAAGTAAGACTACATATGAAATTTACCATTCAGAAAACCTGGATACGCCACTGCTATAGCATATACCCTCTGGTTTTTTTTTCTCCAAGTACGACACTGAGGAACACTTTAAGGGGTCACAGGACTTTTAAAACGAAAAAAAAAATGAAAATCTTAAAATATATATAATTTTAAAACACAATTTTCGGAGTGATGGAAGACATAAGTATATTCTTTCATTCCAAATATTTATAAAATTACAATACGAAGAACTAATATTTAAAGGGAGCTTCAGACTGTCAGACAACTGTCGAGCAGAAAATTGGCATAACAGCTTACGCACAGTATTAAAAAAATATATATAAATATATATAGAACTTTAGAAAGTTTAAAAATTCTATGATCTTTAAAGGGTTAAGTACTTATTAATCGGCCAGAAATTGATTTTTCAAAATCATTCGTATAAAAATGTAATTATTTTGTAATACTTCAAGTAATACTATTTACTAGATTTTGTGTTTGAACAAAAACTATAATAAAATGAATTTCAGTTATTGCTACATACAGCATACAGCACAAGGAATTTCTCTTAAAAAAAAAAAAAAAAAAAACATTTTATTCAAACAGTTTATTTTGCAATTTAAATGCACAATTTCGAGAAATTTACTAACCCGATTTTCATGAAATTGTAACATTTTATTTGTAATAAATGTGCATGAAATGACCAGCAATTTTGATCTCCCAGTGAATATTCGTAAGATAAAACTTATGTATATTTAAAATAAATGCAAATTTTCGATTTTCGAGAAATATTTATTCTTTAATATCGAAAATATACAAGTTTTGTTTCGATAGTAGATCATTTTTATTAAACAGTATTTTGCTAAATATTAAAAAGATATAAATTTGTGGTTTTTGTAATCACCTTGACAAATGAGGTCGCCAGGGTTTTTTTTTTTTTTTTTTTTTTTTGGCGACCAAGTTATTTAATCCGGCGGTATTTATTTTATTTATTTTTTAAATAAAAATTTACATAAGAAATAATCACGAATGGCATTTTTCACTCCCCCCTCCCCTACTATGAAGAAACGAACTTAGAAACTATATTCAAAACAAACAAAAATATTTTTTACTTTCACTTTTAATTTGGCAAAAAGAAGTTCATCAACTGCAAATTTTAAAATAATAATAATATCAGAATAACTTGACTGATTTCGATGAAAAATAAACAAAAAAAAAAATGTTTTCCCGCTTCACTTATTTTATTAATGCTCCCTGCATCAGATATAGATTTTATAGCATTCAACTATCCGGGCATTGGAAGCATTTGGCAGTCAGCATCTTCTGAACATGCTGGTTAATTGAGCCTTTACAGTATTTCTTTCTATTTATTTTTTTTTTATTTTTCAGAGATATATAATTTTGATGATAACTTAGTTTATATTATTTTTTCTAAATTATGTACTATTCTAAACTAAGTAACTAATAATTCTAAACTATGCTTGTTATTATTTTTTTCTTAGTTTATTCATTAACAACTTTTTATTATTATTTTTTTAATCTATGACGAGGGAAGGAGGTTGGATACATTTACTGGCGACTTAGAATTTTTTACTGGCTACCAGATTTTATCAAATTTGTAAAGTCCTGATCTTGTTGCAGCAAAAGGCAAAATTAGGAAGGTATGATTGACAAATTTTGTCAAGATGGGGTCGTATGAAAATTAAAAAAGTGTAACTGTTAGAAAATTAATGGCTACTGTTTCCTTCATATAATCTTGTTTCCCATTTTTCTTTGAACACTTTTACAATTTATATTACCCACTAATCTCAAATAGCTAAACATTAAGGTTGGTTCGTTGGTTGATTTATGACGGCCGGTTATCTACACGAGGGGTATAGTCCTAGCGGGAGTGCCCTCCGTGGAGTCTTTCTAAGGGATCCTAACCAGTATTTACGGCAAGGTTCGAAGAAAACCACGAAAGACTCCGCACGGTTAGGTCGACGAGCGCTGCAGGGGTTTGAACCCAGCACCTCCCGTCTACCAGCTTTGAGAGCAGAACCTTTCAGCCATTGGTGGGGCCTAAACATTAAGGTGGTTCTCAAATTCCCTGCTCAAGAACGCGAAACTTTCTGACACATTTTCAGGCACATTTTTTTTTTAATTGGCAGGCCTAACTATTGAAGCGATTTGGAATCGAATAGTGTTTTCCATTTTTTGATAAATAAATTACCTATCTAGTTATAAGCTATTCTTGTCGAGTGACGACATGTTTTTCCCCTTTCTCGCGCTGTCGAGTCGGAGATACGTTTCAAAACGTCCACTTTGATAGTCTGCTGCCCGTACCAAAAAATGGAAAACACCATTCGATTACATAGTTTCTGAATAAAAAAACCTTCCAATTTCAAGTGCTTCCGAACAAAAATGGCCCCACCAGTGGCTGAGAGGAATTATTGTATATTATACTCTTATTTCAAAAAATAATGCCCCTCGAAAAATAAAGAAATTGTCAATGAACTAAGGGGGTTGTTAGCCCCATGCCCCCCCCCCTTTTTTATACTTAACCAATGAACCTCAATTTGTTGCTCTCAAAGCTGGTAGACGGGAGGTGCTGGGTTCAAAACCCTGTCGCGATCGTCGACCTAACCCTTCGGAGTTTTCCGTGGTTATCTTCGAACTTTGGATAAATACGCTTTAGGATCACTTTAGAAAGACCCCCACCGAGTGACTCTCCCCGCCGGTCTATATCCCTAGCGCAAATAATAAGCCATAACAAATAACCAACCAATCAACTAACCATCCGAACAAAAATGAATTCAGAAATGCGTCAGAAAGTAGCTTCTTTGGATTTGAGAACAACCTTAAAGCGCGTTCCAACCTTTTTGAGACACTCTGTAATATACAGGAAATACCGTTAGAATACAACACAATGTGATCAGCTAACAAGCTATTTTAATAACATAGGATTTTCTGTGTTATATAACATGAATAACAACAATTGACCTCATTCGGAAAATGTTAAACGGTAATTAAAATTCAGCTGTTTTTTGTTAAAATAATAATAATAACAATAATAATAATACTTGTTCTAGATTCTCAGACTTTTTCAAACGAGTAATTTTTCTTTAATATATTGTAGTAATAGGTTTTACAGTTTTTAAAATATTTCATTAATTCAGCAGCAGTTTTGTTATACTGAATGTGTTACGAGTAAAAAATAAACAGAAGAGAAACACAAATTACCAAACTGAAATTATAATCATTTATATCAGAAACAAGAAATAATTATCAGTTATAAATTATCAAATGCAGAACGCATGTATCGTAAAAACTTGCCATTGAGGATTTTATTTAAAATTAATGTGTGTGTATTTCAATGTGATGTATTTATGGCTAAAAAAATTAAAGAGTTGGAATGTGTATGACGCCTTTTAAAATATGACTATTTTTGAAATACCCTTTGAAACACTGTCGTTATTATTAAAGTTATTTTTTTTAAAAAGAAGGGTGTTTTTTTATCTATAAATGTGCTGTATCTTACTATAAAACCCGCAGTGTAGATATATGAAATACTATTTTTATGTTCCAAGATGTTTAATGAATTAGAAAATTAATTATTAGAAAATATTTTAGTTTTAAAATGAACAAATATATATATATATATATAAAAGTCTTTTAACATTATAGGACTATTTTTGCACATACGGCAAATATCTAGCTTGTTACAGAATTGGCTAATTTTTAATACTTGTTCTAGCTACTTACACTTTTCAAAATTAGAGTTTATCTTAATTTTTCAATGATGTATTTCGCAATTTTAAATTTTGTTCATTAATTCAGGCAATTTTGACTATGTAGCTGGTAAAAAGAAAAACACAAATTATAAAAATTAATAATAATAATTTATATCAGAAACAAGAAATAATTTCCATTAGCAAATGCAGAACTCATGTATGGTGAAAATTTGTCATTGGGGATTTTATTATTGTGTGTCAAACTAATGTGTGTCAAAGGTACTGTGTGTATTTCAATGAGCTGTATTTATGCCTAAAAAAGTTAAATGTTCGAATGTGTATGAAGGCTTTTGATATATAATTTTTTAGCAAATATTCTATGAAATAGAGTCGTTATTATTAAAGTTATTTATTTTTTAAAGAACGGTGCATTTTTTTTTATCTGCAAAGTTATTGTGTTACTATAAAGCTCGCTATCTATCTATATATCTGAAAAAGCTAATTTTATATCCTAACACGTTTAGTGAGTTTTATTAGAAAATATTTTAGTTATAAAATGAATATATATATATATATATATATATATATATATATATATATATATATATATATATATATATATATATAATTATAATATCTATGAATTTCAAAAAACATATCAAGTTCTATTCTACTTAAATCTCCAAAGAGATAATCAATGATACTGTGTATACAGAATACCACATAGCTAATAATTAACATGTGCAAACATAATATTACCATAGCTGATGCTTCAATGGTAATTGGCCAAATTTTACTCATACCAAAAGAATATTAAAAAAAGAAAAGTAAACACAAATGGATTAACAAATTAAATATGAACCATACACAATGGAAAATTGGACCACATGAGAATTAAATATGAATTGGACATGGAAAAACACATGCACATGTACTCATCAGCCTGGATGCACCCACATGTGTTTTAAATAATAATTCAGTGTTTCATAATTCTACTGGCATAATGCTAAGATCAGTAGAATCATCCAGGTACACTGAATTATTACCAGACAACAATTGGAAATATTAAAATTTGGAAATATTTAAATAGGAAATAAAAAACCATTAAGAAAATACAATATATTTCACTCACATCGATTATCCAAAAAACTGTAATTAACACCTCACTAAATTACCACGAGATAACAGTTTTGAAATAATAAAATTGGAAATATGAACGCGTAAAGTGTAGATAAAATATTTTACTCACAATAATTATACAGAATCCGTAAAATGTCACAACGTCTACATAATATTCACATCCACATGGCAATGCATCATACATGTTAACTAAGTCGAGTTGAGAGAAATGATTTGTAAGACAAGTTGAGAGCACACTTTTTTTAAATCACAACCCCATAAATGACACCCAATCACAAAATGATTCAAAAACACTCAAAATAATTCTGGTTTTAATACACTTATAACAAATATATATCCGTGAATATATATTACTCCATCCAATTTTAATTCCTGAAAGTAAAATTAATATACAATCAATAGCTCCCTCTATAGTTAAATTAAATATAATATTAACAATATTATCTACAACTACCTGAAAGGTAAAGTGTCGCCATCTTTTGGTATTATAATAGTTCATAATTAATATTTAGTTAAATATCCACTTTATTAGTTACATACTCACTTCATTAGATTTATTTATATAAATAAACTTTAAAAAACAATACTAACTTGTAGTTTTACTTAAAATTCAAATAAAATATAATACTACTATATGAATAAATCTACACAGAATTAATTCAACTTGCACAGCATTTCAGATATTCTTAACAAGAATATATTATGTAAAAGAGATATTATTTTAATTCAAATTATTTTTGCTGCCAGCTGTGTTAATCCACTGATATTATAGACATTTATTAAATAATTAATGTTTTATTTTTACTACTACTTAAATATATATTAGACTTGTTTTTAAATATTTAATGTTTAATTTATACTACATTGTAAATATATTTTATATTTATAGATTAATTTAAATATCTAATTAAATAATTCATAAACAATTCAAAATATCTCAAAATTTATAATGTTGATAATTAATAGTATTACTACTGTTTTTCAATCAAATTAATGCAATGCAGTAATTAAAATACTTGTTAATTTTAATTATTCATAGACAAAAATAAAAACTATATATATTTATTTTTATATATATTGCAAATAGATATATATATATGAGTTATAATCACCAATGTTATCATTGTATAATTTAATTTGTTATTGTATAAGTTAATTTATAAATGTATGAAAACTGCACATCATTAATACCTTAAACAGAGGTGATCGGCAACGCACAATCACAACTATACAAAGTATAAATAATGTTCAATCAAATATTAAATTTCCTAATATGTTATAATTGTAATTATGTATGTTATATTTGTAATTTTCTACATAAAGTGTATATAATGTTCAAACAAATATTAAATATTAAATTTCCTAATATGTTATAATTGTAATAATGTATGTTATAATTATTATTTTCTATATCTTTTGTTATATGTTATCGCACACTAAAACAATAATTTATTACATACCATGTTTATATTTAAATTATATAATAAATGTTATTTAAAAGAGTTGATGATTGAATTTATCATAAAAATAGGATATCCATATATTTTTGCTTGATCTCGAATATATCTAATATTTTTGTTTTTATTTATATCTGAGCATAAGTATTTTATACGATGTAGATAATTGATAATTATATTTTTATAAACAGATTTATGTAAACATGAAGCATAATTGGTAAAAATATTTACTTTAAATGGGAAATCAAATCTCTTATCATAAATATCAAAAATTAATTTATAATTATTAGTAATATTAATTTTTAAGTCAAGAAAGTTTATATTATTATTAATTAAATCATTTTCGCTTAATTTAAGCTGAGTAGGATAAAAATTGAGTGGTGATGTGCAATTTTTTTCATTGAAATAAAATATGATAATGTCATCAATATAGCGATAAAATACATAATCATTGTTCGGACTTATATTTCTTTCATAATAATATAAGTAAAGGTCAGAGAGAATACTAGATGCGGTTCCGCCCTGCGGAATTCCCTGGCATTGTTTATAGATAATATTGTCATATATAATGTAATTATTATGCAATGTAAAATTTAGTAAAGTTTTAAAAAAATTTACTGAAATATGTTCTTTTAATTTTAATTGAGATTTAAATTCTTTAAATAATATACACATTGTTTTATGTAAGTCTTTTATATCAATGTTATTAAATAAATCATTAAAATCCAATGTTTTTATGAATTTTACCGGATTGATATTATGTATTTTATTAATGAGTTGAAAACTATTTTTTAGGCAATGTTGGTTATTATGTTTTAGCGTTATATCATATATCTGCTTTAAAATATTAAGTAGTAAATTGCTTGCATTTTTATTATATGTGTTACAACCGATGGTAACAGTGCGAAATTTAATAGGATTTTTAATATATATATATACAAAAGTCTCTACTAAATATAGGAACTGTTTTTGCATATACGTCAATTATCTATAGCTTGTTACTGAACGTGATAAACTAACAACGTATTTTAAGAACAGAGCGGTTTCTCAGTTATATAACCTGACAAAAAATGGCCTCATTCGGAAAAATATTTATTCAACTGTTATTTGTGACTAATTTTTAATACTTGTTTTATTTTCCTACATGTTGCCAAACGAGCATTTTATCTTTAAAATATTTTTTTAATAATGCATTTCGCAATTTCTTTGTTAGACATTCTGTTAAGCGGAAAAATTTTAATATTTTAAAATTAAGGATAAATAAAAAAGTAGGTCGGCAATATCTAATATAATGAAAACCGTAAAAATAATTTTAATTTTCTTGGCTTATTTTTATTCGTTTAATAAATTTAATAACTTTTCTGTTTTATAGTTTTTGTATTACAATTCCTTTAAAATGTTGGTGGTTTTTGTAAGTTTTCGCGATTAGATTTTTTTTTTTTTTTTTTTTTTTTTTTGTGATTTTAGCATAACAATTTTTGTTTTCACATTAATTGCAACAACATTTTTGTTATAATAAAAGCGTAAAATTACAAAGATAAGCCTATAAGAAAAATACAAATTAACAGAATAAGATTAAAATCGTCAGAATAGAGCAGTTTTAAGGTTTCATAAAAAGGAGCTACAAGATCTGGAACAGATGCTTTACACTCACGCACCGATGTTTGGCGACTTTTTGGTTGGCGCGATTTTCAAGTCCGCGCCAAACCAATAACTTAATACAATAGCTATGTTGCCTTTAAAGGAAAAAAATCTCCTAAATTTGGCGACTTTTTTCCTTTTTATACCCGATTTAAAAAAAAAAAAAAAAAAACTGTGCGTGAGTATATGCCATCATTGCCCAAGATTTAAACAAGCTAAATTAACAGAATAAAATGTGCTTTATTTTGTTACTATTGCATGTATAAATTCTGTTATGCAGCTGAAAATACTTACTCGAGTATTGATAACTTCCGAATGCACAATATTTCGGGTTAAGAAAACTGATTAATATATTGAAAAAACTACTTCGCAATGTTTCTGAAAATTCCGAGCACCAAAATAAACTTTTGTTTCAGAAACGCTTCTTTAAATCTCAAATTGTGTTTCTGGGGTTTTTAAGTGCGTTCGTAGTTATATAAATACGTGGCACCTATAGTCGTCGTCTGGTCCGTCCGTCTGTCCGCATATAACAACGCAAAAACTACCCAAACGAGTGGTTTAAAATTTGATATATATAATCGTTGCAGAATTTTGTCGAGTCCTTTCAAATTTTATGAAAATCGAATCCAAACTTAAAAATATATTAATAAAAGTTTACTTCATTCTATTAAATCCTATCATACGTAATCTATATAATAAAATCGCAAGTCATGTGACTGAGGAATACGGGCTGAACATTTCTTTTTTCATATGCCAGGCGGTCATTTTTATTCAAAATTATTTTTTTTCGAATAAAATTGCGTAAAAGTTACATTTTTAGAAAGGTCGTTCAAGAAAAATTATTTGTTTAAGAGATGAGTTACATTAAAAAATGTATAGATTCTGAGATAACTTCAGTTGAAAGTAGGTTAACAGCCCAATATTTATCCCAGTATCCCTTAAAGTAAATATACACAAGAGATTCGTTCATCGTGAATCATAGAAATATTAAAACATGGAGGTAATCGGTCGCAAAGCAAAATCTCCATGGTGAATTTTGCAGTGGTATCTGGGGTCGATAAAGAAATTCGCATCTGTAAGCGTGGCATCATACGTAATAAGAGAAAAGAAAGGTATGCTCATTTCCCTCATAACAGACGATAAAATTCCTTTCACTAAAATAATAACGAAGATTTTTTTTTTATATATTGTAAAACTAGTTATAGTAAGAACGCACCTCATTTGTCACGTTTAACGTACAATTTCCAACTTGTTTAAAATAAAGGGACGTTTTTCAGAATCGTGTGTAACTTGAAAAAGTTATATTATATTTTCGTAAAACTTTTTGCTAGATCAAGAAACATTTCTCTTTCTTTTTTATATTAATTTTTTTAAATTGTTTTATTCTGAAATACTCGAAGAATCTTATTAATATTGTTATTTTTAGAGAAAGGTGTTTTTTGTCTCTGAAAATATTATGCAGTACATAAAACCCACTGTCGATTTTATATTCTGACACAGTAATGAACTAAAAATAAAAGTAAAAATACTAGAATTTATAAAACATTCTTTCATAAGCATTCAATGTTTATCTTTAAAATCACGCCTAATTCCATGACTGTTGTTCATGTAGTTTCCGTTAGAATATGTTAATTTAATGTTGCCCCCGTTTATTGAAAATTAACCGCTTTGGTTTACGCTTCATGGACAGCGCGAACTATAGAATTTATTTTTAAAAATATTTATTTTTGCTGTGTTTCTTTTTTTAAACAAAGCAACAGGAAAGAAAAAAGTATCTTTAAAACTATCGGTTCAGAATTTCTAAATTTTTTCCTCAACGTATAACTATAATTTAATTGACATTAAACTATTAAATGATAAAAAAGTATTTAAAAAATATATTACAATCTTTATGTTTTATTTATATTTTCTACTTTTTACTGTTTAAAATATTTCGTTGCTGCAGTTTCACAGCCACTTGGCACACTGTGGCGAGCGTGGTTTGGCGCATCATTAACTCCAATATTATACAAGTAAACATAGTTACAACCATAGATAATATTTGGTGATTTATCATCTGCGAACGGATTAGAGAAAAAGCCTTAAAATTAAATTACTAACATCCGTCAGGATGAAATGTCGGAACATTGAATCGAATAAACTTAAAAGATAACATTTAGAACATATATAAATATATTAATTTTATGTTTACTGTTTAGTGTTTAATAGTGTAAAAGTAAGTTTGCAATAACAGTTTTTGAATCTTCATTTTCAAGTGTTTATTCAAATGTACTCAAATGCTAATTTATCAGCAAGTGTTCCCATTCTTCTAATTTCGTCGAGCCTATCCTTTGCGAAAGGCACTTCAATGAGAACGTTACTCTAAACGACGAACTCTACTAAAAGTGACATAAGTTACC
Organism: Maratus michaelseni; assembly: GCA_963931845.1. Lineage (NCBI taxonomy): Eukaryota > Metazoa > Arthropoda > Arachnida > Araneae > Salticidae > Maratus > Maratus michaelseni. Next base: position 324,076,259 of record OZ007590.1, read on the forward strand.
CCAAGTGACAACTCCTTTGGACCAATGTCAACTGCAAATTTTGACAAAGTTAAACCCTGGGATTTGTGTATGGTAACAGCGTATGCAACTGTTAAAGGAAACTGAGTTCGGGAGCATGAGACATTTGTTTTCTTTCCAAGATTTAGAAATAGGTGTGACAGGGAAAAGTCTTTTAGTTAGAAAGGGACCATGATAATCATCAAAATCAACCATTACAGCCTGGGGCAAGCCTGGAGGCCTTAGTCCTCACCCGTAGACAGTAACTTTTATTGTACCAAGTGCACCGTTTACCAATCTTGCTCCCTCTGTCCACAGCTCGGTACATAACATAACTCTGCATCCAACTGCTAAGAAAAGTTCATCATGAAGTCCACAGATGCGTGATCATATTCACTCTATCTTGCTATTTGATTATTGTGCTTTGCTAATATTCTTGCCACTGGCCATTTTGATTTACGAAGCATTTCTTGAATATGTTGTTCAGCTTGCTTGTTTGTGGGAAAAGGTATATGGCATCTTGAAATTTTTTAAGTTCAGCAGGAGTCAGTATAGCTTTACTTAGTTGCATAAGGGATGCGTATTGATCGCTTGTAACTTGGCTCACAGAAAGTGAATCAAAGGTTTCTCGAAGCTGTCTTTCCTGATCGTCATTTTGTCTCATTGACTTTGTTAAGGTGAAACATTTTTCAAAAGTTCTAAGCACTGTTTGTCCGCGCAAAGCCAAAATGTTTTTTATAGAATGTCGTTTATATAGAGGGGTGTCTTTTACAGTCTGTAGTTGCCTAATATCTCGAATGAGGTAAACAAAAACGTCTCCAAAAGTCTTAATTATCTGGTTTACCTTCGCGACATCTTTGCTCAAAGGCAGCCATCAGACGACATCCGATCACTGAAAATTCATCAATAATGAGAAAAGTCACTAGATCCAAGCTGAGCTTTAGATTTCTTGCTGCTTCACTTCCTAAATTTGTGAATGGTTTAAAACACGTTGATACTTTTAGTGCAGAGTGAATTGTCTAATTGCAGCAGTACTTGTTGAAGACAAAACCATGATAAGTTCCGGACGTCACGCTCGGTAACTCTTTTACGAATTTCTTTGATTACCGTACTCTTTCCGGCTCCAGATTTCCCAATAATAAAAGTGCACTTAGGATAATTTGTAACTCTTGTTTGTAAAGACGAAAGCTGCTCTGTACATAAGTGAAGTATCTTTTGCTGCTCATCTGTAAATCTGATGTCAGAATTATCATAATTTTGATGTACTGTAAACTGTTGTTCTTTACAATAGTTCTGAAACACAGTAAAATTCTGATTAAGGTAGCTATCACTTTTCTACCCACATGCATGATCAATCACGCGTTGCTACAAAAAATCTTCGTTTGTCGGCACAGGGACTATCGTAGCTGCGGTCATATAAGGATTAATCTCGCGGTATTCTTCTTGCAGCCTTTCTGGCTCATGTAAACTGCTAACAGCAGGAAAATCAATTTCTTCCTATGTATCAGTCCTTAAGTCATTGAATGCCTCCTCCCATGACTGATACACAAACGGCAATAAAGAGTCAGAATTTTCTCTCCAAAGACAATTGAGTAATACTTGCTGCCTTTAGTATTCTTCTGTTAGAGTTTGGTCGTGGCACAGACTTACTATTTTTGTTCTGATGGTCGTGGTTAAGGGGTATAAGAGGGAAAAACTCAGACAACTGCATCTTTTCCTCTTTGATGATCTCTTCTTACCGAGACAGATTTAGGCACACTTGAAAAGCGTGCAATAAGCAAGTCTCTCCGGTGTCCGGGCGCTTGCAGTATTTTTGAACAATGCCTTTTGAGGATCTTTCATCGCTTGCAACGTTAATCTCTTCCCAGTTCTTATCTTGTCTGCGAACCTGATTACGGACATTTCTTTATGCATACATACATGCATGTGAATACTAACATATATACATATGAATACTTACATTACATATTAATACATATATACATACTACATGTAATGAATAAATACACGACTTATTTTTCGCTATTTCTTTAGTTATTATCTGCTGGCATGCAGCGGATACGGAAGCACGTAAGAAGTAAAACTTCTAAAAGTCAATCTATATCATAAATCATAAATGTGTGCGTCAGTAATATTGACCTCATAACAATGAGGACAATTATAGGGTTAAAATGCATACAACAATGGAGCTAATGTTTTAATTAATAATTCAAACAATCGCAATGTTATCTCTATGGAGAAATCTAAATTTTTTTGGGCGACGTTTCGTGAAATTAGAATTGACGAATATTTTAGATTTTCAATCTCCGGCGATATTTTGACATTATCGAACTCCAGCTCAATTTTGGTGTCAATCCGACTAATATTTTGGGCGCTATCGTGTTCATAAAAGTGTAACTTTTCACGGGTAGCCGGAGCTTTGCTCCGACAATTAATTTATAATTAAGTTCTGCAAATATTCAAATATTGTATTGTCATCGGAAACACACCTGTGTACATAATTTTAAATTTCTAGCATTTCAGGAAGTGAGCGTGAAAGCTATTATAAAATTCCATCTTTACACACAAAAACCAAGTTAAATAAGAGTGCAATAAAAATAAATTAAATGTGAAAGGTGCCCAGTCGCACTAAAAAAAAAAAAATCTTTTATATATACGGCAAATAACTACAGCTTATTAAAAAATGTGATTAAACTAAGAAAGTATTTTAATAACAAGGTTTTTTTCTGGGTTATATACGATGAATGACAGCAGATGCCCTCATTCGAAAAATGTTTAGCGGTAAATAAAATGCAGCTGTTATTTGTGACTAATTTTTAATTTTTGTTCTAGTTTTTTAAACTTTTCTTCCAGGCAATTTTTTAATTATATGTTATACAATTTTTTTGTGAGGCATTCAGCTGAACAGATTTTTTAAAATTATTTAAAATTTCTGATAAGTAAACAAACAACATGTTTTTAAGACGGTATTTTTTATCCAATATAATAAAAGTGGCATAAAAATAATTTAATTTTCTTGCTCCATTTTAATTCGTTTATTACATTTAATTAACTTTCTGTTTAATATTTCTTATGTTAAAGTTTATTTGCGAGGTTAGTGGTTTTTGTATGTTTACTCAATTTGATTTTTTTTTTCTTATATTGATTTCAATATAATAATTTTTAAGTTATTAAGCAACCATTTTGTTACTGAATACGAAAGGGATAAAAAGTCCCCAAAGAAAAGCTCAAATTATCAGAATAAGCTTAAAATTATCAGAATAGAGAATTTTTAAAGCTTCATAAAAAATCTTAAAAATAACATATACAGCAGACGCCCTTAAATCCGCATAGCTTAAAACCAGAGGTTTTGCGGATTTCTGGATACTGTTTTGTTTACATTTTTAAACAGTAATTTGAAATTAATAACGCACTCGAAATTATAATGAATGCTTAAAATAATGTATAAAGATTAAGAAAATAAAAAATATATATATCAACATATTAAAAGTAAAGGTTAAGTAAATAATTAATAATGCATAACTAAATATGCAGAATGATGAGATAATTTGTTCTTGAATTATTCAGTGAAGCTCTCCTTATAAATGTACACTAACAATTCCCATCAAAATCTTTAAATAACAAAGTTTTATTTCATGTGTAGCCATACTTAATAACCAAAAAAAGATTGATCAATACATAAGTGTATTTGATAAAAATATTGCGATCACCACTGATATCCGCACTATCTTGAAAATTTTCAGAAATAAATGTATACTTCCATCATGAGAAAACATGAGTTCAATCATATTAACCAGCATTCCATATTAAAATGTGTAAAGAATAATAATAATAATAATAATAATAATAACTTTAATTTTTTACCTACATCTTAAGTGTAAATTTAATTGTTTACATCTGAAACGATGTGCGGATTTTAGGCATTTGTGAATTTTAGGGTCGCGGATTTGAGGAAGTCTACTGTATATATATATAAACATATAATAAAACATTTTGTATATATATAGTAAGATTTAAAATTTGCAATACATATACTCTTTAAAAAGACTATAATGGCGTTATATAATTGCGTTAACTATCATGAATAAGGAAACTTTCTCCTCCCCCCCCCCCCCCCCCCAGCAAACTATCAGAGTTGAATTCTGCAGGGTTTTTTTTTTTTAATTTTATTTTTACTACTACTTCTTTTTTCTTTTTTTTTTCTGAAAATTTAACTACATGAAATTGTCTTATTGGAAAATATTTCATTCTCAATAACTTTCTTGAGATGTAAAAATTTCTTGGAATTTAGAACGAACTCAAAATTTATAATTCAGCGGATTTTTTTCTTTTAGGAGCTATGGTGAAATTGACTTTCCAAATTTTAAAACACTGGGTAATTTTTCTTTCGCAATCATTGAGATGATTGCTTTCTAAGCTTCAAGTATTTATAGCTTGAAAGTATCCTTCAAATGTTCTTGCTTATTATTACACAGGGTGATTATTAAAAAAAAAATATCTCAATATATGAGCCCCTAACTATCCTACCGTTCACAGAAACTGAATGAAATTTTGGCTTAAAGTATTTTGTAGTAATGCGCTTAAGAATCATATGAAAAACAACAGTTAAATTCTAACAATTACAGTTGCAGTGAGAAAATTTCGAAATTTTCAAATGACAACACCTACTTTTTTTTAATTGGCGTGCAATCTTCATATGAAAAAAGATAAAACGCGTTGGAATTGTACCTGTAGCACGAAAATCGTCGGCGCTAGACAGACTAAGAAGAAAAGTGAAAACAACCAATAAGGACAGGGAAGCAGCAGAAAACAAAACATTTTATTGTGTTTCACATATCAGCACACACGATGCCACTTTGCATGTGGCAAATAGTGGCTAGCACTGAACAATAAAATGTTTTACTTTCCTGTCCTAGCACCAGCGATTTTCGTGCTACAGGTACCTTTTGGTTGTACCTACAGTATCTACAGGTTGTACTGTTTTTTATGGTTTTTTCACTATGAAGAACACATTCCAATACAAAAAAGTAGGTTTGCCATTGGAAATTTTCGAAATTTTGTCGCTGTAATAGTAACTCATAGAGTTTAACTGTTGTTTTCCATATGATTCTTGAGCGCTTTGAACTTACTTCAAAATATTTAAAATCAAAATTTCATTCAGTTTCTGTGAACGGTATGATAGCCAGGGGCTCATATACCGGGATAGTTTTTTTTATAATCACCCTGTATATTACAGACAATACAGATTCAAAGTAGTTTTTTGTATGTCCAATTCTCCATGTCGTTATACGACCAGACGCAAAATACGTAGCTGCTTTCTGAATAACAGATAATTGTTAGGGTGGAGGGGACGACTTTAAGAGATTGCTTCTTACCTTGTTGCACTGATATTTACTTATTGCGCTCATATTTACTTATTGCATGCCAGTTGGCGTATCTTAGTGAGAGTGATTTGGCACAAAAGACAAAAAAATGTTTTGTATCAACTCTTGTTTGCTATCCACGTTCATTTTAAATCCCACTGTTTCCAATATAGTTTACTTTGACACTCAGTAGATAGGCGATCATATATTATATTTTTTTACGTGTCCCTGTAAAAACATTTATACGATATGACGGGGATGGTGAACATTTTTACGTTCGCCCGCCATAAATTCACAAATAATATCTATGAACATTGTAACGTACCAAAATTTTACACTAAAAAAATACAGAATATGCTGCTTATACGGCGAAATTCGTCAACAGAATCGGTCACTTTCATTCACTAAATAACTAAAACCAAAAATCAAAGTCGGTGCATTTTCATGTCTTTCATTTAATAAAATTTTGATTCGAAAATATAATTAATTTAGGGCCACGTACTGTAATAAGGAAAACAAGCAGATAAGTGTGATCGAAGATCTCACAAAGGGTTTCGTTTAATATTCCTTTCAAAAGACTGTATCATTTAATTAGTAAATCCAAATCATTTATTTATAATGATCCTTATCATTTATCAATACACTTTATCAATGAAAACATAGATGGCAGGATTATTAAATTTAATAATAAAGTAATTACCAGAGGAAGCTATTTTTTAAATCAAATTAAACATCTTCAAGAACTGTTTTTCCGACAATTTCAACAGCATATGTTTGTATATCTGAATGTAAAAATCGAAAATTTCAACTTCTGTCGTCAAGAATAGAACCCGGATCCTTTGGATTAGGAGGAAAACGCACTACCGCAGAACCATCTAGTCTACGCGAAAAAGACTGAAATTAAGGTTCTGTTTTAAGTTCTAAGTAAATCGTAGAAATGGTCGAATGTCATTAAATTAACTAATTAAATTAACTAATTTAATTAAAATAGTATAAGACTTTTTTCAAAACTTTATGGTTTGTCGTGTGAGAGGAGGTATTAAGCTATAAGTATGCAAAATGTCAAGTCTTCAACTTATACACTTTCCGAGTACGAACTCTGTGACAGACAGACACGGGAGTGAGGCGAATAAGGTTTCGTCAGTAAACGAAACTCTAAAAAAAAAAAAAAAACGTAGTATTAATGCAACATCTAACTTATCACAATCAAACTTCCATAAAAATTTTAGATGCAGGAATATGACATCTACAAAAGTAGTGTCGTTTCAACGGCCAAGTATCAAACCTCTACTAAGGCCAAGCATCAAATATCTGCTAAGACCAAGTGCAATGGACCCATGAGCTTCACCTTCGAACTCCTCGTGTTTGAGAAAAGCACACTCATAGGCATAGGGATGAGTGGGCAGCAACAACAACAACAATAATAATAATAAAACTAATTACTAATTATTCAACAACAGAGACATGTAATGTCATACTACTGTATGTTAATTTTGATAAAAACCCACCTTACGCGCCCCCACTTCCCTGTCTCCCCCTCCTTTTAAGCCTGTTCGAGCAACGAATATTTTTAAGTTGTCAAGCCTTGTTATATCCCTCCACCTTTTACTGGTCAAGTTTCGCATATGCATAGTAACTTCTTTTATGCATAAAAGAAGAATGACAGGACAAGTTTTAACGGTGGAACATCGTTATCATAATCTTCTTCTGATTCTATCATGTACTTGCCTTCCCACATGAAGTATTACATCTTCATGAGATATTAATACGATTTAATGAATTATTTACGCTGTTCGTCCCACCCTGTTTCCTTTTCACCGTTGAATGTTACATGAAACCAGCAGTAAATAACGTCGAAGTTCAGTGCCACGACATTACGGACGCCTTTTTCCTTCAAGAAATTCCGTCCCGAACGACGAAGAAGACGTGCTCCGTCATTTCTTAAAGGAAGTTGAAACGCACGACGGCCGTTGACACTTTACCTTGTTTTCTGGACATTTGAATATCAAATAGCCATTATAAATAGCGGCGAATGCTGAGCAGGAAAGGGAAGCAGTTGGTCTATAGGTCAGTGGAGAACAAGTTTAGATTCACTTCTAGCCGACGACGTGCATGCACGGCAGCGAAACCAAAGGGTAAAGGGGGAATGCGTAATAATTGAGAGTTGTTCGTTTTAGGTCGTTTGTTAAACCATTTCTCGATTTCGTTTAATTGTATTTTGAAGCATACTTGTGAGAAAAAATTAATTACTTTATCAGTATTTCAGTTTTAGTTCAAGTGGTATTTAAACTGTTCGGCGTGCCTCCCTGGTACTTTCCCCATGGGGGACTCAATAACTTTCCACATTGATTTTATCTTAAACTTTGGTAAAGCTTTTTTTAATTTTAGTTTGAAATTTTTTTTAATTAAAATGAATGCTTCTGATTTTACTTAGTGTGTGTTTCGTGTTTTCAATTTTCTAGATAATGTTATTTTTTAAATCTTTATACTTCAAAAACGCTTTTTTCGAAATTTATTTCTTATCTTGATGTTTAAGATGTTAAAGTTTGATTATAAGTTTTATTTTTATCACATAGAGGTTGTTAAAAAAAATGTAGGCACAATTTATTCTCTAATAACTAGCATTTTCTTCTTTTTCCTTTCTGGTTTAACCTCTTGAAGGGCGGTGGGATATTATATATCCCACTTAATTTTAATCTCGATATATGACAATGGCACCAAAATTTTAGATTAAAATTTTGCTTTTATAATGTACGTGAAGAAAAGTTTTTACTTATCTTTAAATAAATTTGTTCGTAAATCCTGATGCCATTCAATCATTTCAACATTTTAGCGACAGAAGTACTTTTCCCTTGAAGGGTTAACTAACTTGAATAATAGTTAAAACCAGACTAAACTTTGAATGAAGGAAATTTATTCTAAAATGTGACTTCCCAGTAACATTTTGCTCAACCCTGCAAATGAATAAAGTTGATAAAGGATTAGGGTTCATAAGCCGTGTTTTTGGCCCATGAAATAAGACTAAAACTCGATTTTGTTATACTGACTTAATTATTTCACTTTTTAATATTACAAGGTTTATCCTGTACGATTTTAACAAAATTTTCTGCATTTTGTTCGTTTTTATATAACTTACACAAGATCAAAGTTCGTATTATTCGTAGTTTTTGGATGACAAATACGCAATTTCTCCTAATTTTACCTCAATTATTTATGTGAGCGCAATCGTGCAACACTTTCTTCTTTACGTATATTATAAAATACATCAAAATGTACAATATATGTAAAAATAAAAGTGTTGCAAAGCTGCGCTCATAGTAAAATATCAAAAAATATATTAAAAATTGAGGTAAAATTAGGAGAAATTGCGTATTTTTCATCAAAAACTACGAATAATACGATCTTTGAGCTTGTGTAAGTCATATAAATCCGAACAAAATGCAAAAAATATTGTTGAAATCGTACAGGATAAACCTTCTAATATTAAAAAGGGAAATAATTAAGTCAGTATAACAAAATCGAATTTTAGTCTTATTTCATGGGCCAAAAACACGGTTTATGGACCCTGATCCTTTGTCCACAAGCGACAGGTAAAGTTAGGACTTTCAAAATCGAATGTCCATCACATTTTAAAAGTACGGAAAAGTTACATTCCAAGATTGGTCCACATTCTTCTACATTATTTTTCTCATACTTTGCATACACTTTTTGTAACAGTTTGGCTTTATGTATACAATTAATTAAACAATAAGTGCATGAAAAACATTTCATATTTCCTCTCATAATTACTACTCTACATTGGAAGAGTTACATTCCAAGATTGGTCCACGCTTTCAACGAAGATGATCCGGACTGTTATAATCTTTAATGGTATAATCATTTAAGTTATGTATATGTTATGGTCAATATTGTAAATTCGGTAATTATTTATAATAACTGGTTATTATGAATAAGTACCGGTCAGAATAACATTCTGTATACATTTTTTAAATGCGTTGACTTTACCAAAAATTAAACAATAATTACATTAAACACATTTCATATTTTCTCTCATAATTACTACTCCAAAAAGTTACATTACAAGATTAGTCCACGCTCTCAATGAAGATGTTCCGGACCGTTATAATCTATAACGTTATAATCATTTAAATGAAAATATTTTTTTAAACACCCTGTATACATTTTTATAAATACCCTGGCTTTAACTAACGATGAAACAATAAATATATGAAGCACATTTCATTTTTTTCTCTCATAATTACATATAACCTTCATACACTGACGTCAGGAGAGGCGCATGCAGATTTTGGTAGATCGGGCAAACCGCCCCAGGCCTGACTAATGCAGGAGCATGCGGGACAGCTGCCCCCGACCCCCCCCCCCCCCCCCCCGTCATTTTGAGGAGCACCCCATGGGCGTTTTCGTTAAAGGGGAGCCAAATGTTAAAAATTGACCAAAAGCAAAATTGTGATTTTTCAAAGATTTAGGTGGGGGTGTGGGATTTCGCCTCTATACCATACCCATGCTCCCCTCATCCCTAAAATAAGAGAAACAACTACATCATCAGAATGCTAATGATTAAAATGTAATTGTAACAAGTTAGATGTCCGTTGTTTTCAAGAGAAATTCATTATTAATGTTCCTTGTAACAAGGTAAATTAAAACCATTAACGATGACCAATTAGGCGCATTTTTCTTTTAGACAACTTATAACATACGTATCATATTATGACAAATAGCTAAGAATGACTGAAAAATCTGTATTTACATTTCAACGGCTTGCACGAGCATTTATATTCCTATACAAATTAAACGTGTATTCTATCATCTTTCAAAGTTGTGATCATCTTTTTTATGATATGACAAATATATAACAAGGTAAATTAAAACCATTAACGATGACCAATTGGGCGCATTTTTCTTTTAGACAACTTATAACATACGTATTATATTATGACAAATAGCTAAGAATGACTGACTGAAAAATCTGTATTTACATTTCAACGGCTCGCACGAGCATTTATATTCCTATACAAATGAAACGTGTATTCTATCATCTTTCAAAGTTGTAATCACCTTTTTTATGATAACCTGTACAGAGATGTGAATATATTTAGTGCCGAATTTATGTATGAAATTTAGTCACTTCAGCATACTTTAAGAAAATTTTCTTTGGATAGCTAGAAAGGAGGGGGAAAAATGCTTAACCTGTGGCCCTAGATAGTCTATGTCGGACCTTTCAAATTGCAACTGAAAAAAAAAACTGGTTTAGGTGTGTTTTTATTTGCATAGATTTAACCTGTTAAATTCCTAAACTTTGCTTATTTTGGAAACGTTAATATTATATAGATCCAAGTAAGCTTCGTATAATAGAAATTCAAAAATTCTGCATAGTATGTTTTTTCAAACAGATATTTCTCGCGATATTTTTACAATTTGAAATTGAATACCTTTATAAGTAATAAAAGTTTACCCCGTATGTTCGTTTTCAAAATCATCTCCAATCAACATTATCTGTCAGCAATGATACGGCTCTTCATAAATATTATAATTTTTTTCTTTGGTTTTTAGATTATTTTGCATAATTTAGTAACATCTAACTTGTGAAATGTTCACGAACCATAATCAAGAAAATATGCATGTAAATTCAGATGTTCACATGTAAATGTAAAACGACATTTAATCAGTCATAATACATTAACTGGAGCGGAAAAAATATATAGATATTTTATTTTCTCTAGATTTATTTTTATTTCTTGCTAAATGACTAAGTTTAGAGATTAGCTAATGTCAACACTATTTTTTAAAAAGTACTATAATCGCTTTAGAAGTTTTCGAGAAAAGGGTATTGTTATATGTTAGCCGTTTTTTATGTGATCTTTCTTTTCTTTTTTAACACTTTCCCACATAGTTGAAAAGTGTTTATGACTTCGGTTTTCTCGGTATTATATGTTTTTATTTGCAGTGCCATTGAAATGAACAAACAATTGTTCAATGGTGCAATTAAAACCACTTTCCAGTTTACACATTTTACAATTTTCTTCTCTGTTCTTTTTTTTAACACTTTCCAATATAATTGAAAAGTATTCCGTTTGTCTGGTCGTCTGCCCGTGCTCTAACTCTCATGAATGTACTCTGATTGCCGTGCAATTTATATACTATGTTTTTAAAGCTTACTCTGGAATGTTCGCTATTTGAAAACGGAGTGCGTATATTATTTAAACTGACACTCAAAAGAATCCCGTTATATTACTGTCTATGAACAATAAATCTGGAGATGCGTTTTGAGATGTAGTATGCGTTTTTATGTTTAACTAAATTGTAATTAAGTAATATAATATTTTTTAAATGCAGGTTTAAACTGCTAAAGAAAAATTAAGGACTAAAAATATCTGCAAACAACATTATTGAAGCCAGAATTGCATCTCATTCATTCCATCAGATTTTCAGTAAAAACTGACCAAAGATAGTAAACGCAAAGAAAAACAAATTATATTGTAATTATATCCCTCGTTATATCCCCTCTAACGGGATACAATGAAATAAGTGCGATATAACCCAGGGAATTAAAAATTTAAGATTGATAACATACAAATAAGAAAATGATTTGTGTTGTCCCCAAGAAAATGATTTGTGCCCAAAATGTTAGTTTATATATACATATTACAAATTTCTTAGCGAAAATAAGAAAGACCACAATATTATAAACGTTTGTATATCCTATATATTAAGTCTGTTTTCAACATCCCTTTTTCTAAGCAAATAAAATATGCAGAACGATAAATGAGATACCATTTGAAAGCATTTTGAAGCGGCTTCTGACATAGTACACTCACATTTCATTAAAACATATACTTTGATTAAAAATTACAATTAATTAAAAATTAAATCGGCATTGTTTTCATAAATGAAATGGAAGGTTTTCTTCAAATTAGTGTTCCCACAAAAATAAAATACCGCAGCAATGATTATTATATATATAAAAAAAAAGTCCAATAAAGATAAAGTGGTACATAGTTGCTGTACGGGTTTATTTTATATTTATGATTAAAAAGCAAAATTTAAATTAAAATGCACATTTTATTTTTCTTTATACCATGTTTTTTTTTTTTTTTCCCCGAAACAGAGGATGTTACTCTCTAATGTAGTTAAAATACGATTGATATATAATTTTTTTTCTTTGCGTTTGCTATCTTAGGTCAGTTTTTACTGAAAATTTGATGGAATAAATGAGATGAAATTCTGGCTTCAATAATGTTGTTTGCAGATATTTTTAGTCCTTAATTTTTCTTTAGAAGTTTAAATCTGCATCTAAAAAATATTATATTGCTAAAAAATATTAGACTGCAGTGCGAAATATTCGCACGGGTCCAGTGGTAGTTGCATATGATATAGCTTATTTAATTTTTTAAGAGACTCGAAAACATAGCTATATATCCGAACGAGGGGCTATTATTGCAAATAACATATTTATGAATAACCATACATTTCATAAATTTTATTTACTATTTTTACATGTTTGTTGCTGACATTCGCAAATTGTTGCGCAGAATACATTTTGCGCAAAAGAAGCAACTTGCGATCACGTGGTTTGAAGAATAGCACTTTTTTTTGCCTGAAGTAGCACAGTGGCGTAGCGTCAGGGAATGCTACATCTCTTTACTAATAGTATTATGCACTAAATTTGGCCTTATATAATATTTGAACGTTATACGATTAAATAAGGCCAAATTTAGTATATAATAATACTTTTAATAAAATTATTCAGCATTCTCTGACGCTACGCCACTGAAGAAGCGTTAAAAGTAGTGTTAGCGCTCGCTAACAAACTATTTATTTTTTGTATTGCGCTACTCGCTACATTACATTTTTTTTAATGTAGCACGTTACACTACAAACTGCTACAAAAAGTAGCGCTACTTGTGACGCACTATTTTATATCACTGCATTAAACGATTAATATGCAATCGCGTTGGTTTACGGCTAAAAACGTTTAGATTTATCCACAAAAAAAACTTTTCTAAAAAAAAGTTGAAAAATTAAACGATAAAAGAAGAAGAAAAGTTTAAAAATATACACTGCTGGATATCCAAAATGCAACACCAAGAAGGACAAAATATATCAAAGCCAAATTTGTTTCAGAGATTACACATAGTATCAATGTTAATTGATTTGAAATACAGCCTTCTTTAAAGTGAGGAAGACGAGAAAATCAGTAAGAAGTGTTTCCTCCACGTCTGTCAATAACTGCTGCTACATGTCGCGGCATTGAGTAAAACAGGCTTTGGATGTGTTGTTGGGGAATGGCATTCCATGCTGCCTCCACACGTAGCCAAGCTTCATGTAGTATATCTGCGGGTGTGGCATGCTGAGATAGGCACTCTCAAATCATTGACCAGAAATTTTCAACGGGCGATAAATCTGGAGAACAGGCAGGCCAGGGTAACAATGCAAAATGCAATATGGTGGGCTAAGAAGAAAGCTTGAACATTGCGTGCAACATGTGGTTGCGCATTGCCTTGTTGAAATGTGGCCGCAGGCAAGCCCTGAAGGTAAGGAAGGAGAACAGGATGCAAACCTTCAGAGATGTAGCACTGGCTGGTAAGTACACTTTTAATGCGTAATGGTGTGGGAGTGAAATCCAATACCTCCCCACGCCATAACACCGGGTGCAGGACCAGTATGACGATGTAATAATACAACAGTTGAGCAGCTTCTCTCCACAGTGTCTCCAAACTCTATTCCGACCATCGTGGTTACTGCAGGCCGAAGCATTATTCTCCAAAAACACAATGTCATGCCAGTCAGATGTCCATATCTCTGCCGTTCAGTGCACCATTGCAAACGCAAATGCCTGTGGTTTAAAGTCAAAGATAAGCGAAGCAATGGACGTCTTGCGGACATTCCACTGCACTGCTAACGACATCGAATTGTTCGTGCGGACATCGATTGTTGTGTTACAGACTGTATTCGTTGTGATGTGGTTGCAGATGTGGCAGTGCGCTCCATCAGTGCCATGCGCACAATATGACTGTCGTTCCGTGGAGTGATGTGACGAAGCGGTTGCAATCTCCCTTGTCGGTCAGTCGTTCCCTCCTGCATCCACCAATTCCATATTCGCATGACTGTTGTTTGGCTATGTCCGAAACGATGACCGGTTTCTTGGAAGGATGCTCCGCAATGTCTGTATGTAACGATTATGCAGCAGTCGAACTCAGAAATGTGCTAGAATAGTGCTCGTGTTTTTCTACGAGGCATACTTGAGCTGCACACATAAAAAGAACGCACATGAGTTCATGCACATTCACGTTCTTCAAACCGGCAATCTTTCTTCTTTTTATACACAGTTTGAAGGGGATGCTGCAGTCGCCCATAATGTGCGCGTGGGCTGAAATCATAATCATTTGCACATCCTATTGAGGTGTACGCATGATGCAAATTTCACGCTGTTTGGAGGATTCCTTCATTGGTGTTGCATTTTGGTGGCCAGCAGTGTAAGAGGATAAACTGATAAATAGAGTAATTCTCTCACACAAAGTATATTTATTGTGCCTTTTAGTTTGTAATATTGCGCAATAAAAGTTATTGTTTATGAAGTTCCGATATGACACAAATGTAATTCGGTAATTGATAATAAAGTTTCCTAATAATAAGTCATGAATATTATTGTGAATTAACGGTTTATACATCACAATTATTTTAATTTATATTGCAATATACTTCTCATATTGTTTTTTTCTGTATAATTTAAAGATTTTTTCTTTTATATAGGTAAGTGAAGTTTGAAGATTATAAAATTTATAATTACACCAGGAAATTATATTATAACATCATTATTGCTGTAACTCTCCTAAATGCCAGAAGTAGTAAGTAACATGCTTTAAATAATCCATTGTGCAGTTAAGAAAAATGTCGTATTTCAGTAGCATAACTTATATAATATTGCTGTATTCTGAAAACTAATGCGGCTGCTGCTGTCGTAATTGAATTTATTGTGATCTTTTTACTTTCTCGGCTCATATTACAAAAAAACTGTTGCATATAAAAGCATGAAAACTGGTTTGTTTTATAGAGAAATGTGTGATAAACACGTTGAAGCCAAAAAGTTTTTAAATCTAATAATTATTTTATGCAGTGTTAAAATTTTGAAGCAAACTGTCCAGCCATACGACCGTTTATAAAGATAACGGTTACTTGACCATATTAATAAGCGTATCTGACCATATTACGGTCAGAATAAATTTAAATTACGATTATATAACAAAACGAACGAATGACTGGACAGTTTGCTGCAAACTTTTAACAGCTATTAACAACTATTTAATGCTGAAATCGGTCAAGATTGTTCAGTTAAATAAGTTTTATAGGATCAAAAACTATGCATAGCAATTTAACCATCTTTTGCAGGCTTATTTTTTATTAGATTCTGGCGCGCAATGTCCAATCATTTTTATAGTCTAATATTTTAAGTTTTTATATTAATAAAAGATCTAATTCATAGTTTGAAATAGACGCCTTTATCTATTGTTGTCAGATTTTATAAAGCACAACTAATATCATATTCAAACACTTTTTAATTGAAAAATATATTTACACGTGGATATTAAAAGAGAAATAATTATTAAATGATTACGTGCGGAAAACATTTAAAAAGGAAAAATTACGTCACATTTAAAACGATGTATTTTAAACGATTTCCTTATAGCATCTAAAAGAACTTTCTTCTAGAAGTGATAAAAGTCCAGGAGGAAGCGACATTTTTTTACTTGGCCATTCTCCACAAGCTGATTTTCAAATGTGTAACTGACCTTACTTAATCCATCACGAAAACAACCGTCAGCTGTCTTGACAGCAGTGGATGCGGCCTTGGAAACCAAATAATCTCCAATTCAAAGGGAAATGTATGGCAACTCAATTACAGAAACTCGTCGTGATAATATAAATTAATCTTCTGTAATCGGGTAATGTGAATTAGCGTGTTTTTAGAGCCTGCGGAGTCTGGTTGGGGGGGGGGGGGGGGTTGGCGATCGTAGCTTGTAGAAGGCAGAGGCCTCTAGTACATTTTAATGATAGTATGTGTAAGCGGAAGAGCAAGTGTTACTTTTTACACCCTTTTAATTAACTTATTCATTGTATATAAAGATTGAATTTTGCAATCGATTTTTTACTCACTTCCTTATAGTCTACAGTTATAAAAATTATGAGAACAAGCGTTTTTCCGGTAATAATACAACATTTTAACATTTTTAAAACTTAAATTAAAATTAATAAATTAATTTTAAGGCAACAGAAACGAAATAAAAAAATTTATTTAAACTACCTAGTCAGGATTTCAAGATTGTTTTCTCAGTGTATCATAACAATTTAATAAATATTGAACTACTAATTGACAAAAGCGCTTTATAAAAATATTACTCTATATTTTTTATTTATATTTTGTTTTCTACTTTTTGATGTTTAAAATATTTCATCGCTGTAGTTTCATAGCCAGTTGGTATATTTTAACGAGCGTGGTTTGGCACATAATTAATTCCATTGTTGCTGTAGCTCATATAGAGTTGTAACTATAAAGAATATTTGGCAATTTACCATTTGTGTGCGGCTAACGAATTACGTACACAGGTGTGTTTCCGAAGACAATACGTATACAGCATTTCAATATTTTTAGAATTCGATTATAAAATTATAAATTAATTTTAAGTCATTTTTCCGTTAGCCGCGTCCAGGTGGTAAATCCCCAAATATTCTTTATAGTTACAACTGTATATGAGTTACAAGAACAATGGATTTAATTATGCGCCAAATCACGCTCGCTAAAATATGCCAACTGGCTGTGAAACTACAGCGATTAAATATTTTAAACAGCAAAATGTTGTAAATAAATTAAGAGTGTAATATTTTTAAAAAGCACTTTTGTCAATTAGTAGTTCAATATTAATTAAATTATTACTATACACTGAGAAAACAATTTAGCAATCCTGACTAGATAGTTTAAATAATGTTTTTTCTTTCGTTTCTGTCGCCTTAAAATTAATTTATTAATTTTATTAAAATTAATATTAAATTTTATTATAATTAATATTAAATTTTATTATAATTAATATTAAATTTTATTATAATTAATATTAAATTTTATTAAAATTAATTTATTAATTTTTATTTAAGTTCTAAAAATGTTAATGTTTTACTGTTATCGAAAATACATTTGTTCACATAATTTTTATAACTCTAGCCTATAAGGAAAGGAATGAAAAATCGGTTACAAAATTCCATCTTTAGATGCTTCTTGAACCAAGTTAAGTTAAATAATATTAAAAAAGCGTAAAAAGCACTCTTATTTGGTTCACCAGTTTACCAAATTAACGTTTCAGCAAATTTCATTAGTATTTTGACCAAGATGTAGCGAATTTTTAAGAATGCATTCTTTTTTTTTTTTTTCTTATATGATTTATTTACATTTAAATAATGTTTTGTATTACACATCTTTTATTTACATGACTATAAATGAATGTTTATTTACGTATTTCAGCGACACGTATAGCAATTAATGTGCAGTGTATGATTTGTCTTCATTTTTCATTCTTGCTACGTCTTGTAAAATAAGAATAAAAAAAGATTAGAATAGAAATATTATCAGTAATGAAGAACATGCTTAACACAGGCAGTTAACCATATTATAGCCGATTTTAGTTATTATTTATTTTTCTTTGAGATTATTTTCGATATGGTAATTTTGATTGTCCATTAGATACATAGTAAAACTTCTTAATAGCGTAATTTTTCCGCTATTCGTAGGTGTTCGCTTTTCAGAGGTTAAAACATACACATTATATAGATGTTGAATATTGAAAAAAAAAATGTCTGTTAGGTAGTATCTTGTATTTAGGAGTTTCCGTTATGGAGGTTTTATTGTATTACATTTAGACATTTCAATTGGAACTTCGGTTTGCAATGTTTTAGTCACGTTTTTTGCATTCGGTTGAAGGGAAATTAAAAATTAATGACATAATTTGATCCAAATTTTGTTATTTCATTAAAATGGAAACGTTGTACAAGCATTAAATGATTTTTAAAATATTAGTATAAAACATACAAATTAAATATTCATTATTTAATTAAATTTATTTAATAAAATTTCATTAAAACATAATGTAAAAATTTAAATATTAATGAAATAACCTGATCCAAATTTTGATACCATATATTCTAATACGAGCAAATCTTGTGTGTGGTTAGATGTATATATGCAAATTTTATCTTAAAAACGGCTCTAACGATTTTGACGAAATTTTGTATCCTACCGTTTTGGGGCACCAGAAAACCATTGGGCTAGGTCACATGTTCGAGAAAATTCGATTAGTGGGTCATTTTGGGTCATGGTCTAGCTAATTGTATCTAAAAAACGGTTCAAACGATTTTGACGAAATTTTGTATCCGACTATTTTCGGGCACGAGAAGACTATTGGGCTGGGTCACATGTCCGAGAACTGTCGATTAGTGGGTTATTTTTGGGTCAAAGCGGGTCAAATTAATTTTATCTAAAAAACGGCTCTAACGATTTTGATTAAATTTTGTATCCTACGAGTTTCAGGCACGCGAAAATCATTGGGCTAGGTCACATGTTCGAGAAAATTCTATTAGTGGATCGTTTCAGGGTCATTCTGGGTCAAGATCTAAAGAGCGGCTCAATTTACACTAAATTTTGCATCCAATGGTTTTCGGGCACGAGAAGACTGTTGGGCTAGGTCACATGTTTGAGAAAATTCAATTAGTGGGTCATTTTGGGTCATGGTCAAGCTAATTGTATCTAAAAAACGGTTCAAACGATTTTGACGAAATTTTGTATCCGACTATTTTCGGGCACGAGAAGACTATTGGGCTGGGTCACATGTTCGAGAACTTTTAATTAGTGGGTCATTTTTGGGTCAAAGCGAGTCAAATTAATTTTATCTAAAAAACGGCTCTAACGATTTTGATTAAATTTTGTATCCTACGAGTTTCGGGGACGCGAAAATCATTGGGCTAGGTCACATGTTCGAGAAATTTCGTTTAGTGGGTCATTTTGGTCATGGGTCATTATGGGTCAAGCTATTTTATCTTGAAAACGGCTCAGACTATTTACACTAAATTTTGCATCCTATGGTTTTCGGGAACGAGAAGACTGTTGGTCTAAGTCACATGTTGGAGAAAATTCAATTAGTGGGTCATTTTGGTCATGGGTCATGCTATTTGAACTAAAATTTAATTTTTACCGAGCATAGCTCGGTCTTCCCTGCTCATTTCATTAAAATGGAAACGTTATAACAGCATTAAATGACTTTTTAAAGATATTAGTTCAAAAAGTATGTTATAGTTGGTATCTTATTAGGACAGGGGACTTTGAAACGAGCAAAAATCTGCCAAAAATAAGATTTTTTTTAACTTGTTAAAGGAAAAAAAAAAACATATCATGATGTATTTTAAATGAATTTTACTGAAAACAAATTTTTCTAAGTCTATGTATCTTTACAATGTTCCATGCGTTTTAATTTTTGTTGAAAATTCTTTATATGTCTGAGGAACAACTTTGATACACTTTATAATAATTCTGCGCATACGTTTTTCAATGTCGGTTTATACCTTGGCTGAGACTTAACCCTCAAATCAGTAATAAAGTGTAATAACGTGTAAAATTTTAATGGAAAATCTGTAGGATCAGAAATGTGTATCGTGTTAAAAAAAGGGATTCGCGAATTTTTTTAACACAATTCTTTTAAGAGATGGAACGAAAAAAAAAAATGAAAAAATGTTTCGAAAATTAGAATGTATGGAGTATTTAAAATTAAATTAAAAACTGATTAAAAGCTTTAAAATTTTTAGAAAATTTCATTTATTGTTCTAATTAATTTATTGTATAGTCGAAGCAGAACACTTGAACACACAGAAGTTTATGTTGGAATTACATAAATAATGAAAAATATTTTTTTTAAGTGCATCGCATTAAAAAAAATTATCCTTTAAATTTATTTACGATTACTTTTCAACATTTTCCAACATAGTTGAGGTGTTTGTGAATTCAGTTTGTCTGTCTGTCTGTCAGACTGTCCGTGCTGTATAGCTCTCGTAAATATACTCGGATTACCACGAAATTTTTATATGTTACTGAAGTTTATTATAGAATGTTCAGAATGGAAAATTAAGTATGTAGAATTTATAGCGACACACAAAAGAATTCCGTTACGTTATGGTATGTGGGCAAAAATCATTTCCGATGCTATTTAATAATGTTACAAAACTTTAAACATAATGAGATTAGGGTTCATCACCGAGGTGGGCTAAAACATATTTTCTAAAGATTGTGTAGTGCATAGCATTTATCGTTCATTTACGGAGACGTGCAAAAAAATTCGATTACAGGACGGACTTTGATCGATTTCCTTGTATGAAAGTATGAAATTTTTTAATAAGTTGTGTGTTATCATTTAGTATTGGAAAGTGTTTCATAATCTATGCCTAATGCATTATTTTTCGTTATTGTTTTGTTTTATTTTTTTTTCTTGTTCAGAAGAAATTTCGTATTTACTCATGCTTATTAAAGGGGAGGAAAAATGAAAAAGGTTGAACACTTGAAATCTTCAATATTTTTCTTCTCAGTAATACATGTTAAAAACCGAGTTACCTGATCTCAAAAGTACTATAGTTAAAACAGATACTGATTTCAACACATTACCGTATTTATTCGCGTACATTTCTCATTTTGTAGTCAATTTTCGGATACCTAAATAAAAAAAAATGGAAAAATACCCGAGGTTTTTTTTTTTCTTTTTCTTTTTTTTTTAAATATTAAAACATTCAGGAAAATGATTCATTAAAATTTTACTAAAATAGTGTTTGGTGAAAAAATATATACAAAAGGTTTTAAGAAACTTTAAAAACCTAGATGTTAACAGTGCAAAACTCTCTCCGAGCACTTTCGGCTATAATCCAAGCCATTATTATTGTAGCCAAAAGCGCTCGGAGAGCGTTTTGTACTGTTAACATCTAGGGTTTTAAAGTTTAAAAAACCTTTTGTATATTTATTTTCATCAAACACCTATTTTAGTAAAATTTTTATGAATCATTTTCATGAACGTTTTCATATTTTAAGTAAACAAAGGTGAATCTATCGTTTCAATTACACGCTATAAAGTTAAATAAATAAAGCACCAATAAAATAACTTTATTATTTTTTTAAAGCAACGTAAGAAATGGCATTGCTTAAAGAGAAATATACTATTTAAATATTTAAACAAGTAATATCAAATGAAATATATTGCTATTTAAATAATTTTTAGATGATGTTTTTGTTTTTGCAGTGGCTCTTTGAAATAGCCGAGAGCAGTAAATAACAACAATAACAACAACAACAACAACAACAATAAATAAACTACTGGGATAATATAATTTCAAATAGTTTAGTTGAATTCCAAATAGTTTAGAATATAGCAAAATACTTAAACTAGGAACATTGTTGAACTATATCTACTATTCTTTGTAATGCTGTAAGATATTTAAGACTCAATACCTCAATTTTCATTCTCTGTCTGAGGATTTGTTACTATTTTTCCTTACAGATCAGACTACTTTAAATTAGAAATCTGCGATAGAGATTAGTCTAGATCAGTGATTCTCAACTAGAGAGCCGTGGCTAGTGTTGTTATGTGTCCCGATTTTCAGGAGTTCTAAGACCTGTCCCGCGGAACAGTGTGCGGGATGCCAAAAGGTCCGATTTTTTATGACGCACAAATTCATTTAAATTTCTTTTAATATCATGTTATCCGTTACGCTGCACCTGTGAAATCAAAATCTGTCTATAACGGAAAATTCTTTAAGTGTTCCAGAAAAAGAATTGGGGTACTGAAATAGAAGAAAGTATCTATCTGTAATAGAAGAAAGTATTCTAATAGAATTTTTTTTCGACGGATTTGCACGTTTTAGCGATCAGAGATCCCGAAAAACATGTTTTTATAAAATGTCTGTCCATCCGCCTGTCCGTGTGTCCGTTCTCATTGTTTGAAAAAGTCATTGTAATCAGCAGCCTTCCATATCTTCATAAAGATATCGATAGAATTGAACCAAATTTCATTTATACGTTTTTGACTATGGCCAGTAGGTTCCAGTTGAATTTGGGTATATTCCGCCGGAAGAGGCCACTGTAATAGCATTTTTTGCTCTATTTTCTTTATTGTATCATCGAAAAGTGAATGAAGTTATGCATAGAATTGAACCAAATTTTGTGTGTATGTTTTTGACTATTGCCTGAAAGTCCCAGTTGAATTTAAGGCTTCCATCGGAAGGAGGCGCTATGATAGCGAATTTTGTGCGATTTTCTCGATTTTTCCTAGTTGTGTTGTACATCGGCTGCTCGTGCAGCGAAGGCTCCTTCGCATCCATGTAATCTGCGATTCTCAAGCAGCTACGGTACAACAATTGACGAAAAATATGGATTTTATTGTAGCTGTGATAGGAAATTTTGAATTATATGATGTATGAGATAGAAGAAAGTTTTTGGATTGACACATCTGACTAGTTTAAAGTTAGCTTAGAATTACCGTGATCAGTGAATAATAATTAAAAAAATCACGCTCGCTAAACTGCATCAATTGATTGTGGACAGGTTTAGGAATCTTTCCCCAGGATACAAGCGCCCCCTTTTAATTGATCTAAGTCAAAATTGAATCAGCATCTATTTACTATGTCAAGGTCTAACAGAATATGAAGTTCGATGAAAATACGTGTATTAGTTTTCATGATGTAGCCATCGCAGAAATCGTGAAAAACACAGCATAGCAGCGCCACCTTTTGAGTAAACCCAAACCTTATCAGCATTTATCTATGTCAAGGTCTAACATAATATGAAATTTGAAACTCCGTCCATTAGTTTTTGAGATACAGCTATTTTAAAAATCGTGAAAAATGCAGAATAGCAAAAACACATGTTGGCGGATATGCATCCAAACCTTATAAGTATCTATGTTTATATCAAGGTCTAATATAATGTGAAGTTTGATGAAATTATGCGTGAAAGTTCTTGAGATATAGCTATCGCAGAAATCGTGAAAAATGCAGCATAGCAACACCACCTATTGGCTGATATACACCCAAACCGAATGAGCAGCAATATTTGTCAAGATCTAAATGAATCTAGAGTTTTATTAAACTCCGTGCAGTGGTTCGTGAGTTAGAGCTCCCAGAAAACTTCTGCCACTTAACAGACACACAGAGTGACTCACGCAGCACCACAACAACTCTATTTGGCGACCCCTTGGTAGTTTTTCTACAGATGGTATATGCATGAAAAAGGATTAGTGTTGGTGTCAAATAAGCTTGTCAGCGCCTATTCTAACTGATGGCGCCTGGTGAGGGAGCACCGCCCGCACCACCCTTGGAACGCATGACGCATGAACACGCGACAGACATTTTCTAAAAATAGTCAAATCGTGTTTAGGATCTTCTAAAGCGTATAAATCCGTCTACACGTACGTAACCGGAAGTCGAAAATTTTCATGAATCTAATACTTTTTTCTGGTATATAGAAGAATGTAAATATTCCAGGTTGAAAGTTTCCAATATTAAATAAAATAAGTTCAAAATATGAATGTGGCATTCGGAACTATCGTTCAGGTCCCTGACCCGTATATTTATACATAAAAACATAACAATATTTCAATATTTATAGTGCTTCGTCATATATAAAATTGCTTTTGACGTGAAACATCTTTAAAGTCCTACCGAAACATACTGGTACCAGGACAACAATTTGGACAGTATTGAGAATGTCTATATCGTCTTGCCTTTATCTATCCTTAATAATTCCGGTGTCGTAAGTGCGATGTCGTGTTTTATATGGTCAGCTTGCTAATACGGCATTGAGTTTGCATCTCGGATGAACGAGGCGGGACGGGGAAAGCGCGCAGTGGCCAAAAATGGCACTATTCTTCCTTTCCATTCAGTGTGTAACTCACGACTCTGATCTGATAGTGCAGTGATTCGGGATTTTGTGTATAGAGTTTCTCGAGATCGGCCAGTTTCAATAATAATAATTGTATTTTGGACAATATTTCCACGTAAAAATTTAAAGTAAGTGTGCGAAGAAGTGAAAAATTCAATATATTGGCCTCAGCTGACTCAAAAGCGAGCAGAAAATATAAATCACGCAAATCGTTGGAAAGAGGAGGTTATGGGCCACGTATAGGTACCCCAAAGTTCTGCGCCGCGCGAGCAAGACTGTTTCGAGAGTGTCGCAAAGTTGAAGTGACGTGCTCGGTGAACAACGGGGCGAGCACCTCTATCGCTGCTGTACCCGAATCAATGGACATAGCGAGTGAAGATGACACCCATACATCTGTCGAAGACGTTTCCGAGCTGATGGATATCAACATCAGTCGAGTAGATGCGATGCAGGATCATTGGCATGTAGCAGACGAGCTACGTACTTACAGAACCAACAACACTGGGCAATAAAGAAAGGGCATGTTTACGAACAAATACTTCCATCAACCAATCTACCACTACATTTTTGTGGTAGCGATCATTGCAGGAATGCACTGCATCTCATGTGTACAGAAGGAGGTATAAAGAACGGACAGGTTTTTTTTTTTTTTGCTATCCAACAGTAATTTAACTAACAGTGACGTCAGCTGCCCTTTCCTTATACCACGATCGATTGTACATTCATCAAGCTCATCGATGTTGATATTATGCCTTATGTCTCTTACTTTTCACATCACAGGCCAATGTTAAACAAAATTGTCATCAAATACTAGTCGAAGTAGATGTCATGTACCATTCAGTGTCTGTTTTATGTTAAAATCAAATTTGGTAAGCAGTTAGTGTCCCGTTTTCATTTTAATCTAATATGCTAAAAGAAACTTGCTGCCATAGACGTTCCACGTTAAACCAACGACTGTGCGCCTCGACATAGACCCCGTCCAATTTTTTTTTCAAGATAAATTATCAAATATTTATTGAATTCAGAAAATATGTCTTTGAAGGGGGTAGAGTAGCTTGAGCCCCTCCCTTTCTTACGACCTGGGTTAAGGGAAATTTCTAATGTTGTTACCTTTTTTTTAAAAAAAAATATGTCCTTAAGTTTCAATGTCGTCTTTCCATCATATTACATATCATAGACAATCCTATTCTGTTTATCTTACGCATCCGGCAATCCCTGATAAACAAAGGCAAAATTTTGATAGTGTAACACGATTTATTATTGCAGAAAGTATTATTACAACCATTAATCTTTCTTCAAGGTGATGATCTCTACACGTTACCCTTGATAATTTCAACCTTTTGCGCTGTTCTTTAACCATGAAAAAGATCTAGTGTTTTTTTCACTCTCTTCTTTACTTTTCTGAATCACTGTTGTTTTGATACTGCCTCATAAGGTCATTTTTAAAACTCCCATGGTCAAAAGAAAGCAGCGTATTTTGAACTGAGCACTTGAACTTCTTGGATCAGATTCAATTGAAATGGGTTATTCAATTAAAACAAAGCTGAACGCGTAACCTTATGAACTTGTGATCAATAACAATTTGTCACTGTCAGGGTGAGAATGAATTGTTAATGGCCGCTAGATGCTCTCGATTCAACGTATTCCAAACGGATAATGTCGAATCTATTGAAGATGAATTACCTATTCAGTTGAATTACGAATTCTATTGCATTTAGCATCACATTTTTAAAGATTGACTTTCTTTTACTTATAGATTTTTTTATTTAAAATTCCTAATCAATCAATATATGTTTCAGATCGCGTAAAATAACTGTAACAAATTTGCCATTATTGATTTATGTACTTGTCAACTGGTCGCTTGCTTGTGCACGTTTACTAGTTTTTGTTGCTTTAGAATAAAATAATCAAATTTGTATTTTTAAATTTTAAAAATAGAATATTCAATAATAAAAACAGAATATCAAAAGAGCTTAGAGTAAGAAATTATGCTTTTCCGATTTGTTTGTGTATAATAATAACAAATTAGTAACATGGTTGGAGAAGGTTATAGGTAATATGTTTTCAAGATGCGAACTCTTGTGGGAATCTAGGAAATCACTTGCGAATTTTACATAAAGAAGGAATGATTTAGACTAAATTCTAAATTTCAGCGTAAGTGGGTCATTGAAAGGAGCATGAACGATGGCTTGTAGCTATCTTATATACAAATGCGTATGGTAGTACGGTAGAAAATGTAAGGAAGCTGGAATTCGTTAGTGAAGCTTTTCCAAAAGTAAACGTATAAATACAAAATAAAAAGGTTTCAGGTGTTATTAAATAAAATGAGTTTGTAAATATTGATTCCCACCTTGCAGTTTAAACGATTTTAATGATAGAATAACTTTGTATGTAATACTTGAAACGTAGCTTCATAACTACTTCTGTACAATTGTAAGTAGTACGTCCAATAAACCAATTGTTATCTACTTTTTGGCTATTTGATAGATTCTCTATAGCTGTAGAAATGGTTAGGGCTATGTTACAAGATAAGATTTTAAACTGTCAAGTCTTTCTCACTTAATTGAAAGTAATTAAAGTAATGACTATGCACTCGTATTTTCATAGCTATGATAAAATATTCCCAAACAATTGCAAATTAAAAAAAGTCACTAACTTTAAATTAATATATCAATAGACAAAATAGGCAAAAACATATCACAAAACAAATTACAAAAGATTTCAATTGTAAGTGGTCTTGAACGTTGCAGCATTTTGTTTAAACAAAAATTTACTCTTGTTTATTAGAATCAATAATTAATCAAATCTCATGGGTTTACAAAAATAATCGTTAAGAACTAAAGAGGACTCACAATTTCATTATTTCATATTTCGCCAGTTTGTCAATCAGCTACTTGTTTTTATAAAATTGTAATAGCAACTTTTTTGCGATTTAATCGAATTTCGCATGTTACATATTACACATTAAAATGTTTGTCGATTGTGTTAGAATTTTGTAATTTTGTAATTATTATTAATATATATATATGTATATATATATTTCACTTTTAGAACTTTTGATTACTGTTTATGTTTTAAAATATAATAACCCAAATTCTTGGAGAAGAAAAAAAAAATGCCGTAGCTGAAATTATGATGAATTCAAGCATAAGTTAGTTTGAAAAAGATGCTTGTATATTTTTTAATTTAAGACTTGTTTGTTTCTATAAATCCTTAACTGTGGGCAAATAATTTTTTCTTATTGTGTAACGCCATTACCATTCGACGAAAATTCACAGAAATAAAACCTGAGTCCAATCCTAACGGTCGACCCAGATACCTGTTCTAGTGTTCATGTATGTATCTCTTCTTTCTTCACACACTGACCTAAGAGAGAGGCAAAAAACCAAAAAACATTTGCCGCATGCTTGCCTTTCAATTGCTTTTTCTTATTCTACTCGGCGGAGAAGAAAGTAAGGGTCAGTTCACACATGTGGAAACAGGTTTTGTAAGCTCGAATTTCACTATCTTGAATCTGCTAAAAACTTTTTTTTCTGTGGCCGTTTTGTTCCAGCTCCTAAAATGGACAACAAGGTTTCCCCTTCCTCCTCGCCTTATTTATTTTAGTTGACTGGATATTATTGATAGAAAGGACATTGGCCTAGTGAATTTACCTTTTTTTTTTTTTTTTTTTTTTTTTGGAGGTTATCGACATGAAGAGACTAAAGTTCTTGGGAAAATACCATTATTTCCAAAATTTAAATTGAAAACATGAAGTATGAAATCAAATGAAAGGAAAAGCACGAGAAATCTGAATAGAACTATCCTACGGGAAGAGACTAGGACAAGATTTAGAGGACCTGAGTAAACCAAAAACACAGCTTTCCTGTCTACAAAGAGGCAGTTTAACCCACTCTGCACATTTGTATTAAATGGGAACACACGCACCGCACATAGACAGGGGAGGAGCTCAGAGGGCTGAAACCGCCTTCTAAATTTCCAAAAAAAAAAAAAAAAATTAATAAATCATAATAAAAATTAATACAGTAAAATCTATTAAGACAACCTGCTATGGCAAAATCGTAAAGGATTGGGATATATTTCGCTTCAGACAGGTTTCCGTCTGAACAGGTTGCCCATCTTTTACAATTGTACCATATTCCTTTAACCAGGACCATGAAGTTTTCCGGTTAAGTCCGTGTTTCCACAAGTTTTATTGTATTTTCCACTAAACTTCAAATAAAAAACCCTTTCCAACAGGAAATTCTGGCTATGTGCATTTGAAAATGGCCTCGTTTTATCCCCATTTCATCTTTTAATGTCACTAATTCCGTATAGTATTTTTAGCCTTATTTAATCCAAGAATTCTACGATTACACAAGGCAAAGATTGCGGCTAAAATATTCTGGTACACTTTAAAAAGAAAGAAAAAGCTTTCTATATGGAACGTATATGCGACAACCACCCTGAAGGGGTGGTGAGAGTACTTTACGGAATTTTTAATATTTCACCACCGGTGTTTCCAAGAGAAAATTTTTGTCGAATTTAATCGCTGAAATTTTGTTAGGCATAATTTACTAATAAATACTGCTGTTAAAAATAATCAAGAATTGTGAGCTCCCCATACAGCACTCGTTTCTATACACGACACTTATCTCGAAGGGAATGATGTTTTCTGCCCATAGTAGAATGTTATGAAGTTTGAAATGTTCTGAAGTTCAACTGAATGAAGATTCAAGTGAATGAATTCTAAAAGTGCGACATTTTTTATATTTCTATAATTTGTTATAGTGGTATTATAGTATGAATCAGTCGATAGTACCTTATTACAAAGCAGTTAGCAATAGGATATTCCAGTTTTTTTTTCTTTTTTTTGTGGTGAACGCATAGCTGAAAAGGTTGCTAGCTCTGTTTAAGCCAACCCTAATGTTTCTATGTGGTTATTGTTTAATTTTTTTTATTTAACAAATTGTATGGTTTTATTTGATTTAAAAAAACAAAAACAAATGAAAGGTTGGTAAATATGTGAACGCTAAGTAATTTTTATTATTATTATTATTTATTACTGCAACTTTATAATCAATGAAAATGTTGCCTCATTCTGAGTACTTCTATAAAAGTTAAATGAGAGGAAAGAACAGATAAACTGGAAAAAAATAAACAAATTCTCTATAATTTAAATAGTGCAAAATCTGAACAAATCAGGATCAGTGAAAACAAATAAAATAGGATAAATGAGGGAAATCAGAGATGTGTGTTTTATTTGTTTGTTTGTTTATTTATTTATTTATTTATTTTATGACGTTACAATTTTTGTTCAAAGAAAAAAACAAACATTTGTAGGTGTAGCTACATTATCTGATATTTTTGGTATTTGCCTTGAAACAAGAGGGTAGTGTTATTACACTGCTTGACAAATGTTAAAGAACAACGAATTTCTGCAAAATTCCGTTTCATTAAGCCGCGTAATCATAGTAAAAACAACGGTAGAGGACGTTGTATGGCAAGGTCTCTTGTCTCTATTAAAGGCATCCGCGTGTTTTCCTTCTTTAAAATTGCAAGTAGCAACATTTGAGGGGAAAGTCACACTGTCGGTTTCTGAAGACAGAGCTATAAATTTTCTTTATGGACGACGGGTATTGACTGTTAAATGCCTGTAAGACATCATTTGATTGCGCACGATTATGGTTGAGCACTTGATTGTCTCAAGGTAGGACAAAGTGTCACTAAAGTTACGAAAGTAACACACATGTTGAAGGGTGTACATGTAAAAAATTTGCAGCAGAGTAACTGGTCATTTGACCGTTTTTATAAAAAACGGTTACTTAACAGTAATTTAACAGTACTCTGACCCTAATATCAGCAATATTATGGTCAAAATAGCCTTAAATTACGGTTATGTACGGTTAAGTACCATACTTTATTATATAAAGTTATAAAGTTAAGTACTATACTTTATTATACTTATGTTAAGTACCGTTTTCTATAAAAACGGTCGAATGACCGGTTACTTTGCTGCAAAATTTTTTACTGTGTAATCTTGTCGTTTAAAAAGACCTCTGGGTGTGGAAGTGCTATACGAGAAGGCATTCTGGAGGCCGTGATAGGAACATCACACTTCAAGATATGTCTGCCTAGTGATCAAAATTAACATAAATGATACTCCAGGTCAGATAACTTCAGATCTTGCTAACGCTACTGGTACTTGGTTATCTGGGAGAACCATTTTTTGGTGATTAAATAATGTTGGCTTAGATGCACAAAAGCTTGTTACATGCATTCCACTACGAGCACAGCATCACAGGGAAAGTTTACTTCGGTGTAAAGAGCATATTTGTTGGTGTCAGAAACATTCGTATAGAATCATGTTCTCCAATGAATCCCGCTACACTATAAACAGTGATTCTGAGCACCAGATATAGTGTGGAAAGAGAGGGAAGTTCATTCCCATCTCCAGAATAACTGATAACTATGACCAAAGAGTGATTGTGGGAGTTGCTATCAGGCATAATGGCAGAATTCTGCTTCATACATTTGGAAAAGGTACAGTGATATAGCAGTGGTATTGCACAGGCACTCTCCAGGGTTATATTCATATTTCCGGAGGTGTAGTTAGTCCAGAATTTCTGTTCATAATTAACAATGCGCGCCCACATAAGACAGCTGAAGTATCCCTCACACTAGCAGAAGACGATATTGAGCGTATGACATGCCTTCCTTATTATCCGGACATAAATCTTATAGTGCACACCTAGAATGCACTCTGTAGTCGTATTGCTCAAAGACAGAACTCTCCTTCAACCGTGCAGGAACTGAAAATAGTCCTGTGAAACGAATGAGACAAAATTCCTCTAGCTCTCTACAAATATTTAGTGAATAGCAAGCACAAATAATGCAAAATGTGCATGAATGTCGGAGGAGGTCATACTCCCAACTCCCCGACTCATATGTGTTCATCTTTTGGGAAGAACAAGCCTTTATCTTAAATGTTGAAAAATGTTGTAAGAATAACATTTTGTTCTTTTCCGCATCTTGCTTTACCATGTGCTAATATCTGTATCTCTTTCATAATAAAGATACATTAAGGACCTCTATTAAATATATAGTAAGTTTAATTTCTTTAAGTGATTTCTATCGTTAGTTATAACGAAAAGTGTCTCTGTTCTAGTTTTAAAATTCCTTATTAAACTTAAAATGTACCACAAAGTTTGAACTATAAAATGAAAAAATAAATGTATAAACCAGAACATAATAAAATGAAAGATACATTATAACGTAACCATAAAAATTTAACCAAAAAACAACAAAATTAACCAAGTAAAATGATAAATTAATGAACAAAACAACCCAGGAGACAGGCTGTACGGCTTGTGACACACAAATGCAGTGTTAAAACGTTTTTATGCATGAAACGTTCCCCAAATTTATACCTGCCGAGACCATAAAGAAAATTTAAAGGAAAACAATAACTAATCATAATTAAACAAGTATAAACTGAATTCAAAAACCCTCGACACCTTCAACAGGGAATATATTTATATAAAATCATTCCATGTGTATGTCAATTTTTTTTTAACGGTAGTGATGTTGATATTGAAAAGATTCAACAAGTTTCCCTATTTTTCAATTAGTTTATAATCTTTTCATTGCAATAGTTTGGGATTTTTTAACTTTTCCTTGTAATTGATATTGATTGAATCTCTCATGTTTTGATTTTCAGTATTAATCCATCCTTAATTCAAATTCTTTAACTTGTGGTATCGTGGTTTATCTGGCAATTTGAATACAGCGATTTATGCTTAACGGCTTACTTTACTGAAACGGAAATCAATTACGATTTACTTATAATGTGAAATATTGTCCTTGATAACGTGTTCACATTCTGCTCGTGGATTTTTCTCCTCATACACTCAAGTGTCAGAAAAACTGGTATACATGCCTAATACCATGTACGGCCCCACGACAAACAGAAGTTTTACAACACGACGTGGCATTGTCTGGAAGTATTCTGAAGACAATTCACACCATGAATCCTGCAGGGCAGTCAATAAATCTATAGGAGTGAGAGATGGTGGAGATCTCTTCTGAACAGCATGTTACAAAAGCATTCCAAATATGTCTGGGGATTTAGGTGGCTAATGGAAGTGTCTGATGCACGAAGAGTGCTCCTGGAGCCAGTCTGTAGCAAATCTCGATGTGTGGGATATCGTATTGACCTGCTGGAATTGTACAAGTCCGTCGGAATGCACAATTGACATAAATGGGTATAAGTGATCGGACAGGATGCTTGCGTATCCTTCGCCTGTCAGCATCGTCTCTAGACATATCAGTGTGTCCCATATCACGCTAACCGCACGTTCCCCGTACCATCGCAGAGGCTCCACCAGTTTGAACAGTCTCCTGTTAACATATAGGGTCCATGGATTCTTGAGGTTGTCTTCATTCTCGTACACGTCCTTCCGTCCGATACAATTAGAAACGAGACTAGTCAAACCAAACAACGTGTTTCCAGTCATCAACAGTCCAATGGGGGTGTTGGAGAGCCTGGGTGAGGCGTAAAGCTTGGTACCGTACAGTCAAAAATGGTATACAAGTGGCCTGCGTCTTCGAAAGCCCTTATCAATGACGGTCAGTTGAACGGTTCGCACGCTGACACCTTTTGACGCCTCAGCATTGAAATCCGCATCAATTTGAGGAAGTGTTGCACATCTATCTCGTTTAAAGATTCTCGTCAGTCGTCGATGGTCTCGTTCTTTCACGGTATTTTTTCGTCCGCACCGCTATCGGAGATTTGATGTTTTACCGGATACCTGATATTCACAGTATACTCGTGAAATGGTCGTGCGCGAAGATCCAAATTGCATCGCTACCTCGAAGATGCTATATCCCATCTCTCATGCGCCGACTACAACGCCTCGTTAAAAGTCACTTAAATCGTTATAACCTGCTATTCTAGCAGCAAGAACCGTTCTAAGAGCTTTGCCAGACACCGGTTGTCTTATATTGACGCTGACGATCGTATCCTGTTACGTGGAGTGGTTGCATACCTCCATTATTTGCATACGCAGTCTGTATCAGTTTTCCTGACTCGTTAGTGTACTTTTATTTATTTCGCTTTTTTCAATTTCTGTATTTTACATTATTGGATACACATTTTTATATTCTATTATAATTAATGATTCATTTATGGTCGATGTGACCAAGAAAAGGCAAATCAAATTGGAAAAAAAGTGAATTAATGAAATATTTGTAGAACTGTAACAGCACCATCAGGCCCAAATTACCACAGATTCCACAAAACAAATGTACGATTTCATGCTTGTACAAGCTATAATAGGCTAAAATAATATAAGATTTGAGCAATCGCGCATTGAAAGACAAATACACACACGCACACACACACACACACATATATATATACATATAATAGCGCGTCTCTAGTCCCCTCCCCACTCCTCGGCTTTCCCCAATACCCCATATCATCGCGTATCCAATTTTCCCCCGTTTACTCCACGGATTGAAAGAAATAAACTCGACAGATAAACCATGTTGAATAGAAACGTTTAAAAATGGGAAAATGCGACGAGATGAATGAAGAAAGAGATGCCGAAATTTCTCATTCTACACTCTTGTAGCCTTGAGCGTTCAAGAACGCTGATGATAACATGTTCTTTGTTACCTTGAACACTATTTTGTGTCCGTTGGCTTGGGAAATTTATTTTTCTTTGGGAGAACATTTTGGAGCGTTACGCTTTTTTAAAAAAAATATTTTTGTTTAACATCTTCTAATGTACAGTACTGAGAAGTAAAAAAAAAAGTGATCAAACCCAAGTAATTTATCTGCAAATAATTGCATGAAAAAACGTTGGTATAAACTGTACAAAAGAATTCTGTGAAAAAACGGAAAATGTACTGGGAGCAAGGTTGTTGTCCATTCTCTGCTTTTTTTCAGAAAACTTTCGCTGTGGTATTCACACCTTTTTCAAGACGAAAAATTTCTGCTTTTAGAAAAAAATGTGAGCAATACCGAAATATTTAAAAAAATAAAATAAAATAAAACTAAACTAATGATAATTATGTATACGAATTCATATTTACGCGAAACAGTATTTGCATCGAATATTTTCACACCCGTTATTTTGTCGTTTTGCCTTCCTCCCGATTCTAACTTCGGTATGCGCCATTAGCGGATAAATGCTCTATACTGTTAAAAATTTGCAACAAACTGTCCAGTCATTTGACTGTTTTCTGCAAAAATGGTTACATAACCGTAATTTAACTATATTCTGACCATAATATGGTCAATAATATGGTCAGAATATTGTTAAATTACAGTTACGTAACCGTTTAATGTAAAAACGGTCAAATGACTGGACAGTTTGCTGCATATTTTTAAAAGTGTTTCACCTACACCAACTGTCCAGTGTCCACATCCAACGACTTGGTTATAGTCCAGAACATCAATTACGAAAATTTAACTGAATTTTTCCCTTTTTATCTCAATTGAAAAAGAACCATTTGGCTGTCTTGGAAAGAACATTTCTGGTTTATAATATTCAACTAAAAAGTATAAAAAGGGAATTTCCTGTATTTTTCGAGAATATTTACTATTTCTACTTAAAATAGAAAATTTCCGTTAAAAAATAGAAATTTAACCTAAAGTCACCAAAGGGAAATTAATATACTTAACCAGAAATTTTACTTAATGAATGAAAACATATAGCTGCTACGGTAATTTATTAAAGAAACTAATAAAAAGCAAGAACGAAGTGTTATGCACCAGGCGTAGGTTATTAAACATTTTCCACGACTAACATAATATTATTAAGAAATTTCGTTTTTTCCTGAGAATAAATTACGATATCTAAATAAGCAAAAAAAACACATAACTCAGTATAAATTTATTTTCAACAATTTGTGTCCATACACTGCAAAAAAAAATTGTTGGTTTTATAAGTGCCATGTAAAATTTTATATTAAGTGCATTTATTAAAAATACATTAGTAATAGGTAGTTATAACTACCTATAAAGTGAAAGGTAGTTATAACTATCTACACGAGTATAATAAACAATAAAAACTGTAAGCACCACAGTCGAATACTGTAAAATGATATGGCAAATGATGTTTATTCAATTTTAATCATGTTTTAAAGTGCATGTACAATTTTATATTAAGTGTATTTATTGAAAATACATTAGTAATAGGTAGTTATAATTATCCAGACGGCTAAAAAATTAACGTAAACGCTGCACTTAATATTTTGACATTTAAGCTCATCAATGCAAGTAGTAAGATAGTGGGGGTTCAACGGCCACAGGGGCGCTCAATTAAGCAACCAGGGAGCAACGCTCTAATGTCCAGACGATAAACCATCTTTTTTCGCAATAATTTTTTCATATCATTTTTCTAACAGGTCTGATATTTTGTTAGGAAGGTTTGTGTGTAAGAGTATGTTTTAAAAAGCATATATGTCTTATATTTATTATAAATAGTTCTCTTTGTGTGTGTGTGTCTATGTGTGTGTGTGTGTGTATGTGTATGTATGTGCACGTGACAAATAGTTCTCTTTGTGTGTGTGTGTGTGTATGTATGTGTGTGACAAATAGTTCTCTTTGTGTGTGTGTGTCTATGTGTGTGTGTGTGTGTGTTTGTGTGTGTGTGTGTGTGTGTGTATGTGTATGTATGTGCACGTGACAAATAGATCTCTTTGTGTGTGTGTGTATGACTATCTGATTATTTATGAAAGTTTTACAAAAAATTTTCATGTTTTTATAAAGAAAAAAAAATATGCGGTAGTTAAAAAGTTTCACATATTAAAAAAAAAAAAAAAATCTTTTAGAAAAAGTTTTGCATTACTTTAAAAAAAAAAAATTATTTTATTAAAAATTTTATCTTAACAAAAAAAAAAAAGTTTCACTATAGTTAAAAAAAAATTTTCACTCATTTTCGATTTAACTACAACAAAAGTTTGTGTATAAAGATAACGTTTCACTAGTAAGGTTTAAAAAAAGTACTCAATAATAAAATCAACAATTTTTATTATAACAAAATAATTTACAGAAAGGTATTTACAGATCAAAATATACATCGCGATTTTGCGTTAGCAATACAAATCAACATTTTCTTCTTTATTACAAACGGTATTAATGTCATAATGGCCATATGCTAAACTGCTTATTCCATCATCCAATAAGTAACGCTTGTCGTCAAAGGGACTTAAGCTAATTTTATTTTGAGTTAATGTATATAGGCGATGGTCATCTTGAGCAATTCTTACCTGTTTCTCCATACTTGTTTTTTGTTGTTGGAGGCACTCCAAGTAGTCTTCATGTTTAATTTTCTGCCGAACAATCTGCGTAGATACACCTTTTGCACGCTTCTTTTCATCTTTAACAGATTTTAGAGAATACATTTTTGATTTCAGTCCGACAAACTCAAGGGCTAATTCACCATTAAGTTCATCCTTAAACTTTCCGAGCGTCTTCTTATTATCCTCAGAGTATAGACGATGAGATTTCGGGTATTCAGAAAAGTCAAACAACTCACGATGCTGCTCCAGATCCTTATAAATATTATTGGTTTGAATATGATACGTTAGGGAATCTGTATCCGTAAAGAGTAAAACTGCACGATCTTTGTATGTTTTCTTTATAAAATTGTAATGGAAATCATACATACAAAGTTTAGATAGTTCGAGTATAGAAAATCCAACATAGATGGGTCGGTTCATATGTATGCTAGTTTTTAATCTCTCCACAGCAGTCAAGTCTTCATCATAAGTTTTAAACGATTTAAAAGTAGGCGATGCTACTAATTTTTTGGCTCTTTTTTCACCGTTACAAAGCACAATATTTCTTCTTTTTCGTAGATTTTCCATGGTTTTACCAAAAACAGAATTGTTCATTAACTTAAAAAAGTCTTTCTCAAAAGAAGATTTTGCTTCTTTCCTTTTTTCGGTGTTGAAATTAATATATTTCTGCAACCATGGTCCCTGTTTAAATTTTAAAGCTTTATGCACAGCTGTAATTTTTAAACCAAGTTCTAAATAAAATTTGAGATTACGATAATGGGTTATATAATTTCGTTTATTATTTAAATTTGGTATAAGTTTAGGAGTTCCGACGAATTTTCTATTGTTGAGTAAGCTTCTTGCATGAGAAGATAGCATCTGATCCTCTACAGTTACTCTCTCAGGGGCGACAGGGTATTCATTATGCAAAGGATGTAAATGTTTCGGGTATTCCAAGTCTACCTCGAAAAGATACCCAATTTCGGAACTATCAGATAAAGATAGAACCCACTCTTCTGTCATATGACTTGTTTCACACCATTCAAAACCGCCGTAGGGTAAAAATTGGCTCATAGCCCACCCGTATAAGTTATTGGCATCCCAATACATAATGTAGCTGGGTGCCTCATTTTTCTTATAATCGGGCGTACCAGGGATGTTTGCTCGGGCATATCTTTTACTTATCATGCTAATGCCGCCTCTTATTCCATTTTCAACCATAAGCAACATATCTATATCACTGAGTAACTCTAAAGGTGTATCAGACATCTTCAAACAAGCCTGCCATGCTAGCCCAGGTGCTGTAAACAGGTGAGCAGGGTCAATTCCATAATACTGCTGACATAATTTCCTAAAGTTTTGAAACACGTCAGCAAGTAGTAGAACATCTGTCTTCACATAAAGGTTGTGATAATCACCAAGAGTCTTGATATCAAATGTTTTCCATACATTCTGGGCGTGTTGGTATTCCTTTTCACTTATAGGCTCATTGGTTAAACTATTAAAAAAGGCAGAAGGCGGAGGAAGCTGCTTCTCAGTAAATTTTTCAAAGCAAGTAAAATAATCATAGGGGTAAACCCCTTTCCGTATAAGTAAAGATAAATTATTATTTCGGGGGAAATTTTCTTCAAGTATAGTGAATTGATCAGGTTGAAGGTTTTTAACAAGTTTTTCCAATGACGTAGGCAAAAATTGGAAAGAGTCTATAAACACCATCTGAATATAAGATGTAGGCTTTCTGATTTTAAAGGTGATATAGTTTTCCATAGAAGTAGCAATAACATCGATTTCATGATCTTTGAATTTTCCAAGCTTTGTCATAATATGATGACCATCATAGTTTTTCAAGTTATGGAATATAACAGGAATTGTTTTACACTGCTTATAGTTCAAGTTGCATTCCACATGTGCAGCTCCTCTGTATGCACCTGACAGGTGATCATGGTCACGTGTACGTTTCTCATCTAAAGTTTTCTTACAAATATGACAAAACTCTGCTTCTCGAAATGCCTTTTCTTCCTTGGGAGAAAGCTTCATAGGTTTAACATTTAGTAACTTTTGACCTAAAATTTCCTTCTCTTGCATCATTCGGTTTAAAAAATGATCAACACAGTTTCTACCCCGATATACCTGTGCTTTCTTCACACACGTTCCATCGGGTCCAATAACCACATAGGCATAACCACATGGCAAGTGATAGGTTGTTTTCTCGGTATAGGATGCTTTAGAAGAGGGAGGGGCTGATGAAATAGGTATAAGTAGACTCTCAAAATCCGCATAAATCGTATAGGCAACAGGATGTTGTAAACGAATACCTGTAAACTTTAATATATTATCATTTTCACTAGGCATCTTTATAGCTTGTGCAACATGTTGAGAACAATATTCATTATGCTTATCCAATAGATCTTGTCTTGAAAATCGATGTAAACATCGATAACAATAATAGCCAGCGGCTCTATGCTTGGTAAGATCACCTAAAAGTCTTGAAAAACTTCTTATCAAACAATAGTGTTGTTTTTCACCGTCACCAACCAATAACAAATTAACCACATCTTGATCTTTCTTTTCAGATATATACAGGGGGCAAACTTCATCCTCTTCATAACCAAACACATTCACCCGTAAATTGTTGAGTTGTTCAATAACAGGTATCTTCTGAAGAGGTACAGGGCATTCTACATTACCTAATTTAATATCATGCTCATAAGGTCGATAATGTGAAACACGTTCAGGTTTTTTTGTATAATCCAAGTTCAGTTTAAAAGCCAAAAGACACCATACTAAACATTTGATATCTTCGTTTTTTATATTCAACACTGCTTTTTTATCATCGAGTTTTTTAGACAAAGGAATATAGGAACTCGCAGCGAGGGGGTGATATTTAGCAATCTTGAGTTCTAAATGAAGAATGTTTCTAAGTTTCCAGCCAGAACCTCTTTGTACAAATTCTTCAAAGGATTTAATAATCTTCGAAAATCCTTCCTCAATATGTTGTGAGATAGTATCTTCTATAAGTTCGGTCATACACGAACATCGAAAATAACATTGAATTTCTTCAAACTCCTCATTATCAGTTAAACGTTCAAGTGCTATTTTTTCTACCATATACCATTTAATTGCACCTTTTTCATGAATTTCACTTATTAAACGTTCTTGTATTTCAGTTTGTACATGGCTATGAAATACCTCTAAATCATTTTCCACACGTTCATCAGGATGCAAAATCACTGTTTTAAACACATTAAGTGCATCAGAATACTTTGTGTTTTTCGACTTTGCATTAGATAAGCTCATTTTACGTTTTACACTCACAAGAGGTGTGCGGGGGTGTTGAGTGCATACATGTTGTCTCAGTTCAAATTTTCTTCCAAACACTTTATCGCAATCAATACAAGGAAATGTTGAATTCCGATGTGATTGCAAATGCTGCTTCAAATTATCCCTCCGGGTGAAAACTTGATCACATTCATCACACTTAAATGTAGACTGTCCATAGGCATTATGGATTTTCAAGTGTCTTAACAAGTTCGATCTCCTTCTAAAACACTTTCCGCAAGTTTCACAGGAAAACGACTTTTCATTAATATGAATCTTAGCATGTTGATGCAAATTAAAATATGTTGCAAAGACTTTGTCACAAGTGAGACAAACATGCTTCTTTTCCACATTCGTAGGAGTCACAGTCTTTAAAGAAACATCCTCTTCAACTTGCTGATTAAAATTGGAAGAACTTTGAGATATAGTATCTTTTTCTGTAAGAACTTCAGAGAATCCATCATGCTGTAACAATCCAACACTATCATGTGTTTTTAAATGTCTTCGTAAGTTTCATCTTCGTCCAAAAGGCTTCTGACAAATATTGCAAGTATATAATTTCTCCCCAGAATGAATTTTCATATGTTGGTTCAGATTAGAAGTGTTCGAAAAATCTTTACCGCAGGTAAAACAGCTAAACATCTTCTTAGCAGATACAGAATCTCCCACAATCCGGGTTTCATCAATAGGCATATCAACATCCATAATAAAAATCAATAAAAAAACTTTAACTCTTAAAAGCAAACAACAATCTTCTGAAACGATTCGCACGGATAAAAAGCGGGAGCAATTTAAAACACGTTTAACCACTAGCGATAGGAATCATCAAATGATGAAAATCCTAATTTTCCCCCGTCTATTTATACCGACCCGAAGGAAAAGTTGAGTTGTAGTATTGCTTGATATGATTGTTATCAAAACGCGTCATACGATTTCGGGGCCTGTAAGTTTCTTTCCCCTCTTTATAATATAGCATAATTAAACAGATAAACCCGAATGTATACAAATTCGTAAATTATATTATATCACAAAATATAAAAAATCCTACAAAATAAAAATAGAATTTAGCACTTACCCCAAAAACACATCCACTTTAGTTGTTAGTCTTCACTTAACTAATTTTTCTTCCTTATCTTTAGTAGGGGGCGCTGCCATCGCCGCGAGAGGCACTGCCCGTCCTCCGGTGTGTGACGTCATTTCCGGTTTGAGATAAGAATAAACCTTAAATACACGTGCTTAGTCATTCTTCCCTCGGTCTTACTCGCTAGTAGTTGTCAGTTTCTTGTTTAGACGTGTTGGGTGACATCATTACGTGTTTGCGATAAGAACAAGGTCACCCCTTATCAACAGGTAAACAGCTGCAGTGACGTCATAGGTGTTATGACATAGCTGATAACGGTACGATTAGCTGATAAAAATTTGTACTAATCATCTATTTCTCTTCAAGTCATTGCACGAGACGGGTGAGCTCCAACAGCTGTACATAAGGTAAGAGTAATTTATATATTATAATAGGATTTTAAATTAATTTAGTAGATGTTACAATTTGATATTTAAAAAATTTCATGTTAAACGATAATGATTATATGTTGTTCATCATACTAAATCCACAAATTTTAATTCGAAAGAAATATTATTAAAATTATAATCTAAAATAAATTAACGAAAATGCATAACAAATCTCAACAAAAAGAAGCTAATTATAAAAGGAAATGTACAAAGTTTATAAATTTACACATGTGTTAAACGCGTTTACAAACCTTATCATAGGCAAAAGTCTAATTCCACCAGACTATTTGTTATAAGTTTAACTATAAGTCAACATGTTAGATATTTGTGAAAAGGAATCTTATGATTTTTAATTTTCCAAGTTCAGTTTCAATCATATTGTAAAAGGATAATTCAAACTTTGAGATTATCTATAGTAAAATACTTAAATTAAAATGTATTTTTGATAGTTTAATATTTATAAACTACAACTTTGACTACTTTTTAAAATGTTTGCCAGATAGAAAACTGTGATAACATGTCTATGTTTGAATTTTTCTGATAACATGCCAATGCCTGAATTTTTCTGACAACTTGTCTGTGTTTGAATTTTTCTGATAACATGTCTGTGCTTGAATTTTTCTGCTAACATGTCTGTGTTTAAATTTTTCTTATAACATGTCTATGTTTAATTTTTCTCTTCTTTTGAAATGTATAAACTTTTACTATACATGTCTTTCGATTTCATTGAAGAAAAAAGTGATCGATCAACTTTATCAAACCATTTTAATGTTAATATTTTTAAACGAATACGATAATCAGATAAAAATATATGTAGCTAATTCATATTATTCCACTAAACATTGCAAAACAAAAAAATTTTAAAAAATTTTTATACTTCAGCATTCAAAAATTGCCAATATGCACATCCTAATACTAAAAAACAATCCTTATCTTGGAGTATTTCCTGTAACAAAATCTAAAAATTTCATATCAACAAGACCCAAGTTAAAAACTTTACCTCTGAACCTAATACCAATTTTTAATCTCAGAATGATAAAACTCAGAATTTTTTTAGAAAGTTACTTCTAAAACATCTCATAGATGGCGCTGTTGAAAAAATCAACTCAAAGTTGTTTAAAAAACATTAATAAAATAAATCTAACTTTAAACTATCATCAAACTCCCCAAAAATCACTTCCAATTATAAATATTCTAAAATAATTAAAACTTATAAAATCGCTCATAGGGGGCGCTGCTGCGAAAAAATCATTTCGAAACTTGTTTAAAATACATTAAAAAACTAAATCTAACTTTAATCTATCATCAAACTCCAGAAAAATCGCTTTCAATTAGAAATATTTTAAAATAATTAAAACTTCTAAAACCGTTCATAGGGGGCGCTGCTGCGAAAAAATCATTTCGAAACTTGTTTAAAATACATAAAAGAAAAAATCTCACTTCAAACTATCATCAAACTCCAGAAAAATCACTTACAATTAGAAATATTTGAAAATAATTAAAACTTCTAAAACCGTTCATAGGGGGCGCTGCTGTAAAAAAAATCATTTCGAAACTTAAAAAAATAATTCATTACTTGATTAAAACATTTTCATAAAAAAATTTCATCGAAATATCAATAAACAAACAGTAGTAGAAGAACAAGACTTAGGCCTCAGCAGGCGCTGTGTGCGTGGTGGAGGTGGGTACCGGAAGTGAGCCTGCTGAGCTACACACTCATTCTTCTACTACTGTTTGTTTATTGATATTTCGATGAAATTTTTTTAATGTATTTTAAACAAGTTTCGAAATGATTTTTTCGCAGCAGCGCCCCCTATGAGCGATTTTATAAGTTTTAATTATTTTAGAATATTTATAATTGGAAGTGATTTTTGGGGAGTTTGATGATAGTTTAAAGTTAGATTTATTTTATTAATGTTTTTTAAACAACTTTGAGTTGATTTTTTCAACAGCGCCATCTATGAGATGTTTTAGAAGTAACTTTCTAAAAAAATTCTGAGTTTTATCATTCTGAGATTAAAAATTGGTATTAGGTTCAGAGGTAAAGTTTTTAACTTGGGTCTTGTTGATATGAAATTTTTAGATTTTGTTACAGGAAATACTCCAAGATAAGGATTGTTTTTTAGTATTAGGATGTGCATATTGGCAATTTTTGAATGCTGAAGTATAAAAATTTTTAAAAATTTTTTTGTTTTGCAATGTTTAGTGGAATAATATGAATTAGCTACATATATTTTTATCTGATTATCGTATTCGTTTAAAAATATTAACATTAAAATGGTTTGATAAAGTTGATCGATCACTTTTTTCTTCAATGAAATCGAAAGACATGTATAGTAAAAGTTTATACATTTCAAAAGAAGAGAAAAATTAAACATAGACATGTTATAAGAAAAATTTAAACACAGACATGTTAGCAGAAAAATTCAAGCACAGACATGTTATCAGAAAAATTCAAACACAGACAAGTTGTCAGAAAAATTCAGGCATTGGCATGTTATCAGAAAAATTCAAACATAGACATGTTATCACAGTTTTCTATCTGGCAAACATTTTAAAAAGTAGTCAAAGTTGTAGTTTATAAATATTAAACTATCAAAAATACATTTTAATTTAAGTATTTTACTATAGATAATCTCAAAGTTTGAATTATCCTTTTACAATATGATTGAAACTGAACTTGGAAAATTAAAAATCATAAGATTCCTTTTCACAAATATCTAACATGTTGACTTATAGTTAAACTTATAACAAATAGTCTGGTGGAATTAGACTTTTGCCTATGATAAGGTTTGTAAACGCGTTTAACACATGTGTAAATTTATAAACTTTGTACATTTCCTTTTATAATTAGCTTCTTTTTGTTGAGATTTGTTATGCATTTTCGTTAATTTATTTTAGATTATAATTTTAATAATATTTCTTTCGAATTAAAATTTGTGGATTTAGTATGATGAACAACATATAATCATATCGTTTAACATGAAATTTTTTAAATATCAAATTGTAACATCTACTAAATTAATTTAAAATCCTATT
This sequence comes from Maratus michaelseni, assembly GCA_963931845.1. Classification (NCBI taxonomy): domain Eukaryota; kingdom Metazoa; phylum Arthropoda; class Arachnida; order Araneae; family Salticidae; genus Maratus; species Maratus michaelseni. The sequence goes on from OZ007590.1 coordinate 324,120,725, forward strand.
ATAATATATAAATTACTCTTACCTTATGTACAGCTGTTGGAGCTCACCCGTCTCGTGCAATGACTTGAAGAGAAATAGATGATTAGTACAAATTTTTATCAGCTAATCGTACCGTTATCAGCTATGTCATAACACCTATGACGTCACTGCAGCTGTTTACCTGTTGATAAGGGGTGACCTTGTTCTTATCGCAAACACGTAATGATGTCACCCAACACGTCTAAACAAGAAACTGACAACTACTAGCGAGTAAGACCGAGGGAAGAATGACTAAGCACGTGTATTTAAGGTTTATTCTTATCTCAAACCGGAAATGACGTCACACACCGGAGGACGGGCAGTGCCTCTCGCGGCGATGGCAGCGCCCCCTACTAAAGATAAGGAAGAAAAATTAGTTAAGTGAAGACTAACAACTAAAGTGGATGTGTTTTTGGGGTAAGTGCTAAATTCTATTTTTATTTTGTAGGATTTTTTATATTTTGTGATATAATATAATTTACGAATTTGTATACATTCGGGTTTATCTGTTTAATTATGCTATATTATAAAGAGGGGAAAGAAACTTACAGGCCCCGAAATCGTATGACGCGTTTTGATAACAATCATATCAAGCAATACTACAACTCAACTTTTCCTTCGGGTCGGTATAAATAGACGGGGGAAAATTAGGATTTTCATCATTTGATGATTCCTATCGCTAGTGGTTAAACGTGTTTTAAATTGCTCCCGCTTTTTATCCGTGCGAATCGTTTCAGAAGATTGTTGTTTGCTTTTAAGAGTTAAAGTTTTTTTATTGATTTTTATTATGGATGTTGATATGCCTATTGATGAAACCCGGATTGTGGGAGATTCTGTATCTGCTAAGAAGATGTTTAGCTGTTTTACCTGCGGTAAAGATTTTTCGAACACTTCTAATCTGAACCAACATATGAAAATTCATTCTGGGGAGAAATTATATACTTGCAATATTTGTCAGAAGCCTTTTGGACGAAGATGAAACTTACGAAGACATTTAAAAACACATGATAGTGTTGGATTGTTACAGCATGATGGATTCTCTGAAGTTCTTACAGAAAAAGATACTATATCTCAAAGTTCTTCCAATTTTAATCAGCAAGTTGAAGAGGATGTTTCTTTAAAGACTGTGACTCCTACGAATGTGGAAAAGAAGCATGTTTGTCTCACTTGTGACAAAGTCTTTGCAACATATTTTAATTTGCATCAACATGCTAAGATTCATATTAATGAAAAGTCGTTTTCCTGTGAAACTTGCGGAAAGTGTTTTAGAAGGAGATCGAACTTGTTAAGACACCTGAAAATCCATAATGCCTATGGACAGTCTACATTTAAGTGTGATGAATGTGATCAAGTTTTCACCCGGAGGGATAATTTGAAGCAGCATTTGCAATCACATCGGAATTCAACATTTCCTTGTATTGATTGCGATAAAGTGTTTGGAAGAAAATTTGAACTGAGACAACATGTACGCACTCAACACCCCCGCACACCTCTTGTGAGTGTAAAACGTAAAATGAGCTTATCTAATGCAAAGTCGAAAAACACAAAGTATTCTGATGCACTTAATGTGTTTAAAACAGTGATTTTGCATCCTGATGAACGTGTGGAAAATGATTTAGAGGTATTTCATAGCCATGTACAAACTGAAATACAAGAACGTTTAATAAGTGAAATTCATGAAAAAGGTGCAATTAAATGGTATATGGTAGAAAAAATAGCACTTGAACGTTTAACTGATAATGAGGAGTTTGAAGAAATTCAATGTTATTTTCGATGTTCGTGTATGACCGAACTTATAGAAGATACTATCTCACAACATATTGAGGAAGGATTTTCGAAGATTATTAAATCCTTTGAAGAATTTGTACAAAGAGGTTCTGGCTGGAAACTTAGAAACATTCTTCATTTAGAACTCAAGATTGCTAAATATCACCCCCTCGCTGCGAGTTCCTATATTCCTTTGTCTAAAAAACTCGATGATAAAAAAGCAGTGTTGAATATAAAAAACGAAGATATCAAATGTTTAGTATGGTGTCTTTTGGCTTTTAAACTGAACTTGGATTATACAAAAAAACCTGAACGTGTTTCACATTATCGACCTTATGAGCATGATATTAAATTAGGTAATGTAGAATGCCCTGTACCTCTTCAGAAGATACCTGTTATTGAACAACTCAACAATTTACGGGTGAATGTGTTTGGTTATGAAGAGGATGAAGTTTGCCCCCTGTATATATCTGAAAAGAAAGATCAAGATGTGGTTAATTTGTTATTGGTTGGTGACGGTGAAAAACAACACTATTGTTTGATAAGAAGTTTTTCAAGACTTTTAGGTGATCTTACCAAGCATAGAGCCGCTGGCTATTATTGTTATCGATGTTTACATCGATTTTCAAGACAAGATCTATTGGATAAGCATAATGAATATTGTTCTCAACATGTTGCACAAGCTATAAAGATGCCTAGTGAAAATGATAATATATTAAAGTTTACAGGTATTCGTTTACAACATCCTATTGCCTATACGATTTATGCGGATTTTGAGAGTCTACTTATACCTATTTCATCAGCCCCTCCCTCTTCTAAAGCATCCTATACCGAGAAAACAACCTATCACTTGCCATGTGGTTATGCCTATGTGGTTATTGGACCCGATGGAACGTGTGTGAAGAAAGCACAGGTATATCGGGGTAGAAACTGTGTTGATCATTTTTTAAACCGAATGATGCAAGAGAAGGAAATTTTAGGTCAAAAGTTACTAAATGTTAAACCTATGAAGCTTTCTCCCAAGGAAGAAAAGGCATTTCGAGAAGCAGAGTTTTGTCATATTTGTAAGAAAACTTTAGATGAGAAACGTACACGTGACCATGATCACCTGTCAGGTGCATACAGAGGAGCTGCACATGTGGAATGCAACTTGAACTATAAGCAGTGTAAAACAATTCCTGTTATATTCCATAACTTGAAAAACTATGATGGTCATCATATTATGACAAAGCTTGGAAAATTCAAAGATCATGAAATCGATGTTATTGCTACTTCTATGGAAAACTATATCACCTTTAAAATCAGAAAGCCTACATCTTATATTCAGATGGTGTTTATAGACTCTTTCCAATTTTTGCCTACGTCATTGGAAAAACTTGTTAAAAACCTTCAACCTGATCAATTCACTATACTTGAAGAAAATTTCCCCCGAAATAATAATTTATCTTTACTTATACGGAAAGGGGTTTACCCCTATGATTATTTTACTTGCTTTGAAAAATTTACTGAGAAGCAGCTTCCTCCGCCTTCTGCCTTTTTTAATAGTTTAACCAATGAGCCTATAAGTGAAAAGGAATACCAACACGCCCAGAATGTATGGAAAACATTTGATATCAAGACTCTTGGTGATTATCACAACCTTTATGTGAAGACAGATGTTCTACTACTTGCTGACGTGTTTCAAAACTTTAGGAAATTATGTCAGCAGTATTATGGAATTGACCCTGCTCACCTGTTTACAGCACCTGGGCTAGCATGGCAGGCTTGTTTGAAGATGTCTGATACACCTTTAGAGTTACTCAGTGATATAGATATGTTGCTTATGGTTGAAAATGGAATAAGAGGCGGCATTAGCATGATAAGTAAAAGATATGCCCGAGCAAACATCCCTGGTACGCCCGATTATAAGAAAAATGAGGCACCCAGCTACATTATGTATTGGGATGCCAATAACTTATACGGGTGGGCTATGAGCCAATTTTTACCCTACGGCGGTTTTGAATGGTGTGAAACAAGTCATATGACAGAAGAGTGGGTTCTATCTTTATCTGATAGTTCCGAAATTGGGTATCTTTTCGAGGTAGACTTGGAATACCCGAAACATTTACATCCTTTGCATAATGAATACCCTGTCGCCCCTGAGAGAGTAACTGTAGAGGATCAGATGCTATCTTCTCATGCAAGAAGCTTACTCAACAATAGAAAATTCGTCGGAACTCCTAAACTTATACCAAATTTAAATAATAAACGAAATTATATAACCCATTATCGTAATCTCAAATTTTATTTAGAACTTGGTTTAAAAATTACAGCTGTGCATAAAGCTTTAAAATTTAAACAGGGACCATGGTTGCAGAAATATATTAATTTCAACACCGAAAAAAGGAAAGAAGCAAAATCTTCTTTTGAGAAAGACTTTTTTAAGTTAATGAACAATTCTGTTTTTGGTAAAACCATGGAAAATCTACGAAAAAGAAGAAATATTGTGCTTTGTAACGGTGAAAAAAGAGCCAAAAAATTAGTAGCATCGCCTACTTTTAAATCGTTTAAAACTTATGATGAAGACTTGACTGCTGTGGAGAGATTAAAAACTAGCATACATATGAACCGACCCATCTATGTTGGATTTTCTATACTCGAACTATCTAAACTTTGTATGTATGATTTCCATTACAATTTTATAAAGAAAACATACAAAGATCGTGCAGTTTTACTCTTTACGGATACAGATTCCCTAACGTATCATATTCAAACCAATAATATTTATAAGGATCTGGAGCAGCATCGTGAGTTGTTTGACTTTTCTGAATACCCGAAATCTCATCGTCTATACTCTGAGGATAATAAGAAGACGCTCGGAAAGTTTAAGGATGAACTTAATGGTGAATTAGCCCTTGAGTTTGTCGGACTGAAATCAAAAATGTATTCTCTAAAATCTGTTAAAGATGAAAAGAAGCGTGCAAAAGGTGTATCTACGCAGATTGTTCGGCAGAAAATTAAACATGAAGACTACTTGGAGTGCCTCCAACAACAAAAAACAAGTATGGAGAAACAGGTAAGAATTGCTCAAGATGACCATCGCCTATATACATTAACTCAAAATAAAATTAGCTTAAGTCCCTTTGACGACAAGCGTTACTTATTGGATGATGGAATAAGCAGTTTAGCATATGGCCATTATGACATTAATACCGTTTGTAATAAAGAAGAAAATGTTGATTTGTATTGCTAACGCAAAATCGCGATGTATATTTTGATCTGTAAATACCTTTCTGTAAATTATTTTGTTATAATAAAAATTGTTGATTTTATTATTGAGTACTTTTTTTAAACCTTACTAGTGAAACGTTATCTTTATACACAAACTTTTGTTGTAGTTAAATCGAAAATGAGTGAAAATTTTTTTTTAACTATAGTGAAACTTTTTTTTTTTTGTTAAGATAAAATTTTTAATAAAATAAATTTTTTTTTTTAAAGTAATGCAAAACTTTTTCTAAAAGATTTTTTTTTTTTTTTTAATATGTGAAACTTTTTAACTACCGCATATTTTTTTTTCTTTATAAAAACATGAAAATTTTTTGTAAAACTTTCATAAATAATCAGATAGTCATACACACACACACAAAGAGATCTATTTGTCACGTGCACATACATACACATACACACACACACACACACACACAAACACACACACACACACACATAGACACACACACACAAAGAGAACTATTTGTCACACACATACATACACACACACACACACAAAGAGAACTATTTGTCACGTGCACATACATACACATACACACACACACATAGACAAACACACACACACACACACACATAGACACACACACACAAAGAGAACTATTTATAATAAATATAAGACATATATGCTTTTTAAAACATACTCTTACACACAAACCTTCCTAACAAAATATCAGACCTGTTAGAAAAATGATATGAAAAAATTATTGCGAAAAAAGATGGTTTATCGTCTGGACATTAGAGCGTTGCTCCCTGGTTGCTTAATTGAGCGCCCCTGTGGCCGTTGAACCCCCACTATCTTACTACTAATGCAGTGGCATTTCTTCCTTAAATTGTAATACATATAGAAGGAAGATGGCATTTTATTAAAAAAAAAAAAAAAAACTTTTCAAACAAGGGCAGTGCCTGATTTACGGCAGGGCATTCGGTGCACAGGCCCAGGGCCCCCGATTTTCAGGGGCCCCCAAATGATACTGAAAACTTTTCAATGATTGGCCAAAAAAAACAAACATGAAATGGGAAAAAGGAAAAAAACTTTTCATTTATAAATAACTTTTTAACTACTGCACTCACGCAACAATACCCGCTCGCTAAATGTTAATCCTATGGGAGAAATTTAAAAAAAAATATTTTTTCAAATGTCTCAGTTGCATTGCAATATTTTTAAATGATTTTTTTTTCATTGGATAGAAGTATATTTTTTTAAGCTAGGATACTTTCACTTTCGGAACCGATTTCGAAAGATGGAAAAATCGTCGACGAGTTAGAACACCAAAGATTAATTATAAGGATGTTATAAAAAAAAATTTACCACTAAAAAATTGAGAAGAACATTTATCATTTTGATAAAATCGTATATTTTGTCTAAAACATGTATTTTTAATTACTTTATTATAGTGAAGTATTTTCTTTTATTTTTATCATTTAAAAAATATATTGTGGTTTTAATTCTTATTTAACCCTGTTCTGTTTCACATTATGTCCCAATAACAAATTTAATTCTTTGTAACCATTTTACCTTTAATTATTAGTGGTAAATATTTCCCAAATATGCTATTATGGATATGTCCTGAAAAATTAGGTTTCATTAAAGAATTGAATTTCCTTTTCATTTTCTATATTTGATAATTTAAAGTGTGCCTGTAGTATCAAAACTGATTCGTTGTTACAGTTGATATGGAATTTAATTTTTTTCAGTAAATATTTTTAACTCATTGAAATACAAGACTAAATAATGAATTCAATTATGCAGTAATTTTATCTTTTCCAACATATACATTCTCTTTGCCTTTATACATCTTTTTTACCTATACTAATATAATAAAGAGAGAACTCCTGGCTGACTCATCAACACAGGGCTGAAACAACTAAAGTCAAGATCACGAAATTTGGACAGTAGGTTGCTGTTATGACCTAGGCAAGCAATAAGAAAGGATTTTTTAAAATACACCCCGGGAGTTAAATGGGGGGGGGGGGGTCAAAAGTTTTATGTCATTTTGCCATATCTCAGCAGCAGTTTTAGGTTGCAGCATAAAATTCAGCATAACATTTCTACTTAGAAAAATAGTTAAATGCGAATTTCTTCGATTTTAGAAATTCGGGGTTAAATAGGAGCCCAAAACTTTTAGTTCGTTTTGCCCATATCTCAGCTGAAGTTATGTGTAGGAGCATAAAATACAGTTGAATCAGTCTTCTAAAATAATAGTTAAACACGTATTTCAGCGATTTTATAGTTATTTTAGTGATTGTGTCGCCAATATCGGCTATGAACCCAATTACCGAAAATTAGATGAATAAGATGCTTTTGATTGGATATTTGTCTGATTTTTGATTAAATATTTAGCATAGGACATTAATTACATAATATATATTGATGCCATATGAAATAGTTTTGCTAAATGCTACACCATTTGTTTTTTTTTTTTTTTTTTTTTTTTTTCGTATTGTCAGGAAAATCATGCCTTTTTCTGTTACATGCACCAAAGAAAATGCATTCTTATTTATAAAGCCAAGATTTTTTTCTATGATTGTGTTAGTAACTTCATTTTTTTCCGATTGCCTTTCAACGATTTATGTGCAGGGATGTACAGAACTCCGTTAATGGGATCGCCATATTATTGCATTTTTATTTATTTTACCTATGAGGCCTCATGGTTAACATGGGCAAAGCCAACAGGTGGTTCTGCTAGTACTTGTATAAATTTAGTTTTTATTTTTTCAGTGAAAGCTTGTATTTCAAAGAAAATTTATTTGATTAATAGGATATGCTAATATTTTAAATAATTATAGCTTGGTACTGCAGAAAATTTATTCTTAGGTACTGCATACTTTATCATTCCAGATATATGGACTTGCATAGAGAAAGGTAATTAGCACCACATAATTTTCTATAAAACATCTATTCAGTAATAATTATTTAAAAGTAAATTAATGATTATCAAATTTAATTCTTTAATTGATATTTTACAGAAATTATTAAAGTCAATAATGGTTATCTTAATAAGTATCGCTTTCAATAATATATTTTTTTTTACTCAAAACCACTGTAAGCATGGGTGCAAGGGGTCCCCGATAAGCATCTGTGCCCAGGGCCCCCAAATTTGTAAATCGGTCTCTGAACAAGGGTTGTAATTTTGACCCTTCAAAACTAATTTTAACCAGGACAGTGGTTAAAATTGATTTTAACCGTCTAAAACTGGTCAAAATGGGTTTTAACCTGCCAAAAGTTGTCTAAACGATAGTAAATAGGTTTAGCTTACATAAATAACTCAAACTCAAACTATATATTTATGTAAATTTCATCATATTATATATATGTTATATACACTATATTGCCAAAGGTGACCGGTCACTTGCGATTTTAGACGTTTTGTTAACTATCTAGAAAAATACATGAAGAATCAACCTGAAACTGCAGGTGTGTAAATAGTATAGTATAGGTTATATATTCCCATGAAGATTTTTTTCACGAAACCCCATAGGGGACTGTCAACAAATTGAAAAAGAACGAATATCTTTTGGATAACCCTGTAAAAACCAATGTAGCAAAGGCGTTCAAACTCGAGATTATTAATTAGTGGCTTATTGCAATATACTGTGTTCATTTTTATGATGATAGCATGTATACTCGTAGAGAAATTAAGGTTTTTATAAAAACAGTCCCAAATTTCGCTTAGTTTTTTGCTTATAATTTGCAGAGTTCTTAATATAAAAAAAATTCTTTTCAGAAAATATGACAACATTTTACATAATACTCTGTAATCAGAATTAAAATATAATAATAATTGGATGAAAAATGAGGAGGTTTACTAAAAAATGTTTCACTGCGCATGCGCGAATGCAATCAAAATATAATATGCATAATATATTAGCTAAGTATATAGAGCAACTTTTATGAAAGTCTCAACATCATAGCTTGAAAAATCTGAAAATTATCGTCGGTAGAAGAAGCTCGAAATCCGTTGTTCCCAAAAAGAAGCAAAAAGATGAGGGGCTGTATCAAATATCTGTTGATTAGTGCCAAGATAGCATACACAATATTCCCTCATATTTTTGCTTCCTTTTGGGAACAACGGATTTCGAGCTTATTCTATCGACGATAATTTTCAGAATTTTCAAACTATGATTTGGAGACTTCCACAAAAGGTGCTCTATATACTTAGCTAATACATTATGCATATTATATTTTGATTGCATTCGCGCATGCTCAGTGAAACATTTTTTAGTAAACCTGCTCATTTTTCATCCAATTTTTATTATTTTTTAATTTTGATTACAGAGTATTATGTACAATGTTGTTTGTCATATTTTCTGAAAAGAACTTTTTTTTATATTAAGAACTCTGCAAATTATAAGCAAAAAACTAAGCGAAATTTGGAACTGTTTTTATAAAAACCTTAATTTCTCTACGAGTATACATGCTATCCTCATAAAAATGAACACAGTATATTACAATAAGCCACTAATTAATAATCTCGAGTTTGAACGCCTTTGCTACATTAGTTTTTACAGGGTTATCCAAAAGATATTCGTTCTTTTCAATTTGTTGACAGTCCCCTATGGGGTTTCGGGAAAAAAATCTTCACGAAAATATATAACTTATACTATAACTATTTACACACCTGCAGTTTCAGGTTAATTCCTCATGTATTTTTCTAGATAGTTAACAAAATGTCTAAAATCGCAAGTGAACGGTCACCTTTGGCAATATAGTGTATTTAATAATAATTAATATTATTAATATTTTAAATAATTATAAAATATAGGTGGAACTCTTATCTCATGTAATGTCATTTCAAACAGAAAAATACATTTCCTAAATCTTATTTTTCTTAAAGTATAACCTATACATTGCAACTTGAAATTTTGCGGACAATACTGAAAAACTTGAAAATACTGATTTGAAATTTGCATATTTCATAATGCATCTGATGAAATGTTGCTGCAAACTCTTATCAGTAGAAAGATCATTTTCCTATTTTGGTCTGATTCAGGATAAACTATGAAATTGTCTTAGCTTAATAATCCAAAACTTGTTACTTGTAATAATTTTTTTGAGTTCTAAGTAAAATTAATTTTTTTTTTGTTTGTTTAATGTGATTTAGTTTTTTTCACTTTTATATAAAATTATATAATATGTAATCAAATTATTGAAAATATTTCAATACTTACAATAATTACTTATCTGTAGAACTTTTTGTACTGTTAAATTATAAAGTAATGAAAATTAAAGTATATGCTGTATAAAATATTTGTAGTTCCAAATGTTGTATTAAATAATGTTAAAAGTTATTTTGGAAAATCTTTCCAAATGTTGTACTTAATCTATCATTTAACAAAGTAAATTTTAATCATTTTTTCCCAGTCAAAATGAACTATGACCACACAAAACTTATTTTGACCAGGATAGTTAAAACCGGTTTTTGACATGGTTTAAACCACCCCTGCATCAAACCAGTACAACCCTAGTTCAAAAAAGTACAGGGTATTAAAAAACTGAAAACCAACGTTAATTATTTGCTATTTTTATGTACAGGGTGTCCCAAAAGTCCTTGACACATTTCAATAAAAGATCAAGCAATTGGCGTACGAGAGTGCGGTTTGGACGAAAATGCTTCTTATGATCTGAATTTTTGTTTAAGCAAATAAAAAAAATAGTTCCAAAAATTTCTCATAGATGACGCTGCTTCTGGAAAGTTATCGAATAGGTAGAATGCTTTTATACATAACAGTGACGAAAGACGCACAATGCGTATGCACAGTTTTTGTTCAAACTATGGTAGCATACATTCCAGAAGTTAATAATACTCGTCTATCCATTCTCACTCGTTTAATCGAAATCAGGAGGTCGAGTATTGTTACCTTCTGGAACGTGGGTTGCCATAATTATGAAAAGTTATGTATGTATATTGCCATAGTTATGAAAAGTTATGTATGTATGTTGCCATAGTTTCGCATTGTTATGTATAAAGGCATTCTACCTATTCGATAACTTTCCAGAAGTAGCGCCATCTATGAGAAAATTTTGGAACTAATTTTTTTATTTGGTTAAACAAAATTTTTAATCATAAGAAACATTTTCGTCCAAACCGCACTCTCGTACGCCAATTGCTTGATCTTTTGTTAAATTTTAAAATGTGTCAAGTCAAGGATTTCTGGGACACCCTGTATATTTGATTGATAAAGACAGGAAGGTTGGAAAACTCTGCATCCACTTTTGACACTTCATTTCCGTTGACTCCATATACAAAACTGTATTTTACATATACAACCAAGCTCTTTCCAGCAAACCTTTGCTTATCAAAACAAAACGCAAGTACACAAATGACGAAAAAAACCCAGTAAGAACATCGTTCACTGCTGGAGAATGGAACAAACCATTAAAACAAACTAACAGGGGTAGGAGGCAATGAAACGGGTGTGATTCCTAAGAGTCTATACCATAATTTGGGAATATTGTAGGATAATGAATCATTGCATGTTTTATCTTTTTTAGTTAAAATTTCTGTGGATTCATTGATTATTGCTTCATAAAAGGTTGATGTATGCTTCATTATTTTAGCTTGATCAAAATGTATTTTGACTGATTCTTCTTGTTTTAATCTTGAAAGTGTTGTTTTAGTTCTATTGAGTTTTATATCTGAAATATGCTCTTTTAAACGAGAAAGTTTAAGAAGAAGTTTGAAAGAGAAAGTTTAAAACTCGTTTAAGAGAGCATATTTCAGATATAAAATTCAATAGAGCTGTTGAAAGTTTTAATGAAAGTTCGTATTTTCCTCAGAAAAATAGCGAGAGGGGAAGAGAGATTTCACTGAAATACACTGCTCGATTAACATCCAGTCCTTATTATATTACTTAACTTATTTGTTCATTTAATTTAAAAGAAGCAAGAAAAACTTTGATCTTACCACCGAGACGCCAGCCAATTCAACCCATTTTGTATTACCCCAGACTTCACCGGGATAACACGCTATTTCAAGCTAAAGCCACTTCTGGAACGCTCCTTGACCTGTCGAGCCCTTTGAATTTTGCATTTGCATATAACTATAAATGGATTGTTTTTCCTTTATTGTTCATACTCCACAGTTCGAAAACTTTTCTAAAAAAAATGTTACTGTAAAAGAAAGAAAAATATATTTAAAAATATATATAATAGATACACACCAAGATGCATAGACACAGCGTGTGTTAAACTAGACTAAAATGAAAACACAAATAACCAGAAAATTTACGTGTATAACTATTTTAATGTTTCCGATACGATTAAAATTCCTATCAGCTCTAAAGTAAACAGGTGCTATTGCTGCCGCTCATCTCTCTCTCTCTGTGTCGGTCTCTCATCTTATTTGATGACAGAAATACTGCGACTAAATAAGACCGAGATTGCTATTAAAAAAATCGTGATGGCTCGGCCTACAGGCACAGGTATATTTCGAAGACGCAGACCGTGGGGTGCCTGTTTATAGGGATTTGCAGAAGAAATTACCTTTTTGGCATGATGCGGCAGTTGGGACACCGCCCACTTCGAAATTTACCTGTGTCTGTAGGCGGAGCCGGAAAAAATTCTTTGTTTCAATTTTTTTGTTTTTCTTTTTGTTGTAAGGGTTGGTTCTATAAAAAACTTGTCAATATGAAAGTTGTAGATAATACTAAGATGATTTATAATAAATTTAAGTGAATTTGATATCTTGTGAATTGATGAAGCTATGAATTTTTTTCTTCTTAAACCCCTACCCCCCCCCCTTCCCCCACCAGCCATTTTTAATGATATAAAAAAACAGTGATACATAAATTTTCTGCCCTTTCCCTAGAAGTAACAATAACTTTAAACGGATTCGATATGTACCATAATTAAGACGTTATGAGGTTACTCTCCCCATTTCCACCTCCTTGGTCCGATTTTGCCCATTAACGATCTTGACCGAGATTTTATGCCCCTTGATTTTATGTATCAGTTTGGAATAGATTTATGCAGAATTATTGAAGTTATCGTGTCCATGAAAAAGTGATAGATAGATAAAGTTTTGAACTCGGGGGTGGTTTTGGGTTCTGGGAGTCATGATTGGCGTAGATTTGAAAAAAAAATTCAGAAATTCCAAAAGAGGGAAGAATGTAATAGGTAGTATTTCTTACGAAAATCTACCTAAAATATAGGCATAATACTACGCAAATAAAAAACTTATTCACAAAAAGATCTCGAAATGCGTAGTATGTCTTTCCAAAACAAGTTGTTAAGGTAAGGAAAGGACGTTGAAAATGAAAACTCTTTTATAGAAATAATATTTCAGCCTAATTTTCTTCTAATGAATAAAACTGATTCATTCTAAACTATAGTCTGAAACTGAATAACATTATAATTAACTTTAAAAACTTCTTTTTTATTTCTTAATATTTCAATTATAACCATTGATTTAAAACACCCAATGTTAATTATTTTCTGCCCCAATCTTTTGAAATGTTTAGTGAATAGTAAAGATTATTATATTTTTCAAAAATCTGTGTATTCATTTCGCAAATAGGATATCATTATCAGAAGAGAAAAACTGCCAAACCTAATAACATACCGCAAACTGGTGAAAAGTTGCCCCATTTGCAGCAAACATTCAGCTAGTTCTGGTATAATAATTGACGTCCATGTAAAACGAATGCACAAATTTGTATATTTATGTAAAATAACTATATTTAAAAATTAATTGATTTTGAACAATTTAGAATAAGAATGGTAAATTTTAAAATATGATTGTGATATGTTTTTTCCCCTCTCAAAAATATTTTAACGACTATAAAATTATTATATAGTGAAAAATAATGTATACTCCATGTTAATTATATTTTTCCCCAAACCGTTTGAAATGTAAAAGAATAAGTTTTATTAAAAAAAAATCGTGCATTCGTTTCGAAAGCAGGAAATCATTTACAGGAATATAAAGTCTCAAATGTATATATATTAATATAGCACAAATTGATGAAAAAGTTACCCTATTTACAAAATGCATTTAGATAATTCTGAGGATAGTAACGCCCATAAAAACAAATGCATAAATTTGTGTATTTGTGTAAGATATACCTAAAAAATAATTGATTTTGAACAATTTAGAATAATAATGGGAAATTTTAAGATATGACAGTGATATGCCTTTTCCCCCTCAAAAAGAACATTTTAACTACCATAAAATTATTATATAGTGAAAAATAATGTATATTTCATGTTAATTATATTTTTACCAAACCCTTTGAAATGTAAAAAATAATAAGTTTTATTTAAAAAGAAAAAATTCGTGTATTCATTTCGAAAGCAGAAAATCATTAACAGAAATATAAACTCTCAAATGTATTAATATAGCACAAATTGGTGAAAAACTTGCCTATGTACAAAATACATTTAGATAATTCTGAGGATAGTAATGCCCATAGAAACAAATGCATAAATTTGTATATTTGTTTAAAATAAATATATTTTTAAAAATTATGGATTTTGAATAATTTAAAATAAGCACGAGACATCTAAACATCTTATTATGATAATATTTCCCCCCCCAAAACAACCCTTTTTCGACTTTAGAATAACGATTTCCTGTTACAGATACCTGAAAAATAACATAAATATCATTTTCTAAACATCTCAAAAGGTTCGGGGAGAAAATAATTAACATGGAGTAGTTATTATTTTCAACCATATAATATGACCATATTATGTAAAGCCATATAATATTATGACTATATTATGTGAAGGCCATCTAATATTATGACACTATTTAAAAGCTGTGACGACAAACAATAAAATAAAAATAATAAATATAAAATAAAACGAAGTAGAATAAAATAAAATATGAGAATGCGACTAAAATTTACTCCGTTAAATACTTTTGAATAATAGAAAAAAAAATTAATTTATGTGTTAAAATTAAAATTCGATTTTTTAAAATGACCTTCGTATTGACCATTTTGTTTATATATTTAAATAATTAAAATTTTATATAATTTTATATGAGCAAAATGTATGACATTTTGTTAGAAAAATTCATCTTTTCGCAATTTAATATGTTTAGATACAATTTTTCTTTCAAAGCTTATTATTACTTTCTTTTTCATCTGTCATTTTTGTCTTTCTTTTTAACCCTTTCCAACATAGTTGAAAAGTGTTTATGAATTCGGCTTGTCTGGCCGTCTGTTTGTCTGTCTGTCTGTCCGTGCTCTAACTCGGGTAAATATACTCAGATTTCTATTCAATTGATATATGTATTTGAGGTTTACTATCGCATGTTCGGTATTGAAAATGAAATATATAGCATTATTAGTTCGTTTACAGGTGCACTCAAAAACATTTCGATACATTGTGGTCTATGGGGGAAAAATTGTTTCCAATGTAATTTAATGATTTTAGACTATTTCTAACATATTTAAATTCATATCATTGAGGTGCGCTACAAAATACTTACTGTAGAATATGCTGCGCATAGCATTTACACATGTCCAAGGACACACAAAAGAATTCGGTTACAGTACTGTCTGTGAGCGATAATTTCTGGAAGTGCGTTTTGAATTGTGGAATGCGTTTTTCAATTTAACAAATTTTTGTGTATATTACTTGTTGTGCATTCTAAATTACGATTTCTATGGAATTCTTTGGGATAGAAACTCGAAATTTAGCATGGTTATTACTTTTAAGACGCAAATGCACACACAGAACAATTATTTTTAAAAAATCGAAATTTCAAAGGTTGCAGGAGAAAAAAAAAACATTCTAAAACAATAATTAGTTTTCTAAAGCAAGTGTATTTTCTTCAATAGGGTTGCTGAAAGCACCATGATTCTATTTTAAGAAGTATCAATTTCTATTCTGACTGTTTATCTTTCCGATGTTTAGCCAGATTTTTGTGAGTTTTCTTTATACTTTATGCTGTAGTACCTTTTAATGTTACATTATTTTCAAACTTCAACAGTGTCTACATATCAAATATAAAATTTCAATTTTTCTTTTAATATAATTGTATTGTTAATCACATTTTTAAAAAATCTGCGATGTTCATCTTCGGTTTATCATATTTATTCATAATGGTAAAAGAGCTTAACATATATTTTTTTTAATCCTGAGATGTATGAGAGTATATCAATAAAAAGTGTGTATATCAATAAAAAATGAAAGAAAGAAAAACAAAATAACGTAGGATTAATTAACAATGACACAATTACTAACCTAAGTAATGAAAATGAATTAAATTTAAAATCCTTGTTCGACTAAAGTCCAAGTGCAGAATCTGGATGACATATTTGGGGTTTTGTGTCAAATATAAAAGCGATAATTTGTATAACTTTCTAAGCGAATCATTATTTTGATATATTTTGTATTATATTATTATATGTGATATATTTTGTATATATTATTTTATTATATTTTGATTTTTTTTTAATTTTAACCGATTTAAATTAGTTCCGAATTTTATTAGTTTTACAATCCATTTATTAGTATTTAATAAATACAGCGTATTATTTTGTAAAGTTGTGTAAAATCGAAGAGAGTAGCAAAATAAAGTATTATAGTTTCGACATAAAATAAATAATTATAAGTAAAATACTGCAGAAATTTTACAAATCTTTAAATTTTCAGACTCAAGATTCCACTCTTTGGTACGTTCCAATTGGTTATCTTTATATCCACATTTTTTTTTTGTGCTAAAATGTACAATTGAGTTATATCTGCCTATATATATTTCACTGTTACCAAATGAGCGGGATTTCAAAATGCTAACACATTCTGAAGAGAACTATTCCTGTTATTTAATGACAGAATAAGACAAATATTACAATTGAGAAATAGGTGTGGCATTCTGAATTAACTAACAACTCTAACAACTAAATTAAACACATATAAAATACCAAAGACTTCGCGGGCCACAGATAAGTAGTCGACGGGACAGTTGTGGCCCGCGGGCCACGTGTTTGACATGCCTGGTTTAGATGGATAGCGCTTGAATTTACATTTTCTATTGACACGTGTTTGACATGCCTGGTTTAGATGGATAGCGCTTGAATTTACATGTTCTATTGCCACGTGTTTGACATGCCTGGTTTAGATGGATAGCGCTTGAATTTACATTTTCTATTGCCACGTGTTTGACATGCCTGGTTTAGATGGATAGCGCTTGAATTTACATTTTCTACTGTCACGCGGAAAAATGAATATAATCCCTAAATTCTTAAACTGTGACAAGTTTTTTCGGCAGACTTTTTCGTATACAAGTTGTAAGTTTGAGCAAAAATATTTAAATTTATGCTTCAGCAAGTAATGTAGTATTTTTTTGGGGTGTGTGTGTGTCGAGTGTACTTTTCTTAAACTTTGTTTCTTTGTTTTTCACTTCGCAAAATATTTCTAAAATATGTAGGGCTTGGAAGTAAAACATCGTAACTAACAAAATGCAAGTTTCGAGATATTTAAAATTCCATTTTTCTAAAATAAAAAATAAAAAAAGAAAAGTGCCCAGTTAAACTGATGGCATTGAGCTCAGACTATTCACATTAATTGTATATTATACTCTTATTTCAAAGAATAATGCCCTCGAAAGAGAAAGAAATCGATAATAAATTAAGGGGGGAATAACCCCCCTGTTCCACTCTTTATACTTAACCAGTGAACCCCCAAAATTAACCAGTGAACCCCCAAAATTAACCAGGGAAGCGCCTTATCCCAATGAACCTATATACAAAATTTGAAGCAAATCGGATAATTGTGCATGAAAAACCAATTTATCTAACTTAAGGGGGGGGGGGGATCAGCTTCTCCGTTCCCCCTTTATAGTTAACAAATGAACCCCCAAACTAACCAGGGAAGCGCCTTATCACAATGAACCTATATACAAAATTTTAAACAACTCAGATATTTCTGCATGAAAAACCCATTTATCTAAATTAAGGGGGGGGGGGATTAGCCCCCATTCCCCCCTTTATACTTAACCAATGAACCCCCAAAACTAATCAGGGAAGCGCCTTATCACAATGAACCTAAAAACAAAATTTTAAGCAAAACGGATATTTCTATCAAGAGTTATCGCGTTACGTACATACGTACATACATATATACATACATATATACATACATACATACATACAGAACGGGCGGGCACATTAGCTCTCAGGCTTTGATAGCCTGTGAGCTAAAAAACTACAACCCAAACTATTCGATTGCTTCCTCTAAAAAATTGATTTGTTAAGACTGGATTTTCAGTTATCTTACGTGCAACATTTTTTTATTTTTTTGACTTATGTGGGAGGCATTTTTGTTATTAATATTCATATCTAAAATTTATGTTGGATTATTATGGCATAAATTAAGTAAAAAAAAAATTAATCTTGTAAAATGGTCTGTCAAAAGGTTGCCAGGATGCAATTATACAATTTTACATAAAAATCAGAAAAAAAATAAATGGCAGTTACCATGTTTTACACCCGAGCCCCTCATATATACTTAATTTTATATTTTAAGTGTTAAAATTTTATCAAAGCTGTCGAACTGTGAATAAGACTTTAACACATAAAATTATGAATATATTTTACAAATATTTTGCCGAGTAATCCGCTAAAAGACATCCTTTTAAGGAGTTGGTCAGTGAGATCTCATATTCCCCTCGCTAATTTTAAACCTACGGATGTGTGATACATTCGTATTTTTACAATATCTCTTCAGGAAATTGATATTATTTATTTATTATTATTATTATTATTATTATTATTTTTGTGTACTGTTCTTATAGGATTTGTCTTTTTTTTCTAGTTGTCAAAATATTTCTAAATTATATACTTAATTTATAACTTTATGTGTTAAAATCTTCGCAAAACTGGGTAAGAGTTTAACACTTCAAATAAAATTAAGTATATATTTAGGACTATTTTGACAACTAAGAAAAAAAAAGAGAGACATTCTTCAAGAAGATACAAAGTAAAAAGAAGTTTAAAATAGTAATTTCCTGAGGAGATATTTAAAAAATACGAATACATCACACGCCGTAGGTTTAACATTAGCGGGAGGGATTTGAGATCTCAATAAAGCGTACACAGAATAAATAAGTTAAAAATTAAATTTTTCTGGTGAGGATTTTGTAAAATATTAATTCATTACGAGCGCATCGAATTAACATTCGAGGGGAGAATTACAGATCTGTCTGATGACTGACTTCAAAGTGGCTTAAGTTATTCTGGTATCATTAAAATCACTAAAAAATCCTATATTTCAGTTAATCGTTTATTTATTCCCATTATTATCCTATCTTATCTTTTACTTTGTAGAAGAAAGTAGAAAACATTGGAAAGTGACAGTCAATAACTGTTGCTAAAATACTTCTTTGTTTCTAATTCCACGTAAAAATGTGGCCTTAGTGAAACTAAATGAGCCGGTATAATGCACTAATTCTCCTAACCTAACCAAAAGCTCATCTCTTCACTTTTTCTCTCTTGCATCTACGTTTTCTCTTTTCCTGAGTCTCCATCTTCCGTTCCGCAGCGCTACCTAGCGGCGTCACTTCGAAAACAATGCTTTTCCCGGAGGTCAACAACCGCCGACTGAGTCTCTGAAAAGTCTCAGTGAAGCGCTGCCACCTTTGGCTTCTTTTCGCCTCCTATCAAGAGCAACATCGTAGCGAGGCGGGAAATAATGTAGGCTGGTTATTGACCTTTGCTAGAAAATTTAGACGCGCCGTAAATTTCTCTCTGAGTATAGCTTAATTTGAGATAGCTAATCGCGTTTATGGAAAATAATAGGAAGAGAAATTTTTTATGCGAGGAGGTGATTAAGGAGTGGTTAAGTATTAATGTAAGTAATGAAATATTGTAGTAAAATGACCCAATATATATTTTTAATGGAACGTAAATTCATTTATTTTGAAATTTATTATTATGATTATATATTTTTCATTGGACAATTTGAGAAAAAAGATATTTTTATCAAAAGTTTTATTTATACAGCGATTAAAAACCTTTTCAAACGAAAAATTTACAGTGAATGTTTAATGTGTAATTAATGCCTTTTAATTTACAAAATTAAAAATTAGATATTTGCCGACTTTTCTACGCCTCCCATAATATGCCTATAAAAACTTGACTGATTTTCGATACTAAAATTTTATGAATTGTCTTAATGTAAAAATTAATTGTTGGTGTTCATTTTGAACATTTCTACCGTAAGAAATTATATCTAATTTGTCAATTATTGCTATCTTCGGCTGTAATTTGCTTTATATGTTCAATTTAACTGTTTCAAAATGCATTTCAATTACAATTTCAATTGAAACTAAATAACATATTGGGGAAAAGTTCTCATAAATTTTATGGATTTTAAAATACTTTTTAATTTATATGAATATTATTTATTATATAGAAATAAACTAATATTTTCATATGAATAAGAAATTTGCGGTTAAAGCATTACACTCATGAGGGTAAAGAACTTGCTAGCAGCGGCTTATCTATCTAGATTTCTACTTGATGGTACGTTATCAAACTTTCACTCTCTCTCATTTTTTATGATAAAGGTCAATTACATCCAAGAGGTTTTTATTTTTATAAGAACTTATGTATTTCGCTCTGTGTATGCAACATGTGTAATCAATTGGCTCGCAGTAAGATGGTAATTTTCAGTATACGGGCGCAGGGGGAAATGGGGAAGTATTAGTGCAGTCAATTTGATCTTTAAAATCGATGAGAAAATGCAGAGAGGTTTTCAGCAAACCGCGATTGGGGGATAGCCCACTTTGGCGACGATAAGAGGTCGCCCACCCTATCGCCAAATTCGCTTCAGCACTGCAACCCTTTTTGTCGCGAAAAAGATTCACGTTTTTTGGGTCTGCCATTCGCCTCTGTTATAACGGTGCTCGAACCCGCATGGCTGGAAAACCAGAACTAAACAAAACAAGCAAATAATAACAAAAATAATAACAGAAAAAAAAATTTACTGCTACAACTGGAACTGGCTCTTTCGGATGCGACAAATCCAAAGGATTAGCGATGATCATGCATTACCGGTCAGTGAGTGTTGTGGACCAAAACTATGTTGGATTCGAGGTAAAAGTGGCTGCTTGGCCTCACCCGATTGCTGCAGGGTTACGGCGAAGGATGTATTTTGCTAGCAGGTCAGTGGAATGCGTTCTATTGCCCAAGTTTGTGTGTTTTTAAATGTGGTCGTGATAATGAAATGGAATTTACGTTCTGTTGGGAGATTTCTGTTTCGGTACCTTGCATCGATTCACTTGGATATGCATGATGTTTATCTTTAAAAAAATCGATAGAATAGCTCTTATCGATCATTGAATGCAGCTAATAATGTAATTATGATTTTCAGACTGTTTATTTTTATTTATTTTATTATTAAGTACATATATGTGTGCACACGTGTGGATAAAATTGGGATGTAAATGATGTTTTATGTACCTTATCGCTTGAATAGTTTCAATGAATCGTTAAATACAGTCGATAATGTTATTAGGATTTTCGTCAAAAAATTGCGAGAAATATTAATTTTGTTTCGTGTATGACTTAGTAGACTTAATTTTTATATAAATTTTGCGCGTATCCATTCCGAATGTATAATATCGATGGAATAGTTTTATTCGATCGCTAAATGCAATTATGATTTTTTTTTAAATATTTGTTGTTTTTTTTGTATTAATTTTTTATGTGCACATATTTAAATAAAATTGGGGAAAATATTAATTTTACTTCGAAGACATGTCATTTAAATTTTATACAAATTTTGCGCAAATTCCATTAGGAATCTAAAATATCGATACAACAGCTTTAATCGATCATTAAATGTTGTTAATAATGTAATTATGATTTTTCAAAATATCGGATTTATTAATATTGAATGTTTATATGCGTACACATGTATGATTAAAAGTGGTAGTAATTTTCATTTTGCTTTCTAAAAATGTGATTTCAATTTCACATAAATTTCGTGCAAATCCATTATGGGTGTAAAATATCGATAGCGATATCGTTTATCTATCATTACGAGCAATTAATAATGTATTTAAAATGATTTTTAAAAATATTTATTTATTTATTTTTTACTTTAAGTGTGTACATAAATGTGTACACATGTGGCTAAAAGTAGATTTTCTTTTTCTATTTTGTACGATATTTAATTTAAAAAAAATGTCTAACATTTTCAAATGTATTAAAAATGACTGTCAAAAATATAAAAATATAACGTTAGATACATAATGTGTAAATAAAAATGATAAAAATATTTTCATTTAAGAAATTAAATTTGGTAGCTTTAATTAATATATATATATATATATATATATATATATATATATATATATATATATATATATATATATATATATATATATATATTCTATTAAATATATTTATTTTCAAAAGTATAACGTTTAAAAACAGCGAATGTGTTAAATCGATTGTCAAGATTATGTGTATTTTTTTTAAATATCGAATGCATATAGTCATGCGTGTGTACGAATTGAATCCCTATATAAATTCTCTATATATTTTATTGAAAAGTAATCATAATATCAAGATTTTTTTTTTCACTTGATACTTTTAAAGAAATCTATGCAATTATTTACATGAACTGTGTTTAAATATTTTTTTTAATATTTGGTATTTACTTTAATTCAAAAATTACCGCTAAATATTGACATGCTTTTTATAATTTTTCTAGAAGAATAATTTTGTTGATGGATGAAAATGATTGATTTAATTACTAACCATTAAATATAATATAGCAAATATTGTGAGTAAAATTATATACCGAATCAATATTTTGATGCTCTGTGATCACTTTTGTTGATTTATTTATATTGATTATTTTGATGATATCATTGATAATAAGCATATACAATGTGTTTACTTATTATCAAATACCGCAAAAGTCTACGCTTTTAAACTTTACAAAGAATTGTTTAAATATGTATTAGTATTATTACTATTATTCATGATTCTTTGGGCATCAAGACCTGATTAAAGTATGGGCCATATGGTTTTGGTCCTATGCCCCCCCCCCTCCCCCGCTGATTTTGGGGTCTCCATATTTGGCATGCAGTTATCATAAAGCTGATATTTGAAGTCTGTTTTGAACTTGTAATGATTTACCATCAAAGTTTTGTACTTTTAGAGTAAGATAAGATTATAAATAGAAAATATATATTTATCTAAGTATGTATATTATATTATTATTTTAGATTATATTCATATATGTATTCTAAGGCATAAAAAATGTTTACTTTTTGCGTTGGAGGGGGAGGGTGGCGTATGAATATTAATCACTGGATCTCTCTTAGATTTGGATCGATCCCCGTTTGGCATAAACAAATAATCTTTTTCCTGATCGTTGAAATACTAATTGTTACATTAGTGAAATCTAATAAGCTCTTTCAATAGTAAAGTTTAATGTGCGTTAATTCGAATAGAATAATCGTTGAAATTATGTGGAACTGCGCTCCGAAATCTACAATTTTCCGGAGTGTGTGTGTAATCCAGAAAATGCTCAATGTAAACAGATTCTGCTGGAGAGGGTTCAACGCTCTTCAAAATGGCGGCGATCTGGAAATACAAACCGTCTCCCGGAGATAGAAAAAACAACACATATATAACAGTAATTTTTTGCAGTTGTGAAAAATAAATAGCTGTCTTTGTGAACTATTTCTCACTAAGAAATATACAAAAAACAACCAATTAGTAAATAAGATACATTAAAGTAAAGTAATGGATGCAAACTATTCAAGAAACAGTTTGGAATAACACTTCCTTAATAATGTGACTCTGTAATTTTAAGCCGATATGATATATATTTTAATCATTAATTTATTCATTACATCTCAATAAAATGTCCATTCATTTTGTCTTAAAATTGTGTTTAATATTATTTTTCGGTCTTTTTAAAAATCATCGTAGCGCAAAAAGTAATCAGCATTTATAATTGTCTGACAATATTTTAAAACCTTTAATGTAGCAAATTTCTCGGTAATAAATTCTTGTAAAAACTTTAGAATGGATAAATGAAATAAAAGGCTAGCGCTTTAATTAATTTATCTAATACTCTTAATACATTAATACATTGTACCCCTGCGCAGAAATTTTGCTGCATGGATCTTATTCTATGCAGTTAAATTATTTAACATGTTTCAGAATAAATGTTACTCATATTTATCTCAGCAACGGAAAATTAAATGAAAAGTGTATTTAGTTTTGTCAAAAGCATTTAAAATTTTGGGGTTTTTTTTTTTCATTGATTTTCTTATAACTTACATAAATATATAGAAGTTTGTTATTTTATAATTACTAGACTCTATATTAAATCTTATCTTTCATTGTATTTTTAAATTTAAAATTCATTATTCATTTTACACAGTTCGTTATTATTTTATAATCGATTATGAAACAACTTGATGTTATACTCTATTTATTAAAATTTAAAATTCGTTATTTATTTTTCACAATTCGTTATTATTTTATAATAAATTATGAAGCAACGTGATGTTATACTACTGTTTATTATGACATCTCCCTACAGTTTGTTTTTGTTTTAATATGCTACATAAATAATAACGAATTGTGTAAAAAGAATAACGAATTTCAAATTTGAAAACGCAATGAAAGATAAGATTTAATATAGAGTCTAGTAATTGCACCATCCAATGGCAACTTTTATATTAATTTAAAATCTTTGAATCGTTTTAAAGCAACTTAATTAATTCAAAAAATTAAACACAAAATCTATTACATTATGTCTGACACATGAAAGCTTCTAGTAATTGTTTCTCTTAAGAAAAAAAAATTAAACCATATTTTAACTAACTAGAGACATTGCCATAGTGTATCATATTTCTCCATGAAGATTTTTGTTTTCGAAATATAAACTAAGCTTTACCATTTATTGTTCATTGTATTAAATCTTCAACTCATAAATCATTTTTAATTTTTAAACAAAACAAGCAATAAAAGCAACAACAAAATATATAAGTTAATTATTTATGCACCATCATAATCAAAATTTACATATTGTTGTTATTTAATGCAAGCTTCTTCAAGTAAGTGTCTTAAAGAAAAAAAAAAACTTTTGCTTTAAGCAAAATACAAAACAAAACAAAATAGAAAAGAAATGCATTTTTATATTTTAATAAAACAAAATATATTAAATGAAATTAATTGTGCTCCCATAGGTCTAAATTTTACACTTTGTTACGTATTATAAAATTTAATTACTAAAGGAAATTTTAATTATTTATTAAATTTAAAACTTAAGTAAATTTAATTTTTGACACGATTCTTCAGCAAATTGCTTAATTTGCGCAATTCTTTAAGTTTAAAACACGTCGGGATAATTTTTTTTTGAGAATTTTGATGAAATATATTATTAAATTACAATTAATTTATAATCTCAAGCGAAAAAGTTTTTTATAAGTCATTTAAATATAAAAAAAAAGATAAATATATATTAAAAAGAATGATTAAAGCTAAAAATTCGGCATACAACTTATTCGAAATGAAACAGACTGGCAATATAGAATTTTTCATACATGTATCTTAAAATAAAAATCGGATCTATGTTTTGAAATTTAAGTCCAAAGGTATACCTTTTAAAGATTAATAGTAATAACTATTTTATCAGGGTATACGGATTTTAAAATAAAACATCTACTTCCTGTTCTCTAATTTTTTCATTCGGTTTATGTTATTACGATCTTCAAACATTGAGCTAATTTTCTGTCAAAATAAGTAAACAAAACAAAAACTTTTTTCTCCAAGATCCTTTTAATGCATTTGAATGTTATACCTTTTAAGGGGGGGAAAATTCCGTTAATTCCCAGTACAATTTCCGGATTTTTCCGGACTTTTTCCTATAAAAATGATTTTATGAATGTGTCAAAAAGTGTGAATTTGCGAATATCTTTGACAGATAATGATAAATTTTCATTTTCTATACAGCTGTGGTATTTATTTTTATGATTACACTGCAAAAGAAAACAAAATTGTAAAAATCCGGAGTTAAAAATTTGCAGCAAACTGTCCAGTCATTCGGCCGTTTTTATAGAAAACGGTTACGTAACCATAATAACTCTATTCTGACCATAATATGAGCAATAATGTGGTCATAAAAGAGTTAAATTACGGTTACGCAACCGTTTTCTAGAAAAACGGTCGAATGACTGGACAGTTTGCTGCAAATTTTTAACAGTGTACTAGGAAAATACGGAAATTCTTTTTAGAGTGTAAAAATATAAAAAAAATCAAAAGACAAATTAATTAAGACTTTTAGCATTATTATCCGTCAAGAATAGTCTTATAACCATAGTCGGAAATTTACTACACATCCACGAAATCACTTCATCGGAGAAAACAAATTCCGTAAAAATATGGAAATTGTACTGCCAATCAATTGAATATTTTTCTTACAGTGACATATTCAAGTCTTCTTTCATTAAATGCCGCACATTTATTAATCACCGGAGAAAAGTACATCCAGAATTGACTGTATTTTTAGAAATCCTTATATTTTACTGTGACTAAGGAGAACATTACACACTCAATAGTGAAGTCGTAAAAAAAAAAAAAAAAAAAAAAAAAAAAAAAAAAAAAAAAAAAAAAGAAGGTATACAGCGTATACCTTCCACTACATCGCTTAATATACTCATTATTCATCAGTGCAGTTGCACATTTTCAACCATTAGAGGACAAAAATACCAGAGCTAAATCATATACAGCAGATCATAAGATTTAAATTCTGAAGTAGGGTTGCCAGATTTCTCTCTTAAAAATACGGAAGATTTTTATTGACGCTAGTTTGTTTTTGTTTCATCAAACTACCGCCATTTTCCACATCCTACTAAACTATGCTGAATGTATCCTATAATGTCTTCTTTAAATAATTTTTCTCAAAAGCAAATCACTAATTAACTGTTATTTTCCCAACTGTATTTGTATTACATTATTTTAATAACACTGTTTAACTAATTTCACAGTCACACTTTTGTGGCAAAAAGTGCGTCTAAAATGAAATCTTTGATGCAAATTGAAAATATAATATGATAAAAATCTTTGAAACTATAAGTGGGACATATTTAAACAAGTTGGAAATTGTACATCAAACGTGACAAGTGAGGTGCGTTCGTACTATAGTTAGTTATATAAATATTCAGATCTTGATGATTTTTAATTCTGTGAAATGAATTATATCGTCTGCAGATTAATTTCTGTCATAAAATAAGTATCTCGGTCGCTTGACGATTAAACCTGGGAAGCTCCTATAACAAGAAAGCACCGATTTTTTAAAAATATAATTCAAATTTCTTAATAAATATTTTTATTAATATCTTCTAAAGTTTTGATTCAATTTTCATAAAATTTGAAATGTCTCTACAAAATTCTGAAAAGATTAAATTTCAAATCATTTGATTGAGTATTTTTTGCGCTGTTATATGCGGACAGACAGACAGACGGACCAGACGACGACTATAGGTGCTACGGATTTATATAATTACGAACGCACCTAAAAAAGGAAGAAATCGTCGTGCTGGAAAGGTTTATGTTTACACTGTACAATAAGCCTGAAAACCGTACAACTTACAGAAAAAATGAAAAATAAGAGCAGTCGCCAGACTAAAAATACTGGTCGCTATAATTTTATACAAGTAGAAAATACTTTACTTACGTCTGAAGATGTAATGCGGACTATCGCATATTTCTTATTTTTTTTTTTATTTAAAATTTTGTTTTATAAAATCAATAATGTTAAATTAGTTTTCAATATGTTTCTGGTGTTACATTTGAAAGGTATTGTTTAACCAAGGGAAGGTATCCAATCGATGCAGTAAAAAATAAATTACTACTTTCCTATTTTATTCTTTAAGAAAGCAAATACAAACAAAATATGTAAATACATATATTATCACGCTCATTCAGTAGGTCAGGATAGCATTGCCCCTATGACTTCAACCATCTAGAACACATCCATTTCCGCAGAATTTCAAATGTGAAACTATGCAAGTTCATATATCATAGGTTAAAGTTATTTCATTCCCGTTTGACCTCTTGTTATGCAACAATCTCAGGAAATATTTCGCTAGCAAGTTAAACGCAAAACAGCTCTCGTTATCTTATCTTTTTATTTGCAAACAAAATGCCTATTGTTCTTTCTTCCCCTGCCACAACTTTTGTTCCCAGCATTTTAATCTGTTCAGAAGCGAACTTCAGCTACAGTCTAGAAAAGACTTTGGGAACACCTTTGTTGCTTCAAAATTTGAGCATTAATTATTAATCACTGTTCTGTATTGGAGTAAAATGCTTAACAGCAAGAAGAAACAACTATACGTACGGGTTACATAGCTTTCAAACTTTCCTATTTTCAAATATTCGTGATTAAATAGGGCGAAGATTAATCACTATTCTGAAAAATTGGTAGGTTTAGCTGCAGTTATGAGATTATGAACTATGTTTAACATTACATTTATAAAATGTGAATTTACAAAAGATAAATTAATTAATTTAAAATAAAAAGGCCTCTGATCATATTCAATAATATATATCAATAAATAATCTATATCAATAGTTCACCAAATTTTACAAAACTAGAACAGAACATCTAATGCTTTGCCCCCCCCCCCCCCCCCTTCACAACGACCGTATTTTTAGGAATTTCCTAGAACAAACTTTTCGAAATTATTATTAAAGTTCAAAAATTATAAACACTAGGTGAACCAAGCTGGCCTTACCGGGGTCGTAGAATATAGGTGAAAACCAATACTTTTTTTTTTTTTTTTTTGTAATTTCTAAAAACTCTTAAGTTTTTTTTTTTTTTTTTTTTAATATTAATTTCTTTATTACTTACTAACGCCACGAAAAATAATTCTTATATGAAAAATATCAATAATATATTCAAATAAAGTTTTGAAATTTATTAATAGCGATACTATCGTATTGGTCTCATGCCAGGAGTTAATAGCTGAAGAAATAGCCAAATATTTCGCTTCATTCCTTTTTTTTTTTTTTTTATAACTTCAGAAGTTTAAGCGCGTATTTCGATTAAATGTCTGTTAAATTTGTGTTTTATTTATATTATTTTGTTTATTTATTGAAGATGATTTAATTTCATTGTGAAATATTAATTAGCCTGAAGAAAAAAATGCTGAACTGTTTATAGTGTTTTAAGCGCAAACGGATTAATCTTTCGGCACCGTCAGGGGTAATAGATTTAAAAAAAAAATCATGCTTGAAAATTATTTTTACAACCATAAAAAAATCCACTTGTCATACATTGTTAAAAATTTGCAGCAAACTGTCCAGTCATTTGACCGTTTTTCTAGCAAACGGATACATAACCGTAATTTAACTATTTTCTGACCTTATTATTGCTCATTTTATGGTCAGAATATAATTAAATTACGGTTATGTAACCGTTTTCTACAAAAACGGTCAAATGAATGGTCAGTTAGCTGCAAATTTTTAACAGTGTAGAGTTTTCAAACAAATTACATTTGAAGGACATTTTTTTTGTCTATTCGACTATGTAAAAATTGAAAATGTGCGATGTTTAGAAGATTAAACGATTGCAATAACAGCGAAATTTAACCGTCAGATGTTATCGACGTCAGCGTTACGAACGGACACGTTTGTCCTTTATAATATAGATAATAATAATAAATACATTTTTCGACATTTCAAAAGTTTATGATCGCCTAAAGAACAAAATTGAGAATCTCGTAAACTTTTCATTTCCACCCGTTTCCCTGCCTTATTTGAGCTTATTACTTGTCCCTGTAAAAGTTGTTTCATTGCATAACATTGACTGTCCTCAGGTTGAGCATTTGGATGAACGGTTTGCTTCTATTGGTGCCATGTGTTTACGATATATCGGCCGGCGCGGCGCAGCAATTCAAGAATTTTTTGAAAGGGTTCTAGTAGTTATTTTAAAATAAAACGAACAGTTAGAATTTTGAATCATTATTAAAAATATTTAGGAGAATAATTAATCTTCAATCTAGCATTGGCAAACCAAATTGGTACAGATATCTTTTTATTATTATTTTTTTTAACTCTTTAATTCCTTATAAATTCACATACTTAAAAACATATATTTATTTTCTAAAAATCTATTATACAAGTAAAATTACTTAAATTATT
Source organism: Maratus michaelseni (assembly GCA_963931845.1). Taxonomy (NCBI): domain Eukaryota; kingdom Metazoa; phylum Arthropoda; class Arachnida; order Araneae; family Salticidae; genus Maratus; species Maratus michaelseni. The sequence continues at coordinate 324,150,905 of OZ007590.1, forward strand.
CGTTTAAAATGCTTCAGATGCATGCCTATCCTTGAATCTATTTTTCTTTTTAACAGTGTAAATGCAAATTTGAAAACAAGAATAAACTTGTCTGGAGAAAAATGTATTTGATCGTGTGTATTTCCAGCTGGTAAATTCACTTTCATTGTGCTATCGTATCTTGGCTCTGTGCCATTTTCTCCTCTTGAAATTCTCGCAGATCACATTTCATTTTAAGTTTTTTGAGGTTTCTGATTGGCTGTTCTGTTAAATGTTTCTAAAGGTAACGGAGATATTTCCAGAATAGCGGGGAACTACGGGGTTACACTCCATTTTCATATAAGTTGTTGCTCTGTCAGGAAACATTTCTGGTAGATTAAGAGACCTTGTCCGTAGTTTAAAAGAGGAGAAAATTTGTAGATTTCTTTATTTTATTTTTGTTATTTCCATTGTTATTATTGTTCCAATATATATCATCGTCTGATTCAAATTGTTATAGATTTTTTTTTTTTTTTTTTTTTTTAAGTTTGTTACAGAAGACTTAGACTAATCCCAGTGTAATTTCCGATGCAGTAGACACCATGTTTTAACAATGTCTTCTGTGCGAAAATTTCTTTAAAAACTGAATTTTACTTTTTTTTTCAGCTTGTGAATTCACTTTTTAGTGTTGTTAATGGGCAATATATATATATATATATATATATATATATATATTGCCCATATGCCCATATGGGGAAATATGTTCTGTAGACCAGGTTAGAACCTCTGATTTTAATCAATGCTCATATTTATCTTTAAAATTTTCTTGGTAATATGATTCAAAATGTATTAAATAATTAATTGAGTCTATTAAAAAGTCTATTAAACATTTGCTACAATTATCTGTTTTAAATGCCTCGATTCTTGATGCATTCCTATGCGCGAAACTATTTTTAACCAGCGTAAACACAAATTTGAAACTACCGTTATTAAGAATAACGGTTTTCTCACCTATGTTCTGGACAATGGGGAGTAGTCCGGATTAGAACCTAGAAGGCTAGTTTTACAGAGCTGCCAACTGCTACGAAAAAATCGTAGTTGCTACGATTTTGAGCCACAAACTACGATGCTACGAAAATCTGTCTAAAACTACGATTTTCTGAAAAAAAAAAAAAAAAAAACCGCGAATTTCGTTACAGGATCACTCGAAAAAATGCGAAATTCGTCACAGGATCGTGCTCAAATCAATCTCGTCATTCGTTCGAAGAAAAGTCGCCAATTTCGTCAAAAGATCGCGGGAAAAACGTGACTTTCGTCAGAGAATCGCGAAAAAACGGCAAATTTCGTCAAAAACATTGCGAAAAACGGCAAATTTCGTCAAAAGATCGCAAAAAAACGGCAAATTTTGTCAACAGATCGCGGGAAAAACGTGACTTTCGCCAGAAAATCACGAAAAAACGGCAAATTTCGTCAAACATTGTGAAAAACGGTAAATTTCATTAAAAGATTGCGAAAAAACGGCAAATTTCGTCAAATGATCGCGAAAAAACGGCAAATTTCATCAAAAACATTGTGAAAAACGGCAAATTTCGTTAAAAGATCGCGAAAAAAACGGCAAATTTCGTCAAATTATCGCGAAAAAACGGCAAATTTTGTCAACAGATCGCGGGAAGAACGTGACTTTCGTCAGAGATTCGCGATAAAAAGGCAAATTTCGTCAAAAATTCGCGAAAAAACGGCAAATTTCGTCAGAAGATCGCGAAAAAACGCAAATTTTGTCAAAGGGACTAAAAAAAAAAAGTGGCGGGAGTGCAGCGTACAAAACAGCCACCAACCAACCAACCTTTAGATAAATTTGAATTTGGTGTGCTACTATTTCTCATTTTCAAAGGTTGGCAGGTCTGGTTTTAATAAATCCCCATATTTATCTTTAAAATTTTTTGGTCGAATTCAAAGTCTATTAAATAATTAATTTGAGTCTATTAAACAATCTATTAAAATGTATTAAACAATTGCTTCAATTATCTGTTAAATACCTCAGTTCTCAATGCATTCCTATACACGAAACTATTTTTAACCAGCATAAACACAAATTTGAAACTAAGAATAATGGTTTTCACCTATGTACTGGACAATGGGAAGTAGTCCGGGTTAGAACCTCTAGTTTTAATAAATCCCCACATTTATCTTTAAAATTTTCTTGGTCAAATTCAAAATATATTAAATAATTTAGTCTATTAAACAATTGCTTCAATTATCCGTTAAATGTCTCAATTCACGATGTATTGTATACGCGAAACTATTTTTAACCAGTGTAAATACAAATTTGAAACTAAGAATAATGTTTTTCACCTTTGTTCTGGACAATGAGAAGTAGACCGGGTTAGAACGTCTAGTTTTAATAATATTTATCTTTAAAATTTTCTTGGTCAAATTCAAAATCTATTAAATAATTCAATTCTCGATACATTCCTATACGCTAAACTATTTTTAACCAGCGTAAACACACATTTGAAACTAAGAATAATAATTTTCACCTATGTTCTTTACAATGGGAAGTAGTCCGGATTAGAACCTCTAGTTTAAATAAATCTCCTTACTTATCTTTAAAATTTTCTTGGCCAAATTCAAAATCTATTAAATAATTGAGTCTGTTAAAACAGTCTATTAAAGATCTATTAACCAATTGCTACAATTATCTGTTTTAAATGCCTCGATTCTTGATGCATTCCTATGCGCGAAACTATTTTTAACCAGCGTAAACACAAATTTGAAACTAAGAATAAACTTCTCTGGTGTAAAATTTATTTAATCTTGCGTATTTCCAGCTGGTGAATTCACTTTCATTGTACTCTTCGGATCTTGGCGCCGTGCCAGCTTCTCTTCTTCTCTTTGGAAATTTTTCGCAGACAACGTTTCGGTTTAATATTACTAGTTGGATATTCTAAATCACATTTTTATTGGATTGTCTGGTTTAGTTAGACGCGTCTGATGCATATTCAGATGTAGTTTTCCTTGCAAATTAAAGCGGTAATTTCCTGTTATTTTTCACACTTTCACTGGAAATGTTGCAAATTTTCTTCTTGTTGACGTTCCTGTGTTATTTGAAATTCAGAAACAATTCTTTTTATTATTATTATTATTATTATCATTATTTATACCAGCATTTTTTTTTTTTTAACAAATTACTAGATGTATTTTTTTGTTTCATTTAATGAGTGAAATAAAAATATCTTGTCGTGGTTGCAGTTAAATATGTGAAAATGTTGTAAAATATTTTCGGTTATATTGTTTATTTTCGAGTTTTTAAATTCATCTGTGTTGAAACATTAGACAAAAATAATCGTGGTAATTTTTTTAAAAAGTCACATGTTTCCTCTCTTTTAGAATTCTCGAAGACAATGTTTCAGTTTAATATTCCTAGTGGATATTCTAAATCACGGTAAGTAGAATAGTCTTACCGAGTTCTAAATCACATTTTTATTGGATTGTCCGGTTTAGTTACCCGGGTCTTAAACTTAGTTAGCCAGTTAGTTGCAAGTTAAGGCTGTATTCAAATCCAAACTGGCTACTTTCTGACACATTGTTAATTCATTTTTGTTCGCAAACGTATCAAGTTGTCAAAAGCTTATATTAGGAAACTATGTAGTCGAACTGTTTCATTTTTTTTTTTTTTTTGGCAAAGCCTGAAATTTTTTCAGAAAATGCTGTCAGAGTTAGCGTTTTGAGCCGAATTTCCGAACGCGACAGCACAGGAAAAGAAACAACTGCCGCCCTTAGCTTATAACTCAAAATGTATATTAAAAAAAAAAAGAGTTCGATTACAAATTACTTTAGCAATCCTACCTCCTGCTTGCAAGTATTATGCTGTTATGTTTAAAAATTACTCAGAAAATGTGGCAGAAAGTTTCACGTGTTTGAGCTAGGAAAAACATCTTTTTATCCTTAGTGCCAAATTTAAAGGTTCTAGGTCATTCGAAAATACCCTATATGTGTTACTCTCAAAACCTTTCAGCATAAAAAAAAAAAAAAGAAAAAAAAAGAAAATTATTATTACTTACCCATCATACGTAGTATAGGGTAAGTCTTTTAATCGTTTTGAAAATCGATTTTTTTTTGACGGATTTACACGTTTCAGACACTGGAGATTCCGAAAAACATATTTTTAGAAAAAAAAAAAAAAATTCCTCCGTCTGTCTGTGTGTGTGTGTCTGTGTGTCTGTAAACGCTCTATCTCCCGAAAAAATTGAGATAGAGACTTGCAATTTGGTATGTACGTAGTATGTAATAATGGGAAGAAGCCTATTTCATTTCAATAACCTCGATTAACCGGAACAATTTTTTTCGGACTCTCGAAATATTCGTTCTGATGAAAGGTATATAAAAATTTTCGAAATTGTTTATTTTAAGAAATGAATATAAAAGACAATAAAAACACATAAATTTTGCATAAAGCATGAAGTCGATCGGATAATTAGTTGCCGAGATATTTGGAATCCTATTTTCCACACTCTTCGATTTTTCATGACCCTGTATTTCATCTAAATTTCACTTCAAAGATATATTTTAATTGGAAATTTGACGCTTAATCAGATGCAATAAACCGCTAGTTAATAGGATTATTATTTTTGGAGTTATAAGGATGTTTCTTTCAAGCAATTCAGTAATCGAGCCTTTAAAGTTTGTGACGTCATCAAGCTACGATTTTTTTGAATTGCAATGCATTTTATAAATAGTTTACACATTTTTATTTTAATATTTTACACTATGCATATCCATGATGGGTAAGTATTACGGTGGCCCCCAACGACTAGTTTGAATATTATATTAGAGTGAGCAGAGCAGGCGAGAGGAAATGATGGAAATTGAAAATTGTCATTCAGCATTGATCAATTACTGGTGCAGTCCACCCTCTATTTGATTATGTAGTATTCTTAGTGGATTACTACTTTGATCATTTAGTGCATTGAGAATTGTTTCAAAACGCGAACTTCGGAAATTCAATTTGAAAACGATGCATTACTTTTTCACTTAAGAAAAAAAAAGTTCAGGGTTGGATTTATTAAATTGGGCATAAATATTTATTTAGTTGGGTCAAATACTATATACGCATTTTAATTTACTTATCAAGCGTCTTTAAGATTTTGGGTGCCATTTTTAATAGTTGAAACTCGTGCCCTGCCGCGTAAATAAGGCACTGAAACTGTTGTGCTATTATGAATATCATTAGAATATCTGAAGATTTTATCAACTGTGAAAGAAAATTACACTATAACAGTGGCAGAAAATAGAAAGATTGCGTTTAAAAACAATATTTTAAACATGTTCAGAATGAATGGAATTGATTTATTCTCGGTGCCCGACTAATCTTATGGAGTGCCCTGGAGCAAATATCCAGTTGAGGACACCCCCATCATTTGTGCTGCCTCAATTTATACCCATTTTAAGCAAAAATACTTGTTTTTTTTTAGGCTTAGAAGCCCCTGTCATAAGTTTGGACCCTGGTCAGCTGCCTTGTTTGCACTTGTGACAGTCAGGCCCTGTTCCTATTGAACGCAAGTCTCAACGATACATAGTGATAAGCATTAGTATAGTAATACATAAGCAAGCAGCATTTAAAATTAGATCAAAAAGAAATAAATTGTATTTGTGTGTTTTGATTTTATTACAAACTTGTAATTTAACCTTTCGATTACGATTTAATACTGGCAACTATTTTTATGATCACTCGTAGCGCAATTTATAAAAATATTTCTTTGTGGTCCATTTCTCTTGAAAATATCCTAGTACGTATAAGTGTATGATCGAGATTATTTTTCAGAAACTGGTAGGAATAGAATAAAGAAATAGTCTCTGGGGCGACATATGTTCCGACCCCGTAATCAAATGGTTAATAGGTTCTGTGTAAAATAAAAATATTTTTAATTATCTATTCCTATTTAAACTATCTTTAACCGCGTTTTTCACACATTCTAAACGAATAAAATAATTACAAATTACAAAAAAAAAAAAAAAAAAAAAAAAAAAAAAGTACAATTTACAAAATTTAAATAAATATAACATCGGAAGAGTACCCAAAATGAATTACTTAATTAATACATTACTATTACATTACTTAATTACTATACATTACTTAAATAATAAAAATATTTTTAATTATCTATTCCTGTTTAAACAATCTTTAACAACTTAAATCGCGTTTTTCATACCTTCTAACACGAATAAAATAATTACACACACACACACACAAACACAAAAAGTACAATTTACAAAATTTAAAATAAATATAACATCGGAAAAGTGCCCAAAATGAATTCATTACTTAAATAATAAAAATATTTTTAATTATCTATTCCTATTTAAACTATATTTAACAACTTAAATCGCGTTTTTCATATATTCTAACATGAATAAAATATTTACAAATTACAAAGAAAAAAAAGGTACAATTTACAAAATTGTAAATAAATATAACATCGGAAAAGTGCACAAAATGAATTCCTTACTTCTTTTCAAATAAAACTTGCATTTATTAAAGAATTATTATTATTATTATTATTATTGTATTTCACTGCATGGTTCCGTTCGTGATTCCTTATAAAATTAGTTGCACAATGGGGAAAAAAATATCGATATTTTCCCATTTCTTAAAGAGGAAAAAAAATCGTGGCAAGCGAAAGTGATTTCGCTCACAAAGTGTTGAAAAAGGAAAACGAGTTCATTGACCTTTCGTGTGTCCCCTTTTCCTGCGACAGTATGCTCTTCTCAGACGTTCACTTTCGCTTCAAAACTTTCACAATTCGCATTCCCATGGCTTTTTCAAAAAAGACACTTTGTTTAGCCTGCAGAGAATTCGTGCTTATTTTTATTCGGGTTTTAAAATTATTTTTACGTAATAACAGTGGCGTCGCAATTAAAAAATTACAGAAGGGGCTGAAGTAGCCATTTTAAAATAAATTGAATAATTGCGATTATCATTAATTAATTAAACGTTTCAGAGGATAGTTTACATAGTTCAAATTAAATATTAACCCCTTCGCGGCTGGTGCACAATTTTTATTCTCATAGCACCAATAATTCCAAATTGCATATGTTAATTGACGTAGTTATGTGTGGAATTTACTATTCAAAATTCATATTATATTCTCATATTATATTCATATTATATTCATATTATATTCTCATAGCACCAATAATTCCAAATTGCATATGTTAATTGACGTAGTTATGTGTGAAATTTACAGAAGGGACTGAAGCAGCCATTTAAAAATAAATTGAATAATTGCGATTATAATTAATTAATTAAACATTTCAGAGAATAGTTAATAGTTCAAACTACCCTTCGCGGCTGGGGAACAATTTTTATTCTCAAAGCACCAATAATTCCAAATAGTGTATTTTAATTGCTGTAGTTATGTGTGAAATTTAGTATTCAAAATTACTGGTACTAATAATTTAAAATTGTACGTACGCTATACGTCACGTATATGTGACCCTCGTCGCGAAGGGTTTAATGCTATTATCAGGAAATCAGCATTTTGATTGTTTGAAAAGATTTAATGTTCTGAAAATTGTAGCGGCTTACGGTTATCAATTTATGAGACAACAAGGGGTTGAGGGTTGGCAGAGATCCCCCCTCATATAATAAAGAGTGACAGTATGCTCTACTCTGATATTCACTTTTGCTTGAAACTTTCACAATTCGCATTGTAAAAATGTTCTTTATTAGTAACACTTTCAAAATATTTGCATTTATATTAATCAAAACTAACCTTAATTTGCGTTTTAAATAATTCATATTATTTGAATTATTATTTTTTTAATAAATCTTGCAATTTATTTAACTTATGTTAAGTTATGCAAAACTGAATGTTATGAATATGTTTAATTAAAGGAATATTGCATGAATTTTACGAAAGATTTGAAGGTATTTTCATATATTTAAAATGAAGTTATTTTATTGTTGTATAACATACAAGCTAATTTAAAATATAGAATTAGAATACTTTTTTAATTGCTACATTAATGCTGTAATAAACTGTCACCTGTATTTTTATTTATTTATTTATTTTATTTTATTTTTATTTATTTATTTATTTATTTATTATATATATATTGGGGGGGGGGGAGGGTGATGCATATGCATAAAAGGATAAAATTGTTGCAAAAAGAAACACGCTGAAAGCTAATTCTTAAAATGTTATATCGTCTATGCTATTCTTTTAAAGTTCAAGTCAAAAATGAATGTCTTTATATAATATAAAAATTGGTTTTCAGCTTGTACTGTAAAAAAGCGTCATTGGATGAAATTGAAAACTTCAATTTATAATGTAAGAAAAATATCATTACATAGAAATGGTTTTGTCAATTAAGTTCAGTGAGAAAAATATCATTAGATAAATTTGACTTCTTGAATTTGTACTAGAAAAAAAAAAAAAAAAAAAAAAAAAAAAAAAAAAAAAACAGATAAAATGGGTTTAAGTTTTTTCAATTTTTACAGCGAGAAAAACATCATTAGATAAAAATTGGGTCTTCATTTTGCATTGTTAAGAAAATATCATTAGGTAAAAATGAGATTAAAAAGAGAATTAATTGAAAATTCTCAGTGTGTAGTGTAAGAAAAAAATAGATAAAAATGTGTTAAACACTTCTATTGTAAGAAAAATATTATCAGATTAATACGTTTCCCATTTTTGCACCGTAAGAAAAACATCAAAAGATAAAAATGGGGTTTTCAGTGTATATACTGCAAGAAAAACATCTTTAGATAAAAGTGCGGTCTTCAGTGTGTACTGCAAGTAAAACAACATTAGATAAAAATAGGTTTATCCATTTGGTACTGTAAGAAAAACATCATTAGATAAACACGGGAGTCTTCAAAAATATTTTTACATAATAATAGCTTTCGCAGTTAGTTAAGGGTGAACAATATTATCAGATAAATATAACTTATTAAATTTCTAATGCAAGAAAAATATCATTAGATAAAAATGGGATCGCCAAATAATGCAGTAAGAGAAACATCTTTAACCCTTTCGGGTCTGGCGTACTATTAATAGTACATGTCATTTCAATGAGTATTATTTCGTCCTAACAATTATTTCCTTTATTATATGTCTGCAATAATAGTACTATTAACACTTTCGGGTCTGACGTACTATTAATAGGACATGTCTTTTCAATGAGTATTATTTTGTCTTAGCAATTAGTTTCTTTATTATATGTCTGTAATAATAGTAGTATTAACTCTTTCGGGTCTGGCGTACTATTAATAGTACATGTTTTTTCAATGAGTATTATTTCGTCTTAATAATTATTTTCTTTATTATATGTCTGTAATAATAGTAGTATTAACTCTTTCGGGTCTGGCGTAGTATTAATAGTACATGTTTTTTCAATGAGTATTATTTCGTCTTAGCAATTATTTTCTTTATTATATGCCTGTAATAATAGTAGTATTAACCCTTTCGGGTCGGTCGTACTATTAATCGTACATGTTTTTTCAATGAGTATTATTTCGTCTTAACAATTATTTTCTTTATTATATGTCTGTATTAATAGTAGTATTAACTCTTTCGGGTCTGGCGAACTATTAATAGCACATGTTTTTTCTATGAGTATTATTTCGTCTTAGCAATTATTTTCTTTATTATATGTCTGTAATAATAGTAGTATATGTCTATACATTTATTATTATGACTTCTTTTATGTTTCAGCATTCAGTAATAATAAAAATAATAATACAGTTCGCTTAATTCTCTTTGCACCGTTGGCGATTCTTTTAAACATATATGTTTCACTTTTAAAATTTAAAATAGAGGCAACTTTTTCAAACGGATAAGTTGTGATGAAATATAAAAAATATTAGATATAGTTTATGCCTGTTTAATACTGTTGCAATACGAGATTTTTCCAAACGTCTTCAAAATTTCTTCCTTAGTCTATTGTCACATGAATAGTCCGCAAAGATTTTTGTTAGATTTCAGTAAATGACATAATCATTAAATTTCAGTAAACTTTAACTTTAGTGATTTGGATAGCTACTTTTAACATTAAAGTAAAAGTAAATTTCCCCATAAACGGGAAAAAAAATTCGGTCCCGAAAAGGTTAAGCAAAATATAAAATTTCTCAAATTTTTATAATGGTATGCCTGTATAGCTTCTTAATATACTGTCTGTTTGATTTTGATTTGTAGTATATTTTACAGTATTAAGTATTCTTTTGTTTTATTTTATAGTATGTGTCTACAAAATATAATATTATTTTATGCCGATAAGTAAATTTCCTAACAGAATTTATTACATATATTTAATTGTTAAATTTCATAAGTTAATCATAAGTTAAGCATAAGTTTTCATAGGTTAAATTTCATTTTACCCTTCATTCTTGAAAGGAAAAAAAATTGCTAAATTATTTGCATCGTCTTTCTTCTTCATGTTTTTAAGGCATTATATTTAATTCATAGTTTTCATTTATTCCATTTTTATTCATCTATTTTATTTATCTTTACGTTCTTTATTTCTCTTACATAGCATTATATACAGTAGATTCCCTTAAATCCGCATAGCTTAAAACAAGGGGTTGTGCGGATTTTAGAATTTTACGGATTTCTGGTCACTGTTTTTTTTTTTTTTTTTTTTTACATTTTTTAAACCGTAATTTGAATGTAATACTGCACTTGAAATTATAACGAATGCTTGCACTAAAGTAAAATTAAGTAAAATAATAAAAATTAAAAATGTTTTTTTAAATATTAAAAGTAAAGGTCAAATAAATAATTAATAATGCATAACTGAATATGCATAATGATGAGATAATTTTTTCTTGAATTATTCAGTAAAACTCTCCTTATAAATATACACCAATAATTCACATCAAAATCTTAAAATAACATAGTTTTATTTCATGTTTAGCCATATTTAATAACCAAAAAACTTGATAATGTATTTGGTAAAATGATCGGAATCGCCCCTGATATCAGCGCTATCTTGAAATTTTTCAGAAATAAATTTGTGCTTCCTTGAGTTGAATCATATTAACCAGAATCACATATTAAAATGTGTACAGAATGATATATATATATATATATATATATATATATATATATATATATAAACTCGAATTTTTCACCTACATCTTAACTGTAAGTTGCATTGTTTACATCTGAAACGGACGTGCGGATTTTATGCGTTTATGGATTTTAGGGTTGCGGATTTGAGGGAATCTACTGTACTTTCTTTTTCACATACATTTAAAATAATATTGTCATTTTAATCTTATCAGACCCATAAAATGAGGCAGTTTCACGGAATTAAAAAATATACATCCGTATTTATTACTTTGTTTTGTCACAAAATCTCTTTTCTTTTGTCGGGTAATAACTCGACTCATTCATTTTCATGGGTGTTAATTCCAACTTACTAACGTTTCTCTGTTTAAATATATTTTACAATTATTTACTCCCACGCGCTAATTTTCTTCATGCGATTTCCGCCTGTAATTAGGGGCAAATTAAGAGACATAAAAGTTCCTCATTAAAAAAAAAAAGGAAAATGACTGAGGGAAGCGACTATTATTTTTCTCTTTACACGAAACCTTGAGTTTGAGTGAATTGCAATACATTTATAAACCAGCTGGAGTCTTTATGATAATAAAATGGCTCGAGTTATATATATATATATATATATATATATATATATATATACTTAAAAAAATCCTTGTCGGCTCGGCCTACCGGCACAGGTAGATTTCGAAGACGCAGACCGTGGGGCGTCGGTTTGTTGGGAATTGCGGAAGAAATGACCTTTTTGCCATGATGCGGCAGTTGAACCCGCCTACTTCGAAACCTAACTTGTTTGCGGGCGGAGCCGGCAGGGATTTAAAAAAAAAATTTTTTTTTTTTTTTTCTATAAGGGTTGGTTTTATAAAAAACTTGTCAATATAAAAGTTTTAGATAATATTAAGAGGCTTTATAATAAATTTAATCGGATTTAATATCTTGTGAATTGACGAAGTTATGAATTGTTTTCTTCTAAAAGCCCCCTTTTTTCCACCCTTGGGGCCATTTTTAATGATATTAAAAATCTGTAATACATAAATTTTCGGCCCTTTTCCTAGAAGTAATAATAACTTTAAACGGATTCGATACGTATCATAATTAGAAAATTATGGGTTTTTTCTGTTTTCACAAAAAGCCCCCCCCCCCACATCCCCCCCTAGTTCGATTTTGACAATTAATGAATTTGCCCTACATTTTATGCCCCTTGATTTTATGTATCAGTCTGGAAGAGATTTGTGCAGAATTATTTAAGTTATCGTGTCTATAAAAAAGTTATATAGACAAATAGATAAAGTTTTGAACTGGGGGTGGTTTTGGGTTCTGGGAGTCATGTTCGGCGTAGATGTGCAAACATTTTTCAAAAATTCCAACTTAGGGGAAATGTAATAGGTAGTATTTCTTACGAAATCTATCTAAAAGGAAACGCGTGTGAAAAACGAAGGATAAGACATTATAAAAAAGCAATGAAATGGACACTGAAGGACTACTTAATAGGATGAAAAAGCAGTAATTGGAAAAGCAAAACTGGAATACTATGAATAACTTATAGAATCTTTAGAAGGGTTTTATGAGAATATTCATAGTAAATATGTTATTTCCTCAAATATTGTCAACATTGTACCTAAAATCGACAATATTAAGCCCCTAATAACATATATAAATGAAACAAGAAAATTAATAACCTACATGAGGTTCAAATAACAAAATGAATAAAAATGCATCTTAAATAGAAATTAGATAAATAAATAATTATGTAACTTAAATAGTAATAAGATTATAAAATAATGTTTAAGACTTATATCATCAAAATGCGAATTCTGAAATGCTTATACTTAAATGTATCTGCATACTTAAAAACAACAAACAGAGAAAAAAAAGAGTCCACTAGCTAGAAACAACAAAAATTTTAAGTTAAATATCCAAACATTGACAGTTAAATATATAAACATTAGCTTTTGTTATTTAGGCAGCTACTTTTAATATTATTAAAGTAAAAATAATTTTTTCCTAAAGTTAAAAAAATATATATATTACCCGAAAGGGTTAAGGCGGTTCTAAACAATATAAATATATTGCTCCGCGCAAATTTTCTGACACATTCTGAAACATAAAAGCATGACACTTGCAGACATGATTATTGAAGTAATCGTAATCTAGCAGTTATTTTTCTTCATTTTTCGATAAATGAATTACGTTTTGATTTATAAGCGATTGTTTCCTCATGAAGTCAGTTTTCGTTTTCGGTTCTAAACGACAACTTTCTCTACATTGTCTGAAATAAGTTTTTGAATAAAAGCATCTTCCAATATTATGCGTTTGCAAATAAAAAATGAATTCGGATATGTAGCAGAAAACAGCCTTAAAAAATCCAGTCTGTTTTGTTTTACATTAATATAATATTTGAGCAGGGCTTGACAAATTCGGTTACCAGGTCGCTACTGGCGACCAAGTTTCGTTATCTTGCAAACAAGTTATTTAATCTCACGTTTTTTTTTTTTTTTTGCCCCCTCCAAAAATTCACCTAAGAACACACAAACAGCATTTTCTCTCTTCCCTTTCAATTGTAAGAAATAAACTTAGAAACTATATTCAAACCAAAAATATTTTAAACTTCTATTTTTAAATTGGCAAAAAAAGTTCATCAACTGCAAATTTTAAAATAATAAAATAAAAATAATTTGACTGACTTCGACAGGAAAACGGGCAGAAAATTGTTTTCCTTCTTCACTATTTTATCAATGACCCCCTAATCAGATATAGATTTTGTAGCATCACTCTATCCGGATATCCTCAATATTCGAAAGCATTTAGCAGTCATCATTTTACAGTATTTCTTTTCTTATCTTTTTTTTTTTTTTTTTTTTTTTTTCCAAAGAGATATATAATTTTGATGTTTAATCAGAAAACTTGGATATTATCTTTTCAAATTATGTACTATTCTAAACTATGTAACTAATAATTTTAAACTGTGTTTGTTATAATTTTTTTTTCAAATAACTCATAAAAAACCCTTTTTCTTAAATTAATGATGAGATATTTTTTCACTGCCGACTAGAACTTTTTGCTGGCTACTATATTTTATCAAATTCGCAAAGTCCTGTAATTTGAGAATTATATAATCCCTTCTTATTGAAATTATAAATATATTTTGAGAAAATAACAATTACATACAATGTAAAATAATACAAAATGAAAAGCCACCAATATTTATGTTACCTTAATTAAAACTTTTTGTCGACGTACTAAAGCAAAATTATCCACAGATATTTTTAGATGAATAATCCCTAGTGAAATTAATGTTAGTGATGATGATAAAAAATGAAACACTGCGCTGATTAATGTCTTTCTTTCTTTAGTTTTAAAAAGGCTTCACAGCCTGCATTATGTACTTTTACTGTTATAATTTACTTATATTCAATTATTAACATATTGTTAAAAACAAATGAAAACATCCATAATTTGCAAAAGCCACGAATGTGTACAATTCATACAGTAAGAAAGTAGAGACAGATAATGATAAAAGATAGTCTGAAACTCATAGAGGGAGGGGGGGGGGGACAATTTCCCTGTCCTCTCTAAATCATGCCTCTGTTTATCAATAAAAATAATTTCGTAAATAAGTCGGAAAATAGCGAACTTTAGATTTGAGAACAGCCGTTAAAAAGGGCACATTAGCAAGATGACATCAAATATCTTCATCAGTGTTGAAAACTTTTAATAAACATTCTCGACGCTCGCGATGTGTAGGAAAAAACGAGAGCATATTTAAAAAAGATATAAAAAGTAAAGATGTTCATGTACCCTTTGCACTCTTAAACAATGTGCTAGAAATGGCAGCAAGAAAATTGCATTTGTGCCAAAATAAAAAATGCATTCATTGGCACCGAGGAAAAAAAAAAATAGCCAACGCTCGTCCGTTGAACTAGCATATTATAACCGACACTTGTGAAAGTTTGGAAGATCTGAAGGTTAGGGCCCTTGTGCCTGCCTAATGACTTTGCGTGGCCGTGAAAATTCTCTTTCTAAAAGAATGCAATAGCATTTTCTGCTTTTCTATAATTTATATAAACCTAACCTAAGTTATAGCGATTTCTACTTGACAACTACGATTCCGTCATTTTCACATACTAAAAAGCGTTTTAAAATGTCAGGTTTGATGTCATTTTTTGTGAAGATTCGTCATTTTTATAGAGGAGGGGGGGCGTTCTTAGATTCCTTAGAACCTGAATAGCAATATCTACAAATTTTATCTCCTTATTAATAAAAAATAATTTCATAAATGTGTCAGAAAGTTACGAGTTGAGATTTGAAGCATTTAAAAATCACAGTTGTGTAAAGTACATCTTAACCATTGGGGACGAGCGACACGTATACCTGACGCATAAGATGCTCAGAATCCTTCATTATTTCCACCAGTTAATTTTTATTGTCAGCTTTGCCTTATTTAATCCTAGCATTCCTGCGATTCAATTTGACGCAAATTTCTGTTTCGAAAAACCGGTGGTAAAAGATTAAAAATTCTGTAAAAGAGATCGTAGAAAGAGATTCTGTATCGTCGAGAAGAGGTTAATCTTTTGATTATGTGCCTGGAATGATGACTATATTTATATTCAATCGTACCACAATTTTAATGGAAAAAAATTACTTTGTGGAAAATATCTCTTGAAACTATTTTAGTATAAGTGTATGGCAGAGTTTATTTTTGAAAAAGTGGTACGAATAGAATCAAAAGTAGTCGCTGGGACGTACGATGTCCCAACCCTGTATTTAAGGTTAAATGCTCAAAAACAAGAGCTTTCTGGATGCGTTACAAAATATATGACTGATGAAGTTTCATGGAACCATTAATTATTCCTATGTTCCTGTTAATAATCTGATATGTCTACCTCATCATGCATTTAGCATTAATTTTCATATTTAGTGACTTTACACCGCTTTGACTTTAAACGCCTCGTTTGAGAACAGCCTTTAAAAAAGCACATTAGTGACATCATCTGTGTTGAAAACTGTTAATAAGCGTGCTCGGTGCTCTCGGTGGGTAGATAAAAAAGAGATAGATTTAACAAAGAAAGAAAAAGTTAAGATGTTCATGTACCCTTTGCACTCTCGAACAAGTACGTGCTAGAATTGACAGCAAAAAAATTGCGTTTGTGCCAAAAAAAAAAAAAAAATACATTGGCAAGGGGAAAAAAATAGCCAGCGCTCGTCCGTTGAACTCGCATAGTATAATCGACACTTGTGAAAGTTTGGAAGATCTCAAGGTTAGGGCCATTGTGCTGTGCCTTCCGACCTTGCGTGGCCGTGAAAATTCCCTGTCGAAGGCCTCTTTTCTGGGGGCAGGGAACTGAAATAGCGGAACGGCTGATAGGGGCAAGAACCGGCCTAATTCTGTGATCGGGGTGGGCACCTGTTGTTTTTTGATTAACCATATGGACTTCGGAAAATAATTGCAATTACGTCATCACGTTATGCAACTACAGTCGATAAACGTGCTGGGGGGAAGAACAGACTGAGTTTTTTTTTTATAAACTGAGTTACTATTAGTCTTTTTATTTTCTTTAAGTTTACTCTTAGATTTTAACTGATTATTAATATGCAAATTGATAGGAGTAATAAAAATATGTAACAGTATTATAATTAGTTGCAATAAAATTATAAGCATTAGTAGTTGAGGTTGTTTTTGATTTTTCGTGTAAGGTTTTTGTTCATTTTCTTTGTTTCTATTCTGAAATTAAACAATTTTATGCCGTAACATAATTTTAAAATAAATAAATAAAATTTAATTGCATATGGTTGTATAATTCTTTATTTTATTTTTATTTTTAATTGCAATATTTTGTATGCTGTAATCACAAAAAAAATTCTCTGTAATTTAATATTTGACCTTGAAATTTCCTGATTTTTCTTATCCTGTCCGTATTTTTTATTTCGGTGCTTTCTATATATTTTTCTTCATTTAAATGTATTTTGATTTATCCTTTTTACAAATTCGTTGCATTGTATTTTAATAGCACTTGTTAATATACAATTCTAATTATTAATTCTTTTGACGAAACTTATTTTACACTTGGTATAATTTACTATATGCCATAAAAATGGAAATATATACTATTTTAATAAAAGTTATTTTTTAAAACGCACAAATTCGACTAAATCAGACATTGCAATAGTTTGAAAAAATCCCGGGGTACCTTGTAATAAATTTATGAATACTAATCGACTCCTCATTATCATGTAATTGCCGAAACGTCCAGTGGAGGCCTAGTATAGAGAGCTGTGGGATTTTCACGGCTGTCTATCTGTCTGGCGATAACTGCCGCAAAAGCATCCGTTTAGCTTGACTATATAGGAAATATATATACTACATACTTACACATATGGTAAATTACGAATGTAAAATGTATGAGGCAAGGGAAGGTTTAAAAAAAAAAAACGAACTTTGTCAGGGAGGCACTGCCCCCCCCCCCCCATGCATATAACGTAAAAAATTACATTACGCATGGATTTTAGATATTATGTTATTATTTATGTAGAGATGCACCAGAAAAAAAAATCACTTAAAAATAGATTAGTTTGTATATAACATAAAATCAGTACTTGCTATATACATAATTTTATTCAGTTTGACTGTTTATTTTATACTTACTTCTGTCTAAATGTTTATTATTCTATTTGACTGTTTATTTTTTACTTACTTCTGTCTAAATGTTTATAACAATCGATCAATTAGATGCACTTTTCTAAAAATAAAAGTTGTAGATAACTTCTTTAAATCATTCATGAATATTAAAAAATATGTCATTTGTGGCCTTTTTATTTTGGTAAAAAAGAAATGTTTTTAAAAATTAATTACTGAAACATTCAGAAGATCACTATGACAAAAAATATTCCAGTATATTTTATGTAATATTCTAGGCAATTTTAGATAGATTTAACCCTTTCAGGGGCAAAGTACTTATGTTTCTAAAATGTTGAAATCATTGAATCACACCGGGATTTAACAAAAAATTTATTTCGAAATAAGTAAAAGCTTTTCTTTACGTATATTATAAAAGCAAAATTTGATTCCAAACTTCCGGTGTCATTCTGGCGTTTGGGAATTAAAATTAAGTGGGATATATTATATCCCACCGCCCTTCAAGGGGTTAAAGAATCAGATTAGTTATGCAAGCATGATGATTTTCCCTCTCTCTAGTTTTAATAGATTAAATTTAATGTGGCCAAAAACCAATAAAAAGCTTTACACACATATGCTAGTCGGTGTTTGTTTACGATATTATTTGTTTTCGATTTATGGGTTTATAAGTTGTGAAACTATATAAATTAGTAATTTAATTGTCTCAGTCTGTTTTATTTTTGAAATGAAAAAAATTAAAATTTAAAACCTTTTATGTTTTTTGTGTCTTTGAAAACCAAGTATGTGTATAAATTATACTAATATATTGACGTGTAAATTTATCTATTTTTACAACAGTGCGATAATGTCTCTTTGCTGTGCATCGTTTCCCGTATTCAGACAAAATACTATCTATACAAAATTCTGGATGTTTCAGGATTTTATTTTTAGAAGCAATGTCAAGTACTTAGAAAACAAAAATTACTTACTCAGCACGAGCGTAGGAGAACTTATAATACATCAACGAAGGAAAAAAAAATGTTTTTGAGCTTCGGCCAAGATTTTTTTTCTCTTAAATACTTAAAAAAAAAAAAAAAAAAAAAAAAAAATTATGATTATTCTACACAAAGGAATATAAATTGCCGTTGATTTTTTCCCCTACTCATTTAGAAGGGTATTATTGCATGCATAAAATTTCAAATTTGGTGTTGCACACAAAACTCGAAATTTATTTTGGTATGATGAAGGCTACGAATCAAACTCAATAAGGAGATAACTGTATAAACATACGACTGAATAACAAACAGATTGTATGTCGAGTCCCGTCTGTCCATGCTTGTGTACATTCCTTTCTTTTCTAATTGGGGGAGGGGGGGGGCTAAAAACAAGAAATGTATTTCCAATTTTGATGTATTCTAGCCCAAAAAGTTAGAAAGAAAATAAATATTAGTTGATTAAAGTTGGTGTAACAGAAATATAAATAAATTATAAAACATACGGCGAAATGCACATATTCACCTTACTTCATTCATGAAATATTAAGATGAGTCTCAATACATCTCAATATTACTTAAAAGGTGACATTTAAAAACATAACAATATGTTTAAAAATCCTCCAAGCGCTTTCGGTTGGCAGCCGCAACCATCCTCAGGGAGCGAAATACTTTTCTACTGTCGTCTTGCGTGTCTGAACTTTCGTTTCGTTTTGTGGTGGAAAAGTCAACCTTGAGTCAGGGCTTGATTTGGTCATGGAAATCAACTCAAGCAACACCTTAGAAATAATGGACTTTTCTACTTCAAAACGAAGCGAGGGTTCAGATGCGTAAAACGGAAGTAGAAAGGATTTTCGCTCCCTGAGGATGGTTGCTCTTGCCAACCGAAAGTGCTTGGGGGATTTTTAAACATCTTTTTATGGTTTTAAGCGTCACCTTTTAAGCAACATTGAGATCTATTGAGTCTAATATTAATATTTTAAGAAATATAAATATTCGCAAGGAAAGTTTTCGGGACACCGTAACATTAAAAAGTTTGCGTGTATTTCGAACGGTTTGATATGTTTGATTTAATTTCAGATACCGATATTGTGGGTATATTTATATATATATACATTATTTTTTTCGTGTAATAATTTGATATTGCTTTCGTTCAAATGTAATCTAAAGGCTATACTGATGTTCCGACTTTCGCAAATAGTTTCTTTTTCTCGAAATTTTTATTAATTTTAAGAATAGATACTTTTTTTTTTCTTCTTCTTTTTAACAGCACGCCGAATTATTCTGAATGAGTTTCAGGAGTGATCGGTATTAAAATTTATGGAAATTTAGTAAATATTATGAATGATCAAATAAAATAATTGTAATCTAGGAAATTATCAAAACTGTTTTGTAAATAAATATTTATATTAAAAACCTAGTATCTTTTAGAGAGGCTGTATCATGTAAAATATATCGTTTTGTACCTCTAATCTACTAAATTGTAATAACAATAAAAATTGTGGAAACGAAATAAGAATAAATGTAGATTCTTTCAAAATTTTCAAATTTCTCAAAATCATAATAATAATAATAATAATAATAATAATAATAAAAATAAATAAATAAATAAAAAGTTATTCTTTCTTTCTTTTTTCTCTTCTTTTCTCTCTTTTAATCGGTTTCCAAATTTATTTATATATCATTCTAGATATATTGGATTATATATATTATATTTCTTTACTCAATTCGCTATTTTCTTTATTTAACGTAATTCTTTTGAAAAAAAAAATTGCCCTGCTTTTATTTTTAAAGTACAGTCTTAAATTCAATTTGCAATCGCTTGTAATAGAAACTTAACCTTTAAAACTGTTTTCCCTGTTACAATTGCCTTGCTTTGTGATAAAGTTACTTTAAAGGTGCGGAGATCTGCTATGACCTTTTCGCACCGCGTGCCAATTATATATATATTATATATATATATATATATATATATATAAATAATTACGCAACTCTGACGTGGCAACAACAACAACAAAATTAGAGGATCTAAAGTAATAAATAAAAATTATTTGAATTTTTGTTTATTAGAATTAGAAATTATGAATTACATACGCGTAAGTATTGCACTGTAATAATTATAAATAACAATTATATTTTAGGAAATAATAAAATAAAGAAAGAAATGCGGTGTCAGTTATTGCATTTTGGATGCAAAATAATTAATATCGGGTTCATGCCTTGTTACTTTTAAAGGGTTTTTAAACTGACACACAAAACATGTAAAAGTAACCCTAAATATGAATTTCAATAACTCCACATCTGATTAACTTTAGGATATGAAATTTTAAACACATATTAAAAGCGATTTATTCTAACAGACAATATTCTGAAAAAAAAATGTAGATTGCCTGTAAAGTTCTTTAATTCTTTTTGAAATTTAATGCTTTTTTAATAAATGCATTATGTCTTGATCGCAGGATTTCTCATAATTGAATTGTCACAATGAGTCAATTTTATTGTTATTATTATTGAGTAGAGATATAATATGTGTTTAAAATGACTTATACTATGGAAAAAATACAATTGTTAGTTCTTAAGAAAGAAAAAAGTAATAAAAGAAACTCAAAATTTTGATTTTTTTTTTAAAATAAAAATTAATTTCTAAATTTCTTAATTTATAAACAAACATAAGAGAAGGTCATTTTGTCCATCTGTAAGGTTTTTACATTATAAGTATTATCAGTCAAAATTTCGTGAAATTCTAACCAGAGATTTCTTATAAATCATGCGCGCCAAAAGCCGTCTTGTGAAAATTTGACTTTAAAGATCAAATTAGCCCTTGATTATATAAAAAGAGCTCAACCTGTTTTGGACATAACTTTTTTCCTAAAGGGAATTTTTGCATAGGGTTTCTTTTAAAATATTGCTAAAGAATAAGATTTTAATATACGCTATAAAAAAAAATATTGTTGGCTTTTTTAAAGGTACCTGGCCTCTAACAGTATGAAATCTGAACTTAGTCATCTGACACGTAGTTTCTAGAGTCTTTCGTATCATTCATTTACGAAGATTACGACTCGCAAGCATAGGTAGAGGCGAAAATTGTCAGAAATTGTTTTACTGTATAAAGTTATATTAGAAATAAGATGTCTTAAAGCATGTGGGAGTTTTTAATGAAGAAAAAGATATGTACTTCAATATTAATTGGAAGTTACGTAGTTTTTTTTAAATCCAAGTTTTACATTGTTAAAATAATTCTATATCAATGCTAAACATATAAAAGATCTTGTATTTACTTTTTCAGTTACAGGACTATTCTAAAGCTTCATATTCTTACTATCATTGCAGTATAAAACTGTAAACTGTCTGAAAAAAATATATATTTCCTAAAAAATTTGCGACAAAAATCTGCGAAATCGTATGTATTTGCATGCGTACGAGTACACACACAGAAAGCCCAAGAAAACTACTAATAGGATATATTTTTTTTCTTTTATCTATATCAGCTTGTTTATTGATTCAAAATTAGAAAAATACCGACTGTTGCTTCTTCGAGTAAAATTTATATCAATTAGCTTACAAAAATATTGATTTTATGATTACCTAGTAATATTCTGAATGTTCATACAGTGAATGAAGAAGAGAAAACAAATTCTACATTTTTTCCTGTATACCAAAATTCGCTCAAAATTTACTTTAAAAAAAAAAATCTAAGTTCATGTGATGCATGAGTGTGAGTGTGATTCTATTGGTTACAGCATAAAATCGTTATTGGGCGATTATTTAAATTTACGAAACCATGAAGCTGTGAATACAGAGCAATTTTAGTACAAAATCTTTTTCAGTGCATGTCTCTGAATTTATTCCCATATGAGGTATTGAAAATCAGAATGCACGCGTTACGCGAGATACACAGAAATATGTAGTATTTAATTTCGCTCTCTGAAATTTTCTGTAAATGGTATTTGCTCACCATCAGAACAAACACACTGTCCCAAGACCCTGTTTAAATCGTTACTTGTAAAGCAATTTTTATCTCGAAATTGCTATTTTCAAAAATGACAGTACTACTTCCTCAATGCAATTCTAATGATTTGCTATTTCCAATTATCAGTGAGATGGATGGCCTGGCTTCAATATTTTGAAACCTTATTGATCAAAAGATGGCCTTTCAAAGAAATCACCTTATAATCATTAGCAGATTTATTGCGGAAAACATATGCCTTAACATTGCTGATTGTATGTCATTTTTTCCGAAATCAAAGCAGTACGCTTCTAAAATAACAAGGCATTAACGCATATTCATCGAATTCAACAAAAGCTTTGTTAGTTTACGCCCTTGACAAGTTTTCTTACGTCCAAGACATCTGTTTTGGTCCTCACGTAAAAATTGCTCGAACACATTTTAACCTGATAATGATGCCGTACCATCTGTCTTTACTAAGACATTGATGTATTATGGACAAGAATAAAATATAGCAACCAAGCCCCAATAGTAAAAGCGGATAACGAGTATGTAAGTCCATTTTCATTAGGAGAAACATAATAACACCTGCATTATTTGAGAATTTATTATAACTACTTTTATTCCGTAAAGAAAAAAAATAGCATTGATCGCGGTGCAATTTCATGGGTTGATATGTGCTATAATTGTTTCTTATTTTTGTTTGTTTCTTAATTTAAACCATTTCCGTGAAGCAAGTCCGGTAGATAAAAAATTAGATAGAAAATATTTATGTACAACCACAAAATATTTCCCATTTCATTCCCATTTTGATTGAGCCTACGAAACAAATCTATGCCACTGTTTCTAAATTATAATGAAAAATTAAAGTGGAATGTTAAGTTTCTTTTTGAAAATTAAACTTATTCAGTTCTTGTCAGTCTTTTACTTTAAAAACATTCTTTTACTTTTTCATTTTTTATTTTCTTGAAAAAAGTATTGGATTCATGAAAAATTACTACTTCCGGTTTCCGACGGATTTATACGTTTGTGTGTGTGTGTGTGTCTGTCACAAAAATTTTATGGGCTCTCTATTTCAAGAACCAATGCACGAATTTAATAAAAATTTAGATTCAGTTAGTCATATTGCTATTTCCAATTGCAATGAGCCCCACCAGTGGCTGAGAGGTTGTGCTCTCGAAGCTGGTAGACGGGAGGTGCTGGGTTCGATCCCAATCGCGCCCGTCGGCCTAATCGTTCGGAGTTTTCGTGGTTTTCTTCGAACCGTGGATTTATCCATGCGTAAATACGGATTAGGTTCCCTTAGAAAGACCCCCACGAAGGGCACTCCCCCCGGGCCTATATCCCTAGTGAAGATAATTGGCCGTCAATAATCAACCCAACCCAACCCAATTGCAATGAAATAGATGACCTGCATCAATATTTTTAAAATCTTACTGGTAAAAAGAAAAAAAATTGCCTTTCAAGGAAATTAAATTCTAATCATAGCAGATTTGTTGAGGAAAACAGATGTCTTAGCATTTCTGATTGTATGTCATTTTTTTCTAATCAAAGCAGTGAACTTCTAAAATAACAAGGCATTAAAGCATATTCCTTGAATTCAATGAAAACCTTCTTCCTTAGCTGCCGTGACAAGTTTTTCTTTACGTTCAAGACATCTGTTTCAATCCTCACGCAAAAATTGCTCGAGCATTTTAACCTGATAATGATGTGTACCATCTGTCTTTTATAATACATTGATTGATATATTATGGAAAAGGATAAATTCACTCAACTATAAAAAATAAGGGCTGATAATAGGCGGGAATAATGATTTTTTAAGATCATTTTCATTAGCTGGAATATGTTAAAATCTGCTTTATTTTAGTGTTTATTGCGACTATGTTTATTGCGACTATGTTTATTTTGTAGATGGAATTTTACGTTGATCATGCTCTAATTTTAGGGGGTTTATTTTATTACATAGAAGTAAAGTTTGCTTTTTTGCTGCTGTTTCTTAAATCCTAATTTTTTCATTGTGTCGTTATAGTGAAAATGTCGTTGTAATGGATGGCCGTTATATCAAAATTATATTATTTATGGATCACTTATCTAATACTGAAACAAGCTGCAACCAATCAACTGACCAGAGTTTTTTCTTTTTTTCATCTACAGTGATAATGTTATTTCAGACTATACGAAATTCTTTTAGAATTAAAGGTTAAAATGGACTTAAAATTGTGACTTATAATTTTAAAAACATCCCCTTTACTTAACATACGATTTTTGTCGGAAAACATCTTTTATTTCTAAATTGTATTTGTTTATATATATATATCTAACGTTTAACAAAATTGTGAATATGAATATTATCATTTTTGTCACACTAGCTTTTAAAACAGCTGTAATTCTACATTTATTTGGAAATTTATTTGCCTTCAATCAATATGTGGTACAGCAAATATATTATTATAATGATATGAAATTTTCCAACCTTTTCTTTTTCTTTTAATTAAAAAAAAAAAGGGTACTATCATAAAATTTATTTATAAAATTGACTTATTTCTTTGGGGCACTTCCTTGATTTCATTTCATTTTTTTTTTTTTTTAAATTGGTTGAAGTAACTTTTTTCTGAAAAAAAAAAAAAAAAAAAAAAAAAAAAAACTATGTATACTAGCTATGTAATGATGACAATGAATGAGAATACAAAAATAAATTATTTAATAAATATTAATACAATATTAGTTATTTTCAATTTGATATTTCTTAATTGAATATTTTATAATGTTAAAATAATTTCGTTTTGGACTTTTATTATAATAATATTGCGATATCGTTTCTTATAAACTCTCTCAGTTATCGTTTTTAAAATTTCTTAAAAAATTATAATCAATATTAGTTTAGCTAGTCTGAGAGAGAAAAGTCTCGAAAATATCATATTTTTACTTTTTAGGGGCTTAAAAAATACTGTAAAGTATTTAGAATACTATGATGGAAACCACATGTAAATACAATAATTAGATCAAAAGTTATAGCCCATTTTATGTATTATTGTCGTTTTAAAAAAAAATAAAATAAAAATAAAATAAAAATAAATAAAATAAAAGTGTTCCGGAACACATTGAGTCCATTTTAATTAAAGTTTTTAAAACTTTAATTCCTTTTTTATTTTTAGAAAAAATGCCATCCACAAGCTTGTTTTCTTTTTCATACTATCATTTAATCAATAGCCAAAATTCCTATAGAATGGCGATGCATAAAAAATAATCAGTTATTACCTATCTCGCTTGCATGTATTTGTTTATTTCTGCATTCGAAAACGATACTAATATTTCCAAGGGTAATCGACCCCCAGAACGTCGAGGTGTGACTGACCTTGGCCCGATCTTTGAGGGTCTGCCATCTGCGATCAATTCGTAGCTCAGCCCCCAACCATTTTTTTAAGCGCCTCAGGGGCAATGAACTCGCAGATTGGCGCTGTTCTGTGCGATTGTACTTCCTTCTCTGTATCAGTTAGCTGTGAGCTTTGATGATAAAACTCAAGACTTTAGAGCTGTTTTGTTTTACAGTTATCAGGTTGTAGTTCTCTGCTGTTCTTGAAAGTTATTATTATCTTTTTTTTTCTTTTTTAAAGGTGAGTTTTTATGAGATTTGATTAACATACACGAGAAATGAAGACCTTTAAAGGCTCTTATCATCAAATTCACACTGACTACTTGCTGACACATTCGTGAATTTATTTTTATTCGTAAACGCGCACACACTTGGAAGGTGTTCTTATTTTTAAAAAATTATGAGATCGAACAGCGTTTTCCATTTTGTGATGAAGGCAAAAGAGGCGTTTTGAATCGAAATTCCGGGCGTGACAGCCGATAAAAGGTGCGTTTTGAATCGACATTCCGGGCGCAACAGCTGAGAAAAGGTCGTCATGAGAGAGCAATCGCTTATAACTCAATATGTAATACCTTTATCGGATAATGAAAAACATTGCTCGATTTCCAATTGCTTCAATAAATCAGGCTTGCTAATGTCAGGCTTTAACAATTAAAAGTGAGTCCATCAATGTGTCACGGAGTTTCAGGTTGTTGAGTACAGAAAACTATTCTTTTAAAAACCGCCTTAATTAATAATAATAATAATAATAATAATAATAATAATAAATATTTATGAAGTGTTTTGGAAACCTTATTTTTTTGAAGTATTCTCCCCTTTGTTTCTTAATATTTAAAATTTGAGAAGCCATATATTTTGAAAGGTAATCAATCAGATATAGTAGCAGACAGCAGAGCTTCTTAAAATATCAGAGAAACAAATAAATACAACTAAAGTCCTTCCTTTGTTCACTTTTTGTCAGACTGCAGTGCAGAACGTTCCCTTATTTTTATGATAAAAGGAAGTCTCCTTAATTTGTAGCTCACGTCAGAAGATTAGCTCTAAAAAGTATACTTCTATTTACTGTGTTTTACAGAAATTTTAAGAGGTGTTTTGTTTTACAATTATCAGGTTGTAGTTCTCTGCTGTTCTTCAAAGTTATTATTACCCCTTTTTATATGAAGCTGCGTTTCGATAAGATTTGTTGAAAGTGTGGGAGAAATGGAGAACTTTAATGACATCTCCATTTGCGAATTTATCATCAGTGTTCAATATTTATTCATGAAATATGTTGGGGGGGGGGGGGGGCATTTTTCTATAAAAAGATTTTTTTAATTTCTAAATATGATAAATGTGGCTTTTTTTCTTCTTAAGATACAAAATATGAGAAGACATTAACGTTGACGTGAGTGAAATAAATTATCGGAGCTTTTTAAAATGTTAATTAACTTTCTTTTTATTCCAATCAATAACAACTTACTATCCGTGAATAACCATCCATACATATCCATACCCATAGCCCCCTCCCCCCCTCCAGTGCACCCACAAGGGGTGTCGTTACTTTATAGTACCTCTGCTTTATAGTATCATATAAAG
This sequence comes from Maratus michaelseni, assembly GCA_963931845.1. Lineage (NCBI taxonomy): Eukaryota > Metazoa > Arthropoda > Arachnida > Araneae > Salticidae > Maratus > Maratus michaelseni. Next base: position 324,178,425 of record OZ007590.1, read on the forward strand.
TTTTTTATATGATACTATATAGCTTTTTTATTTACTTTTTTATTTACTTTTTTTTTTTTTTAACTGTCGTTACATTTTTTGGTTCTTTTTCTGATTTATATTGCTTATTTTATATTGCATTAAAAACATTTTGGAATAAGAAAATGTAATAAATATTAGTTCAATAATAAAAATAATAAAAAGTTGAACTTTTTTCTATTGATATATATATATATATAATTTTACTTAAAGTTTTATATATATATATATATATATATATATATATAAACAGTTGTTACTGAGCATAAAGGTAGTAACTTTTATTTATTTGCCAATAATTCCAGAATGCATGATAAATTTCTTACATTAATTGTAAACCACCAAAATGCGTAAAACTCAAATCTATTTGGACACAGTCCATTGAGAATCCAATAAAAACCATGGCAAAGATGGCGCTGTCATCTTTATTTATTAAATAAAACTGCAAACAGTCCCACTGATCTATAACGGTACATAACTGGTTTCTGCTGCGATCTTTCTCTGTGTACGCAAAACTGGTTTCGAAATGACTGTGTTAGTAGGCCAAATTTCACTTTTGTGCTTTTGTTTGAAGTTTAGTGTGTTGGAACGAAGCTATCTGGGCCGTAAAGCAATGACCTCTGAGCAAGTGATGCGTGTTTTGCATCTGCCTGCATAAAAATATGTAAATACTCCTTCCTGCTTTGGTGAAATGTCCCTTTCTCCGCACACACAATAAAATGGCCGGCATAATAAAATTGTCTTAAATCTAATAGGCGAGTTTAATTGTTATTTAATGCTGATTGCGGGAAAAATAATGAAAATTTTCTGTTGCGTATTGCTATCCAAATAAGTGATATATTTGATAAGTGATTATTTGATATTTTCGAAATATAGTTAAACATAACTTTTCTGGTTGAATGTATATTGATAGGCTTTTGACATTGAGTTGTAGCATATCCTTTTAAAATAGGTGGATTGAACTTTGTGCCGTTATATTAAAATAAATTATCAACGTAAAAATAACACAAATAAAAAATATATAAAAATAGCAAACAGTTGTTTCGGAGCCTCTAAAGCTCCATCATCAGTGCAAAAGTAAAAAAGATTAAAAACTGATTTAAAAGTTTAAGCCATATCGCGTGCGAAGACACAAACATATTTTCATGCCTTAAAGTTTTAAATCAGTTTAGGGTTAAAAACTACCCTAAGCAATTCACTCTAGTCTGTAATACTTAGAAATTCCCTTGGGTAACCCTGTATATGATCAACCGAATTTATACATACCACGTACTATGCAAAAATTTAGTTAAACTTCAAAACGCAAACCAATGTTGAAAACGCACTTATCACACATAGACTGTAATTATTGCAAGTATACTGTAACCGATATCTTTTGTGTCCCTGTAAATGAAAGATAAACGCAATGCACACCATACTTTTAAGTGAGCAATTTATAGTAAAACGTTGGCATATAAATTTCATTATGTTTGAAATAGTGAAACATCATTAAATTATACTGCAAACATTTTTCCTCCATAGAACAATGTGCAACAGAATTCGTTTGTGTGACCCTGTAAATGAATAGTAAATGCTTTATTTTCAGTGATTCTATCGCACCCCATATTCTACAAAAAGCATGTTTTAGTGCGTTTCGTAATCGTATATCAATTTCCTTATGTTTTAAATGGCGTAGCATCATCAAAATGCACTTGAAACGATTTTTTCAAATTGACGGTAATGTAACGGAATACCTTTGACTGTCCCTGTAAAAAAAAAAAAAAAAAAAAAAAAAAAAATATATATATATATATATATATATATATAAGTGCTACACGCTTCATTTTAAATAGGAATCGTGCTATAGTAAACGACAATAACACACAAAAATTTCAGGGCAATCCGAGTATATTTACGCGAGTTAGAGTACGGACGGACGACCAGAGTAACCGAAGTCATAAACACTTTTCAACTAGGTTGGAAAGTGTTAAAAATAAAAAAAATCCCTGATGACTCAGCCTACAGGCACAGGTAGATTTCGAAGACGCAAACCGTGGGGCGCTTGTTTGTTGGTAATTGCGGAAGAAATTACCTTTTTGCCATGATGCCGCAGTTGGGACCGCTCACTTTGAAATCTAACTGCAGGCGGAGCAAGCAAGGATTTTTTTTTTTAATTTTTTTTTTCTGTAAGGGTTGGCCCTATAAAAAACTTGTCAATATAAAAGTTTTAGATAATATTAAGAGGATTTATAATAAATTAAAGCGGATTTGATATCTTGTGAATTGACGAAGTTATGAACGGTTTTCTTCTAACCCCCCCCCCTTTTTTTCCCCCTCGAGGCCATTTTTAATTATATCAAAAATCTGTCATACATACATTTTCGGCCCTGTTCCTAGAAGTAATAATAACTTTAAACGGATTCGATACGTATCATAACTAAGAAGTTATGGGTTTTTTTCTGTTTTCACAAAAAGCACCCCTAATTCTCCCCCCACCCCTTGGTTCGATTTTTCCCATTAACGAACTTGACCAAGATTTTATGCCCCTTAATTTTATGTATGAGTTTGGAAGAGATTTGTGCAGAATTGTGTGAGTTATCGTGTCCGTAAAAAAGTGACATAGATAGATAGATAAAGTTTTGAACTGGGGGTGGTTTTGGGTTCTAGGAGTCATGATAGGCGTAGATCTGCAAAATTTTTCCAAAAATTCCAACTTAGGAGAGAATGTAATAGGTTGTATTTCTTACGAAATCTACCTAAAAGAGATCCTTCAAGAAGAGTACACAGAAAACAGAATTTAAAAATATTAATTTCCTGAGGTAATATTTTAAAAATAAGAATGCATCTTACACCCATAGGTTTAACATTAGCGAGGGGAATTCGGGAGTTCACTGGCTAACAGCGTTAACCTGTTAATTGGGTATAACGAAATATTTCGTTATACACGAAGTACTACTGCAATGGACATGACGACATTTTTCGTCATGGAAATTTGCCGTAATATTTTGAACAATTGCACCAATAAAATTTAATAGAAATTTTTGTCTTATTAAAATTAGTGATGGGCATAACGATTATTTTGATTATTCGAATGAATCATTCGGACATGCACAGAAGCATATCTGTCAAACTTTAAATTTTTTTTATTCAATCACTATCAGAAATTTTGAAAAAAAAAAAAAGTTTCTGATTTTAATTAGAATCTAATTCTAATAAAAATCAAACTTTTTTTTTTTCAAAATATTTGAAATGTGTTAAATACTGAAAAATGTGTTAAACACGTTTTCCATTTTTATCTGGCATCTAATCTAATTCTAATTAAAATCAGAAACTTTTTTTTTTCAAAATTTCTGGTAGAAATTGAATTAAAAAAAAAATTGAAGTTTGCAGATATGCTTCTGCGCATGCCCGAATGATTCATTCGAATAATCAAAATAATCGTTATGCCCATCATTAATTAAAATGCCCTATTCATGCAAAATTACTGCCATGAATGAGGAAAAAAATTATATTCTTTTTTACTGGTGGAAGTATGCCCTGTTGGTAATCAGGCCCTGATGATATTATTTATCACTATGAATAAAAAAAGTCCCCATTGTGAAACGAGTTGAACTAAAGTTTATTCCCCGGTTAACAGGTTAAGAGACATTGTGAGTCTATCAAAAAATATACTATTTGCAGTTTAGACCTGTCTGTTAATACCAGGTTAATTTTAAACTGCCTCATTTTCACCTCTGAAAATACTTCTCAGAGCAACGCGAGACAAAAAATACAAAATTAAATAAATGAGGAAAGAGGTCGAAAAAGGACTATAGAAGCGAATACCAAAGTTCCTTTAGCTTTCGACGACATAATAATACTGATGTGAGTAAAAAAAAAAAAAAAGACAAACGAAGATAACATGAGAACACACGTAATAATCTATTTTTGCTCCTCCTGTTTTATCATTTTATTTTTTTCATGCCATGTTACAACTGTTGTTGTCTTTACTGAACTTTTCGTTCAGGTTCAAGTTTTATGTTGGAGGAGGGAAAATATACTTGCTGTAGTGAGTGTTCTTTTTATTTAAACGCGATCGCTTATTTTCGTTTTGTTTTGTTTTTGTTTTATTCCTTGGTCTCTAAATATTAAAAGTTTATTACTCTTCCTAATATAATATTCATTTTGTATTTGTATTTTCTTTTAATTTTTTATTTCTTTGGGAAATATTTACGATCTAATATTAATTCCTGTATCGCAGAAATGTTGGCGTTCTAATCAAGTTATGTTTGAAATATCTTGCCGGTATTTCAACAATATAAGCCAAATATTTTGAGGAATTATTGCCTTATATACAGCGCAGCACAGTGATCAGAAAAATTACTTTATTTTTGTAACGGACTACAACTACAAATACATTTATCCGAAATGTAGTTAACTATAACTGCACAACTACATGTTTTAAAAAGTGGCGACTGCTAACTACTTTTTAAAAGAAGTCCTTACTTTGCTACTTTCATATTTTGTCAAAGGATTCAATCTACACATGAAATGGGGAATAGGGATTAAGTGATACAGTGACCCCTCGTTATATCGCGTTTGCCGGGATAGAATAATGTATTTGCAATAAAACCGAGGACATTAAAAAACTAAGAAATATAACCTACAAGAAAATATTTTGTGTTATTCTCTAAAATGTTTGTTTAAGCACATATTGCCCTTTATATGTCGACCAGTGCAATTCAATATTAATTTTCTTTGCCATAATGTCAAAAAATATTTTAATAAATCTGTAAATAAAGTAATTCCAAAAGAAAAAAACACGGCAATAAAACATAAAGCTCTAATAATGAGAAATTAAACAAGTGTTTCCAGCAAGAAAATTAATTATTTTTATTTGGATTTTGCCCCTTGGATTTACCAGCAAATGTCAATGGAAAAATTCATGACGCCATGCAATGCCCTGGCTCTGCTAAAAGCTGCAGCTGAGTTGCTGATATTAGAAAATTGTTACACAGAACACATTTTGCACAAAAGAAGCATGTTAATTTCACGTGAAGTTTACGCCTGTATTTGTTTTACATATAAAAATTTTAAGAAAAAGTACATTCATACTGATATATTGTTCTAAAATCCAGTAACATAAAAAAAAAAGACAATAGCGTTTACGTTTACAGTCCTTAAAGCGCATTCAAAAAATTTCGAAAATTTCCTGGGTATAACTAGTGATAAACCTAAGGTGTTTTTCATTTCATAATAATATGCTATATTTCATTTCACGTACCAGTATTAGAATTTTGCGTACCAGTACCGTACATGCACTATAGTTTGGGAACCCCTGCTATAGAGGATATAAAGTTCCTCCGACTTTCAACGACATAATGCTTCCAGTCGAGAAAAGATAAACGAAGATAACACGAGAACATACGTAATAACCTAATAATAAAGCGCGCTCTGTTTTATCACTTTTTTTTTTTATGCAGTGTTACAACTGTTGTTGTCTTCACTGAACTTTTCATCCAGGTTCAAGTTTTATGTTCCAGGCGGAAAAATACGAGTATACTGCTGTAGAGCGTGTTCTTTTTATTTACATCATCGCTTATTTTGGGTTTTTTGATGGCTGTTTGTTTTGATCTTTAAATGTTGAGATTTTATTGTTCATGCCAATAAAAGACTGTTTTTATACGAATTTTCTTCTGAAATTTTAATTGCGAATTCATTTTTAAGCGCATTCATGGCAAATTATTTGTGTCCCGAACCCATAGAAAAGTGCAAAACTGAAATTTTCAAATATTTTCCAACTTTTAAGTTCTATTTTACATTGAAAGTAAAGTAAAGTAAAATGTGAAGTTATAAAGTAAAATGTACAGTTAAAATTATAACAAGAGTTTTAAAACAAATTTTATGTGTTAAGAATTTGTTTACCTAAATCTGAAAAATTTTTCGTTATGTTTTTTGCTTCAAGTGTTATGTTTTTATTATTATTATTATTAGAAATGTTGAGAATTAATCTTCGCAATATTCAATTGAAGAAATCTGCGATTAAATAAGACGAAAAATATTTTTAAATTATAATGATAAGAAAAAAAACATAAAAAAGTGATTTTATATTAAATTGCTACACAACAAAGTATAACATTATTTAATTAATAAATTATTCAGTGTAAGAAAAATAGTTTACAATTTATCAGTATTTAAATACAATAAATAAATAAATAAATAAATAAAAATAAAAAAATACTATCAGCATTTGTCGAAGAAAAAGTTTTGATTTGCAGGAATTTAAAATGTCATGCATAAAAAATAAATAAAACAGTGTTAGGAAATTGCAATTATTGTGCCTTGTAAAAATAGCTCTGTAATGGTTTAAAACGAGTGATCCGGGAGTGATTTTTTGTTGTCTTTATAATCGCTAATATGAAAATTACAATGAGATGGCTCATTCACTGTAAAAAAGAGAAATGATTCTTAATCTATCAAGAAAGTTTACGAAAATATAATGTAATCTCTTTCAAGTTACCAACGTTTTCCAAAATCGATTCATTATGTTCAAAAACCTCAAAAACCCATAGATTTCTCAGATTTATAGAAACATATCTGAAACAAAAGTCTCTCTTTCTGTCCGCAATTTTCGGAAATGTTTCCGAGAAGTTTTTAGAAGCATGTTTCTCTATCTTATACAGGTCGATTCTTTAATTCCCCTTTGCCTTAAATATCAAGTGAATCGAAGGTACAGTAAAACGGGTAGCAGCGCCTCTTAACGTGGAGTTAGTGTTCCTATTTCGTAAACAGTAGGAGATAAGGGAAAAATTACAAAGTTGAAGAGCATCCACTATTTTGTATGAAACTATATTATTATAAACGTTATTGGAAGCCATGAAGTGTAATTTTTTATATCCAATCACCAGCTTCAATGCGCCACAAATTACATCCAGAAGTGTGATATAAGGCGTATGAACATTTATTAATAAAACTGACTCATGTAAGCGAGGTACAGTTTATTTTAACAAGAAAATCTTCAGTATGTTCAATGAGTCCAAAATCAAATGCATGCAAGTGCAACCACACTTTGAGGCATATTAAAGCTGGCGATTGGATATAGAAATTACATTTCAGAGTTTCTAATTAACATTTGTTTTACCTGTAAGTTATCATTTCATACTGAATCGAGGACACTCTACAACTTTGTAATTGACCAATTCCCTATTTCTCTTACCGTTTTCGAGATAGGGACGCTAACTCAGCAGTTTCCCGCTAAGGGGCTTTGTTTAGGACTTCACAGTTAAGCGCATACCTTATATCATACAATACCTCCTTATACCATACCTTATAGCTTATGCCGTAGTAAAGCGAATACCTAAGCTTAGGCGCATAGGTATGCGCCTACATAACCTTATACCATACTTTATAGCTTATGCCACAGTAAAGCGAATACCTAGGCTTAGGCGCCTAGGTATGCGCCTAGGTAATTAGGTTTTACTATGCTTAGACACCATATTCATGGCAATAGCTATATCTGTTCAACAGTTATTTGAGGCGAAACAGAATTAAGGAATCGCCGTGTATTTTACGGTTTAAATATTATTAATATAAAAATAAGATTATTCAATAAAAGCAACATCTCTCATTGGAAACTCTCTGAGTTTTTGACATTATCAAACAGTTTACAACATTGTAAAAGATTGATTTCGGTTTAATAGTCCAGGGGAAATGTACCAAAAAAAGGCGTTACCTTACAAAAGGTCGGGTAGAAGATTTTATTTTTTTGACTTGTAAATAATAAGGCCAGCATGGAAAAACCGAATTATCCAACAAAATTTCTTAAGGGAGAATTTTCTGTGGCCAAAAAACACCAAAATTTTGGGACTTTTATTGTTGTTTTTTAAATATCTCGAGACCCGTTGTCGTAGCGTATTATTTGTTAATAACAATGTTAAAGAGGACAAAATTCTCTACAACTTTCATATTTACAACTTTTTTATACGCTCAATAGCAAGCGCAGTATGATATTTAAAAAATAAGACAATTTTTTCAATGTCCTTAAAAACCGTGAAAAACGTAGTTTTGTCACGACGCGCGACGATTCAAATGTTCCCCACAGATGTAATGATGTATGTCAACTTCTACAGATTGACAGCAGAAAATTATCTATTATTTGCACACCCTCTTCTTCATTTTTATCACAACAGGCTTATTTTAAATTCAATAAATCTATATAATTTAGTAAGTAGGGGAGAGTGTAGATGACTAAGACAATTTTCATATTTAGACAATAACTTTAAGTATATACAATTGTTAATTTTAAAGTATCGTTTAAAATAATATTTCAGTATTTAGTAACTTATTGGCACGACAGTTTCAATAAAAAAAAATCTTGTTTAATTTTAATAATTATTTTTATAATGCATGCATATGTTCATTTTATTCCATAAACATTTTATTCTATAGTACAATGGTATATTTTATTTACCGATTATTGATGACATATGTTTTAATGTTTTATTGTTTTAAGTATATCAAACATTGGATTGTAGTTCTATATAAAATGAAAACGTAGTTTTGTCCCGATGATTCAAATTTTCTCCAAGAATTTAATCATGGATGTCATCTTCTACATATTGATAGCAGTAAATTATCTGTTATTTGCACACCCCCCCCCCCCTATTCTTAAGTGCAGTACGGCTTTTTAAAAATGAGGCTATTTTTCCAACTTACATACCCGCTCTGTTATACAGAGTGGGTATGAGGAAGAGGGGACGGGGGACAAATAACTGCCAGGAAAAAAATAAAAGATACATCTAGAGCAGGAATTGGTAAAAACTATGGTACGCGTACCAGTACTGGTACAGGAAGCTCTGGCTACTGGTACGCAGAAATCCGATACTGGTACGTGGAATAAAATACAGAAATCAGCATATCATATGATACACCCTGGCACTGTATCTCACGATAGAGGAAAGAAGTGAACTTATTCAGCTCTCCTGTGATGGATTACTGGAGTCCACATTCAAAAGTATGAACGTCACAGATTTTTTATTGGCGAGAATATGAGAGTACCGTTTGTGTGTGATATTGTCAAAGTCTGCTTGTGTTTAGCCCAACATATATCTGTGAATGTGCTCCCCCCCCCCCCTTCGTTACATCAAAAACAAACACACGAATAAAGTAAACTTCGAATGTGACTTATGACTAAAACTACCTAATATTGAGCCAGACATGAGGAAGCTGTGCTTGATAAAACAAGTCCACCCTTTTCATTAGCGATAGAAGCAAATTAGCCTACTGTAACAGTACATGAATCAGTGTGCGCCAATATGTCATTAAGTATTGTGCCTTTTTTCCTATACCAAAACATTTTTTTTTTATTGTATGCATTGTTAAAATTTAATGGTGATACTACTTTTTACTTGAATGTTGTTACAAAGCAGCCAATCTTAGTACCAATTTAGTTATGTAATTATTCATTTTTAAATACAATAAAACCTGCTATGACGGAAAAAGGAAAGACCGAAGATATATTTCGTTTTAGGCAGGTTCCTTTTTATAGGTTTTTCTATATTAGCTTTACGTTTTTTATCTGGTGGTACGCGGAAGTATGAACTTCGATTTAGTGGTACGTCGGTCTAAAAGTTTGGGAACCCCTGCTCTAGAATATCTTCTATCCAGGAAACTGAAAGCTAATAATCCTACAACAGTCCCATCAAAGAGACAAAAATATTGTTAAATATCCCGTAGAAATTATCATTATTAAAATACATTTTTTCATTTAGCTTATGCAGTCATATTGCGTACCTTACTTTATTGTGTAGGGAAAGTGGACTTGAATGAGATAAGGGATGAATGTATAACAACAAAAATGTTTATATGGTCTACAATCATAAATAGCTCTGTATTTCATTTGATAGATGGTAGCACTGAGATAATTCAACAGATATAGTTTCAAAACAGTACATATTACAGAATATTAGAATATTCCACAAAGTGTATTTTTCAACAACAAGTTCTTCTGTTTGAGCTTTAAAGCATTTAATAGATAAAATCTTAAAATTTTATATATTTTTGCACGCTAAAATGTTATAATTTCTTGTCATAATATATAATAATAAAACTGGGAAAATATTGACAATATTTACTAAAACTAATATTTTGAAAATTTTTATGAAAATAGTTATCTCAAATATTTTATTGAGAGAATTTTTAAATTTTACAAGAGATATAAATGCATAATATTAATTAATGAAATAATATGTTGTCATTTTTATTGTAGATATTTTATAAGGTAAAAATATTTGTTACATAAGATATATTTATTTTTTGAGTCCCTCCTTTTATATAGAACTACAATCCAATGTTTGATATACTTAAAACAGTAAAACATTAAAACATATGTCATCAATAATCGGTAAATAAAATATACCATTGTACTATAGAATAAAATGTTTATGGAATAAAATGAACATATGCATGCATTATAAAAATAATTATTAAAATTAAACAAGATTTTTTTTTATTGAAACTGTCGTGCCAATAAGTTACTAAATACTGAAATATTATTTTAAACGATACTTTAAAATTAACAATTGTATATACTTAAAGTTATTGTCTAAATATGAAAATTGTCTTAGTCATCTACACTCTCCCCTACTTACTAAATTATATAGATTTATTGAATTTAAAATATGCCTGTTGTGATAAAAATGAAGAAGAGGGTGTGCAAATAATAGATAATTTTCTGCTGTCAATCTGTAGAAGTTGACATACATCATTACATCTGTGGGGAACATTTGAATCGTCGCGCGTCGCGACAAAACTACGTTTTTCACGGTTTTTAAGGACATTGAAAAAATTGTCTCATTTTTGAAATATCGTGTTCTGCGCTTGCTATTGAGCGCATAAAAAAGTTGTAAATATGAAAGTTGTAGAGAATTTTGTCCTCTTTAACATTGTTATTAACAAATAATACGCTACGACAACGGGTCTCGAGATATTTAAAAAACAACAATAAAAGTCCCAAAATTTTGTGTTTTTTGGCCACAGAAAATTCTCCCTAAAGAAATTTTGTTGGACAATTCGGTTTTTCCATGCTGGCCTTATTATATACAAGTCAAAAAAATAAAATCTTCTACCCGACCTTTTGCAAGGTTGGTTGGTTGATTATTGACGGCCAATTATCTACACTAGGGATATAGGCCCGGGGGGAGTGCCCTTCGTGGGGGTCTTTCTAAGGGAACCTAACCCGTATTTACGCATGGATAAATCCACGGCTCGAAGAAAACCATGAAAACTCCGAACCTTTTGCAAGGTAACATGTACATTTCCCCTGGACTATAAGTAACTTAGTGAAATATGTTGTTTAGTTTTACCGTTTTCACGAAATTTATACTTTTAAGGAGGTACAGTTCCGAAATCACTGAAAATCATCCGATATTTATATTCCATTTTCTTGTCGCCCCACCAGTGGCAGAGAGGTTATGCTCTCGAAGCTGGTAGACGGGAGGTGCTGGGTTCTATCTCAATCGCGCCCGTCGGCCTAATCGTTCGGAGTTTTCGTGGTTTTCTTCGAGCCGTGGATTTATCCATGCGTAAATACGGATTAGGTTCCCTTAGAAAGACCCCCACGAAGGGCACTCCCCCCGGGCCTATATCCCTAGTGTAGATAATTGGCCGTCAATAATCAACCCAACCCAACCCATTTTCTTGTCAACTATCGAATGCATTTTAATAGTTTATTTTATGTTTTAGCTATTGTAATTAACTACATTTGAATAGCTTTTTTTTTTTTTTTTTTTTTTTTTTTGAAAAGCAGTTGTTGATTAGCGGTATTAATTTATAAATATACATATTAGAAGTTATTATAATTTTTTTTTATTGTGTAACTGTCGTAGTTTTTTATTTTTATTTTTGGAGGAACGATCAAATAATATATTAGCTGTCGTCGAAACAATTAAAAAATATATTGAAATTGCTTCATTAATGCCTGTAAAAACGGAATAAGAAACAAAAAAGTTTACAGTAGAGAGTATCAAATACTCCAATTCCATCATAATTTATAGGGCTATTTGCTTGAACAAAAAATCGGTTAATTTTTGTCTGGAATTCAACTTGAGTCATCATGGGGGGGGGGGGGGGGGGGAGGGGGATTTGACTACATGCATTGCAACTTTATTTGAAGGTTTTAGTCATTTTTAACAGTACTTATGCCCTTAAAATTCAGTAATTAAACTTTGGCCTTCTGTATATTTCTAATACTTCCCGTCATCTAAAACTTGTTTCACGGTGCAGTTAAGCGAATAGCAGAAAAATTTAATTTTAGAATGCATAGTGCTATAGCCATATTTGGCAATGTCCTTAAAATTCAATAATTAAACTTTGGCCTTCTTTTACACTTCGAGTGCTTACCTTCCTGTAAAACTTGTTTCACCGCGCAGTTACGCGAGTAGTAGAAAAATTTCATTTTACAATGCATAGTCATATTTGGCAATGTCCTTAAAATTCAATAATTAAACTTTGGCCTTCTTTTACGCTTCGAGTGCTTACCTTCCTGTAAAACTTATTTCACCGCGGAGTTACGTGAACAGCAGAAAATTTTCATTTTACAATGCATAATGATATTTGGCAATGCCTTTAAAATTCAATAATTAAACTTTGGCTTATTGTTATATTTCGAGTACTTCCCTTCCTGTAAAACTTGTTTCACCGCGGAGTTACGTGAACAGCAGAAAAATTTCATTTTACAATGAAATTACAATGAATTCATTGAATAGTGAATTGAATCGAATTGAGTGGAATTGAATTCCTTTTACAATGAATAGTGTTACAATGCATAGGCAGTGCGCATAGGCCCTTAAAATTAAGTAATTAAACTTTGGCCTTGTGCTACATTTCGAGTACTTCCCTTCCTGTAAAACTTGTTTCACTGCGCATTTACTCCAATATGAGAAAAACTTCATTTTACAATGCATTATGATATTTGGCCATGCCTTTAAAATTCGATAATTAAACTTTGGTTTTCTGTTATATTTCGAATACTTCCCGCCCTGTAAAACTTGTTTCACCGCGGACTTACGTGAACAGCAGGAAAAATTAATTTTACAGTGAAATTACAATGAATTCATTGAATAGTGAATTGAATCGAATTGAGTCGAATTGGATTTATTTTACAATGAATAGTGTTACAATGCATAATCAATGCCCTAAAAATTAAATAATTAAACTTTGGCCTTTTGTTACATTTCGAGTAGTTCCCTTCCTGTAAAACTTATTTCACCGCGTAGTTAAGCGAATATACGTAAAAATAATCGTAAATTTGGAAAAACGAAACTAAAAGAAAATTATAAAGATTTGAAAATTTAATAAAAAGAAAATCGTAAACTTGTGAAACTTAGATGAAAAAGAAATTGTTAAATTTTGAAATTTGAACGGAAAGCATAACTTTTTGTTTGAACGAGTTGTATGTGTAGTTAGTTAAAGTGCGAAAATGATCAAACTTTGGCCCTGAAAGGGTTAAGGCTTGTCATTTGATTTTTTGATCAAAACCACGCTCCTCAAAATTACATATGTGTTTTGAGGAGTGTAGTTTAATTTTATAATGTAATGAAGAAAATATTCTATTCTAAGATTAGAGCATTTCATTATCTAGTTTCATTAATTATTTTACATTTTTTAACCGTGTTACTTGAGAAACACAAGACATTATTTCAAAATATCTATTTTGCTTTCAAATTAGACAATTGTTTTGTATTTTAATGTCCTTCGCCCTATTTAAAAATTTTTGGTGGCAATTTTTTATATATATATATATATATATATATATATATATATATATATATATATATATTATTTTTTAATTGCTGAAATTCTGTTATCAGATAAGGCGAAAATTTCTATTAAGAATTACTGGTGTTCAAATTTGCGGATTTCGTGCATATGCGTCGCTCATCGCGAAGGGGTTAACGAATAATTGACAAATGTTTATGTTTTTTTTTTTCTCTCTTCATTCGTAATTTAATTTTAAAAAAAACTTCTCAAAAGCGATACCATAAAATGTTCCCGCTAAAAATTAATATTGTATGATGCTTTTAACTATTTTACAAAGAAACATGATATTTCAAACTTAATAAAATTTTTATTTAATACAGAGGTTAATTGTAAAAATCTACACATTTATCGCAAACGATATATTCAAACGAAAGTAATGCATGTACCAATTTCACTGAAGATTTCGAATTTCCTATTTTAAAGAGATTTCAAAGTAGCTGGAAAGACATTTTTCAATTCAAATTTTTGATGGCATTAGCAGTGAATCGAAACAAAAAATTCATATCATTATGGCTGAGTTCTGTGCTTTCTTTGTTCAAAATGGTTACAATAATAATAGCAAACAATTGTTTTGCATTTGATTTAATTTGCTCTCTAAACCATAGGTATGTTTTTCGATGATTTTATTATCTTTTATCTGTATATTATTTTATCTCTTATACGTTTACAGTTTTTTTTTAAATAACAGAAAAGTAGTAATAAACGGATTAAAAAGTAAGTAACATGACATAGCCACATTAGATATGAGTTCAGGGTCTTTTTTCGGAGCCCGAGCCCGATACCGAAAGTACGCAGTAGAAAATTCTTAATAAAATTTTTAAATAGTTTCAAGATTAATTTTCTCATTTAAAATATCTCTTCTTAAATAGAACTAAATATTAATCTTAAATACTCCATTAGGACAAAGTTTCGCGATTTTAATGTACCCGAAAATCTGTTTTAAATAGCAAATTTGTTATTTATACCCAAACAACGGCAGAAATCTGCAAAAGTCACAATTCTTATTCTTTTAAAATATCATTGTCTAACTAGCAGAAGACATTACTTTTCTTTTTCAGTTATTCTGGAAAAGGACTTCATACAGAAAACAGGGATAGACAAGAGATATCCCACGCCTTCTTTATGTTACTAACACCGACCGTGCAGAGACTTCGGAATAAGATAGAATATTTATTCATGTATCCCATGAATAACAATTTAATTCCAGTTTAAACTGATTTTTAAAAGATTGTAAAACACTTTACGAAACTTAGATCACATTCTTGTTTCTCAATTAGCAAGTTTTTTTTTTTTTTTTTTTTTTTTATCAATTTGTAAACATGTAAAATTTTCACTTTGGGCCTGAGCCCGCCCGACCTTGTTTCGGGCCCGGGCTCGGTCTCACGGATTGATCCCACCTTATTTCTAATCCGCACGCTCGGAAGTGCATCAATGGTAAACGCGTAGTTATCCTTGTTTATTTATTATTTATTTTTATTGAAATTGCATTTTTGTATTATCAAAATATCCAAATTAAGCTTGAATAACTCATGTTATAACTCAATCAAAGTAAAGATATTAGAATCTCTCTTAATATGTAAAAGCTTTTGCGAAATTTGGAACACAATATCGTTCATAATTTTTTTTTTCAGTTAAATTTTATAAGAATCGAAGCGATTTTTTTTTTTTTTCCTTGTAATTTTCTAGCATGTTTTAATTTAACTACGTTGAATATATTTCTGATCTATGTTAAAAATGATTGTGGAAAAATGTATGTTTTATATGCTATCCAAACTTTTAAAAAGTTTTTTTTTTCTTAAACGCGTATTCTGCATAATTTGTATTACGTTTGTAGAAATTTGTAATTATTTTGTAATTATTTTGCTCTTGAAGCTTCATGTTGGGAATTCTGGAGGTCATATCGTCTGTGTGTATGTCTGTCACATCGTTAGCAGGCACTCGAGCACAGGAGACAGAGAGACTGTTGTACAGCAGGGTCAATGACCGAGAGGCGTGGGAGAGACCAAAATTCCATCCATAGGGGGAGGGTGGATGATTGGGTGAATGTTTTAGAGCAATGGGTTTCTGGAATGAAGTTTGTTTTGTGGAGCGAATTCAAGTTTTTATGAAATAAAATGAAAGGAAAATTTTGCATTTATTTACGTATGAATGAAATTAGTTCAGTGGAAATTCTCTTCACTGGTTCACAGTTAATAGAAGTTTTACGGTTAGTTTCAGATTTCTAAAACGTCTTTTTTTTTTTCCCTCCCTCAACACTTCATGCATTTCTTTTATTTATTATTAATATTTATTTATATTTTTTATTTATTTACTTATTTCTCTTAGAATTGTAAAATTTTTATTTTATTTTATTTTATTTTATTTTATTTTATTTATTTATTTATTTATTTGCGCGTATGTGTGTTTGCCTACGAAATAAAATTGTCGAATCGATTGTGAGTAGGAGAAAGTTTTTTAAATCGTATCAAATGAAGTGTTTGTTATGAAATATTTATTACGCAATATTTTAAATTCTTTTCAGACAAAGAACTTTTTAGGGATAATTAATTGCTCTGCACATTGAATATCTTATGCATCTACCGTTTACATGTTTAAAAACCCTCCCCTTTGTTTGTTTTTTTTTGTTTTTTTTTAATAGATATTTTACGGTTTGTACAAGATTTCTAAACGTCTTTTTTTTTTTCCTCCCTCAAAACCTTTGATACAACTCTTGATTCAACCCTTGATACATTACTTTAATTTATTTATTTTTATTTATCTTTATGTTATTTATTTTTCAGGATTGTAAAAAGTTTGTGTGTGTGTGCTTGCCTATGAAATGAATGATGTCGAATCGATAAAGTTTTTAAAATCGTATCAAATGAACTATTTGTTATGAAATATTTTTTACGCAATATTTTTAATTACTTTTAGATGAATTATTTTTTAGGGATAATTAATTGCTCTGTACATTGAATATATGTGTTCTTGCCTATAAATGAATCGATTTTGAGTTGGAGAAACTTTCTTAAATCGTATCAAATTAAAATATTTATTATGTAATATTTGGAATTATTTTCAGTCAATAGTACTTTTCAGAATATATATATATATATATATATATATATATATATATATATATTGTTGTTGTTGTTTAATATCTTATAGTACTTCTAATGTTTGCATATTTAAAACATTTTCTGTTCTTTTTCTTTTATTTTCTTTTAAGACATTCATATTTAAACGACTATTTAAAGTTCTACATTTGGTATCCGATTTCGAAAAGTTACTTTTTACCCCTTTGATGCATTCTTTTTACTTTTTATTGATTTTTTTTTTTTTCGAGAATTGTAAAAAAGATTTCCGTATGTGTGTGGTTTTATGAGATAAAATTGTTGAATCGATTGTACGTAGGAGAAAATTTCTTAAATTATATCAAATAACATATTTATTATGCAATATTTTAAATTATTTTCAGTCGTAGTACTTTTCAGAGTAATTTTTTTCTGTAGTTTAATATCTTAAGCTTTCACTGTTTACATGTTTAAAACATTTTCTGTTATTTTTCTTTTCTTTTCTTTTAAGACATTCACATTTAAACGACTATTTAAAGTTCTACATTTGGTATCAGATTTCGAAACGTTTCTTTTTTTCCCTTTGATGCATTATTTTTACTTTTTATTGATTTGTTTCTTTTCGAGAATTGTAAAAAGATATTTCGTATGTGTGTGGTTTTATGAGATAAAATTGTTGAATCAATTGTACGCAGGAGAAATTTTCTTAAATTGCATAAAATGGGATATTTATTATGCAATGTATAATTTTATTTTCAGTCAAAGCACTTTAAGAAATAATTATTATTTTTTTCTTTTTAAGCATTTGTTTGAAGC
Source organism: Maratus michaelseni (assembly GCA_963931845.1). NCBI lineage: Eukaryota > Metazoa > Arthropoda > Arachnida > Araneae > Salticidae > Maratus > Maratus michaelseni. The sequence continues at coordinate 324,196,088 of OZ007590.1, forward strand.
GATTATTTAAGATTCTACCATTAAGAAAAATACCATTTCATTTCCTAAATAGTATTAGTGTATTTTCATATTTGTACAAATATTAATAAATTGTAAATGAGATACATATATAATTAAAAAAATTCTTTCTAAATATCAGTCTGTCAAAAGGGACGTATGAATGAAATTAGTTCAGTGAAAATTCTCTTCACTGGGCTCCCGCTCTCATCTAATAGAAGTTTTACGGTTTGTATCAGATTTCTAAACGCCCCCCCCCCCCCCTCAACTCTTCATGCATTAATTTTATTTTATTTTATTTTTTTTCGAGAATTGTACAAATATTTTTTTCTGTACGTGTATGTGTGTGCTAGGAATAAAATTGTTGGTTCGGTTGCGAGTAGAAGAAAAAAATTTCCTTCAATTTTTAACTTTGTATACATTTTTTCGTTTAATAATTGAAACTTTTATCCAATAGATGCAATTTTTCAAACTATATTATTATTTTTAATGAGTCATGATTTGAATGTTGTTGCTATTTTGTATTCCATGGATTGCGGACATATAGTCTGAAATATACTGTAAATTTTCTGTATAAATATGTATGCGGTATTTTTAAAGATAATCTTAATTGTAGGTTAAGAAACATGGACAATTTTTCTCGAAATCAAATCGGCCGAGACAGGTAGGGCTTGATTTCATTGAGTTTTGCGCCGGTCCGGAAATATACAACGAAAAAAATTAATAAAAAAGCCTTTTTTGGTAGCTTTTATATTCGCGGCAGTGGGATTAAGTTAATAAACTCTTTAATCTTTAAATTAATTTTATTTTAGATTTTTTTTTTCAAACCTACGTTATAAAAGGTACCTATTTGTCACATTTCACGACTTTAGGATTCGTTATTGAAGCTAGCGTTAATGTTCTAGTTAACTGTCATTTAATGATAAATCAGTTGTATGATTTTAGCCTTAGAAATATCACCATAATTTTATAGTTTCCATATAAAAATGTTCAGCATACTCAAACATTCCTCGCAATGTTACCGAATTCGCAATGAAATGAAATACATTTGAAACCTGTTTAGTAGAAGTTACGTTACATCGATTTTCACTTTCTATGATGGCTGTTCCATAACTGTCAATCTTCCGTTTATTTATTTATTTATTTTATTTTATTTTTTTCAAATCGGATAAAATCAGAAATTTATTAAATAAAAGCAGTTTTTTTTTTTTAACCATATAGAAACACTTCATTAAATAATTTTACTGGTTAAAATTATGTTTATTTGTCTCGGAAAAAAAGGGGGAAGAGTGACACAGCTATAGTATTCAATAATACATATACAATAAATATAAAATCCCTTTTTCAACGATTGAAAGTAAGAATGGTTGATGAAAAATATTCGATAACCTAATCCCTAATGCAACAATCACGACAACAGCAGTTTCTTTTCATGATCGAGGTGCTTGTAATATAAATGGAACAACGACGTTTTCTCCGGCGATTGAAAGTCTGAGCAAATCTGTCTCTATATTTAAACAAGAACGAAAAGTCATGCGTCAAGCATATGCAGGGGTCGGAAATAGCGCGCTACAAGTAGAGAAACTACAGTAGTCGCTACATTTTACAGTAGTTTGTAGTCGCTACTTTTTAAAACAAGTAGTTGTAGTTGTAGTTAACTACATTTTCAATAAAGTAGTTGTAGTTTTAGTTCGCTACAATCAAAAAGTAGTTTTTCCGACCCCTAAGCATATGCTATGAAGCACTTTCCAATTTTTCTGGAATACTTTAACAAAACTTCACCATTTAATAAGGTGAAAGATGATGTCTATGTAAACAATTTGGAAAACTCTTAACACATTTGAAAACCCAATTTCAGCAATTAACACCTGTAGTCGGTAAAGCATCCGAATTATTTTGCGTAACCTCGTATATCATCTATAGATTTTATACACACCAAATAATAGGCAAAAAATTAGTTTTAATTTAAAAACCCATACTACAACTTAAAACGCGCCTCCATCAATTATTGTTAATTTACAGTACTGTAACCTAACTCTTTTCTGTGTTCCTGTAAATGAGTGCTATGCACACCGTACTCTGAAGAAAGCTCTTGTACTGCATCTCAGTCAGAGGTTGGAAAAACTACTTTTTTATTGTAGCGAACTACAACTACTTTGTCGAAAATGTAGTTAACTACACCTACAATTACTTGTTTTAAAAAGTAGCGACTACAAACTACTTTTCAAAAATAGTCACTACTTCGCTAATTTCAAATTTTGTCAAAGTGTACAATTTACACTGTAAATTGAAGACACGGATTAAATAATAAAGTGACCCCTCGTTATATCGCTTCTGCCGAGATATAATTAAATAAATGCGATATAGCAGAGGACATTAAAAAATTAAGAAAGATAACATACAAGAAAATGTTTTGTGTTCGTCTCGAAGAAGGTTGTTTATACAGACTTAAATTTCGCAGCAAAATTAAGAGATATTATAATCTAGAAAATTGCAGAAAAACAACCCTAAATGCAAACAATAAATAAATTTGTAAATAAAGCGATTCCGAATAATAAGAAATCCGGCGTTAAAACATGTAGACCTAATAACGAGTAAATAGACGAATGTTGGCAGCAAAAAAAAAAAAATTCCTTTGGTGGGTTAGTACATGGTTTCAGCAGCAAGTGTCAATGTAAAAAATCTGACTTCATGTGATGCGTTGCTATACACTGCAGCCGAGATTTGCTACTGCGATTCGGAAATTGTTGAGCAGAACAAATTCTGCACAAAAGAAGCAAGTTTCGACCACGTGATTTGCAGAATGGCACTTTTTATCCCCCTGAAGTAGCTTTAAAAGTAGCGTCGGTTCTCGCTACAAACTACTGATTTTTTGTATCGCGCTACTCGCTACACTACAATGTTCAAAATGTAGCGCGCTACACTACAAACTACTGTAAAAAGTAGCGACTACTGTAGTTTTGCTACTTGTAGCGCGCTACTTCCGACCCCTGATCTCAGTGATATAAATCAATTTTAATATGTTTGGAATAGTAACATCATTAAAATTATACCTCAAATGATTTCCCCCACACATCGTAATGTAACGAAAATTTTTGAGTGTCCCTGTAAATGAACTAACTATAAATCCTACACACTTCATTTTCAATACCAAACAAGTCATAGTGAATTTCATTAACATACATTTATCAATTGTATGTTAATCCGAAGTTATTTACACGAGTTGGGCAGACAAACGAACCGAACTCATAAACACTTTTCAACTATGTTGGAAAGTGTTAAAAAACAGCAACTCATTTCAACTTTACATATACGATTACATATACTGCATAACATATTACATGCATATACTGCACATATTACATATACTGTAGAACTGCAGAAAAGTATAAAAATAAATTTCACATTTTTTTTCATGATAAATTAAATAATTATTTTTTTAGACCAAATGTTATAAAGTAAATTTTTAACCCATTTTAAACATCTTGGGTTAGTTAATATGTGTCTAAAACAAACCGATAAAAAATTACCTGCTATTGGATAACGACAACAGACAACCTGTATAATACAAACAGGAGGAAAAGAAGAAGAAAAAAAAAGAAATGATGTAACATTTCTAAGTAAAATAAAGAGAGAAACAAGGAATAAAAACAGACAAAAGCTTTAAGCGTAATTGTGATTTATATCTTGATGAACGTGTCGCTTCTCTTGATAAATAAAGTTCTTTTTTTAACTCCAGTTTTACCATTGCACGCTTGGAAGGTTTTAGATCGTGATTACAAGTGTTACTTTAAGACGTTTTCTTTTTTTAAACTACAATACTCTTTCTATTATTACGAATGCGCTTAGTTTATGTTTACTGTTACTTGAATTGAATAATAATAATAATTATAATAACTATTATTATTAATATTACCATTTTTAGTACTATTTTTATCAGTATTGACTTATAACAAAAAAAAAAGTGCGTAAATACAATTTCCGTAACATCTGATAAGACAGAATCGTAAAAAAACGGCACGTTACTTACTGGTACGTCTTATTAGATACACCCTATTTCATGAATGTAATTCAAAGAAAATGTTCTTTTATGCTATATTCTTTACTGAGAATTTCTTTGGTTTTCCTACATTATATAATAAAACCTATGAAAACGGAATCTGTCTATAATGGAATACTGCCTGGCGGTTCTGAAATAAATATTTTTCGTCCGCTTAGTAACGCAACACATTTCACGGACTCATTTTAAAACCTAAAAAGCATACTTCCAGGCGTGATAATTGAAGTGATTTGTAATCGAACTGTTTTTCATTTTTCGAGAAGGTAGTTTTTTCCCTTTGCCGAACTGTTGTGTCTGGAAATTCGGTTCAAAACGTCAAATCTGACAACATTTTCTGAAAGATCGTTTGACTGCACTTATAAAATGGAAAAAGTGTTCGATCAATATAATTTCCGAATAAGACTACCTACCAGTTTCATGCATTTGCGAACAAAAATTAATTTAGAAATGTGTCATAAAGTAGCCAATTTGGATTTGAGAAAAAACCTTAACCGAAAATTTTCATAGTTCTGGTGAAAAATAATCCATGAGGTGTAATCTCATTGATTATTTCAGGCTGCCTATTATCAGGCTGCCTATGTCAAACTGATTTTTTTTCGGTTCATCTTAGCAATGTTTTATTGTATCAACTACAGCCTCTACTTCTAAGAAGTGTCATGTACCCCTACATGATAGCAGAATAGGGCACTACTTATAAGTTTCCGAGGTATTGTTTAAAAAAAAAAAAATAAATAAAAGATAAATAAAAAAAACAATAAACGTGTGTAACGTGTGTGTGTAATGAGAAGCCAAGTGTAATCACGAAATTCAAATGAAATATTTTCAGGGTGCCAAGTAACCCTTTTATGATCTCATTAAAGCAAAACTGCGATCCTCCCTGATTTTTTCAAATCAAATAAACTTATTTTGAACCAGAAATTTTACATAATAGATGCATTCAAATAAGTGCCACATACAAACGAGACACGTGTTATTAAATAGTTATTTTGTAATGAAACTGAGGCGCAATTCTTTTATTCAGTCCAAAATACAGAATGTCTCACTCCACGCCGAATGTGGGTTATCGTACCGGAATTTTTATTATTTTCTACACATATATTTTTTGTTCTTTGAAATGTGATGATTGCACCAAAAGTGCTGAAAGTGCCCGTGTCCAAATGGAGACGTGTCCAAGCAACACTGATTTAGACACTCTGTAATTCAGAATGTATCTCACAATATACACTGTATCACAGTCCGAACTTCAGCAAATTTTTCGTAATGCCATTACATTTCACACCAAGTAAAGTTATTCTGTTTAATATTATGATAAAATATCTTGTTCAAGTTGTTTTAAAAATCCATATTCGACAGAGAGTGAGCCACTCTGTATTTTTGACTGAATACTGTATATTCTTACTTTTGGTTTAAAAAAAAAAAAAAAAAAATCGATCGTGATTTACAGGTGCGCGTTATATGCTGGTTATATATAAATGAAAAGTTCATCAGAAGAAGACCCTCCTGCCCCCGTTCGCTCAGTGCTCAATAGGAAAATATTCTTTGACAGTTTTATCGTTCGTACGTAGATTCGAGAGATGCAAACACGCCGCAACACATGTTTTCCTAGAAAACTTTTGTCTCATCTTAGCAATCATTGTTTTTTGAATAACAAATTTTGTAGGTAGTTGTATTTGAGAAACAGAAACAGGGAGTAATACAAAGTTAAATAAATCGGTAAAGTGCGAGTATAACCTCGCGCTCAAAGGGTTCCGTACGTTGAATTCATTAATTTATTAATAAATTCCTACTACCCCTTTTTTTCATAATTTGGTTTCAGTAGATTCGGAAATAGGAGGGAGGGCATATTTTTCTAGTACTTTTCACGATATCTCTGAAAATATAATACCTAAAATTAAAACAAACATATTTTTGAGTTCGGTATTACGAGATCTTTCACACGATATACAAAAAGAAAACTTTTTTTTTTCGAGTAGCTTAATTAGTCCCCTAAATTTTTCCTAAACATATTTGGGAATGGCTAATAATCTAAAAATATGTGAGTAAAAAGGCTTTATAACTTTCACAAGTTTGAATTTTCCACGTCCCATAGTTTACGAGAAAAGGTCTCTGACAGACGGATAGACAGACACAGGAGTGATCTTATAATGATTCTGTTTTTACTTTTTAAGTACGGTATCCTAAAAAGAAAATCCAGAACCCATACGGCGTATACCATTGTAACCCTCCACTACGACCTTTGTTTTACTTATATAAATATGTCTTTGCTTGTCAATGTCATTCTGTTTATGATAATTGCGAGCAATTGAAAGTAATATATGTTTGTGTTTATTTTTTCCAGGAGCTATGATTGCAGTGTTGAGGTGGTGTGAGACAAGGATGACCCTGTTTCACCACCTGAAGCTGAAGCGACCCCGGATGAACAGCGCAGATCATACCCCCAGTATGTCCCAACAGCCTCCTCCTGCTCCATCGCCTCCACAGCCTCCAGCACCTCCAAACACCTCAGCACCTGCCCGGAAAAAAGCCACCATCGGAAACGGAAACAACGAAATGAAACAGGAAGCAGGTAATAACCACTGTGTCTTCCTCCGGGCCTTCGAAGTCCAGTTGCGTGTGAAATCACGATTAGTTACAAAAATTTGTAATCCCATGATCTTAATTAAAAATCTTGTATGCCTGACATACCCTTAATGTTTTTCTAAGAATTTTTGATTCACCCTGCATATATCTATAAGCATTTGTGTGTACATTTATGAGAGAAATAGGACTTTATTTGTACAAACTCAACAGAAGTCGCTAAGAGGTTTTTGATAGTGAAATAAGGTGGTTCTAATATATGTATATATATATATATATATATATATATATATATATTTCACCCCGCTCAACAACGCGAAACTTTCTTATTTTCTGACTCATATTTAAACACAAAAACACAACACTTGCGGGTACGTTTTTTTTTTTTAATTTTTCGATAAATGGGTCACATTCTCAGTTATAAGCGGCTATTATCTCCTATGACATCAGTTTTATTTTGTTTTCCCGCGTTGTCGCGTCCGGAAAGTGGGTTCAAAATGCCGACTTTGAAAGCATTTTCTGAAAAATTTTCCGGCTTAACCGATTAAAGAAAGAAAGAAAGAAAAACTTCGATTGAAAAAGTTTCTGAATAAGAGCATTTGGACCGGTCACTTTCATGTGTTTGCGAACAAAAATGAATTAAAAAAGCCAGTTTGGAATGGAGAAGAGCCTTATTCAAAAGAAAACGGTAGTAAATGAAGTATGCGGCATTTTTTTAAATGCAATACAAGTTTATAACCCGATATGGCTTAAAAATCAAAAATCCCTATTCTATAAATTTCAATGCAAAGCGAATCATCGCATATCACGTGATTTTTCTAATCTACGTAAGGCTGGAATGAATATTTTTAATTTACTCTTTCGTACGTGGCTTCCCCCGCTGAGTTTCTACTAACAGTTTTATGGCAAAAAATTTGCATTTTGCTTCTGACCCTTAATTTTTAGACAACAGTGCGTATGATGTACCAATGTATATATGGTTCGTTCATTTTGTTACAACAATATCGAAAAACATAATACACTGAGTTTTAGTACAGGCTTAGATGTTACAACGGCACAATGACAAATAGTATGTAACATTAAAGTTACATGTAACAACAATGGCAACAACAACAAACCTTTAAAAGAACCTTGATAAAAGAACATGCCATAGTATACACATGCCTCAAATTGCAAACCTGTTTCATGAATATAATGCTATTATTATAAACATGAATTACATAAAACAAATGTTGTATTTAATTTATATAATTTCCTTTTGATTAATTCACTGTCAACGAGCCCTCTCTAAGAGGCTATTTGTTGAGTTTGCGACCTTACAACCTTTTTCTTAGTAAAAATGACTTGTGTTTCTTTGCAACACTTACTCTAAACAAATTGCCTAAGAATTTTTGACTCATCCTGTGTCTGAATAGACAGATATCTGGTTCGGTACTAGGATTGCATTACATTCTACTCCGAAAAGTCTTAAATTGGCACTAAACTCGTCGCTTTCAGTATTTTGCTCTGAGTTGATGTTCATCTAGTAGTTTTCATATATTCAACACATTTCTTTTTTCTTATGGAAGCCTTTATACAAAATGACTGACGTAATTTTTACTTATTTTTAAGACTCGATTATTACAGTTTTTCTTGCAAAACAACATAAAATGATTTTATTCCATTTAAAAAAAAAAGTTCAGTATTAACAAGAACGAAAAATCACGCATAAAGCATAGATTCTGAAACACTTTCCAATACTAACAGAATATTATTAAGAAATTTCTTTTTATCATCCAGTGAAATAAGATATCTAAATAAGAAATTTAAATAAAATGCGCCGCAAACGATTTTTCTTCACAGACCATAATGCAACTTAATTCTTTTGTGTGTCCCTTAAAACAAACTATAAATGCTACACACTTCATTTTCAATAGCGGACATTCTATAGAGAACCTCATTAACATATAAAAATATTACATGTCAATTCCAGTATATGTGCGTGAGTTAGAGCACGGCCAGACAAATTCATTACATCCGAATTCATAAACACTTTTCAACTATGTTAGAAAGTGTTACAAATAGAAAAGCTTATTTTGAGGAAGAAAAACACTTTTAATATGTTAAAATATAGTAAAATTTCTTAAAATTAACGGATTCTAGAATAATTTTCTTTAATCTTCTTATTACCCTTTTTTAAATATCTTTACCCCCAAAGGTTAAAAAGAAAATTATATTAACAAGTTATTTTAATCCTTTAATTCCCATAGTAGAATACGTTCTAGAAATTCCGTAATTCAGAAAATCTGAATTTGTACCAGAAAATTTCAATAATAAATTTAGCTTCATTTAATGACAGAATATTTGTTATTAAATGAAGTAAGTATTGCTATTTTAAATTTTTGAAGTCAATATGGAATATCTGAATTAAAAAATCTATTTAACTGGAAACAGTTGTGGTATCATATGTGCTACTATGGGCATTAAAGGGTTAAAAAAAACAGTGCTATCCCAAAGGACTGCTTCTTAATAAACGACTTGCTTGTAATTGTATATAAAAAAAAACCCAAGTCTTTAACATTTCCTGTTTTGTTTTATTTAAATAGTGAGTCCCTGTTGGCGTATTTTTTCAAGAGTGGTTTGGCACAGGAGAGCATTTTTTCTGACAGTCACATTCAATTTAATCTACTTTGTTACCATTTGAGTGTTTTTATAAATAAAAGAGTGGTGGCACATCCACTGGATGCATGATTAGATGAGAAGTTTTTGTGCAAACGGTTGTAACCGCCATTCTAGAACTTGGCAACACTCGAATGGAAAATTTCTAGTAAATGAGTAAGACAAGTCAACGAACATTAGCCTGAGGATAATGGCAGTCTCACCAAGTTTTTGTCCAAAATCCTTTCGACCAATCACATTTCGTATGTCGCCACTCTCTTGCTATCTTATATATAATAAGCACTCTAGCTGCTCATCGCTCAATTATGTCCAAAATTCTTTCGACCGATCAAATTTTATTTCTCGTATTCCACCACTCTTACATTTATAAAGGCAATCTATTGCTCACCGCTCACGTTTGAAACGCAGTATACAATCATGTATTAAAATACTAGCAGCCCACGCTCGCTACGCTGGTTGATTTTTCCAAACGAACCTTAAATCAAACGAAAATATCGGTGAATTTGATCTTGGGTTTTAAATCAATACGAACCTTCACTTGGAATGTCCTTCCGCATTGCTAAAAACGATACGAACGCCATTGCGCTATTACATTTTTTAATGTCTCAAACAAAATTTGGGCTGTTAAGAACCAACTTTTCTATTTGATCATTTACAGTAGGATTTGGTAAAGAACAATAGAACGATATGCCATATACTAAAACCATCCGTGAAAAATTATTAAACTAACAATGCAAGTTTCCCCCCCCCCCCCCATAATTCTATAATTAACCAACGAATAATTATATGTTCTGTACTGAAACTTCTCTGAAAAATGATCTAACTAACAGTGCAAGCTCCATCGAAATCCATTCAGCAGAATCTTTTTAAAAAGGCTAATAAATAATAATCGAGTTCACCTGATTATAGAACTTTCCGTCATAATTCTATAACTAAGCAACGTAGAACGATATGTTATAGATTAAAACATTCCCTGAAGAATTATCAAACTAACAGTGCAAGTCTCATCAAAATCCATTCAGCAGAACTCAAGTTATAAGCGGCCGGATCAAAATTCCCATTTGCATTTTTTATAAATATATTTATATAGTAGATGTGATGTGTCAATCTATAAAGACTATAGACGATACGATGAATCCGTTTAGCTTAAAACCTTCCTTGGTGCACTAGAATTGCAATGTAAAAGTTACATTCAAATCCGCTCAGTCCTTGTTGAGAAAATTGAAGACATACATACACGCATAATGATCAAAAACAATTTTTTTTTTTTTTTTTAAGTTGTTTTAAAAATAGATAATCGCACTCTAATTCAGGACAAAAACCAAAAAGAAAAAGCTTTTAATATGTTAAAATAGACTAAAATGTATTACGTTAAATACTTTTATAGAATATTTTCCTTTAATCTTTTCCCTACTAATAATTAAAAAGGACGTTTTACTCCTCTGTTAACAGTTCCTCAGGCTTAAAAGAGAAATTCCTTTCTATATAAACTTAACATTTTTATCTCTTTTCGCTCATTCTGCAAAGTTATGAAAAATGCGGCTATCGATTTCTTCTGGCTTTTATAATTAATGGGCACACCTATATGGGAATTGATGATGTTGCAAAATTTGATTAATGTTAATGACCATGGAAAAAGTTACGGAATTTGCTTCATTTTCAATTATTCACGGAAAGGATTATTCCAGACGAATCGGGAAACGTGTTAAACTTATAACAATTTTGTTTAGAAGAAACTTTAAAATATAAAGAAGTAAGGTAAGGTAAGACTGATAAAAGATAAAATTCTTAGAAAAAAAGGTGAAATTTGACATTTTTTAGAATATTTGTTAAGGAAATATTTTTACCCTCTCTTTTATTTATACAAAATTGCAGAAGCTAAAAAAGAGCAATAGCTAGAAAGGCTAAATAATAGACGCATCTTTTACTTATCTTAAAACGTGATTATTACTTTTTTATTTCACAAAACTACTCAAAAACATTTTTTTTTTCATTTACAAAACAGTTTAACCCTTTGATTGCGGGATTGGGACATATGTCGTCCCAGCGACTCTTTCTTTATTCTACACGCCCCAATTTTTGAAAAATAATCTCTGTCATACACTTAGACTAGGATACTTTCAAGGAAATCTACTGCAAAGAAATTTTTTTTTTGTAATTTTTGTACGAGTTATTATAAAAATAGTTGCCAGTCCAGGGGTCGGAAAAACTACTTTTTTATTGTAGCGAACTACAACTACAACTACTTTATCGAAAATGTAGTTAACTACAACTACTTGTTTAAAAAAATAGCGACTACAAACAACTTTTCAAAAGTAGTCACTACTTCGCTACTTTCAAATTTTGTCAAAGGGTTCAATTTACATTCCAAACTGAAGACCTGAATTAAATAATACAGCGACCACTCGTTATATCGCGTCTACCGGGATACAATTAAATTAATGCGACACAACCAAGAGCATTAAAAAATTAAGAAAGATAACATATAAGAAAATGTTAGTTTATACACACATTACACATTTCGTAAAAAAATTGAGAGATTTTATAATTTAAACAACTCTAAATGCAAACAATAAATACATCTGTAAATAAAACAGTTCCGAATAATAAGAAAACCGACATTAAAACATGAAGACCTAATAACGAGTAAACAGACAAGTGTTGCCAACAAGAAAACTATTTTCTTTGGTATCTATATTTTGGTATCTTTTGGTATTATCTTCTTTAGTAGTTGATTTTAGCAACAAGTATCAATGGAAAAAAAAATCTATGACTTCATGTGTTGCGTTGTTATGTACTGTGGCTGAGATTCGTAAATTGTTCAGCAGAATAAATTTTTCACAAAAGAAGCAAGTTTGAACCACATGATTTTGAGATTGCACATTTTTCCCCTTGAAGTAGCGTTAAAAGTAGCGTTGCTTCTGGCTACAAACTACGGATTTTTTGTATCGCGCTACTCGCTATACTGCATTGTTCAAAATGTAGCGCGATACACTATAAACTACTGTAAAAAGTAGTGACTACTGTAGTTTCGCTACTTGTAGTGCGCTGCTTCCGACCTCTGCGCCAGTCCTTATCAGTAAGCAAAAGGTTAATATTACAAACAGAAAAATCTGTTCTAGCTTACAGGGACTAGTTACTCTTCAAGTCATCAAAAATGTTGAAAATATCGCTTTATTTTATTTTTGTTAAAAATAAACTTTGGCGCTTCTAGTATGTTTGAGCGAAGTTCTGACAATTATGAGTGTAGTAAAAACACCTTTTATTATTTTCCCAGTCCTTTAAATGCCACGCCCACTAAATGTTTACGGCATAAAATGTCAAAATCTTATTCAGTTTCGCTAAAATTTTAACACATAAAATTATAAATTAAGCACATAGTTCAGAAATATTTCGACAACTAAGAAAAAATGAGACATCCTTTCAGAAGAGTACAAAGAAAACAGAAGTTAAAAATATTAATTTCCTGAGGAGATAGTTTAAATATACAAAAGCATCCTACGCTCATCATAGGTTTCACATTAGCGAGGGATATCGGGAAGTTCACTGACGAACAGCCTTTTAGTGTTGTCCCATGAACTTTCACGTCATTTGACAGTGCAGTTTCCACTGGCAAGTGTTCCTGCCAGGCAAATAAAACAATGAATTATTCAACAACAAATGTCAAATATGTCATCAGGCATTGATAATAAGATAACAAAGTTGAGAGGAATGAAATGCAATGTTTGAAATGCAAAGAATCTGAAAAAAATAATTCTCGAAACAAATAGGTTAACGGTCTTATCTCTTCGCTTCATTATGCAAACTGTGAAAAATGCGACAATCGATTTCTGGTTTTTATAATTCATGGTCATGGAAGATTGATAATTTCTCTCTCATGAAATCTGATGATGTTGAAAAATTTGATTAATGTTAATGACTATAGAAAACCTTATGAAATTTGCTTCATTTTTAACTATTCGCGTATAGGATAGTTCAAGACAAACCAGAAAACGTGTAAAACGTATAGTAATTTTTGCCTAAAAGAAAGTTTAAAATAAGAAGTGAGGTAGCGATGAAAGAAGATTAAGTTCTTACATCGAAAAAGGTGAAACTTGATCCTTTTTAGTGAATTTTTAAGAAAATATTTTTACTTCCTCTTCTTTTTAACATATTGTACTTATAATAACATAAAAGCTATTACTAGCGCTTACTTATGAAAGTTTATTTTTTAACTTAACAAACTTCCACTGCATTAAAAATAGAGTCGTGAGAAAAATAATTTGGGCCATGCTGGTCACCAGGCGCCAAGTCTGATAGGTGCGTCAACGACACCATCACCTGGAAGCCTGGAGGGTCGAAATTTTCAGGCAAATGCCCGAGCCGGCATATTCGAAAATTAGTGAAATAAGGCCCGACTCAGTATCTACAAAAGTAGGAATATTCAAAGATTAACCCGCGACTAGAAAGGATAATATCATATTTAAATGCAGTTATAGTAAAATAGTATATGGGTAATTTCTTGTGAGCTCGACTCGCAAGAACCAAATCCCTATCCAAAACCAACCCGTAAATTAAAGAAAAAGAAAAAAAAACTTGTCCTGCAGCCATAGCCGGCATCAGAGAATAAATGATGTATATATATATATATTTGTGTGTGTGTCTGTGTGTGTATATATATTAGTAATAACTTAAAATTTTTAATATGATAGTTTCATATTCGTTTTTGGCCGAAACTCGAAAAAAGAGTTAAATTCGGTTTTGATCTGAAAAATGTGCTTCGGTAAGGCCCTAATTATTTACACGAAAACGTGTACAATTAGTCATATGGACTGAATGATCGTATGATGTAAAGTTGGCATATTTTTACATGTTATTACATGCAAAAGCTACATGGAATGGAAGATGTCCAGAGTTTCGTGAAAAATGGGTGTTCATTATCGATGTTTTGTGTTCGCTTTTATGAAACAGCCTGTCAGCAGCCTGTTATGATATTACTTTCATAAAAAGTTTATGGGATTAGATATAGAAGGGTATAGAGCTGTAAAGTAGATTTTAATTGAAGTTCGGCGGTGAATTTTCTTTAGGTAGCGGAAAAGCGTAATGCATGTTTCTGCACTTACTTTTTATTATTATGTTTGGAATGAAGATGTCTTTTTCTTATTTTTTAAATGCATGAAAATTTGTATTAAAATACCTACCTCACTACATCAGAGTAGCGACATACGAGCAGTAAAATCGAAGTGGTCGAAAGGATTTTAGACAAGATAGACTTGACGAGCCTGCCATTCTCTACAAACTCGTGTTTGTTTACTGATCTAACTCGTCTAAACGAACTTGTTCAAACAATTTTATCACCAAGTTCTCTAACGTAGATTGTCATAGTTTAGATAAGTACTTCCAGCCTGAGCATACCGTCTGTACGTATGGCTTTACTCTGATATATAGGTACTCTAGTTTGTATGTTTACTTCAATGTTTTAGTAAAATGCATGGTATAATTTTGTATATACGACATTTAAAAAAAATTATATTCAAATAACAATGTTAATCATTACTTTATTATCAATTTATAACGTTTTCTAAACCATTGCTGAAACACTGACCATTTTATATCTTTTTCAGAAATTGGTGGCAGTGATGTGATAAAACTCGATTCATCATCCGAACCCCCTGTTCTAGACTGTCTACCACAATCATCGCCTGATGAAAGTGACGCATCGGCTATGCCACAGCTGGAGCTCCAAAACAGTGTGTTCGATGGAGGGGGGGCTGAGGGCCGAGATGTCCTCCCCCACCTAAGCCCCCAGCTTTGGCCCCCTTCTAACAGTGTAGCTTACCGTCGACATTTTGGCGGCTCTCAGGAGCAGCCCCAAAGCCAAGAAGTGCACCAAACGGACACTGTACCACCCCCTTTACTCCTCGGAGGCAAGACCATGGTATGGACAAGTAGGACACCCCCATCTTCCACTGTCACCTCGCCAACACCGAAAAAAACGACGCCAAAATTGAGTCCGCCTTCTTCCTCGACGCCCTATGATGTAAGTATACAGCCTGTAACATTTTATCAAGTAGGTCAATCTTTTATGGCCAATGTTATCCAAAGATCAGGATTGACCATTTCACAAAATATCGCTCATTAAGTTCAACAACGCCATACTTCAAGAATAATCAATTTTGACTTATTTACTTATAGCCGAAATGTATTTTTTTTATCAACTTTAAACTGTATTTTTTTCATCAACTTTAAACTACAGATATTCACCACATAGGGCACTGCATGTCAATCAAGTGTTTGACAAATAAGTGTTACTAGACCTTTACTTGCTTTCAAATAATATTTAAGAACTTTAGGTATTACTGTTATTGATTACAATACCAAGATTAGGGGTAAGGTAATAAGGTATCTCAATGTAATAAGGTTTCTTTAAAATATTTGGGCGCAAGGCCCTTATAAAATATTTGGTTCCTGAGTAAATATATCAATTTTAAAAATTTCATTTGCATTTTCTACAAGACAATGTTATTTTAGTTATGACAGTGTTGTAGATAGTGAGTGGTATGTAAAATGTTCTGTAATTTTTGTCTCTGTTATAACGCGACCTACTTATACAAGGGCCGGTGCAAGACGTTTAAAACATCACATGGAGTGGATAATTTTTACAGGGTGATTGGTGCAAAGAAACGTGCCCCCCGTTTTGTACCAATCACCGTGTAAAAATGATCCATTCCATGTGATGTTTTAAACGTCATGCACCAGCCGTGTATAACGCAGGTCGCGGTTATAAGGAGATTTATTTTATTCGTTGCGAAATTCTGCAGTGTCATAATGGTACAGAAGTACGGAGCCTAGATATGAGACAGGCGTATAACATTTGATTGGTTGAGACAATTCTGTGCAAAAGTGAATCGCCAAGCATCTTGTCGAGCCTGCCATTATCGCCAAGCTAATGCTTGTTAACTTGTCTCATTCGTATAATTGAACTTGTCCAGGCAATTATCGCCAAGTTCTGGAATAGAATATGCCTAGGTTTGCCACAGTTTGGACAACCGTGTCTGTCTGAGAATCGTATGTTGCCACTCTCATATAGAGCACCGCCCTATGCGCTGACAGAAAAATGACGGCCATCGTTGGCAGCATTCATATGGGCCCTAGCATAATTCAGCATTTATATGGGCCCTAGCATAATTCAGAATTTATATGGGCCCTAGCATAATTCAGAATTTATATGGGCCCTAGCATAATTCAGCATTTATATGGGCCCTAGAATTTGGAAACCAAATTTCTAAAACTTTTCTCTGCCTTATTTTTCAGAGATTAAATAAGTCAAAGACAGTTTTTAGAAATTACTGGTGTGTAAATTCAGGAGACCGTACAAACATAAAAAAAAAAAAAATCCGCCTGCGACAGCCGCCATTTTTGTATCAGCGCGTAGACCTAGTATTCAAGGGGCGGTGTATAGATGCACGCTATACAGAAGTGGTTAAGAGGACAATTCAGCTAATCTCTCCGATCGCGAAATCCAGTGCTAGTTAGATAACCAGCACTGATAAATGAAGTTAGATAACTAGCACTGGAGAGATATAGAGAAATTTAAACAGGTGATTAAATTTAGGGATTATATAAGGAAATTTAAACAGACATATCGGCCATGCCGCAGCTGTATTTACCATGCCACAGCTTTTACCCCACTGGTGAGTTAAACACCGGCTGATTTGACTTTTTATAAATAATCATTTATTAATGAAAACGTGATGAACTAATCATATATTTAAAATGATATGATGGCACATGGATAAGTGCAGGATATGTACGCAAAGTTACATTAAAATATGTTGGAAATTCTGACTTCCAGAAACAACTAATATAGATATGCGGTTCTACCCAACTTTCTTCGAATTAAGTGTTTAGCAAAGCAGACTCTCTAGAATAAGCTTTTCGAGATACGTATTTAATATTAAAAACAATTTTTATAATTTTTTAAGGACAATCGGAAATTGCAAAGCAAAATTATTTGTTTTGGTACTGAGAATGTAATTTCTATAAAATTCAGGATGTAGAGTAGAAAAATCTTTAATTTTATTTCAAATGTATAGTCCTCACAATCCTAGCTATTGTCTCAAAATTTTAGGGCCACACTAACATATGATAATAAAATTGAAAAGAGAAAAGTATGGAATAATTTCACGAAAAGAATTCAAAATGAAATTGAAATGAAAAACATGTTACAGATATTATAATGGTTTCTTCATCAGCATTATTTATTTAAAAAATGGGCCCTCTTTTTTTTTAAGCCACTGTCTCAAATGTTTAGGCACTTTATGCAAACGTCAACAAATGCTGGATTGATTTCAATCAACCAACCGTACGAACTTTTCCCCCTCCAGAAGTTTAACGGCAAATATTCAATTTCCGTTAATTATTTAAGATGCTGAAAGGTATGGAATTCACAAAAGAGGAAATTTTAAAGATATTTAAGTTGAAATCGAAAAATAAGACTGTTACTGAAATTTCTAGAATATTTCATTGTTCAAAGTGGGGTATATACAGAGTACTCTAGAAATAACAATTTCGACCGAAAACCATGATGCGGACGGCCACGTGTAGCACGTGTTCAGTCTGATCGAATATAAGATAGATGTCAAAGCAAAATATGTCCATAAAGCAAATTAAAAATAATCTCGGTATCAGTGTCTCAAATGACGCAATACATAGATGCATAATAGACTGTAAGAACATTGTTTAAAAAATATATCTTGCAAACCGCACCTAAAATTACACCATAAACGGGCAGAATGGGGGTTCAAAAGTACATGTCGTACGGGGCAAGTGGCTTACCGTGTCCTTCAACGACGAAAAAAAGTTGAATCTGGATGGTCCTGTCCTGATGCGGTTGGAATTGTTGCTGGCATGATGTCAGGAAACAACCACGTACTTTCTTCAATAGACGGCAAGGCGGTAAGTCTCTGATGGTTTGGGAGACGATTGGCTTTAATGACCAACCAGCCTTGCATTTCTCCATGGAAAACAAAATTCAGCAAACTATCAAGAGACATTTGAACAGCAATTTCTTCAATTTGCTGACATCTTAGGGGGTCCTGAGTGGAGATTTCAGCACGACAATGCTTCATTCTGCAGCTTAAATAGTACGAAACAGTGGATTTTCGCCCAAAATATTAACGGTTTGATTGGCCAGCTCTAACTTCTAGACTTAAGCCCAATTGAGAACATTTGGGGGTATTTTAACATGTGAAGTATACAAGAATGGAAATCAGTATGGCTCTGCTAAAGAACTAATTGGAACTATTGAAAAATCATGCTTTGTGCCACCAATAATATTTCAAAAAATAATTGATTCAATGGAAACACGATTATTTGGAGTTACCCGTAACCTAGGAAATACTATTTTTATTGTGCCCAAACTTTTGTGACAATGTATAGTTACAGATTTTTATGATTTTTTTTTTATCAAATATGCTCATTTATTAATTTTGATATGATTTATTGGAATATTTTTTTAGAATCTAATAATAAGTAAGTAATATGTTGTTGTGTCATTTCGTATTGTTATTTAATAAACGACATTTTATTTTTATGCCGAAATTTTGGAGACAGACTGTATAAAGATCAGGAGACAGCATCTTTTCCTACAGCTTAAAATACGTTATCACAATAAATAAAGAAAAATGCAGCAGTAGAAGTTTTTAATTTTAAACATTATTTAGTATTATAAAAGATGCGCATGTGAATAGTTAATTTTTCAACCTTTTAATTCATCTGCCTAGTTTTTATTTATCGCTTTGGAGACTATTATGTTTTAAAATTGCCTTCATCTTTTAGAGCCAAATTTTTGAAGTTAAACAATTACATACTTTGTCACAAATATTTCACATTTTCCATGCTTTTTAAAATCTAATTAGGAAATTTAGAATTATAACAGAAGTAATGTGTGATATTTTAAAAAGTACCATCAAAATTTGTTCATAATAACATCACTTTGGATATGGGAAATATTTAATAAAGAAAATATAAATTTGCAGGAAATTCCTATTTTTTAATGGTTAGGGAATTTCTTATTAGTCATGAAGTATACGATTTGGAACCACTGTAGGCAAAAAAATAAACGCTGCGTTCCGAAATCAATCAGTCAACCAATTTACTGGAGTATAAAAATATCTTTGTCAGGTCCTGTGTATAATACAGTCAAAATTCCATACCTTTTTATACCTTTATAAAAAATTTAGTAATATAACCATGCTAAATTGATTTCTTGGTATTTTATTATTGGAGAACTGCTCCTAGATTACTTCAGTTAAGGGGAAAAAATGCACACAAATGTTCACAAATGATGAACACACAAAATCTTTACTAAATGAACTCCTACTTAGGATTAGGAATCTTTCTCCAAATTTCAAGTCTCTATTATGAGAGGTTGACGCTCTACGTCAATAAATGATTAAAACTGTCACACTTACTTTTTACCTGCATAGATTTTGAAGGAAACAAACGATTGGATCCGCTTAGATTTAGCAGAAATAAAATCCTACAATATCATTAAAATATCACACAGTGTGACCGGTCAGATTTAAACTGTTGAACAGTACAGTGAATTTTCAGGTTATAAAGGGCGTACCATAAGTAGTGTTGCGAGGTGTCTCGACTTACGCGGGACATCCCGATTTTCAAGCATTCTAAGACCTGTTCCGCGGGACGCTAAAACCACGGCCAATTTTAGGCCAAGAAAATTTTAGCCCTTACTGTTGTTTGTTAGGGCGATGGGTACTAAATAGCATGGTACTAAAATAAATTTGAGAGTATTTGTGTATCATGAAAAATCAGAGGACTTTTGGTAAGGCCAACTTCAGTACCGGCTGAGAAAGCTTTTGTTTGTTTCTCCTGCCTTGGGGTTGGGACGGAGTTCATGACATCAGATTACGTATTCTCCGCCAATCCAATCAGCCAAGAAAGCCGTTCTAGGAAGGAGGACAGCAACAAGAGCAACTCGGGCGATTGGGTCGGCCTGGAGATCACATGATCTGACGTCATAAACTTCGTCCCAACCCGAAGGTAGGAGAAACAAACAAACGCTATCTCAGCCAGTACTGAATTTGGCCTTACCAAAAGTCCCGATTTTTCATGATACACAAGTTCTCTCAAATTTATTTTAGTTACCATGCTATTTAATAGTCTGCGTCGAGTGAAACCTAATAAATTAAAACCTCTTGGGCAAACAAAATCTGTCTATACGAAAATGTTTTATAGTCTTGCCAAAAGGAATATCATACTAACCTGATAAGACGAAAATCTGTCTAAAACCAAAATATTTTTCGAGTCTCTTAGCGGTTCTGTTTTTACATGCTTGAATGGATATGGTTCAGTGAAACCTGGAATAATAACGGAAGCTGTTTATAACTGAATCCTCTCTTAAACGTAAAAATGTCATAGTTCCTACTGAAGGAATACCATACAATAATAACTGTTCAATCGGAAACTTACTTCTCCAAAACTGCATCTTGTTTCGGTCCATGTTCGGCGGTGTTCTGCTTTCACAGATTTTATTGTGTAGGATTATTATGTTTTTTTAGTACAGTAAAACTTACTAATAGGTAATCTCAAATGAGCGGAGAAACATCACGCTCTTGTTAAGACAGGTTTCTGTTTTAGCAGGTATAATTTTATGGTATTTCTTCCACTGAGACTATGATTTTTTTATATTCGAATCAGAATTCCGTTATGGACAGGTTCTGTTTTCATAGCATCCACTGTATTTTAATGTCCCGGTTAATAAGACGTTGTCACGTCTTTTTATCTCCTTGTCCCGTTTTTTGTGAAAGTGGAAATGATAACACTATATATAAATTCGTTTTCATTTCAAACACTCATAAAAAATTAAATTGCCATATTGGAGTGAAGTATGGTTTGCGCCACAAGACTTGTCAAATTGTTCAATTTTTGTGACAAAAGCGAAAAAGTAATTCAATTTTTAACAACTTTTTGCTACAAATATTCTGACTATTTTCCAAATTTTATGATGCAAACCGCACTCCGATATGACATTTAAAAAAAAATTTCATGATTTTTTAAAATGTGAACGAATTTATGGGACATTTTGAACTATTATTTTCCTTTTGCTACGAAAAAGTTCACTGTTTCATAAGTTTTAGGATTTAAATTCCACTCTGATACGACAATTTATGAAATTTCAACTTACTTATGGTTCTGTTTGAACTTCTTATATATTTATTTATTGCCACCAAAATCTCATTCTTTGACAAATCTTATGGCGTAAACCACACTCTGATAGGACAATTAGTTATTTTTTTAAATGAATTTTCGAAATGTGAACGGACTTACGGAACACTCTATATTTGTATTTAGTTCTAGGTTTAGAACGTTTCTGGTCAGTTCCATTGGCGTTCTTTTTCATTAAAAAAGTTTTTAATAATTCTTTATGCAATTTTCTTTTCGTTGCAGCCTACTGTGCTGCAGATCGTCCCTTCGAATTCTCCCTCCATACGGCCCACCTGTTCCAAGTCCAGCCTGGTCGAGAGCACAGACGAGGAGTCACAGGCCTCCTCCGTCCATCCCTGGCCGGAGACTTCGTCCTCCTCTTCTGTGTCCCCGGACACCCAGGCGCTCAACCTCTGCGTGGCCTCCACCTCCAGGGGGGACCAGCCGTCCAGGGATGACGAAGGACAGCCCATGGTCTGCATGATCTGCGAAGACAGAGCCACTGGACTGCACTACGGAATCATCACGTGCGAAGGGTAAGGATCCCTCTTCATTACGAATATGAAAAAGCCTGTTTACAAACAACCACTCCTCGTCAACCAATCTAGTACCTGCTACTTTTTTTACCTTATATTTGCAATGATGATTCTGCGGCTATTAATGTTTTCTGACTGCGTACACCAATCGTATCATACACCAGTTATTCGTAGACCAATCAGATCGCTTGAATTCTTGTGTAGAAAAGGTGGCCCGTCAATGTGCTACGCAGCCAACAAAGAGACAGTCCGCGATCCTTCATCTCTCTTAGTTGTCACGTGATCAAGATAGGCTAGTTTCCACTAACTGTCATACTGACCGAGGTAGGCTGATATCTGTGGGGTACCGCGGTCTGTCTCTTTCGTAGGCTGCAATATAGTAGTCATGCATTATGTCAGCCGCCTTTTCCTTTTAGAAGGTTTGGGACAAAACACGTCAGCCCACTTTTATAAAATTGAATTTTTGGTGTTATGTTGTTGTGCACAAGGGAAACGTTGACTGTATGCTATCATTTTATTTGCAAAACAATGCCAGTTCATTTAAAATTAGCCGGAAGTAACGTGTTGCCGTTGAAGAACATCATTTCGAACTTTGATTTGTGTTGTACTCTAAATTGATATCCCTGCTTTGGAGTGTTTTTTCCTTCTGGACTTTTCAGCTTAGAAAAGATTTATTTAATCACTTCTTTGTCGAGAAATAAAGTCTTCAAAACTTAAAAAGTAATGACATGCAGCTAAACATCGGAAACACAACATCCCGAAGGGATCAGAAAACATATCGATTTAAAAAGAATGTCGACTTGGTGAAATTCTACTTTCACAATCATTACTCGGAATATTTTATGCATTTCATGCTATTCTATTGCTTTTGTAATCCACCAATATTTAACAAAATATTACGTTTGAAATTATATAATGTAATTGAGGCGTTTAAATTCATAGTAACGTAAGACACATATTTCAAAAAAGGGCTTTTGAACATTTCGGAAATTCCAATGCTGTAAAATATCTGAGGATGAAAGTGGTTTCATGAAACTATTAATATCGGTCTTTCTATTAATTATTTGATACGTCTAAATATTCTCGATGAACCTAGCAATAATTTTCGAAATTGGCGGCTTTAAATGGTTCAATTATTACAAATGGTGAAATTTTTTTTTTTGCTTAAGGCTTTTCTCGCATTAAATTATAGTACATAGAATGTATCAAGAAATTAATAGCAAAATCGCCCATTTATTTCTCGAATGTTGTTGATTAGTTTAATAGAAATCGCCAAAATATAATTTTATAATCCTTCTTAGACTACAGTTAATGCTTCTAACGATTAATTGTATCTTAAAAATACTTAACTTATTTATTTATTGTATTCTTTATTATTTATATTCCTTCTTGCTTGTTCAGTTGCAAAGGCTTCTTCAAAAGGACGGTTCAAAACAAGAGGGTGTACACTTGTGTGGCAGATGGTAACTGCGAAGTAACCAAGGCACAGAGGAACCGATGCCAGTACTGTCGTTTCCAGAAGTGCGTCAGACAAGGAATGGTCTTAGCTGGTAAGGACACTTTGTTGCTTCGTTTTATGTCAATTTACTTCTTTTTTTTTACATAAAACTGCTAAAAGCATTATCATTTTTAAAAATACTGTTGTTAATTTATAAGGACAGATCCACTTTAATGCATTTGGCAGCCGTAGGATCAAATAAAAATTTATTTATGTTCAAAATTTACCTTTCTAGAAGCATTCAACAGTGCAAAAAAAAAAAAAAAAAAAAAAATCATTACTGGTTATAAAATTGAAGTTATTAATGTTCATATTCTAATCTTATCGACCTACAGCAAAACTATTTTTGAGTACACAAATTTTAAATTAATATATCCTAAAAAAGTATGATAATTAACATAACTCTGGAAATCATTTCATACTGTTTAAAGGCCGCTTCACTGAACCTAACCGATCGCTAAATCCCATGTTAATCTATGGGAAAATTTAGAAGCGCGATTAATCATTACCTAATATAATTGTTAAAATACGGTTTTCGCCATCAGAAAGTAGATGTCAGATAATGACGATGTGCGTTTTTAAAAATTGTCTCCGTAATTTTTAAGTATTTTAAAGATGATGATAAGATTTCATCAAGTGGAAATTTCAAAGTTTGTAGGGATTTTTTAAATACTCAAAGTTTAAGGAGGTTATTTTTTTTTATATAAACGTACATCGTCGGCATCTGACGTCTATTTTCTGATGGTGAAAACCGTATTTTAATAATTATATTAGGTAATGAGTAATCGCGCTTCTAAATTTTCCCATAGGTTAACATGGGATTTAGCGATCGGGGAGGTTCAGTGAAGCGGCCTTTAAACAGTATGAAATGATTTCCATCAGGGAGTTTCAGTAATAGTATCAGCCTCTTAATAGAAACAGTAATAATAATAATAATCTTAATAGTAATAACAAAAAGAAGTTTTATTTATTTTTGTTCAATGTAATTTGCATGAATTTAAAAAATATATTTTTTTAAATTAAAGGGAAAACAAGACAATATATGATAGCCAAGATTTTGTTGTTCGAGCACCCTGATTAAATCGGTGCTCTCAAGTCAGGCCAACCATAAAAATGATACTGCTTAAGGCTCTTCATCAGTCAGATCTGAAATTCCTTTCTATAATACTAAACCTATGAGCTTGGATTGCATCCGTATTTTTCACATTTCTCCTAAGAAAATTAAATTTTTAACTTACTTTTTTCTATATGCTGTTCTTGAAAAGCGTTCCTTTTTTTGAGAAAATGGTTCTAAAATATATATTTAATTTTATCTGTCAAGTGTTAGAGTCTAGCTGAAGCTGTTGGAAATAAGATTTTTCAACACTGAAACCTACATCTAATGTTAAAACTAAGTTTGTATTTTAAGAATATTTTCTCAAATAAAAAAGAAAAGAAACGTTCTTCAAGAATAGCATACATAAAAAAGAAGTTAAATTTTTATTTTCTGAGAAGAAATTTGAAAAAGGGAAATGCATACCAAGCCTATAGGTCTGACTGATAAACAAACCTTTGGGGACCAAACGACATTCAAATTCAAAATTTCCATTTTTAATTGAAAAAATCTTTAAGCAGTGACATGACATGTAAATTAGCATTTTAATTTCCTATTTCCGTATTATCATAATTTATGGAGAATAATGCTTGTTTTTAAGAAGGGAGATACAAGTAATACCTTAGAACGCTGCTACTCCGAAAATCCGGATAATTCGAATCGAAATTTATTTAAAATTTATTTTTTTAAACTGAAATAAAATGAAATGAGTTTTGTTCGAAAACAAAATCGTTGTAAAAACTAAATGTAAATTTTAGTATGCATTACTTTGAAAAAAGAATTGAAACAAACCGTTTTAATTCATAATTTCCAGTTTCTTTTCCTTCTTTATTTTTTAATACTATTTGAATTGGAATTTCGGAGAATTCGAAATGTTGTTGGGACAGGAAGCTGTCCCAATTAGTTTGAATTAGGGTATTCTATTGTACATGATATGGTCATATTTCGCAATGCTCTAAGCTCTATGGATTGAAAAATATACAGTGAACAAAACAATTTTATGTTTTAAATGTGTTACTAAAAAACACATTGTTTATTTGCCCTTGTTGCTCTTATAATTTTATTAATTTAATTTTCCGACAATAAGAATTACATTCCACAAGTTTGTCATTTTGGTATTTAATGGTGCTGCCATCTATTGCCAATTTAACAAATTGAATTTTATAGTGCTGCCATCTACTTTGAATTTGTATAGTTACATAACCAAAATGTAAAAGTAAGTTGTTTTGTTACAATTTTATATACAGCTGAATGTTACAACTGTTGTTTATTTGAAGAATTTCTTAAAAGGATTTACATTGGTCATGAGCTTTAGGAAAACACTATTTTTATTAGAAATATAAAATTTATTAATTGTATGATGTTGTTAATATTCAAACTAGTATTAATCAAATCATTTAAAATTTATCTTTTTTTTTTAAATTTATATCTTTCCAAATTATTTTGGTATTTTTTGTAATAAATTAAAAATATATATATTAACGCTGTTTTACTCCTACAAGTATGTTTAATGTGTATAAGTATGTTAGTTATTTTATGATATTATATGCTTTTGGATATTTGTAAGTATAGTATATATTTATATACTCTATGTATTTATAGTATAATTATAATTTATTATATTGAAACTCCAATGTTAAAATTTAGTTTAATTAATACTTACACTTAATTTTATATTTCTCAGCTGTGAGGGAAGACAGGATGCCAGGTGGAAGAAATTCAGGAGCTGTATATAATTTATATAAGGTATTTTTTTATTTATTTTTTGCTTACTTACTTTGTTTTTTGTTTATTAATTTTATTTTTTAAAACTGTCTTTTAATAATTCTGAAACTTTTATGCAAGTTTAAAGATAATTTCTGTGAATGATCTTAAATTCATGTGACAAACAATCCGTGAATGAGTAAATAAAAATATCTTTAAAATAAATAACACAATTCAGTTTCTCATGTGTACCCCTCATAGTTTAAGTTCGAAGGCATATCTCTTCATTGAAGAAGGCAATATGTTACACTTAATTTATGCATGCATATACATATACACATACACATTTTAATTAAAACACATGATAATTATGTTCTTTAATTTATCTTTAAAGACCTCAAATAAAACTCTTCAAAATAATTAAACACATAATATTTTCCAGAAAACATTATTTTAGCTGCTGCAATTTGCAGATCTACGCATGTTAATAACTTTTCATACTGTTTCAATACATATAAAAAAATATTTAATCATAATTGTTATTTTAAAAAAAATAAATATTGTATTTGATAAAACATTTGAATTAGAATTATTAAATTTTTTAATTGTTATAATTATTTGTCATTAAATCAACTGTATTTTGCTTTATATATATAAATATTGTATTTTAATGAGATTTTAATTTACTTAATCTACCGAGTAATAATGTTAGTGTCTTGATTGTGTGTAATATTGATAATATATTTTACATTAACATCCTAATTCTTACAATAACATACCTACCAATTTTCGTTTTTTTTTTTTTTTTTTTAAAGTCAGATAAACATATTTTAAACGAATACTTTAAATTTATATAAATGGAATAATAAGTACCATCTGGAAACAATACACATTATTAAAAAAATATTTTACATAATTATTTCTAAAAGTTCCAAATGTAAAAGTATCGTCATTTAAAAAAAAAAAAAAAAAAAAAAAAAAAAAAAAAAACTGCAACCAAAATTGAAAAAGTAAAAAAATGACCTAAACTATCCAATTCAAGAAAAATTACTTAAAAATATTGAAATACAAACGAAATATTTTAAAAGAAACCTCTTTTAGGTTTAACATTAGTTTAGGAATTTCTTCATGTGACTGAAGTATTAAGGCAGTCCTCAAATCCAAACTGCCTACTTTCTGACACATTTTTTAAAATTCTGTTTTGCTCTCAAACTCATAAAATTGGCTGATTCTTTTATTCAGAAACTATGTATAATCGAACAGTTTTTTCCCATTTTCACTAAAGGCAGAAAATGCTATCAAAGTTTGTGTTTTGCCCCGAATTTTCAGACGCGACAGCACTGGAAAGTGAAAAAACTTTCTTCAAGAGACAACAATCACTTATAATTCAAGTTGTAATTAAATATTTATCGAAAGGTTTATCAAAAAATAAATATCAAATCAATTCAATAATCATGCTTGCAAGTTTCAAGCTGTTACATTTAAAAATGTGTCAAACAGTTTAGCGTTGTTGAATTTGAAAATATATATTTTTTAAAAACCTCCTAAAAAAAAAAAAGAAAATGAAATAAAATAAATAAATAAAAGGTTGACAGTTATGTAATGATTTGTCTATGATAATTTATGCTTAGAGGATGTAGAGAATTTTAAAGAAAAATAATCCATCTTGAAATTTTTAAAATTTATTGCCACATTCATAAAAATATAAATCTTGACAAATCATAACAAATTTACAATTCACAGTTCTGGTTTCAAATCAAATAATTCACTAATTCAAATAAATTTCTAGTTAATCATTTTCTTTCAAATATTTTTATCTTACATGAACATGTTCAGCTATGTAAAACCTAGGAAGGGAACATCACGCTGATGGGCTAGACAAGGCAAAGGCCAAGGTCCGTCGCGTGAACTCTGGTCAGATATAATCGTAGCTTTTTGCTGGTCATGTCCAGTATGGGTTGAGTATCATTGGCACATGAATTTTACATGAAAGCCTTAAACTAAATTATAAAATAAATCCCCTTCCAACACTGGTCTAAGATAAAGGAAAATAAAAATATGAAACAAGAACACCTCTGTACCTTGCAATCAATTCTAAAATCTCAACTAAAACATTCTGGTTTCAAATCAAATAATTCAAATAAATTTCTAATGAATCAACTTCTTTCAAATACTTTCATCTTAACATTACTTTTATCGAATACTTTAATCTCAGCTCTATCAGAATTCAGAATTTTAAAACATTCTAAAAATGAATAATGGCGCGTCTAAAAATGAATAATGGAATTATCTAAAAGAGCACCTAAATCATAAATTGAACTTAATTTCCCAAATATTAAATTCCAATTAATTGTACTAATTTTTCATTTCTATTTTTGTGTATAGGTGAAGTATAAGAAGCATCGCAGAGGTCCCAAGAATGGCCATGTCTCCCAGGAGCAACAACAACAACTAGCACTTCCATCAAACACACGTTTTAACACTGCTCACCAAGATTGGGCTAATGGCCAAATCTTAAAGACTGCTTTAACAAACCCTGCAGATGTGATCCATCTGAGGCACAGAACTGAAAATTGTGTCTCCAGTTCACGTCAAGAAAACAGAATGACTCCAGAACAGGCAGCTGTGATGATTCAACAACTTGTAGACTGTGAAGCCTTTGAGGATGTGGCAAAGTTAAAAAACGCTAAAGAACTCTTACAGTGTAAAATGGAACTTAATGATAAACTTTGTCATATCGGAGATAGTATTGTGTATAAGTTGGTACAGTGGACCAAAAGGTTGCCTTTCTATCATGAGCTCCCTGTTGCAATTCATACTCAGGTAGTTATGTTACAATATATTTTTTTTCTTAGTCAGAGAAATGGTTTTTATGTGTGAAAAACATGTTTTTTGAAATCATTTTGTACAAGGCTGTGAATTGTCTGTCGGAGCATGTCAGTGTTGTCGCTATTGAAAGAAGTCTTATTAAAAATACTTCAACATTTAATAAAAAAGTTCATAAAAGTGTTGTGCAAAAAAAAAAAAAAAAACAGCCTGAGAAGCATTGATCATCCAGAAAAGGAAAAAAGACACTATTACTGCCTGCTACTTTTTATTGCATCTGTGTAATGTTGGTGTGGATTAATGCTACTTAAGTGCATCTGAAAATATTGATAGTGCACTGAAGCCTTCTTTTCCTGCTGATTACAGTTATTCTTCTTGTAGTTGTTGAATTATATTTTGCTTTATGTCTACTATGTTATTATATACACATATATTTTTTTTTTATTAGATGTTTGAATAAGTTTAAACAATAAAAATATGATTAAATATTTATTTAAGCATTACTATATAAATAAGAATAGAAATATGACATAATATTTATTTATTTATATTTTTCTTTCAATGCTATAGATTTAGTTTTTAGTTATTTATATTCATAAAAATGTACACATAGGTATTGAGTTATATTTTTCAGAATGTCTACTATGTTAAATAATTATATATATATATATTTAAGTAAAGTGATTGATAATATGATAAATAAAAATATGAAGAAAGGTTTTTTTTTTTTTTTTTTTTTTTTTGTGTGTGTGTGTGTGTGTTATAGATTCATCTATGCAGTATTTATATTTATTTTATTTATAAAATGTTAAAATAATGTATACTTATATTATAAAGAAGAAACACTTGTTTGTAGGAAGTAATCTCTAAAACTACTGAACGGATTAAAAAAAATAATGGCAGCAAAATAATGGCGATAGTTTCTGCTCCAACATAGGCTACTTTTAATGTCGATATCCCTATTTCCAAGGAAATGTCAGAGCAAAAAAGTTCTAAAATAATGATTTCTTTGAAACTGTTAGGGATAAAAACTTGAAAATTGTCATGGTGGTTACCTTTAAGAGGTAAATGCCCACTAACAATGGTTTACAAAATTTAAAAGGGCAAAATGAGCAGAAAACATTATA
This sequence comes from Maratus michaelseni, assembly GCA_963931845.1. NCBI lineage: Eukaryota > Metazoa > Arthropoda > Arachnida > Araneae > Salticidae > Maratus > Maratus michaelseni. The sequence continues at coordinate 324,226,374 of OZ007590.1, forward strand.
AAATCACAATTATTTTGGAGTTACCACAGTGATTAACAAAATTTCTTTAGTATTATAATGGTGACTATCAATGGTTAAATATTAGGTTATTTTTTATCTCAAGATCTTTACCTTCCATGAGGTTCAAGAGAGAAAAACCTTCTAAAAATATGAAAAATTCTTAGAAATTCTTAGGGCTAGAAACATGAAATTTGACATAATTATTTTGAAACATAAATGCTCGCATAGAACTTTAAAAAAATTAGAAATTAAAAAGATGAAATCTGCACAAAACATTAAAAAATCATAATTATTTTGAAACTGCCGAGCTGATTTCAAAAAATTATTTTATCGTTTAAAATGGCGAATACTTACTAAACATAGTTTTTTTTTTAAAATCTTACTCCCCCAGCACCCAAGCACGTGCAAGATCAAAATTTTTTTTTAAATTACGATTTTTTTTAAACTGTTAGGGCTAGAAATTTGAAATGGTCATTATGTTTAAGACATAGATGTTCACTAAAAACAGATTTTAAAAATTCAAAATTTAAAAGTGTGAAATGATTGAAAATATTCTAAAATCAGCATTCCTTTGGAATAAAGAATTTCTATTTTAATCTAATTATCTATTTTAATTTAATCTAATTTCTATTTTAAAAAGAAATTTTATTTTTATTAGCAGTAGCAATCTAATTTTTTCGTCATGTTAATACATACACAAAGTGCATTTTAACAATGTTTGAAACAAATGTGTAACAATTTAATTTTTAAGTTTTGTCATGTCTGTTAAGATTGAAGTGTATGTCTATATCTAATTTAATATCTGTCTTATGCAGAACCCTCCCTAAAATTAAAAAAATATAGTCTGCATGAAAACAGATCCAATAGAACCTTTTCAACTATTGTTTGTATATAAAATTCCATTCACATAAGCCAATGGAACATTGCAACATTATGTAAGAATGATGAATAGAAAATTTAAAACGAGGATGAAAGAACATATAACAGATATCAAACACAAGAAAAAAATGACAGCTTTAACCATACTTCACAACACAGAACCTTTGCAGATTAATTTTTTTTTTAAACTAAAATTATTTATTCCATCAAGATTTTATTCCCCATTCATCATTACTTGTGAGTCAATAGAATTGCATATGCTATGCTCAAAGAGAGCACATGCAATGAATCAGCCTCTCTAAAGTTATCTAGAGTTTTGCACTAGATTCTGCATAAGTTTAAAAATATGATAGTATCAAATAAATGACATTTATGAAAGATCATTCTGTTAAAGCATATTTCATGATATCTGATATCTTGTGATATTTGTTCATCAATTACATATTTCAAATTTTATGTCCAAAAATAGCCTATTTATCATTACAAATTTTGAGAATGTCACTGTCATTTTGTGTGTATGAAACTACTCAGTTATATATTATTTTTATTTAATTATTTTTTATATTAAATGATATTTTTACTACATGTGTTACATAATAAATAAACACTTTATTCAGTAACAGAAAAAAAAATTAATAATTTAAATAATAATCTATGTAAGATGTATTATTATTAAATTTATCATGTTCTATTGTTACATTCTTTAACATTGTTATTGATATATTTTTTAAGGATTTTTAATTATTTCCAAGCTCAGAATTTTGTATTAATTATTATTATTATTTTCATAACTTGATATAATGTATTGATTTATCACACATTCTCAGAACGAAACTATTTAGAATATTGTTTTGTCTAATCATTGTCTAAATCATTAGTTCAATCATTGATGGATTCGATTTTCAGAATTTACAAACAATGAATTTATTATGCTTAGCTGCATTCATATTTATTATTTTACGTGTGGCATTAAAATTTTTTGGAGTAGACATAAAAACTTGATTATGGTAACTTTTAATGTTGAAATTATATGCAGAATAATTATCCATTCTATTTTCAAAATTTAATAATAAAAAAAAGTTTGTAATGCCATGATTACTAACAAGCCATAATAATTTTTCTTTTAGAAAAATAAGTTTTTAACAAGAAAATAAGTCTTGTTTGATATGGCACTGTTTTAATGGTTTGACCGATGAAATTATGGCCCTTAGTTTCAAGTAGAACATTATTTCTAGCATGGGTGCCAGCAAGAGATTGACTAAGAAAAACCATTGTTTCTCCATAAATTTTGAAATTTAACTAAATTTCCCTTTTCTCTGATGATATTGAAAAAAAAAATACTGTTTTTTTTTTCACAATTGGCTTAAAATAATTAAAAATTAATAATATGATTTCAAAAAAATCCCTGACGGCTCGGCCTACAGGCACAGTTAGATTTCAAAGACGCAGAACGTGGGGCGCCTGTTTGTCGGGAATTGCGGAAGAAATGACTTTTTGCGATGATGCTGCAGTTGAAACTGCCTATTTCGAAACCAAACTTGTTTGCAGGCGGAGCCAGCAAGGATTTTTTTTTTTTTGCTATAAGAGTTGGTCCTATAAAAAACATGTCAATATAAAAGTTTTAGATAATATTAAGAGGATTTATAATAAATTTAAGCGGATTTGAAATCTTGGGAATTGACGAAGTTATGATTTTTTTTTCTTCTAAAACCCCCCTCCCCCCCCCCCCCCCCCTTAAGGCCATTTTTAATTATATCAAAAATCTGTCATACATAAATTTTCGGCCCTTCTCCTAGAAGTAATAATAACTTCAAACGAATTCGATACGTATCATAATTAAGAAATTATGGGGTTTTTTTCTGTTTTCACAAAAATTCCCCCCATTCCCCCCCCCCCCTGGTTCGATTTTGCCCATTAACGAACTTGACCAAGATTTTATGCCCCTTGATTTTATGTATCAGTTTCGAAAAGATGCGGGAGTTGGAACCGCCTACTTCGAAAAATAACTTGTTTGCAGGCGGAGCCGGCAGCGATTTTTTTTGTTTTTAATTTTTTTTTTGCTATAACGGTTGGTCCTATAAAAAACTTGTCAATATAAAAGTTTTAGATAATACTAAGAGGATTAATAATAAATTTACGCGGATTTGATATCTTGTGAATTGACGAAGCTATGATTTTTTTTCTTCTAAAACCCCCCTTTTTCCCCCCTTGGGGCCATTTTTATATATATCAAAAATCTGTCATAAATAAATTTTCGGCCCTTTTCCTAGAAGTAATAATAACTTGAAATGGATTCGATACGTATAATAATAAAGAATTTATGAGGATTTTTCTGTTTTCACAAAAAGCCCCCCCATTCCCCCCCCCCCTTGGTTCGATTTTGACCATTAACGAACTTGACCGAGATTTTATGACCCTTGATTTTATGTATCAGTTTGGAAGAGATTTATGCAGAATTTTTCCAGTTATCGTGGTCAGAAAAAAGTGACATAGATAGATAGATAGATAGATAGATAGATAGATATATAAACTCTTGAACTGGGGGTGGTTTTGGGTTCTGGGAGTCATGATCGGTGTAGATCTGCAAAAATTTTTCAAAATTTCCAACTTAGGTGAGAATGTAATAGGTAGTATTTCTTACGAAATCTACCTAAAAGTCATATGTATTACAGTAAGGCATTGGCTTATCTCAAAACTACCCATACACAAAAAGAAAAAAAAATCTTGCTAATCTCTGAATTTGATTCCAGCAGTACCAATGATTTCCTGAATGATGGAATATAAGAGAGATATATAGGTCATTCTCTGAAAAGTGGCTGTTTTATTTAAAACAAGTTAAAAACAATCAATTTAATTCCTACTTAGGTCAACAAAGAAACATTTTAATTAAATTTAATTAATGAATTAATATTTGAAAAAACTGTATTACCATCAAGTGTCATCCACTACAAGTTAAAAAAAATATCTTTGAACTTGAGTGGATGAATAAAAAGTATTTTTTTAATGATTGAAAGTTTGAACACGATATATAAATATACATAGGGAGAGTGTGAACTAATAGTAGTAATTGAAAGATTAGCCCAAATAAAATTTCACCAAAACAGATAAACCTTACTTACTCTAATTAAAAATCATGAGTTTTTTTAATATGTATTTTATATCATTAGATTAACCTTACTTTAATGTATATAAAATAAAATAAGACTAATCCAATTATATATGTACTATATAGTACATATGTAATTGGATTCATATCATTGTCTCGTATGTTTAAATTATGAAGGGAATGATGAAACACTTGTGAAAAAAGTTATTTGTACAAAAAGCATTAGACTTGGTGTATTTTCAATTGTTAAATATCTTTTGAAACACATTTCCAATAATATACCAGCAGAAAAATTAATTTTATTTGTTTTTATTGAATTTATAATAGATGAGGAAATGATAGGTAGTAAAAAGTACTTTAGATAGTTCTTTACTTGAAAGCCATATGCTAGCTATTGAAGAATGCTGTTGAGTAAAAAAATAAAACCGATTTATTACTTTACTCTTATATAATCTCTCCCAGACCTTTAAAATGCATGTGCTGTCCTTTACTGAGTAAATGGGGACAAATTTATAGTAATGTGAGAGAATGATGTCAATGACTAGGGACAACAATAAAATGTGTCCTCATTTCCTTCATTGCATAAACTATTAATACAATTAAGTGGATAAATATTTATTTAAGAATCTTTAATGTATTTTATAAAAAAAAACCCTCTTATAAACATACATGCCATAATTGCAGAGAAACCATTTTCTTTCCTGCATATGTGAATGGGGGCATAGTGAAGGAATAATGTATGCACATTTAAAAAAAATATTTTTAATATTATATTTCAGTTTCAATAAGCAAAAAATCACAGTTTATATATATATAACTGATTAATATTGATAGTTTAAATCACTTTTTCTTTTTGTAATTTAAAAAATACACCCACAAGATGTCTGGGACACAAAATGGCCATTTTTCTGAGAATTACTAATATGTAGAAATTCACTTCAGATAGGAATGCTATAAAAATAAAACAGCACTAATTTTACATAGTTAAGGCTAAACATTCTACATTTATCTGGCCACAAATTGAGAAGCTTTGGTCGATGCTCGTGGGTTCAAAATCAGCACAGTCTCAGTGATGTGGCGGTGCGATGTTTTAAGGGATTTTCTTGTCACAGTAGCAAGAATTCAGGTCACCCTTCCCTTCAAAAGTCCTCCTTGAAGGCATCCTTTCTCTAGCAATATGGTTAAAACTGACCTATGCTGAACAAAATCCCTCTTCCTCTATATTTATCAAATGGAAATTATTTAATAAATTTAAAAGAAATTAAATACTTTCAATATATAAAATGTCTTTCTTTTACATTTTATGCTTTTGAGTTTCTGAATTATTAATTATTTTTTACTAAATGCCTCTTATTTGCATGTCTTCATTAGTTATTGGCACACAAGTGCCATGAGCTTTTGGTGCTTACAGCCTGTGTCTTTCTAGCCATCAATGATTTGATAAATGTTGTGAATTTCACATTTAACAAATAAAAATTACATTAAATTTAAAATTTGAACAATAAAATACTTTAAGTATGTAAAATGACTTTCTTTTTAATGTTATTTTAATGTATCTTTATACATTTTTTAACTAAGTGCCACTTTTTTCTAGTCTTCATTAGTTATTGATCCACAAGTGGCATGAGCTTTTGGTGCTTACAGCATGAGTCTTTATATGTCTTAGTCTAGCTATCAATGATTTAATAAATATTTTGAATTTTATATTTAACAAGGGAAATTAAATATGACTCATTAAATTAAAAATAAAAAATAATTAAATACTTTAAGTATATAAAATGTTTTAATTTTAATATATGTTTATATATTTTTTACTAAGTGCATCTTTTTTCTTATGTCTTCATTAGTTATTGACCCACAAGTGGCATGAGTTTTTGTTGCTTACAACTTGTGTCTCTCTAGCCATCAATGATTTGATAAATATTGTGAATTCTATATTTAACAAATGAAAATTACATATTAAATTTAAAATGTGAATTAAATTAAATATTATTTATTTTTTACTAAGTGCCTCTTTTTTTTCTTATGTCTTCACTAGTTATTGACCCACAAGTGGCATGAGCTTTTGGTGCTCACAACGTGTGCCTTTCTAGCCATCAAGGGTTCACCACCTGTCAGCGTTCCTCAAGCTGTGGCAACAGCACTGTGTTCACTACGGGAATGCTTAACTATCATGGTAGGCGAACCAGTGGGTTTAGAGGAACTCCAAGAAGCCTTACCCCTTGTGGAGAGATTGGCACGTCTTGCTGATAACTTCCGCAGAATGGAGCTTTGTATAGAAGAATATGTTTGTCTTAAAGTTATCATTATGCAGTCACCAGGTAAAATATACCTTTAAAATTATTGTGCTAGTTCAATTGTGACCTATTTTCATAAAGGTTGTTCCTTTCTCTCAAACCTATACTGTTATTCTTGTATAACTTTAGCTTAATTTTAGAAAAATAAAAACCATAGCTATAAGGCCTTATCCTAAAGTTTATCATCTGTAGGATGATGTTCACCCCAAAGTGTTTTTCCTATTTTAGAAAATTGCAGTAAAAATATGTAATAATTCATGATAAACATGTTTACAAACAAAAATGAATTCAGAAATGTGTCAGAAAGTAGCTCTTTTAAATTTGAGAAAAGACTTAAGGAGCGTCTCCTGATATGGCTTGATTTTTAGCATATTTTCAGATTTTTCTTTTTTTTTCATTAAATTCATTGTACTTTCTCCTGAGAGTGTGACTATTCTCATATAAAAATGTCAATATTTTAATCAATCTAAACTCATTCAAAGTTCACTATGCAACAATAAATTGGTGTCGGTGATTGTGCACTTAATAAACACCTGAAACAAAAAAAAAATGCATGGATTCTTAGAATACATGAAATTAGTTAGAAGCCAAACCTAAAATTGATAAAATAAATCCAAAATTTTACAAAAGAACTCAATTTTTCAAAATTGTACTCTTTGAAGTTTGTGGTTAATTTTTAGCACTATATTTTTTCTTTAAACTGTTTCAAAAATTGAAATTATTAAAAAATTTGAATTTGAGAACAGCTTTAATGAAAAAGTTTTCTGAAAAACGTTTAATTTTTATTCATGTTTATAAATATTTTAAATTAGTAATGTTTTTTATTTATCACTACATAGTATAAAACAAAGTCACTTTTTCTGTCCCTATATCCCTATGTACGCTTAAATCTTTAAAACTACGCAACGGATTTTGATGCGGTTTTTTTTAATAGATAGAGTGATTCAAGAGGAAGGTTTATATGTATAATAACCATATGTTTTGCTTTGTAATTTCAGATAAATCACTACATAGTGTAAAACAAAGTCGCTTTTTCTGTCCCTATATCCCTATGTACGCTTAAATCTTTAAAACTATGCAACGGATTTTGATGCGGTTTTTTTTAATAGATAGAGTGATTCAAGAGGAAGGTTTATATGTATATCCATTAAATAGTGGAGAAATACTGTTATTTTTGAGGTTTTTAATGTGATGTAAATAATTTCATTTTTTTCCGCTTATACATTGCAAACACAGGCTGAACCCTACAAGATTTATCAAAATAATGTACTAATTATTGTACACATTAAAAAGGTCTACAGAAAACACAAAGAGATGAAGGTTTTCAAGGTTAACCCGAAGCAAAGCGAGGGAGGACCGCTAGTTTAATTATAAATCTCACTGTAGAGGATCTCCAATTTTCAAAATTTTACTCTTTGAAGTTTGTGGTTAATTTTTAGCACTAATTTTTTAATTTTTTAAAATGTTTAAAAAATTGAAATTATTAAAAATATTTAATCTGAATTTGAAAATAGCTTTAATTAAAAAGTTTTCCTGAAAATACTTAATTTTTATTCATATGTTTATGAGTGATTTAAATCAATAAATGTTTTTTTATTTTATTTCATTTTTGTGAATCCCATTATAGAGGATGTCAAAATTTTCAAATTTTTACTCTTTGAAGTTTGTGGTTAATTTTTAGCACTATTTTTTTAAATCTTTTAAACTGTAATTAAAAAATAATTTGAATTTGAGAACAAACAGCCTTTTAATTAAAAAATTTTCTGAAAAATGCTTAATTTTTATTCATGTTTATGAATCTTTTAAATCAATAAATGTTTTTTATTTTATTTTATTTTTGTGAATCCCATTATAGAGGATCGCAAATTTTCAAAATTTTACTCTTTGAAGTTTGTGGTTAATTTTTAGCACTATTTTTTTAAATCTTTTAAACTGTTAAAAAATCGAAATTATTAAAAAAAAAATTAAATTTGAGCGCCAAACAGCCTTAAATAAAAAGTTTTCTGCAAAATGCTTAATTTTTAGTCATGTTTATGAATGTTTTAAATCAATAAATTATTTTTTATTTATTTATTTGTAAATCTCACTATAGAGGATCTCAAATTTTCAAGTTTTTACTCTTGGAAGTTTGTGGTTAATTTTGAGCTCTCTCTCTCTCTCTCTCTCTCTCTCTCTCTCTCTCTCTCTCGCTCGCTCTCTCTCTCTCTCTCTCTCTCTCTCTCTCTCTCTCTCTCTCTCTCTCTCTCTCGCTCGCTCTCGCTCTCTCTCTCTCTCTCTCTCTCTCATATATATATATATATATATTTAATTGTTTAAAAAAATCGAAATTATTAAAAAAAATAATTTAAATTTGAGAACAACCTTTTTAATTAAAAAAATTTCTGCAAAATGTTTAATTTTTATTCATGTTTATGAATTTTTAAATCAATAAATGTTTTTATTATTATTATTTGTTTATTTATTTATTTATTTACTGTAAATCTCACTATAGAGGACATCCAAGATCAGAGAGAGCTTGAAGCCATCAATGACAGGTATAAAAAAGCTCTTCGAGTGTTTGTAGAGAATAGGTTTCCTACACAAACAACAAGATTTGCAGAGCTCCTCAGCTGCATACCAGAAGTTCAGGCGGCAGCGAGTTTGGTGGTCCAGAGCAAGATGTTTTATGTGCCTCTGTTTCTTAACACTAGCCTTAAAAGTGAGACAATGGGATAATTATGTGGTCGACACCAAGGGTGCTCAAAAAATGCAGACTTTCATCAGTTCTGCCTTTTTATACACACACATTTTTTCGTTTTTGATAAATAAAAAAAAATCTATCATTTTTTTTTTTTTAAACAGGCATATGCTGCTGGTGTAGAATGTATCATAATGGCGTCAGAAGTGGGCCAACAATTTCATTTTTAAAATAAATCCCCCAAATAGCTGTTCAAACATTTAGTTTGGTTTCTTTGCCACCATTAAAAAAAATGTCACTTACCTACGGTCATCATTAAAAATATTCATTAGTGTAATCTACCCAGCAAATTGCTGAATGCTCAAGACTGTTGGCATTCCATTTAAAATGAAAGAATATGAACAGGATTACTGCAAAATGATAACTGAATGTGTTGACACTGAACAGATTCTCGTCTGTATTTTTACTCATAGAAGAAAGAAATATAAAAAGAGTTCAAGAAAAATGAAAAATGGTTTTTTAATTATAAACTGGTTATTACACTGTTGGCATCACATATTTAATTTTATGACATAAGTTTATGTATATATTTTATCATGCAGTGTTCCATTAGTTTTCATATTAATTTTTAGGAATTTAAAAAAAAATGAAGGAAAAACTAATGTTGTTATACTAGCAGCATCATAAACTTATGTATATTATTTTATCATATAGTGTTCCATTAGTATTCGCATTAATTTTTAGGAATTTAAAAAAAGATGAAGGAAAAACTAATATTGTTACACTATCAGCATCATAAACATATGTATGTATTTTATCATATAGTGTTACATTAGTATTCATATTAATTTTTAGGAATTTAAAAAAAGATGAAGGAAAAACTAATTATCAGCATCATAAACTTATGTATATATTTTATCATATAGTGTTCCATTAGTATTCATATTAATTTTAAAGTATCTAAAAAAGGCAAAGAAAAAACTAAAATTTTTACATTATCTGTACCACAAATATAATTTTATATTAATGTATATATATAATAATTCCTTTAAAACATTTCTGTTCAAAGTCTACTGTAACATTAAAAGAAAATTAAAAAAAAAAAACTTAAACATACAATTAATTTATAAATATTTTTACTTAACAATTACAAGATTCTTAATTTGTGAATTGAAAATACATTTTATTGAAAAAAAAGTTATTAATTCAGTTTAGTTGATATTAATTAATTGGCTCTTATTTTAATAAATGAAGTTTTATATAAGAAATAGCTGAAATATTCTTAAAAATTCTTCTCAAAGAGTAATTTAATTTATTAATATTTTTATTTAACAATTACAAGATTCTTAATTTGTGAATTTAAAATACATTTTATTTTTTGTTTACATTTTTTAAGTGATTCTACTGATTATTGAAAAACAAAGTTATTAAGTTTAGTTGGTATTGATTAGTTGGCTCTTATTTAAAAAAAAATGCAGTTTAATATAAGAAATAGCTGAAATATTCTTAAAAATTCTTCTTAAAGAGCTATTTAGTTTATATTATTATATACATATTATCTAAGTAGAAAAATAATCTTTAGCATCGTAATTTTAAGAGTTTATATTATTAATATTCTATTTTGTTATTTCTATATTATGAATATTCACTTTTGTTTGTGCTAGCTTTAAAGATTTTTGAATGTAAATTAGTTATGTATAATGTCAACTTATGTTTTTCATGAGCAACGTCAGGATGGAATCCAGAGAGGAAAGATTTTGGGACATATGTGCATGTGATCTAAAGTTATTATTTATTTTTTTTATAATAATTTATTTATTTAAAAAAAAAATGGGGTCAAAAAATCTGTTTCTAAAATTGATAACCAAGCAGAAAGTCTAGTAGAACCTAATATATTGAAAATCCAAAAATATTATTCTATCAGCTTTTTTAAAATTGTGAAAATTAAAGTATTTCTTTTTCTTTCTCGTCAGGAGGCGGGGCCGTCCCTCCCCCTTCCAAAAAAAAGTCACTTTCTTGTTTACTTTCACTATTTTAGAAAGCAACTTTTTTTAATTATTGCCTCTTTGAGAGCTGGAAAAATAATAAACTTTTGCTACTTTTTTTTTAAATCATCAGAGATAAAGAAAATTTAGTTATATTTCAAAATCGAGGGAGAAGCAATGGCCTTCCCCTATGCTCTTTTCCATTCCCTTTACTGGTGTCCATGATGTTTCCTAGTTTAATGTAGTTTATGATGCGTATGTGTATTAACCAGTTTAACTTGACATCTAAACAAGACTATGACAGAAATGATGCATTGAAAACTATTCGGAAAAAATGATTTGTGACTCTTAAAAGTTTGAAATATAATTTTTGCCAAGTGAAATGTAAGCAAGCACTTGTGATGCTCAGCGATTCGAAGACTGATGAATAATAGTAACTCTGCTAATGTGAGAACTGAAGTAAACTATTTTATAGATAGCTCTTACACTGCCATGATCAAGAGGATATAGTGCACTGTTTGTGTGTGAATTCACAGAATGGACTCAAGATGGGGCATTCTGTGACGAGACTTATATTTATTAATGAACTAGAGACAGAGAAGATATTTGTTTGTTGCATTTTTGAGAGATTTTGTGGAAATACTGTGGACTAAAAAAAAAAAAAAAAAAAGAGGAGATTATGGAAAATGTAAAGACTTTGTTACTGAATGGTGTGGCTATTTGTCACATTGATGTTCTATGAAGTTTCTTATGAAAATGTTGCTGCAGGGTTGGGTTTCCTTTCTAAATTAGCCATACTCAATAGTTTAAAAAAATGAACAAGTTTTTGTGTTTGTTATAAAAATAAATCAAAATAAATTTATGATATTATTTGATGTAATGTATAGACACACAGTTTGTGTTGATGTGCCAAAGAGAGAAAATTCCTATTTCAAGTTTTATTGATTTGATTTTATAATTTAATAACAACTCTTGTGAAATGTCTTTTAAGATGTGGGAATTTCTGGGATAAAGATCTTTATATTATATATGAGGCATTCTATATTATCCAGTATGAACACTATAATTTCCTGCTTGTATTAGAAAAGTAAAAAAGAAAAGTACTGTGAAAATATAAAAAACATAGTTCTAAAATTTTTTCTTTATTTTGTTGAAGGTTTACTATTTATAACTTCAACTATTAATATAAAATATATTATAAGCTATATTTTAACCTGTTGCTAATAATATTATTAACATTGTTTCTAAAAAAATTTTTTTTTGATATTTTAGGCAAACTACTTCTATAAAGATAATGTGAAAAAATATTTTATTCATTTTTATTTATTAAATTATTTTTAGATTATGAGTATTGCAAAAATAGTACGTACTTGAACCTATATTCAAAATGATTTTATTCATTTAAAATTGTCATAATTAAAATGTTTGTGGTAAAATCATAATTTGATTGCTTCATTAATGACATATTAAAACTTACAAAAATAAATTTGTATTTACATTATGATTATAAGTAATTATTTTTTCATTTAACAACACAGTTTAATCTCATAATGAAAAAAATATTAACAAAATGTTAATATTTTTCTAAAAAAACCTTCATAAGTTTTAATTGAAAACTATGACTTTACTACAAATGTCTATTTTAGTAACTCTTGATAAAAATTTCTTTAAAACAAATTTAATAGAAGGAATACACAAAAGAAAGTTCTTACAACTTTTTTCAAAGCAGCCTTAATTGGGATTAAAAAAGCTTCACTATGTGGAATACTTTAATAGAAGGTGTCCCAATAGAAGGTAGTTCCAGAAAATATTGATTTTCTAGAAAAAAAAATGCAAGATGAAATAAAACAAAACAATTACATAAAATATGTATATGTTTAAGAAATGAGGAAGTCACAGGAAGTTCTGTAAATGATTCTGAATGCAGCTGAAATACATATTCCTGTACTTTTTACTTTTTCTGAAACCAACATTTTCTGGGGCTACCTTCTAATGATACACCATGTTCCTTATTCACTTTTATTTATTATCCAACTCCAAAATAAAATATAAATCAAAATCGGCTTTCATTTGGAAAGGAAATTCCCAACCCTGGTTTAATGTAGTCTTGTAATTAGTGAATTGTAATTCTGAATAGAAAAAAAGGATTAGAGCTATTTAAGTTTTGATGAAATGTTTAATGCATCATAACAGCAAGATGAAACCCGGTTATAAGTGTTTAGTCCTTTGTATGATTATCATGTGAAAGTTTATGCTGAGTAATGATTTAAGCTTAGTGAATTTGAGTGCATTCATGGAGTGAGTGTTATTGTGTGAATCTGGTGCGCGCTGAAAGAACTTTTTAATAAGTATTTAAATTTTTAACTATTTACATTAGTTTTGATTTTTATGTTAAATTTTGTAGATTAATGCAGTTAACAAAGACAGCTTGCATATTCAGTTTTGGAAGTTTTTTGATATTCAAATATTGCAGTTTTTTAAAATATGAAGTGTACTAAGCATGCTTAATTTTTAATAAGTATTTAAATTTTTAACTTTTTACATTAGTTTTGATTTTATGTCAAAATTTGTATATTAATACAGTTAACGAAAGACAGCTTACATATTCAGTTTCAGAAATTTTTTATATTCAAATATTGCAGGGTTTTTTTTTTTTAAATGTGAAATGTATTAAGCATGCTTATCTTTTATTTCTGTTTGAGTTGATCACAACATATTTACTGATTTTATGTTTTCAGAATAAGTAATGTGTAATATTTATATTTTTCGTAATGTGTTTGCCTAAGTTACTAATTATTGTCCTTGAATCAGAAAGATTTTTATAAGATTTTAGCGTTCACTTTAGAATAATACCCTCCTAATATTTATACACAAGCTATTTTTAGATTTGAATAAAATATATTGAATTAGAAAACAATCACAAAAATTTAAATGAAACGCCATTTAAAGATCTGACAATTATTTCAGAGCTTTTTAAAACTATTATATATAAAAAAGAAGTCCTACTTTTTTAAATGCCAAAGTAAAAAAAAAAAAAAAAGTCAAAATCTTAAATTAAAAAAAAAATTAAAATTTTAAAGATATAAATTAATAAAAACTTTTGTCAATTATGTTATAGGTATTTTAACTCTTAAAATGAAACTTTTTCATGAATATCTGAATAAAATATTAACTAATACATTAACTTCGTGTCAGTAAGTTAATGCATTTGTGTAATGTTATATCATTTGGATAAAAAAAAAAAAAAAATTGTGAATAAATGTCCTACATAATTTTTATGAAATCTCATTTTCCACTCCTTCAAAAAAAATTGGTATGTTGGATTTAACTAATAAATAAATAATTTTTAGCACCTGCATTCAGTAGGAGCTATTATGTAAAACCATATTTAAATTGTTAGGTAAGTAAAGTTTATTTCTATTTGAAGGCTTTGGTAATTTATTTGTTAAAAAGCAAAACACTTTTATATACTCTGCAATCTCTGACAAATTTCTGTGTGTTTTAGCACAGTTAAAATATAATACAAGGATAAAGAATAATTTAGTTTGCATGAAAGATTAACACAACCAGTGATAATGAACTAAAAGTGAGATTTTTGTACAGAAATAAGGATTTAGGAGAAATTTGAAGGTAGCCATTTTTTTTAAAATTAAATTATAAAATTCTATTTTTGTTTTGAATTATTTTTTTCTCCAAGGATTGAAAACAAAATTTCAGAAACTTTTAGTACATTTTCTAGAGTTTTTATTAATTATTTTATTTTTTGTAATTATGGTGTGAATATAATACTTTTTTCTTAATTGAAATAAAAGTAAGTTATATTTGTTTGATATTGATTTAAATGTGTATCTTCACTTCTGATAATATAATGCAATATTCTCTTGTAATTTGGCTTGTGCATCACAGGTGTTAATGGAATATTTGTTTTCATACTAAGAGTATTGATGAACCAAACTCAATGACTAGTAACTTATGCACATACATGTAGCAAGAAAAAATTCAAACAATTTAATTTACACACATTTTAAATGCAATGGTCATTTTCTTTATATTTGTTCTAAATTTACTTTTACCTTTAAGATTGAGATATAAAGGTATAATTTTGAAAGTTTTTTTTTCTAATACATAACATTTCTTATATAAAACATTTCCTCATATTATTGTATATGTTTTTCTTTAGCAATTTCAAATACCGCACATAAATAATAATAAAAACCATTGATATTGTACATTGCTGTGTTTTCTCCTTATTTTAAAAAAATAGTCTATTTTCAAGTATTTCTTTCCCCCTTTTTTAGCCATATCTAGTTACTTGTCATAGTTAACCTTTATCCAGTTACTAGTTTATAGTAAACATGCAGCAAGTGTCTGAAGAGAAAATTGAGACAACAGAAAATTAAATAACTAAAATTGAAAGTGAAACTGCATTACATTTTATTTTTAAATCATGAAACTAAGTTTTTACTAGATTATGTGAATTTTAAGCTAAAATTTTATTGAAGAAAGTATGCAGATATTTTTTTCAAAATAAACAAAAAAGGCTTCTTGATTGTTTTAGATTAGAATATTATAAAATTTTGTGATATAAAATTTTACATACCTTAACCATAAAGAAATAAAATTATAAAAACATAATGAAACTGCCATAATTTTTAGACTTTTAAATTAAATTTTTATGAAATTTAAAAATATATGCAGAGTAAATTGATTAATTCAATTCTTTTAAAATAAAATACCAGATACATTCTTTTACCTATGGATAAATTGTTTTTTATTTTATATATATTGACACAGAAAGAAGTTTTAGTATTATATAATAAATAGATGATACTAGAATTTTGCCAGTCTTTTATTAAATTAATATTAGAACTGATTAAATTTTAGAATTTTCAGAAAGAGTTGGAACGGGGGGATATTAGACATATCTTCCTTCTAAATCAGCGTGTTCAGTCTTTTTACTCCTTGTTTTAACCTTGAAGCAGTATTCATTCCATAAAGGAACCCCTTTATTGTTTTAATAACAAAAAATATTATTACAAAAAGGTGGAAGAGGGTAACATGATGTTAATTTCGATTTTTGTATAAGAAATACCTTTAAAATATTACACAATTACCCCACTTGTATCTTAATGTATCGAACATGCAAACTTAGATTCCAAGTACCTCGTATTGCTAGTAAGCATACAGATGAGCTGAAAGCTACTGTCAATAATTTTGTAACACAAGATCTTATAAATCTGTGAGTTATGCAATGTCATTATTAAAGTGCATCCTAGTGATTATTGCTATATTTTAAATTAATTATAATTTGTTTAAAGAAAATTATATTTTCTTTATTATTGTTATGGTATTTTTTCCGTGCATACCGTACAATTTTTTCCTAAATGTGCTTTACAAATTTAGATGTGTGATACGTAATTATTTGGTGTTTGATTTGCTTCTGTTTATATGGGCATTGATCACTACATAAAATCATTGGGCGGAAATTTTGTATTTAAATTTACAAAACATTAAGTAATACATTGTGAATACATTAAGAGACGCATATATTTAGCAATACATTAAGCAATACATTGTGCAATTTTAGCACTAACTGTTCGAGTGCAATAGAATAAAATCTATTTGAAATACTTTTCCACATTTTTATTTTTAAATGAGGTTTTAAAAAATAAGAAGCACGTGTTACACAAGAGCGCAGCATCAAGGGAAAAAAAAACGTAATTTGAAACAACTATTTATAATTTTGTTTTTGTTTTCATAGATCTCTTAATAATATCTTGGGGAAACCGTGGGTTATGTGGAACCTACGTTGGGATAGGCTGTTCTAGATAAAGATGTCTGGTTGTGCCATTACTCCAAAATAATACAAATAAATAACTGAACAAATACATTTTATTAAAAATTAAACTAATGGTGATTAACTAATGATTATATCAAAATAAGAGGCAAAAATCTTCTTTCTGTGTCAGTAAATATTTTGTCTGAATTCTAAGTAAGATGATGTTTAAAATAATTTTACCAATTTAAAATAATTCAAATTAAATACCTCTGATAATCTACTGCCAAATATTATCAAGTAATTATTTACAGTTGTTGGATGTTTTATTATCTAATAATAAAAATAAACTAATATCTTTGAAGTATCATGTACAGATTAAAATAAATCAAAATCTCATGTAAGTACAGTGCCATACTATGCAATTTTGTAGGTGTCAACATTAGATGTGCAAGATTGATATATGCTTATGTTGTGACTTATTTAATCATTAAAAATATTCTAAGTATAAAAGTAAGGGAATATAAACCAAAGTTTAAAAAAGTTTTATTATATAACGTTATTTAAAATATAATAATAAAAATTTTGTATGAATGCTTATTTTTATAAACTTATTTAGAATTTAAATTTTATATTCAAATATTTTGGCAGATTTTGCCATTATGTTATGATATTTTTAATTATTTATATTTCAAAATATTTATTTCAGGAAAAACCTGAGCATTTAAATCTGTGTATTTTTAGTTAAGTTTATGATTTCTAATTGTTTTCTTAATGTGTTTGATGTCTACTGCGTTTATGTAACTTAACATTGTTATATTGCATTGTATCATTATATAAAATCTTTAAGAATAATTAATTTTGTTGTAAACGTTTGAATGCCAAAAAATATAATCTTCTATTAATTAAGCTGTGTTTCAAACAACAGTGTAATAAATGTGTCATAGATTAAAAGTCCACATTAAATATGTTAACAAGAAGATTTATTTTATAATATTTTTCATTTATTTTTTTAAATAATAGGTTTAAATAAATACATTAGAAGGTGTAAATAGCTAAAATAGTTAGGTACATGTATAAAATGCACATTTACCATCTATGTTAATTTCAAATTCTATGAAGCTAAACTTTTGCATTTAATAGTTTTTGTTTTAATTAAAAAGGATATTATTTCTGTAGAAATTTGAAACTGATTATCTAAGTTTATTAATAGTGTTCCAAAATGCAAAAGATACTTAAATATAACATTTCTACAGATAATAATAACAGGCATTTTTTTTAAATAAAAATTATTAATTGAAATATCAAAAACCTTTTTTGCTTGAAAATTATAAAGCGAAATATTGTTTATGGTTTTTCTCTCCTAATTTTAGATATTGACTTCGACTGAACGTATTTTGCTAAATCTTAACATATCAGTATCCTTACATAGATACAATTTATTTATTAATTATTTGCTCATAACATCAATTACAAAATTTGTTTCTTTTGAGGGATTTTGAGTAACAATATTGATTTTGAATGAGGTCTAAGGTATGAATTATTGAAAATAATTTGAGAGTAAAATTAAGTAAGAAGGTTTTTTTTTTGCTGTTCACAGCGTCTCGAAAGATCTTGACACATTTTAGAAATTACTAGAAAAATAAGAACGTGAATAGGAACCTGGAACTCATAGATTAATTAGCATAACATAGACATTAAAGTTTTTAAAGGAAGACAATAAATTTCAATAATTGCATTCATTGTATTAATTACATTCATTCGTTTTTCAATTTCATACCATATACCTTCCAAAATGGCTTCCGTAACGCATGGAATTGTATCAGTTATGTGTTTTGTATTCTTCTTTTTCCTTTGATAGGTAAACTTTAACAAATCCTCAAAGTGAAAAAACAAAATCAATAGGTGTAATATCCGGAGATTTCAGAGGCCATATGGTTGGATCATCTGAACCTACCCACTTGCTAGAAATTCTTGATTAACAATTTTTCAAACAATATCACCTTAAGGCGATTCTTAAAGAAAAAAAATTCTCAACAACGCAAAACTTTCCGTACATTCACGAGTTCATTTTTATATGTAAAAGCATGAAATTGGCAAGTATGACTTTTAAATTCATTTTTGAATCGAATAACGTTTTTTTTTTTCGATAAATGTGTCACGTCTTGAGTTATAATCGATTGCTGCCTCATGTTGACTTTCTTGGGCAGTCGCGTCCCGAAAATCGGCTTAAAACGCCAACTTCGGCAGCATTTAAAAAAAAAAGATGCCTTTTAAAGAAGAACGGTAAACGCTATTCAATTTCTTAGTTTCTGAATTAGAACACCTGAGAATTTTGTCATTTATGAATACAAATGATTTCGTGAAGGTGTTAGAAATCTGAGAGTTTGTGGATTAGAAGTATCGCCTTAATGCCACAATGCTCATTTTTGTTTCATGATAATTTTTAGATACAAATGTAAAAATTAAATATCAATTGTATCTTTTCGTTGTAACCAAAGGTGCATATATTGAAATTTATTGTCCTTACCAAAAAATTTTTTAATATTATATATCATCTAACAAACCTGTAAGTTTCAAGTTCTTATCTTACGTACTTATTTTGAAATTAACATTAAACCTACTGCAGCGGTGTCATTTGACACATTTGTTAGATTGTCAAACTTCTACGATGTTTGTCATCACTATTTTAGAATAGAAACCTTTGCTGAATTTAATCTACAGATATAATCGTAGGTTTCTGTGATAAAAAGAGGCAAAGATTATTTTTCAAAATTAATGGTGACAAACCATCTTAGAAGTTTAGAGTTATGTCCATGATCTACTTACTACCATGGTTCAGCCGATAGTTTTAATACTAATTTCTGAAATGTGTCGAGGTTTTTCGAGTATCTCTGTATATATTAAACTTTGTCTGTTGAAAAAAAAAATTAAATTGGCATCAGAAAATCATTGCGAAATAAATGTTCAGTGATTGTGCTTTTAATGTATGATGGTTTATTACACTGGGAATGTCTTAATGAATCAATAGAAAAACTGAAAATTTCAAAATGTGTAGAAAGGCAATGGCCTGTGATCACCAGGAAGCAATGTGTCCACCGGCCACTAGTCAGGCTGGCCATATACCAGTGGCCCAGCCCCTTTTTTTGTGTCACTTATATGTGTCTGTGTCGTTCATTCTTTGTGCATTTTTTTTTTCAGAAATACATGTCAATGTAAAAAATACGAAAAGTAATAGCAAATGTAAAGAACAATTGAGAGAGTGAATGTATGTGATGTTTATAGTATATTACATTTTTTCACCCTTTATACTGTGTTTTGTCATTTGGCCGGACATTTGGCTGCTTCCTGTTTTTTGTTTTCTTTCTTATGCTAAATAAAATCATTCTTTTGATTCTGGAATTGACTCCTTATTTTTATAAAATATATTGAAAATTTGATATAGGGGCCAAATTCTCATAAGTGTGATTTTTGGCTGCTGATATCTGATTTTTAAAAGTCTCATATTATGCTGAATTGGAATTTTTGATAACCACTGATATATTACAGAATAGTTATTAGTAGTTGGGCACAAACTTTATTGAAAAGTAAATATGATATGACAGTTTTTATCAGACAAAACACAAATTTTAAGAGACAGTAGTGACATTTTTTGAAATTTTGTCTACTTTACTTAAAAAAAAAAAAAAAAAACATTTTTGAAAAAACATTTTTGGAATGTTGTATACATTATTTTCAAAGACATATCAAACCTGCGATTAAATGGCTAGATATTGGTTAATCTATAACTATCAATATTTAAATTAACAATGGGAGCATCGGTTATGGTTAATAAAGGTATGCTTAGCTTTTCCCATTCTTATCAATCCCGAAAATCTTCTTTATGAACAAACAGCAAGCAGTGGCGACTTTTTAAGAACAACATGTGCTCCCCTACTGGGAACAATACTGAAAATGACTGCACACTGCCATCTGGGAGAAATGCGAGGAAATTCCTACACTGGGACAGTTTGTGACCAAAAAAGTGAAGGACACAGCTTAAAAAACCCAACCAATATAAATATTACACATTTCACTCGCATAAAATTTTTATTATTATGCTCTGGGGATTTATATTTGTAATAAATGCATTGGTTTTTCTTATTTTTTTTTTTTTAATAATTATTGTTTATGGATGGTTTTAATGATCAAATTATGGATTGGGATAGCAGACAGTTATGACATTTGCCATATTTAAATTCCCTTTTAAAGATTAAAAAGAAGCAGATTTTCTCAGTAGAAGTAACATAATATTGTAGAATAATCACAGAGAAACCTTTTAACACTAAATGAGAATTTATATCGAAAATCAGACTTATGAGATTTTCGCCCATATGAATATTTTTCTAAAATAAAGAGCATATATTTAATTGTGGTGAAACCCAGTGCCCTCACAAGTAATGTTGCCAGGTCCACTTGTCACAATAAACGGGACAGGAAGACAAAAAAAAAAAAAAGCGGGACAGCATTTTTTAAATTGGGACATAAAAATATAGTAAATCCTGTGGAAACAGAAGATATCTAACAAAATCCTATGTGAAACTTAAATAATTCATGGTCCCCACGGAAAAAACCCCCATAAAAATATACCTGGTAAGACAAAAACCTGTCTAAAACGGAATCGATTTGCTGTCGACTTTTCGTCTTAGTTGGTTTTACTGTACTAAATAAACACAATCTTATACGGTGAAAGCGGAATCCAGTTTTGGAGAAATTTCCGATTTAGCAAATATTATAATATATTCCTTCCACAGGGAATATAAAATTCTTAAGTTTAATACAATATTCCGTTAAAAACAGGTTCCGTTTCCACAGGTTTTAACTAACAAAGTCATTAAAACCTGTAAAAACGAAATAGCTAGGGACCGTTAAAATATTTCATTTTAGGAGGTAGATCTGTACCTTTCTGCGGAATCATAAAAATCTTTCCGTTATAGACAGGTTTTGTTTTTACAGGTTTTACTGCATTAAATTCCATTCGATGCAAACAAACGAATAGCATGATACTAAAAGAAATTTAAAAGAATTTATGCATCATGAAAAATAGGGAATTTTTGTGTCCTGCGAGACGGGTCTTGAAACCCCTGAAAAACGGGACGTCCGGCATAAATCGGGACACCTGACAATACTATTCGTAAGGGTAGGATAGGTTGCAAAGCCTCTTTCCCCAATGTTTTTAAATTCTTGCAGATTTGGCAAAATCACAACTTTGTTTGTAAACTTGTTAAACATTTACCTCATATATATATATATATATATACACAAGGAAAATTTGATTTAAATTTAAATAGTAGAAAATGTACTAGTATATCACAGGAAAATATTATGTTAAATTCGCATGTAACGAAAAATGCGTTAAGATATCTTTATTTGGATTGCGATCATGATGATGTAAACAATGATTTTAGTAATGTCAATAGCCGCGATCATTGAAGAATCAAATCGCTATAATTTGGTTCTCAAAAAAACGCGCGAAATACATTCGAAAGCGTGTCTCGAAGAAAAATAAAATAGGCTTATGATTAAAAGAATATTTTAAAAATCGAATGAATTGTGACGGGAAAAAAATTACGGGCGTCAGAATCAAAGGAATTTTGCAAAGGGAAAATGAAAAAAAAAAAGTATTTTACGATCAGAGATAGTAATTTAAATAAGGAAAAAATTAGAAATATAAAAAATATGTTATATATAGAGAGAGTATTTCGTAAAATGTATACACAATTTATTCGCTAACGTATATGTAACGTCCTTCTTTTCCTGTCTGTTTTTAAAGTAATGGCTGAAACCAGACTAAGCTTTGAGTAAAGAAAATTTATCTACGTTCAAAGACGTAGCTTTAACCGTAATGGAAGTTCAAAAACATATATTTGAAGTACAGAGATTGTCTAGGAGAAAGAAAACACCAGCAGACCCCTCTATAATATAGCAACTTTGCTCTACGCGACTTACAATCTCTAGAATTACAGATAAGTTTGAGGCAGACGGAGCATGTAACTATTCAACAAGCAACATTCGAGAAGACCAACATCAAGACCCACAAAAGAAGAAAAGCTAGTAGAAACCAAACCTACCGTTCATTATGTTCGTAATGAATAATTATATTTCTCGTTCATTACGTACGTAAACCTAAAACGCTTATTATTTTAATTCCACTTCACAATTTGAAATGAAGTATTTGTTAATAATAATAATAAAAAATACGTTACAACCATTTAAATTGTGCATACATTTTTTTAATCACCTCACTTTCAGGTTAAACAAGGTGTTCTTAAACTTAATTTTGGGCTCCTGATCTTTTCTCTTTTCTAATGAAAGCCAATGACACTCTACTCTACAACCACTGACCTCTTGCATGAATTAATAAACTTGATTCTACACTAGATTTTTGCTTGTGATACTACTCTGAAATTGAAATTTGAGGTACAATATACATATCCCCAACAAGTATCATAGTTACGCCGAAGTTCGTTTACTGAAAAAACCTCTATAACTTTTACCTTAACACACGCAAATAAGCCATATGCGGTAGGAATTTTTAAAATATTCAATAACTCTAATACGTTAAAATATTATGTGACATTTTTGCTTTTCATATCATTTACTACATACATTACAATAAAGAAAACGTACAATTTAATTAAATGTCACATAAAATGAACAATGAGCTAATTTTTTTTTTATGAAAGTCTATGGACTTTCTCAAATCTCCTGCGGTAAAGTCCAGCATCGGATCAGGTCGGTCGGGTTGGTGCTAATATTTTTGGGTTGAGGTGACTTTAAACGTTTCGGGTTGAGTTTTGATTCTTACGGGTCGTGTTCGGCTTAACCCGATATTTCAAAAGAAAGTCCTGAATATTTTTAAATGAAAAAAACAACAACTATATATTTGAATATTAATGAGTGTACATGTGTCCCATTTTTATATAAAATAAATATTAGAGATATAAACTGTAGATTACTTTTCCATAATTGTGTTAAAATGTGGATTTCTTTCACTTCGGTTTCGGATTGACGAATTTTTTTTCTTTCGGGTTTCGGGTTGATTTTAAGCAGAATGTTCGGGTCGGGTAGAACCCGAACCGTGCAGGACTCTAAACAGGGGACTACAGTTTAAGAGTCCCTGTGTTAAACGCATAACAGTTGGCTAACACTGATAATTGAGATGTCAATTTTAAAGTCCATCCTCTCAATAATAAATCATAGGGATCTCACTGGCGAAACTTAAATCGGGCACACATAAGTTGGATACCTCCCAAGTTGGATTCCTTTTCTGGGAACGGATTGTATCCATAAGATTAATATTTTGTCTCTATAAATCAAACTCTCTAAGTTGGACTCCTCTGCAACTTCCCCTTTAAGGAGTAACACACCATTTTGACGTTCAAGATTTTGAATTTTCTTTTGTCGCTTAAAGTACTTTATACACTCAAAAATCAGATTCTTATTAGTTAGAAATCGATATTGAAAGTGAAAGGGCAATTTTGAGCTATAGAATTACGGTGTGTAAGGATAAAACACCACTTTGAACGGTTCAACATTTTGAATTTTCTTTTATCGCTTAAAGTACTTTTTATACACGCAAAAATCAGATTGCATTAGTTAAAGTACATTTTGTACACGCAAAAATCAGATTATATTAGAAATCGGTATCGAAAGTGAAAGGACAATTTTGAGCTATAGAAGTACGGTGTGTAGGGATAAAACACCACTTTGTTAAAGTACATTTTGTACATGCGAAAATCAGATTGTATTAGTTAGAAATCGATATCGAAAGTGAAAGGGCAATTTTGAGCTATAGAAATACGGTGTATAAGTTTGAACAGTTCAACTTGTCACTTCAGTTTGAACAGTTCAACATTTTGAATTTTCTTTTGTCGCTTAAAGTACTTTTTATACGCGCAAAAATCAGATTGTATTAGTTAAAGTACATTTTGTACACGCGAAAATCAAATTGTATTAGAAATCGATATCGAAAGTGAAAGGACAATTTTCAGCTATAGAAGTACGGTGTGTAGGGATAAAACACCACTTTGAACGGTTCAACATTTTGAATTTTCTTTTGTCGCTTAAAGTACTTTTTATACACGCAAAAATCAGATTGTATTAGTTAAAGTACATTTTGTACACGCGAAAATCAGATTGTATTAGAAATCGTTATCGAAAATGAAAGGACAATTTTGAGCTATAGAACTACGGTGTGTAGGGATAAAACACCACTTTGAACGGTTCAACATTTTGAATTTTCTTTTGTCGCTTAAAGTACTTTTTATACACGCAAAAATCAGATTGTATTAGTTAGATATCAATACCGAACGTGAAAGGGCAATTTTGAGCTATAGAAATCAGATTGTATTGTTTAGAAGTCGATATCGAAAGTGAAAATGCAATTTTGAGCTATAAAAGTACAGTGTGTCATAGCTAGTAAACAGAAACGAATACTTTAAATATTTTTTTTAGGACATTATTTTCAAAATCAGTGGACACTCCTCCTCTGTCAATTTTCAATCAACAAATTTGATCTTTTTGAAATCCAACTGTCACATATTTTTCATGTATAAAATATGTAGAATTTTTTTTCAAAATATTCATATCATGCTTTCTTTGTAACTATTGAAATTTTTGGTTGAAAATTTACACGTAACTTTGAAGTGATGCCATTTCACTAAAAAAGCATATTTTCTTAAAACGACTACGTATTTCACGAGCTTTTGGACTAAATAAACAATTAAATTTTCTTTTTTGTTCTATGTTAATCTACGACGAGTTATCGTATCCACCGCTTGATCCTCTTTTTTTCGAAGCGCTCCCGCCTATCAACTGTCAAGCTGCCGTTTTTTAACATATTAACTAAAAAAAAAAAAAAAAAAAAAACTACTTTAATATATATATATATATATATATATATATATATATAATAATTTTACTGTAATTGGATTTTTATAAACAATTTACATTTCCAAAAAAAAAAAAAAAAAAAAAAAAAAAAACGAGAATTTAGAAATTTTAGGGTGACAAAGTGGAGTTACCCTTTAAAAACATAGAACTGACTTATCAATATTCGATATCAATTATCGATATTCAGTTAACAGTTTCACCGCAAATGTTGGCATGAAGGATCAGGGGGACATTAGTATCACATTGGATACCATTAAATGTTTGCCACACACACACACACACACAAAGAACCTAGTTACAGCAATGTAATTAATATTGTGCCAAATCACGCTAGATAATACATGCCAGTTGATTATGCACCTGATAATAGAGCTTTTCTTCATACCTGTATAAATAAACTTAAGTATAACTATATTTAGTATATCGGGTGCGTCATAAAAATCATTAAAACTTTAAAAATTCATTAAAAGACAAGAACTGATACTAAAAAATTGCGGTTTGCAAGATTGGGATTAGAGAAAGATCGGATTTTATTGAAAAACAAAAAAAAAATTTGTGGTTCAAAAAATTACCGATAGATGGCACTGGCATACATAATATGAAGCAGATGTATGCAAATTACGTTATAAAGACCTGTTTTATCGAAGCGTCTGACAAGCTTTTGGTATCCCATCACATGAAACGGGCTTTTTTCTCGTCTTGAGTTCTTTTGACGTGCGGAATTTCGCAATGCGCCGGTTGCTGATTCCCCATTCTTGTGAAAGAGCTTAACCAACAACTCTTGATCTGGTAACGATAGCATACTACTGTCACCAAAAGAAGAATTTATGTGCATCGAGGTATTTTATTGGCAGCCTGATTTGCACAAATGTACTTCATATTATACATGCCAGTGACGTCTATCGGTAAATTTTTGAACCCGATTTCCCTCTAATCCCATTCATGGCAACCGCAAATTTTTAGCATAATTTGTTCCTTTTTAACGAATTTTTAAAGTTTTCACGAATTTATGACGCAACTAAAATTATCCTCCAAAAGTTAACTAACTAACATTGGAAGTACAATCAAAACCGGTTCAGTAGAATTTAAGTTCATAACGAACACACCAGACAGACGTTGCATTTTATATACACTGAATGGCCAAAAAAATTCAGTTATAATAAGAACCTGTTTGACCTCATATTTTACCGTGAAGGTCTGATCACTAGAGCAATTAGATACCAAAAATTGATTGGATAAGAAAAATAATAATTGAGATCAGGGCTTTACAAATTTGATAAAATCCGGTAGCCAAAAAAAAAATTCTAGTTGCCGGTAAAAAATATTTACTACAAATAAAGTACTTATAATCCTAAATATGCTATTATTCTTTAAAATGGATGTGATCGATTAATCAGTTTACATTCTGAAAAAAAAAAATCTGGTTTGAAACGTACAAAAAAAAAAAAAAAAAAAAAACTTTAGCATATTTTTTTAGCATTGTATCCAATTTTAGACAACACAAAGGTTGAATTGACATAACTTCTTACTGCTTTATTGAAGTATCTCCCTCCCCTAATTTCTAATCACGTGACATGCTAGCAGGCTAGAGTAGAAAAGAATGTCTTTTTGTGTGCATGAGATGGAAAATGCCTTTTAAACTTGGTTCTTCTATTAAAAGTACAAGAGAAAAGGAAGATCTCTGCTTGCCTCACGCAAGTAAATCTGGGGAGAGAAAAAAAAGTCCGTTTGCTCCTTTACTTAGGTCAGTTTTTGTACAAAAATATAAACCGCCAGATGAAATAACTTAGTCGCCAGATTGAAATACTTGGTCTCCAGCCCTGTTTGTGCCACACCATAAAAAAAAAAAAAAAAAAAAAAAAAAAAAAATTGCTCGAAATGATCTGTAGTTGTATCACATGACTATGTGGCTGTTGTACAACATTTGTGTAAGAATAGCACGTATATTCATGGAAATATAAAAGTTTCTTTAAAAATTTCAAGAAATTTCTCCTGTTCTTACTTTCTTCTATCTATAATAGAAGAAAGTATTGTAATCGAAAATTTTTTCGACTTCCTGTTTTCGACCGATTTACACGTTTTAGATGTCAGACATTCCGAAAAATATGTTTTACAAAATGTCTGTCTGTCCGTGTGTGTGTCCTTTCGTATCATCGAAAAGTGTATAAAGTTATGCATAGAATTGAATCAAACTTCATTTATAGGTTTTTGGCTATGGCCAACGGGTACCACTCGATTTTGAGGATGTTCCGCCGGAGGGTGGCACTGTGATAGCGATTTTTGTTCCATTTTCGTTATTGTATCATTGAAAAGTGTATGAAGTTATGCATAGAATTGATCCAAATTTTATGTATATGTTTTTGACTATGACCTGCAGGTCTCAGTTAAATTTGGGGATATTCCGCCGGAACAGGACATTGTGATAGCCACTTAAAAATTTCAAATTCAAAAAGATGTACAAAAAATTAGAAATCCTAAACATTTTTTCACGTTAAGTGTTCGGCCATGATCCAAGGATTCTGGTGAAATTTTTGTTTTGCCTCTATCTTCAAAAATTACTATGAGATATAGCAGTTTGAAATTTTAGGGTGGCTGACATTTTGAAAAAAGAAAATTTTTCAATATTCCTCCATAAAAGTGTTTATTTCATAAGTTTTAGTGAGCATACTTTCTGGCAAATTTTCTCTCATTGTTGTAACCATCGTTCCAACATTATATGCTTAACATTAATATATTCATATTTGCCAGCGTCAAATTCTCCCCAATCTTGGCAACATTTGGAAAGACAGGGACAAAATTACATCCATGATTAGACAAAATAACACTGTTTACGGACGTGGGGGTGGGGGGTAGCCCCTCCTTCGGGTACGCCTTTGTG
Organism: Maratus michaelseni; assembly: GCA_963931845.1. Lineage (NCBI taxonomy): Eukaryota > Metazoa > Arthropoda > Arachnida > Araneae > Salticidae > Maratus > Maratus michaelseni. The sequence goes on from OZ007590.1 coordinate 324,254,906, forward strand.
GAAGATTAAATTATTTCAAGTTCAGGAAAGTAATCAGAAAGAAGGAATAGCATTATTGCACTGTTAATTTATCGTTTTAACTAGCGTTTAACGCGAATCATGTTTTTGATACGGAAAAATTAAATATATATATCTCAGATATGATGTGCATCATTCTATTTTAACAACAACAACAATAACAACAAAAAACTGTTGAAATTCTGACTCTTCTAACTCTTTTTCTCTTGATTCTAAATTATCACATTCACTCAAGTATATTTCACCCACTTAGTAAAATTTAAAGTTTAAAGTTTAAAAAATTTCAAATTTCAAATTTAATTTAAATTTATAGTTTCTACAATACTTACTTTTCTCTCATAGGAATCTATTTCTATAAATATCCATCGACACCGGAAGTCAAAAGCCTACATTTTCTCATAATGCACAATATATATGGAACATAAAAGTATAATTATTTTATTTACTAATTCTACACTCGTACAATTTTACCACAATATCTACGAGTTGTTCAGTGATGTAATAAAATATATGTAGTGAGCACCTGACCAAGCAAAAGAGAGATATAGAGCTTAGTATTTATTTCCCTCCCCCTCCTATACTGTCAACAAAAAATTAAACATTTCCTAAGCCTTATAAAATAGATATGAATTTAAAAAACGTATTTAGATAAATAATTATAGTGTTTTTAATCTAACCCGACTATCAAAATACAAAATATTCATTATAATCTGTAGCAAAGTCATAGATTTAAAACAGCAGCTTTACGAAAATTGAATACCAAGTTTGGGGGTCCACAAACTCAAGGGATCGCAGTCCACGGTCCAGTTTACCCATGTTTTAATCAGGCTCTGTATATAGTTTAACATGGCTGTCTGAAATATTCTGTGTATACTGTAGTATATAGTTGTGTAACCAAATTTTTAGGTTTAAAAAGTTTGGGAAAAAAAGGGTACATTATTCATGAGTAAATAAGGTACTTGCAAAAGTTTAGTGCTGCCATCTCTTTTACAATTAGCAAAACAATAAAAAAAGTTACGTTGTGTTACTACTACATTTTGGTGCTGCCATCTATTGATTAAATAAGAAACGCTCTAAAATAATGGGGATGATAGTATCTTCTAACTAATTTTGAAAGAAATATTTACTTTAAGAAGAAATCAAAAACTTATTAGACTCGCAATACAAGATATAATTGAATTTTAGCATGTTTCTCAAATTATTTCTTCAATGAAGGAAGAAATGTGTACACACAACTGAACTCAATATAATTGAAACATTTATAATGTCATTTGTAGGGTGAATTTTAATACTTTTTTCTGAATGTAAATTTAATATTGAATAATAGAAAAATAGTTCAATCTTCGATTAATATAAATCCGTACATATTGTACGGAAATCATTTATTTGCAGCTTAATTCATATATATCTCATAATTGAATTCCATTTTTTCTAATTCGACTAACACTTTTATTGATAGCAGGGCTTTACAAATTTTTAAAAATCTGCTAGCCAGGTGTAAATTATAGTCGCCAGTAAAAAAATTTAACACTCTACCCCCATTGATTTTCAAAAAGCACAAAAGTTTTCTATGAATTAGGTGAGAAAAAACAATAACAAACATAGTTTAGAATTATTAGTTACATAGTTTAGAATAGTACATAATTTTGAAAGATAAGTTTTCTAAGGGAACTTATCAAAATTATATATCTCTTGGGGGAAAAAAAGGGAGGGAAATATTGTAAATTCGGAATTAATTAGCATGTTCGGGAAATGCTGATTGTCGAATGCTTCAAATGCCCGAATAATTGAGTGCTACAAAATCTATATCAGATGAGAGGTGAGAAGGAAAACGGATAAAATAGTGAAGCAGGAAATTTTGCCAATTTAGCCTATCGAATTCAGTCAAACACTAATGATTTTATTATTTTAAAATTTCCATTTAATGAACTCTCTTAGTTTTGCCAAATTAAAAATAAAATTTTAATCTTTTTATGTTTGAATATAATTTCCGGTTTATTTCTTAACATTTATTATCTTTTCAGCATCTATAATGAGACAACTTGTAAGAAATTTAATTAAACATTGTAATGTTCACAAACTCGAGAGCTATTAACAGGTAGTATGCATTGCTAAAAAGAAAAGAAAAACATTTTCCCTCGCTGGGATTACATAATCGGGATTAGCAGCTTGCCGAGGTTTATTTTGATCCAACGATTTACGATAAGAATTTAAGAATAAAAAAATAAAAAAAATACCTCACCCTTCTGAATTGCAATCAATGATTTTTTTATTTACATTTACTGCAGATAATAATCCAAACAATGCAATTATAAAATATTCTTTAGTAACAACCCAGTATCAGACACTTTGTCTCCAAAACAGAGAGAGTGACGCCGAACTATTGTCCAACGTGGGACACGCCTAGCGTCCACACAGACGCTAGGTGTCAAGCATTTTCAGCGGGGGAAGAAATATTTAAAAAATACATATTATTTGTATTAAAATGACTTATTTTTGAAATTTTAATTAAGTTTTATAGATTTACTTCAAAAGAATTATTTATAATCATTTATATGTTATTATTCTTTAAAATGAATGTGATAGATAACTCAGTTTTAATTCTGAACACAAAAATCTGATTTGAAACTTATAAAGAAAAAACATAAGCCTTTTTTATCATTGCATCAAATTTTTAGATGCCACATAGGATGGATTGACAATATTTCTCATTGAAACTTCCCCCCTCTCTCCACATTGTAATCACGTGACATGCTAGCTGACTAGAGTGGAAAAGAATGGTGTTTTATGTGCATGACATGGAAGAGAAGAGAGAGATGTCTGCTTGCTGACCGTACGAGTAGGGGTGTTGGAGAGACAATTGTGGTCATTTCTTAGTTAATTTTTGTAAAGAAAAAAAAATAAGTAAAAAAAATAGTTGGTCGTCACTGGCGACCTGCCGACCGCATTTGTCAAGCCCTGATTGATAGATACAGCGAATAGAGATGGTGGTGGTGTAATTATGACGACCGATTATCTGCTCGAGGGATATAGGCCCGTGGGTGGTCTTTCTAACAACTAGAGATGGTATTTCTTGATGAAAAAGGTAAAAATAAAAATAAAAATCGAAAGCAAAAGAATAAGAAAAAGGAGGGTGTGTTCAAATAATATTCTAAAAAAAAGAAAAAGAAAAAGAGAGAAATAAAATATTTTAATCAGGAAAATTATTAGCTGTTTTATTATATTCAGCTAGAAATATTGTTATTGCACGCTTCTTAATTTAATTTGTAATTGTTCGAAAATCATGTTATAGAATTTATTAATTTTTTTCCTCCCAATTCAATCCTCCCCTATCACTGTTGATGGCAATTGTTGATGTCGAATTACCAGTGTGGATTATGGAAAGAGACATTAGATACTAATGAGTTAATGAAACTTTAGGCGCTTCTCGGAACAACTCGTTTTAGAGTAGATTAGTCCACGTTACATACAATGTCACTTACCAAATTGCTCTGTTTTTCTACCACTTTTCATAATGTCATATCATTTCACATTACCAATGTAATTCTGTTGAAAATTCGATTCAAATATCCTAATCTTTGTAGCAGTTATAGAAAAAAAAAATCGGGGTTCGGATTCGCTTGAGACACCCTGTATTTTTGGCTGAATAAATAGATTACGACCCTAGTTTCCCCTACAAAAATTCTTTGTTGTACTGTGCTTTACATCCTTGTAAATTATTGAACAGTTATTCTGAATCAAACTGTATAAATTCAGATACTCCAAATCCATTTCCAAATACCGTATAGTAATTTAATTCTAATTCCAAATACCGTATACTAGTCTAGTCTAATTCCATTTTCAAATACTGTATAGTAATTCAGTGATATTTACAAATACCATATAATGGTCAAATTCCACTTCCAAATACCGTATAGTAATTTAATTCCATTTCCAAATACCGCATACTAGTCTAATTCTATTTCCAAATACTGTATACAATTAAATTCTAGTTACTAATACCATATAATGGTCTAATTCCACTTCCAATTACCGTATAGTAATTTAATTCTATTTCCAAATACCGTATAATAGTCTAATTCCATTTCCAAATGCCGTATACTAGTCTTCTTCTATTTCCAAATACCGTATATGAGTCTAATTCCAGTTCCAAATACCGTTTACTAGTCTTATTCTATTTACAGATACCGTATACTAGTCTAATTCTGTTTACAACTATTGTTATGCTTGTCTAATTCCATTTCCAAATACCGCATACAGTGTGCCACAAAAAGATTGAAACGCGCTTCGATTTTTAACCTGTTGGAGAAACGTAGACAATATAAACTGCAAAAGCATTCAAAATAAGGGAAGGATTAAGATTAGGTGGATAAAATAGTCCGGCCATTATTTTTCAATATGTTATATTTTAAAATTTTAAACGGTTAATTACTCCTACCTCAGTAGCACAGTTTCGTTTTTAAAACGTTGAAAAAACGACAACGAATTTCTTTGAAAAAACATGACTCGCTGATGTAATAAATCCGAAAATATGTCTCGTTCATTCGATTATTTTTCAACTGTAAATTTAGCTGTATTTTCAACACAGTAACAACCGTCTTGAAAACGTTGTTCAAAGTCGCAAAAGATCCACAATACTATCGTTAGTTTTACTATTTTAATGCTGTAAAAAACGTTTATAAATAGGAGTATGTCCGCAATACCGTCTTGTTAGTTTTAATATTTTTCAACCGCATTTTAATGCTTCAAAAAACGTTTTAAAATAGGTAGAAAGCAGAAAATGTCAACCTATTAATAAAAAAAATTAGCTCTCCAGTGAATTTTCTTTTCTTTTCTCCCCCCCCCCCTTTCCCTATTGCTGATAATTATAAACAGCGAAAACTTTTTGCGAAAACATCTTTGACAAATTTTGCTGCTTTAAAAAAACAGAATAATTTATTTCTATTAATCAGTTTACTATTCCTTCAAGAATATGATTTTTTTTTTTTTAAGAATATTCTTTTTTTAGCAAATAATGTGAAAAAAGTGGTGTTTATAATATATTTTGAATATTTGTAACCGTCATAATAGATGGAGATGACGTTTCTTACATAAATTATCAGACTTCAAAATAAAACAGAATACTGCTAAATTTCGTTTAATGTATAGTATATATAATTCTAGGAACTTACTTATAACGTTTTCAGTGGATATTCTTTTTTTAACCTGCTCATTATAAATATGCGAAATTTCTTTTTTTGAAGATGTTTTACAAAAACATTGCTTCCTTAGAAAAACTTGATTAATTTATTTTTATAAATCAGTTTTCTAATACAAATTTTTCAATAAACATGAAATAAAAAAAAGTATCTTTAAAAAATATTCTTTTTTTTTTTTTTTTTTTTTTTTTTCAGTAAATATTAAGTAAAAAATGAATTTAATATATATTTTAAATATTTGTTTCACTAGCCCTAATATGTGGGTTTCCAGAAATTTTCATATAGCCATGTCATAATATAAATTATATTTAGAATTGTTTTTTCATGCTCTGACAAGCATAACACTAAAAATTCCATTCTTCTACGACCAATAATCACTGAGTTATGATACTTTGAATTTTATGAAATTTCGGATCTTTCCGGCAGTAGAAACGGACAGACGATTTTTCAAGTGCCGGAAAACTCCAATATTGCATAAAATTCGAATTAACAGAACTCAGTGAAGTTTGGTCGTAGAAGAACGGAATTTTTTACTGTTTATTTGTCAGGGCATGAATAAATCTAGGTTACTTTTGGGTTATAGCGTCTCTTAAAGTTACGATCCTGCCAAAATTGCAATTACGAATTCGCCAAGATCACCTCAAAACTTATATATGCATCATACATACGCATATTTATACTCCAAATGCTCATATATGTGTCATATACGTCATTATATACATATTATTCATATATATCATTCGTATATCATATATATACTGGAACCATATGGGTTCCAAAATGTTTTGTACATCATATATTATTATAATGTCATATATGCTTTATAATTTGGTGATACATCTTGGTCGCTTGGCGATACATCCTCGAAGGCCGCTATAACCCAACAGTACCGAAATATTTTCTAAATATAGCTTATAGGTCCCAGAATTGTATAAAAATGCAAAAAGTGTAACTTTTTGAAAATATTGGCAAGACTATTTGATCCACGTAAATCTTAATTCCTACTATATTTTGAGCGCATTTACAATTAACATTGCCTACGTATCGCCAACAGGTAAAAAAAAAGTAAAGCATGTTTCAACCTTTTTAGGATATCCTGTATACTCGCGTATAAATCGAAAAATTTAGGCAAGAAAAACAAGCTACAAATGGGGGGGGGGGGGGGGGGGGAAGGGGAGGGAGGCGCTCAACTTATACACGAGAAAAAAAAATCGCATATTTAAAATGCTTACGCAAAAAGATTAAGTACAAATAAAAATGTTTAAGAACACTAATACGGAGATATTACGTACAATATAGCAAAGATATTGAGATAATACACGATTTAAGTACTTCAATTTTACCCTTTGAAGAAAATGGTATTCGCCTTCAGAAGTGATTTTTTTTTTTTTTTTTTTTTTTTTGGGCGAAATACGAGGGGTAGTACTTAAGTTTTAGAAAGTTATACAATAAATAATTTTTTACCAAGAATATACGTCTTATTGCTTCTCAAAATACTGTCCTGCAGCATCGATACATTTCTGCATTCGAATAAACTAATCATCAAAACATTCATGCCACTGTGAAAGTGGCATAGCAGAAACATGACATTTGTAAGCTTCGACGGCGTTTTCCGAGTTGTTAAAATGTTGACAACGCATTTTATTTTTTATGAATGGAAATAAAGAGTAATCATTAAGTGCTAAGTCCGGTGAATACAGGAAATGAGTCATCAATAGGATTTTTTTCTCCATATAGTTAGCGAAGTAGTGTATGAGCTGGCATTGTCCTGGTGCAGAATGATGCGATGTTTTGATTTTTCCCCCCTTAGTTCTGCATCTACTTTCGGCAAACAAATTGTGGTGTACCAAAGAGCATTGACTATTTTACTATCGTCCAAAGGAACGGTTGCAATATAGCCAGATTTACCGAAAAACGCAGCAATCATTGTTTTGGAAGCACTCATTGCAAATTGTGTCGGTCTAGGGTAATCTGGAAACACCGTTGTTTTGTTTCGGGTTCATAGAAATAAATACAGATTTCGTCACACGTTACGATGTCGTACATATGTTTTGAGGCACCGGAGTTGAATTTTTTTAGATTTTCCTGGTACCATTTCACACGAGCGTCTTTTCAGCTTGAGATAAATTGTGGCGGATCCATCGGGGACACACCTTTTTCACTTTTAAATGATCATGTAAAATTGAATGCATGTCTTTGAAATGTTCAAAGATGCTTCTACTTCATCTTATGTCACATGACGATCAGAAGCGACTACTTTCCTCACAGCATCAATGTTTTCGAGAGTCACAGTACTTCTTAGTCGACGCTCCCGAACATCGATACTGAGATTTTTACGACTGCGGAATAATTCTTTAAACCAGTTGTAAATCGTTGCCTTAGATTGTGCTTCGTTACCAAACGTCGATTCCATTCTATCGCTACACTGTTTCTGTGTTAAAGGTTGTCGAAAGTCTTAAAATATCATGTCTCTGAAGTCCCTTCGACATGACTCCATAATTATTTGCCACTTCAGATTTTCAAAAAATCACAGTAAATAGAATTTCACAACGTTTTATGTACTGTAAACGCAGAGATTCGCGTAACTGTTCGAATTTTGGTGAAAATTGTCTGCGCTGAAAGCAGCTGTTTTTTCGTTGCCAGATTCTAAAAACTTAAGTACTGGCCCTCGTATTCTTTCAAAAAATGTTTGAATTCCAATATTGTGGTACCGTTCCTAACCATAAAAAAGCTTATGTCAACGAAGCTTTAGCTAAGGACTGGTTAAAGTATGTCTGTACCAAAATGCCAAGTGAAATTTTGAAAATAAATTTAGCTTTTGTTGTGAAATTAATTTGCTGCTCATTGTAGAAAAAAGAAAGCTAAAAAATTAAACTAAATCTGCTGTAATTCCCGGGGGTTTGACATTATTGCTTCAGACTTTAGGTGTGACCCTCTTCAAACTGCTGAAATGCAATATCCGAAAATATTGGGCCAACTGGGTCTCCGTAAGCGTGACATCTAAAACCAAAAGTAGAGATCTGAAGAAGCCAGGCCAGATATTGCGTGACGGATGAAAAATGCAAGGGACCGCTATACGAACATCATCAGGTCATTCAAACAATGTTGCATCAGCAACGAACTTGATGGTATTACTTCGTTGCATTACTTTTAACTGACAATGAAAGAGATTTATAGAAAATGCACATTAAACCTGTTCGAAAGATTATTATTATTATTTTTAAAAAATCAATGCCTAAATTTTTGTTTTGTTGCTGTAACAACGTTTATGAAGTAGAAGAAGTATCGAGTTCTTGATTTTTCCCACTCGAAGTAAAGATCCACTTATAGGCGAGTTTTTTTTTTCCAATTTTTATTTCTCATAGTAGAGGGGTCGACTTATATGCGAGTATATGGTAACTAGTTAATTTTTTTAAACTGCTGAACTGTATTTTCGATTAAAATGTAATAATGCATTTTTTATAATTTTGATGCTGCAGAAATTTCTCTTAAAAATTAAACTCTGTCAACTTTAATGAAATACATATTAACTTCGTATGTAAATAAAAATATTATCAATTATTTCGAATCTGATTATCGAAGTATCTGAAAATTTATGTATGTATTGATAAAACATTATGTCAGAATTGCCGATTAGGACAGTGTATTATTGTTTTAGAGTAGTTTTTATTACTTTTGGATTCTATCCTTTTTTAACAAATATAGGTGAAAAGTACTTATGATTTCAGTTTGTCTGTCTGTTTGTCACAGTATTTGCTCTAACCTTTAACGATATACTTGGATCGCCAAGGAATCGATATACGTTACTACAGTCTACTATATGTCTTACAGTATATTTCCTATAGAAAATTTTATGTGACAGATTTACCGTTTGTTTACAGGGACAAATACAATCTCATACAATATGATATATGGGCGAAAACCTTTAAAGTCCATTTTAATGAAATATGTTATTACAGTCTACCATATGTCCTACAGTATCTTTCCTATTAAAATTATATGTGTCAGATTTATCGTTTGTTTACAGGGACAAACAAAATCTCCATACAATATGATATACAGGCGAAAACTTTTAAAGTTCATTTTACTGATTTATGTTATTTCAACCATAACAAAATTTAGGTATATTACTAAGATGAACAACACCATGCTCCCTATAGAAAATGGCATGTATAATATTCATATTTCTTTTTCAGAGACAGGCAAAAGAATTTTGGATATATTACAGTCTAAGGGTGGTAATTTTTTGTACTATATTTTTAAAATGTTATACTATTCCAAGTAATGAAATTGATATACGTTATTGCGATGAACTGTAAGATGTTCTTTAAGAAAATTGTGTTCGTAGCATTTGTATAGGGACACGCAAAATTTGAATATATTAGAGTTTATTGGCGGTTCACCGTGGCCGATAGCTTAACGGTGATCTCTCAAGGTGGCATTGGCGCCATTGCATATATATATATATGTATAGTGTGGAGTTCTCGGCTCATATGCGAGTATATACGGTAACTATTTTAAATTTTGAAACTGTTGATCTGTATTTTCGATTAAAATGCTATAATATATTTTTTATAGTTTTGATGTCTCAGAAATTTCCCTTAAAAGTTAAACTATGGCAACATTAATGTAGCACACATGAGCTTCGTACGTAAATAAAAAAAGACGGCTCGGCCTACAGGCACAGGTATATTTCGAAGACCGTGGGGCGCCTGTTTGTCGGGAATTGTGGAAGAAATGACCTTTTTGCGATGATGCGGCAGTTGGAACCGCCTACTTTGAAACCTAACTTGTTTGCAGGCGGAGCCAGCAGGATTTTTTTCTTTTTTTGCTATAAGAGTTGGTCCTATAAAAAACTTGTTAGTATAAAAGTTTTAGATAATATTAAGGGGATTTATAATAAATTTAAGCGGATTTGATATCTTGTGAATTGACGAAGCTACGATTTTTTTTCTTCTAAAACTCCCCTTTTCCCCCCCTTGGGATCATTTTTAATTATATCAAATATCTGTCATACATACATTTTCGGCCCTTTTCCTAGAAGTAATAATAACTTTAAACGGATTCGATACGTATCATAATTAAGAAATTATGGGGGTTTTTCTGTTTTCACACCCCCCCTTTCCTCCCCCCCCCTGGTTCGATTTTGCCCATTAACGAACGTAACCGAGATTTTATGTCCCTTGATTTTATGCATCAGTTTGGAAGAGATTTATGCAGAATTTTTCCAGTTATCGTGGTCATAAAAAAGTGACATAGATAGATAGATAGATAGATAGATAGATAGATAGATAGATACATAAAGTTTTGAACTGGGGGTGGTTTTGGGTTCTGGGAGTCATGATCGGCGTAAATCTGCAAAAAGTTTTGAAAATTTCCAACTTAGGTGAGAATGTAATAGGTAGTATTTCTTACGAAATCTACCTGAAAAAATCTGTAACGAAGCTGTCATCTTGTTCATAGAATTTAGAAAAAAAAAATATTTAAGAGGATATGTGTAAAAAGAAGAAATTTGTAACAAGACGTATGTGTTCAAAGAGTGTGTAATAAGGATCTTTCTAGTAACCTCCTCGAAATGTCTAAAAAATATATTTATTGGTGATAGATGTGTGCTTTAATCATGTTGCGTTGAATCTTGGTGCTAAGTAGTCAGCTCATTCCGCTTCCACACAGGTCCGATGTTCGGCCCCGAATTTAGGCACGCTTCATCCCTTCTGGGTCGATAAAATTAGTATTTTTTGGAAGTTAAACACCGGGGGTTTCACAGTCGAAGGTCTGACCGGAGCATATGATATATAGCACCATGATCAAAGAAAGTGGGGATAAACGCCACAGGTCAAGATCTTTAAGGGATAACGCCAGCCCCCGAAGTTTATTTTTCATTAATCATGTTATTTATTTCAATCATAATGAAATTGTTATTGAGATTCCCTACAGAATGTTACCTATATAAAATATTGAATGAAATATTTATGGCCTTTTTTATAAGGTGATATAAAAGTATTCAGTAATAGTTGGAATGGCGTTTACAACTGTGTTATGCTTAACGGCTGAAATAAATATTAGTATGTAGTTAATGTGTTTAAAATCAATAGTTCTTATTCAGAATCTTGCAAAAAAATTTGATGTATTTCGTCTATGGGAAACATTCTTCTCGTAATATTGGAAAGTGTTTCTTAATGTATGCGATTCACTAGATTTTCTTTCTTGTTATGTCTTAAAAAGAGACAATATTACACAACATAATTATGCCTATGCACAGCAATTATGTGTAAGAACAGTTTAATTAAAATCCTTTATTAATTAACTTAGTTTTTAGACATTCATTAATTGAACTCTTTATTTGGCAACAAAAAGATCTCATTGAATAACAAATGCTTCAAAACTGCGCTGTTCCAAAAAGTAATATAAAATTTGAGATTAAGTCAAGCCTACTCAATGACAGAATTCTTTGACTGTGAATGTTGTGAATGGACGATATTTATGTAATCTTTTTCATATGCACATATTAATTTGGTGAGAAAAAAAAATCTGTAAAAGCAGATCAGTTCTTACAAGATCTAATTCTCAAGAGATTTATTACATTCCAGAGATGTGTTATTTCGTATGAGAAAATAGTACTTAGAAAAAATAAATGCCAGAAATGAAAAAAAAATAAATAATAGGAGAGAAAAGATTCGGAATCCTGCTAGTGATGAATAAAATTAAAATCCTGCAAATTATTTTTTAAATCAAGCGTTTTTTTCATCACTCTAATTTAATAGTCCAAGCAGGCGGTAATGTGTGTATATTTTTAGGGCAGTTACAACTTCGAAGGGCTGACCGATATTAAAAGACGGACAAATAAAGAATAAAACTAAATTCGTCTAAATAATTTTCATGAGATTTATTGATAAAAATTTGGTAAAGCCGAAAGAAATATATAAGTAACCTTACAAATAATACTCGGACTAAATGTTTCATCCTTTTTCTGGAAAATCGTCGATGAGAATTTTATTAGTTTGTGACTTATTCATGTTTAGACGAAGTTTCAAGAATATATTACCATTTCTGTTCTCAAACTGATAGTATTACTCGTGCTTTAGCCTCAAGAATATGTTTTGGGTAGATTTCGTAAGAAAAACTACTTATTACATTCTCCACTATGTTGGAATTTCTGAAAAATGTTTGCAGATCTACGCCCATCATGACCCCTAGAACACAAAACCACCCCCAGTTCAAAATTTTATCTATCTATCTATCTATCTATATCACTTTTTTATGGATACGATGACTTCAATAATCTCTTCCAAACTGATACATAAAATCAAGCGGCAGAAAATATAGGTCAAGTTCGTTAATGGGCAAAATCCGACCAAGGGGGTGGAAATGGGGAGGGTTTTTGAGAAAACAGAAAAAAACCCATAACGTCTTAATTATGATACATATTGAATCGGTTTAAAGTTATTATTACTTCTAGAAAAACGGACAAAAACTTATATACGGCAGATTTTTTATATAATTAAAAATGGCCTCAAGGGGCTAAAAAACTAGGTTTTAAGAAGGAAAAAAGTCATAACTTTGTCAATTTACAAGATATCAAATCCACGTAAATTTATTATAAATATTCTTAAGATTGTCTGTTACTTTTATATTGACAAGTTTCTGATAGGACCAACTCTTACAGCAAAATAAATAAATAAATAAAAACAAAAAGATGTAACGCGGACCCCCACACCCTCCAGGCACGTAGCCAGGGAGGGGGCTAAGGGGGCTGAAGCCCCCCCCCCCCCCCGAAAATTAAAAAAGATTTTGCAAAATTATCTTTAATGATAAAATTTGACAATGTTTTTGTTTTTATCTTCCGTTACATTAAACCTACGCACATTTCATTTGAAAAAATATAAAATTATCCATTTACACTTACAGTAATCCTCGTTATATTGTTCATTCGGATATAGTGTTTTTTATTGGTATATACCACTAAGAATATAAGTTCTTAAAACACAATTTTGACTATCTTTATGCACAGTAAAATTCGATATGTGTAATTCTGTATTATTAATTTGACTAAGAAAAAGTAAGTGTAATATGCATATGGCATATACGTTAACTTTAGGAATCACAATGAAAACTTAGAGTGGTCAATGTTAAAATATTTTGTAGAAAAAGGAGTCAAAATCTTTAATAGCTATCTATAATGTAAATTCGTGTGAAAATTAATTATTTTAAAGAAAGTATCTTTGAAAATTGTGTTATAACTGTAAAAAGTTTTTTACTTAAAAAAAAATAGTAGCAAGAAATATTGAAAAGGAATTTGTTCGATAAGAAAAAAAAATTGATAGGTCATCGAGAAATCGTCAAAGGCGCCATGGCGGCGTCCCCCAGGCTCTTCATTGAACAACTTAGCTTTAAATTGTTTTGTTTTTGTTTGCATATGAATATTAGAAAGAAAGTGTACTAAGAGTAGTCTGTTTGTCTGGGAAATTTTCTTTGTCTTTTGTAGAATTATCAATCTTAGGGATGGATACATCTATGTAGGGATTTTTTGGCAGTTTTTCACCGCTGCTTTTAGAGTAGATATAGGGACATTTTGAGCTGTGTGTAGGAGCATAATAAAAATTTAATTGGAAACGCCTGTCTTTTGATAGAGCATTGTTTAAGAGTGACAAAGCAATCACAAAAATGAAACGGTTAAAAAAAATTCAGCCTACCATTGAATCATTATTTAATAAGATGCTTAAAAGAAATGATGAAATTGGTAAGTAAGGCTTTATTATTATTATTATTATTATTGTTGTTATTGTTGTTATTGAAAAGAAATATTCTTTTTATTACGAACTTTGCTTTCTATTAACTTGCAATTATGTTCTATATTGTGGCATTTGGTGGTATTCAAATATTCAGAGTCAATTTCCGTCTACTTTATTTTAACTTAGAGAATTAAAAATCTGAACATATATGTATTTTGGAGGGAAATGCATGAATTGGATATTTATTTTTAAAACTTTAAATCTTATGGGGCCAAAAGGGGCACATAAAAAATTATTAGAATCGCCATATCATGAGGCAAATAAAAACAAGAACGAAAAATCATGCGTAAAATATAGATTATGTAACACTTTCTAAAACTTCCAAAATAATTTTAGAAATCCTTAAATTTTAAGAAAGTGAAAGATGATATTTTGGAAAACGCATAAAATATTTAAACATTTCAAGAATTACCAACAATATTCGGAAAAAATATCCGAACTCTTTTATGCAACCCTGTATATGAACTATAGATTTGTATATACTACATAGGATGCTAAATTAAAGTTCGGTTAGGGCACAGTTTAAAATTACCCTTCAAGAATTTCCCATCAATAAACGTAAATGTACTCGAGAACTTTTGTGCTGCCCTGTATGTGATCTATAGAATTTATTACACAACGTACTATACAAATAATGAGTTAAATTAAAAAAATGTTCAGCAACTAAAAAAAAAAAAAAAAAACACTTCCAGCAAATATTGCTAACAGACTGTACCGAATTCTTTTGTGTGTCCCTGTAAAGGAACGATGAATATTATACAAAAAATATTCTATAGTAAAACTCTTGTATTGCTCCTTAGTGATATATATCAGTTTCAATATGTTTAAAATAGAGAAACATTGTTAAAATAAACCGCAAACGATTTTTCTCCATAGACCGTTATTTAAGGGAATTCTTTTGAGTGTCCCTGTAAAGGAACTATAAGTGCACACCATATTCCATAGTACTATATCTATAGAAGTGCTTCTCAGCGAGATATATCAAAATGTTTGAAATTGTGTAACATCATTAACACAAACTGCAAACGATTTTTCCCAATAGACCGTAATGCAATGGAATTCTTTTGAGTGTCCCTGTAAAAAAACTATAAGTGCTATATACTTCATTTTCAGTACCGAACATGCCATAGTAAACTTCAATAATACATATCAATTGCATGACAATCCGAATATATTTACGCGAGTTAGAACATGGACAGACAGACAGATTGACAAAACCGAATTCATAAATACTTTTCAACTATGTTGAAAAAAAAAAGCATATCGCATATCTCATAAACAAATGCAAATGAAATTCTTAAAACCTCACATGCCTACAGTATCACGTAACGTAACAAGTATTTCAAGATTTTCCATATTCGCCCCTAAGACGAAAAAGAGGGAGGGTAATTGGGTAAAGTTTGATTATTTTAAATTTAATAAACATATTCTTGACACTTCAAGTACCTACAATATGGTTAAAGTTGATAAGAATTTTTTTTTTCAAAATTCAATAGGTAGAGAGGTAAAGATGGTAAATTAAATAGTTTATCATATTTTATATGCCACTTCAAATAACATTTTTCACTTGAACTGACTGCAAAAATAAAATTTTTCGCACAATACAACGACGAAACTCTCGTTTTCCCGCAAACCTTCAATGCAATTCCAGAAGCTTTTTGAGAAAATGTATTATGTGTTTTCTGCGATTCTTTGATAAAATTCGAATTTTCGTGGCTTGGGCGGACGGCAACCCCCCCCCCCCCCAAACCGACATTTTCCAAGGAGGGGTGTGACAATTTAAGGCGGGAAACTCACCCTGAACTTTAGCTCTGAAATTACAATTTTCTGCTTTGGTTTCTATTTATTTATTTTTACTTACCCATCATACGTAGTATAGGGTAAGTCTTGCAATCGTTTTAAAAATCGAAAAAAAATTTGACGGATTTACACGTTTCAGACACTGGAGATTCCGAAAAACATATTTTTAGAAAAAAAAAAATTGCCGTCCGTCTGTCTGTGTGTGTGTCTGTAAACGCTCTATCTCCCGAACAAATTGAGATAGAGACTTGAAATTTGGTATGTACTTAGTATGTAATAATGGGAAGAAGCCTATTGCATATCAGTCACCTCGATTATCTGGAACTATTCTTTTCGGACTCTCGAAATATTCGTTCTGATAAAAGGTATATAAAAATTTTAGAAATTGTTTATTTGAAGGAGTTGATATAAAAGACAATAAAAAACCATAAATTTTGCATAAAGAATGAAGTCGATCGCTTAATTAATTGCCGAGATATTTGTAATCATACTTTCCACACTCTTCGATATTTCATGACCCTGTATATCATTCAAATTTCAATTCAAAGATTTATTCTAATTGGAAATCAGATGCTTAATCCGACGCAGTAAACTGTTAGTTGATATGATAATTATTTTTGGAGTTATAAGGATATTTAATTTACGCAATTCAGTAATAGAGCATTTAACGTTTAATGACATCATCAAGCCACGATTTTAAACACTCTGCATACCGAACAAATTGAGATAGAGGCTATTATGTATATCCATGATGGGTAAGTATTACGGTGGCCCCCAACGACTAGTTTCTTTTGGAAGGGGGATAATTTTTAATTTTGTTGTTTCATTTCTTCCTATCAAAATTTCATTATAAAACTGTTTCTACTACTACTAAATTTTGCAAGGCTCACTTGTCATTACTATTTATTTATCTTTTTATTTTATTTTATTTTGTAAGGAAAGAAAATTCCTGATGAGATTTTGCACTGAAACACCTTATGTGACATTTTTGAAAATAACACAATTCTTAATTTAAAAAAGAAATGAGTTACTGATTTGAAAATGAACATTTTCCTTTCGGATCTAATTTTTAAAATACTGTGTATTTCGCGGCTTAAATAATTCAGCTGAGACCCAGAAATTTTATTTAGTAATTGAAATCAAGTGTATTCCGAATCCAATTTATGTGTCTAAAATGGATTTTTTAAGTGGCGAATTATATGCCGAAAAATGCGATATTGTATTTTGTCAATTGGCTGGATCAGATGACAGTAAAAGTGTATGTAAATAATTGGTAATGGAAGCTTTTAATTTATTTGGAAAATATGATATGATATAGCAAAAATAAATTTTCAGACGTATATCACATTTTTATTTGCAGAATCACAGGACAGCACCGCGGGTGCACTAAATGTTGAAATGACTTCCGTAGAACCAGATCCAATAACATCATCTTTTTCTGGAAGCAAGTCTTGTTTAGAAAATGAACTTGAGGATTGTTTAAATGTTAGCTTTCCAGAAGAAATTGACTCTAGTGGGGGTAATTCGTTAAATACTCCATGTGTGTCTTTAGTATGGCAATCAACTCAATTCGATATAGGTGATGTAACTAGAGATGACTTAGATGATGTCACGAAGAGAAACATTCTTGATTCAGTTTTACTTCCTAAACAGCCATACAACTTCCCAATGACTGAAGGGAAGAAACAAAACAGAAGCTTTCAAGAGAAATGGATAAAAGATCCTGAAATAGGATTTCCTTTTCTTGCTTATTCTAGAAAGCAAGATGGTGTTTACTGTAAACCTTGCTTTTTGTTTTTCCACGAAGGAATAGGTAAAGGATGTCATGAAAAACCAGGAGCACTAGTTTCTACATGTTTCAGAAATTGGAAAAAGGCTAAATATGTTTTCTTAAAACATATGCAATTAGATTATCACAAACAGTGTGTTACGTTAGCAAACAAATTTCTCGAGATTTCTTCAGGAAAACAGAAAGATATTATCTCGCTATTGGATTCCCAAAGAGCTTCAGAAAACGAAGAAAACAGGGCAGCTCTTAGACTAATAATTGAAACAATCTTATTTTGTGCAGAGCAAGAAATGCCACTTAGAGGTGATCATGATAGCGGTCCTCTAACGTTAGAGAAGCCGATAAAAAAAGACGGTAAACTAAGAGCTCTTTTAAGATTTAGAGCAAAGTCTGGAGATGATGAATTGAAACGGCATATTATAAACAGCCGTAAAAATGCTACTTACTTCAGCCCTGACATTCAAAATGAAATCATTCAAATATGCTCGGATATAGTTACCGAAGAACTAATTACCAAAATAAATAACGCAATCTGTTTTAGCTTGATTGCTGATGAAACTATGGACATTTCAAGCACAGAACAACTTTCCTTTTGTGTTAGATATGTGGACTATTTAAAAAATTCACAAACCCAAATAATTCGGGAAGATTTTTTAGGTTTCATTCCAGTAAATGACTTGTCCGCCGAAAATTTAACAAAAGTAATATTACAACGTTGTGCTGAACTACGTCTTGATATGTCTAAATGCGTCGCACAAGCGTATGACGGAGCGTCCAATATGGCTGGTCATATTAGTGGGGTTCAGTCTAGAATTCGTCAGAAGTATCCAAAAATTCGATACGTTCATTGTGCAAGCCACCGTTTAAACCTCGCATTGTCCAACAGCATGCTGATTCCTGCCATCCGAAACTGTCTCGGAACTGTTAATGAAGTGACGAATTTTTTTAGAAATCCCCCCAAGGCAAATTTAGCCCTTCAAGAAGCAATTTCATCATATGCTCCAGAAAACAGAAGAAAACGACTTATCCGCCTTTGTGACACAAGATTTATCGAAAGACATGAAAGCATATTAACTTTTGTTGAGCTGTTTAAATGTATTTGCATTAGCTTAGAAAATATTTCGGAAAACACTTGGAAGATTTCTTCAACAGCTAAAGCTTTCTTGGCAGTCATGGAGAAGAGTGATTTTCTCATAAGCCTGTTTGTTTGTGACAAACTTTTCAGTCTTACAAAGCCATTGTCAGTTCTTCTTCAAGAAAAATCTCGTGACATGATATCGGCTGTAACACATGCTAAAGATGTCCTAAATATTTTACAGAAACATAGAGAAAATGCAATCGAAGTCTTTCGTGAGATATTTAATTCCGCATCAAAACTTGGGGAAGACGCCTTCCAAACTGAAATAAAGATCCCAAGACTAACATTAAGACAGACAACACGTGCAAATCCACAAATTGCATCCCCCGAAGAGTATTACAGGGTCACAGTCTTTATTCCCTGTGTTGAAAATCTTATTCAAAATTTGAATGACAGATTCATTTCGAATGAAGACATTCTAACAAATTTCCAAGTACTTCTTCCAGGATTTGCTTCTCCGGAAAAAGCAAGAAACTTAGAGAATCTCTGTCAATATTTCGACGATAAAGCGTCAATGTCGCAAGTGAAAGCAGAATACGAATTATGGTGCGAGAAAATCGCTAATATTGACACAGATACAGAAGTCTTAAAAGTTTTAGAATACTGTAATGCAACGTATTACAATACTATCAAACACTTGCTAACAGTCTTAGCTACGATCCCGGTAACAACAGCCAGTGCTGAAAGTTCCTTTTCAACAATGAAAAGAATTAAATCTTTACCTCGAAGCGTTATGACCGATGAGAGACTGAGTAGTCTTTCAATGATTTCTATTCATTGGGACATAACAGTAGATCCAGATAAGGTAATCACCCTCATGGCTGAGAAAAAATCACGAAGATTGCTTCTATAGCTGTAGTACTAGTAAATTTAATGTACTAAGGATATTTAATGTATGCATTTATAATTATTGTAATTAGAGAACGTGAAGTATCAATATAATTTTTATGATTACATATATCTAGAGTTGCAAAAAACCCACAGTTTTTGACGGACGGAAATAAATCCGGGAATTTTTGGGAATAAACGTGGAATTTTGGGGAATATTGGAAATTTTGAAGAAGTTTTGAAAGTAAACAAAACTAGTCATTTTTAAATTTAAATTTTTTATTTTTCGAAATTTCAGACACTGTTCTGAAAACTTTATAATATGTTTTTCATTATGAAATCATAAAACTTAGGATTTTGCGCATAATTTATTATAATATATCATTTGCTTTACAAGAATGGTGGCTATGAATTGGTAAGTTATTTGAATGTTTCTTTAATAATTGAAATAGTTTAATTTCTGTTAGCTGGCATATTTACTATTCAGGCATACTCTATATTAATTTTCTTGTGAGTTGCAGTGTAATGCAAATGCATTGATTTCTTTTAGTTGTGTTCGTTTTCTTTTTGTTTGTCTGAATCGGTGAACAGGGGTGATGTTTATATTCATATCAGGCAAGATGAATCTGTCATCTGCCTCTCTCAATTTTTACCTATTCACGATTAAAATATCAACTTACTTATGCTATTTTAATTTATCTTACTTATTATTTCTGAAGCTTAAGCATGTATTACATTAGTTTTCGTGTAAACTGCGCCATTTTTCTGTATTTATGTTATTAGTTTTCTTTACATTTGTAAAAAACTATTTTGTTTACAAATTAAAGAAATCCCGTCTAAAATTTTCTGAATACTTCCGGGAATTTTTAATATTTCCTTCCCCAAAAAACCCGGTTTATTCCCGGGAATAAACCCGGTTTATTCCACCCTTTGCATCTCTACATATATCTGTAGTATTTAATTTTTTCTTTCGAAAAAAATAATATGTGTAATTAATTTCATCTTTGAATTAATCATTTTAAGCCCCGGCGCTCCTAATGCGAGGCTCGTAAGCTGATATTAATCCTGTGTTTTAAATTTTCAAATTACATGTTTCCATTTCAATATTTTTTAACGTTTTTTTTTTCTCTTAGGATACATGAGACTCATCTCAAACATTGTTAGTTTGTGCTTTTGGCTTTTGTTTTTTTCGTTGCAGTCTCCCCCCCCCCCCTAAAAATGCTTCCGGTTTCCGAACCGGCTTGGAAACTAGAAGTGATCTTGATAGCAAAAATTGAACCGAAATCGAAAAAATACGAAATAACAATTTTTGACATGGACATCAAGTATCCTATGTAGGAATATACTTTAACTTGCTTTGTTTATTTTTTTTTGTAATTTACACTTTAAGTTATGAAATTACTACTCTCTGATCAAAATTTTTTTTCCAAGATTGAGCCCCCCCCCCCCCCCCGAAAGGAAATTCTGGCTACGGGCCTGACCCCCTCCCAATAAAAATGGACTTTCCCAGCGCAGCGCATCACGTGAAATTAGTACTTAACTTGGAAATCTACCTGTACCTATAGGCCAAGCCGGGAAAGATTTTTTTTCATCGAAACATATAGCTTTTAATTGTTTTTATGTTGTTGTAAGAAGTATTATAACGTATGTTGAAAAAAGAGCACCTCAATTTTAATTCAATTATTCATTAGCTACACTGCTCAAAACAATTAAAGGATATTTGAAGTTTTATATAAAATAAAGATATAAACGAAATTTTTTTTGCCGAAAATAGAAGAAAAGAATCACAAATGCAAATTTTTCTGGTTTTCAAACTGTGGAGTATGCAAATTTTGAGTTCGACGTCAAAAACGTCGCTTCAGCGGCAGCGAATGAAATTTGACTTTCAACTGGATAAAAGAGAATGAAGACAAGGATGATCGGCATTCAGTGATTGCTTTGTTTCGATGAGTACGATGTCTCAGCGAAGTCATTTGACAGATTCAGAAGCTTGGAGAATTGTTGGTAGGTTAGAAGGGGGCCAAACTCAAGCCGAAGTAGCGCAAGCCATTGGAGTGTCACAAAGTGTCATTTCCATGATCTGGAACTGTTTTTTGGAGAGTGGATGTGCAGGCCGAAGACCAGGGCAAGGTCGTAGATGGGCAACAACGCCCAATGAAGATCGGTATTTAGCGTTAACAGCTCGGAGACACCGAAACATGAACGCTACTCTTCTCCAACAACACCTTCGCTCGGCTACAGGCACCACGATTTCAACTCAGACTGTCCGAAACCGGCTCCATGCTGTAGGTCTGTATGCTCGCCGACCGATGGTATGTGTTAGATTAACATCAAGGCATCGTCGCGACCGCAGGGAGTGGGCAACCGAGCATGTCAACTGGAGGAGAAATGAATGGAGCAATATTCTGTTTTCTGACGAGTCCCGTTTTTCTGTGCATCCGGATAATAGGCGTATTTTCATCTGGAGGGACCGTGGCAGGAGGAATAATCCTGCGTTCGTGCACGAAAGTGTCAGATTTGGCGGTGGAGGAGTGTTGGTGTATGGTGGCATCTCCATTGACGGGCGCACTGACCTCTACATCATTCGAGATGGAGCTCTGACTGGTCGCCGATATAGGGATGAGATCCTCAGACCTATTGTAGTCCCTTACGCTGCAGCAATCGGAGATAACTTCATTTTAATGGACGATAACTGCAGGCCACATCGTGCAAACCTGGTGGAGGATTTCCTTTTCGAGGAAGGAATCGTTCGAATGGAATGGCCAGCGTGTTCTCCAGACATGAATCCAATCGAGCACGTTTGGGACGCTCTAGGAAGACGAGTTTCTGGCCGCCAACAACCCCCACAAACTCTCCAAGAACTGGAAAGAGCTCTTCTGGAAGAGTGGGGCAGAATACCCCAACTCGTCATTAATAGCCTCATTGAGTCCATGCCTCAAAGGTGTTCAACGTTGCTGGCCGCCCGTGGAAACCATACCCCCTACTGAAAATGATTTTCTTTGAAGAAAACACCTTTTCTTATTCTTTTTTTCTCATATGCACAAATTGTGTTTTTTTCCTTTTGTACACAAATGCGCAATAAAATGCATTTTTTTCTGCCAAACATGTGTAATTTATTCTCATATAACCTACTATGTCTGTCGACCATGTATCAATCAGCTAAAAAGTTTCCCAGATACAAAATCCACCTAAAACTGCAATATCCTTTAATTGTTTTGAGAAGTGTATAATAGATATAAAGATGAAATAAGTAACATGTTTATAAAGTAACTCACAAATTTTGTATACAGTATTTTAAAAATAATTCAATTTTTGATGATAGATGGCGCTGCATTTACTCAACCTGTAACAATGTTTAAACCGACGTGTAAACTTGGATCGAAAGTCACTCAGAGTTTACTCCTCATTTTGTTTAGCTATTGAAACATACACACATGCACAAAAGATTTGCATTTAGAAATTTTGAAGTTATTTTGAGGTTTTGTACAGGCTGAGACAACGCAGAGTCACGTATTGACGAAAATTTGAACTATATTTTAAATTATTGCATATAAAATTTATGCGCTACCTTAAAAGCGTGTCACATTTCATCTTTATAATATAACTTGTATACCCACCCGTCGTTGCTCATGTTAACTATGAGGGTCTTCCGGCTAAAATAAACAAAAATATAATATTCTAATAATATGGCGATCACAATAACTGAGCAATGCTTGCGCGCGTAAATTGTTAAACCGCAATCATCATACATATTATTTCTGATGTCAAAACTCATATTTCTATGCACATACAAAACGCATAACGATTTTGTTTTAGTCGACTCAAATTTCATTAAAATAGGTTTTTTGATTAAAAATTGCAGTTAATTAAAAATTAATGAAAAAACAGTTTCTCAAATAATATCAAAGATCGCAGTGTGAAAGCCTCGCATGGGGCACTGTTCAGAAAAAAAAGAATGGCGTTACTTTGATAATCATAGAAATATATCCTCAAATATTTACATGCACTTTTTCTTTTTTTTTTTTCGCATGTAACCTAAAAATAAAGGATAATCCTGACAATACTGAAAAAAAAAATGCAATAAATGCATTCAACTGATGTAACAGTTACTGAAATTCTATTTTGCAAGGCTTCGAAATAAAACCTTTATTTTATGGATTATGAGCGTTAATTTCAGAAGAGCAAGATGGCTCAACTGATAATAAAATATAATTTTAAAACGGAAATTTATATTTTCATGCATAAAAATTATATCGACAAAGATTACATGAAAATAAAATAATTTTCTTTACATTTTCTCGTTAGTGCGGATACTAATTTGAATATGCATGAAATGTTTCTTCCATCGAATGTTACGTCATATTTAGGAGATTTTTTTTCTTTAAATTGAAATGTTTGTATTATAGTATTTTTAATTTCCAATGCATTTAAATAAAAATACCACGTCATCTAACGCACTTACTTCAAAAATTTGAACTTTTATATACAAAATATGCGCATTTTCTGCTCAGAATGACGTAAATTTTGTGTGCGAAAATATTGCGATTGGATTTGAATTTTTATGAGTTTATAAAAACAATGTACACGTGTCTAAAAAGCTACGCGATTAAATATTGTCCATGCGTTGTTATAATTTTTTAATTCTTACGCAGTTTTTTTTCAAGATGTTGCTACAGGAAACAATAAAATGCATTTGAAATTTGAAATACAAATAGATTAGAAAAAAAAAATCTCAGATGGATTTGGGGAAATTTAGAAATAAAAAATTAATAAAAAATAGCCAGTATCCTTCGCTGTTTTCTAAAACGTATGCATGTTACTTTTCGTCTAAATCGGTTAAAAATTGTAGATTTGTGAAAGCAACATACTCACAATTTTGACACACACACACACATATATATATATCTATATCTATATACAGGGTGTCCCAGGATTATTGGGACAAACTTTAAGGGGAGGTAGAGGACATCACAAGGAATCACATTTGCATAGCAACCCATGGTCGGAAACGGCTTCGTTCGCCGTTAGGTGGTGTTGTTCACAATAGCATTGGAGCACCTCTAACATCTGCATATTATCGCATCTTTTTGTAAGAGGTGGTACCAAGCTTACTTGACGCTATGCCACAACATGTCAGAAACCATATGTGGTTTCAACATCATGGGGTACCTCCCTATTATGGCATACAGATGTGTTCGTGAAGGGGTAATCTCACCCAGCACGGTCTGGGTCATGTGGGAAGTGGCTGGCTGTCAAGGGATGTGTAACAATGGTTCACTTTTGGTGCGTCTGATCCTCAGAGAAAGAGATCTAAACTTTTTCTTTTTCATTTAAGTATGGTCCCCTAAGATAGTTACCTCCAGTTTTTTACACAGCACATTGTATGCGCGAGGGGTGTGGTGGCTGTCAATGGAAAGAAAATGAAGTACCTATGTATTACAATACCTTACAAGCATGTAAGAATGTAAGTTGTAGCAAAGAATTTCTCAAAAATTTACAGTTTCTTTAAAAAAATAAAATGCACCTGTAGTGTTATGTGCCGTTATGTTTTTATGGAAATTTGTTATTTATTTATTTATTTTGATAAATTATATCAAATATATTTCTGTAACAAGACTTCGTAATAATGGAATACAATAATAATTATATATTTCTGTAACAAAACTTCGTAATAATGGAATATAATAATAATTATATAATATAGATAATAAAAATAATTATATAATTATGTTGTTCAAAACAAATCGCAATCATGTACATTTTGTCTTTTTTAAACTATTGCTTTAACCAATCTAATCATAATATATCTTTTTCAATTAATTTTTTTTCCCACAAATCATTAAGAGTTTGCAAAGAAAACCCGAATGTGTAAATATAATTTGAAATATAATAGATTTAAACATAATTCTTTATTATTTAACAAGATTAAAAATAATAATAACAATAATGCATTATTATCTGTTTAAGGGAGTTGTACTTTTTATATTAAAACATCTTGTCAATTTCAGTATCTGTACGTTCAAAAATAAAATCCTATGTTTACTGACACAATAATAATAAAGTATTTTATTTTTATGAATGAAAGTGCATTTTTTCTTTAGGGAATTATGTCATTATCACTACTAGAATTAAGGTAAAGAGGAAAGAAAAACTCTATTCTAAATTATTTTAGAAAATTGGTAATGCTTTAAATATTTGTTTTATTTAAAGATGTCAGCTTTAGGAGCTATTTTTTGGGTATCAGCTTTAGGACACTTTATCTTAGTCCACTTTTCTGAGATTAGGTTAGTGCATAATTTACTTCAATCATTTTTTTAATATTTCAGTTTTATTGAATACTTAATATGATTTTTTTTAATGATATAATTTTCAGAAACGTTTTATTCAGTGCATATAAAGTTTTTTCTTTTTTCCTTTTTTTTTTAATAGAATGTGGCAAATGTAGGAAGTTTATATGCAGAACTAAACGTTACTGGATATGATATCGTAGTGATGTAATCATACTAAATTGTTTTTGTCCCATAAATGAAAATGACCTTTTCTTTTGAGATTGATGTCAGTTATCTGAGTATCCGCGACGTCATCTTTTAAGGCGGTTGTCAAAAAAATATTTTCCTCCAACTAACAACGCGAAACTTTCTGAAACATTCATGGACTTACTTTTAAGGCAAAAGCATGATGACACTTGCAGGCCTGAATATTAAAGCTATTTGAAATCGAATAGTGTTGACCATTTTTTTTTGAACTAATTACTTATATATTTATAAGCGATTGTTTTCATGTGACCACAAATTTTTCTTTGATAGTATTTTGTGAATGATATTTTGCCTTTATCAAAAAGTGGAAAACATCATTCCATCACATAGTATCTGCATAAGAGCACCTGCTAATTTCATGCGTTCCAATATTTATTTAAATATGACGTCATTTTTACTTGTGTAATATCATACAATCTTTTATAATTGGGTTTTATTGCGTAAAACAGCGCAAAATACCGTATTTTTAGATACTGCGATATCTGGACGGTGGTTGGCGGGCGTAATTTGTAGAGAACAGTGCCCCCAGTAGAATAAGGTGGTTCTGAAATTAATTGAATAAGAACATCTGTCAATTTCATGCGTTTCCGAACAAATAGGAATTAAAAAATATGTCTGAAAGTAGCCCCTTTGGATTTGAGAACAGCCTTAAAGAAAGAAAAAAAATGCTGAGTTATTATTTAAGGTTGTTCTCAAATGACCTGCTCAACAACGCGAAATTTTCTGACACAGTTTCTGATTCATTTTTAAACGCAAATGCATACAATTGGCAGGCCTGACTATGGAAGTGATTTGAAATCGAAATTGGTCATCCATTTTTTAGCACTTTCCAACCTAGTTGAAAAGTGCTTATGACCTCGGTTTGTCTGGCCGGATGGCCGTCTGGCCGTATGGCCGTCTGTCCGTGCTCTAACTCACGTAAATATGCTCGGATTGCTCTGCAATTTTTATATGTTATTGTCGTTATCTATGGAACGTTCCCTATTTCAACTGAAGTGTGTAGCACTTATAGTTTTCTTACAGGGACACTCAAAAGAATTCCGTTACATTGCGGTCTATGGGGAAAAATCATTTGCGGTTTATTTTAAAAATGTTTCACTATTGTAAACGCATTGAAATTTATATAGATCACTAAGATGCATTAGAAGAAGCTTAATATGGAATAGTAGGTGTATAGCACTTAGAGTTACTTTACAGGGACAGTCAAAATAATTCCGTTACATTACGTCTATGGAGAAAAATCGTCTGCGGCTTATTTAAATAATGTTCCACTATTTTAAACGCATTGAAGTTTATATATATTACTAAGGTGCATTACAAGAGGCTTACTACAGAATAGTGTGTGTATAGCAGTCATCGTTCATTTACAGGGACACACAAAAGAATTCTCTACCGTCTGTTAACAATAATTCCTGGAAGTGCGTTTTAAGTTACTAAACGCGATTTTAATCTTAACTAGCTTTTTGTCTATTACGTGGTGTGTATAAATTCTGTAGATCCCATACAGGGCAGCACAAAAGTTCGCGAACACATTTCCGTTTATTGACAGAAACTCCAGAAGGAGAATTTAAACGGTGCTACGCGTTTCCTAACTAAACTAAAATTTAGCATCCTATGTATATATACAAATCTATAGATCATATACAGGGCTACATAAAAGTATTCGGATATTTTTCCGAATATTGTATATATTGAAAATTCCTGAAATTACGTTTTTAAATATGTTATGCGTTTTCCAAATTGTTTACTTAGATGTCATCTTTCAGCTTATTAAACGGTAATGATTTGTAAAATTATTTTAGAAGCGTTGGAAAGTGCTACATAATCTATGCTTGACGCATGATTTTTCGTTCTTGTTTATAAATAGATTACTTATCGAATTATAAGTAATTCTGATCATGTGACGACGCATTTTTCGCGTTGCCGCTGCGTGAATTCGGTTCAAAACGTCGACTTTGACAGTCCTTTGTGAAAAATCGTCTGTCTTTATCAAAAAGAAAAAAAAATGGAAAACGTGTTTCAATTACACAGTTTCTGAATAAAAACACCTGCCAAGTTCATGCATTTCCGAACAAAAAAGAATTTAAAAATGTGTCAGAAAGTAGCGTCTTTGGATTTGAGCCTTAAGAGGCTAATCTTAAAGCTTGTTCAATTAATAAAACTTTTAAATTTTGTCGTTTTGAATAGTCAATTAAAAGAAATTAATACAATTTTGTTCTATTCTAAAACAAAATATTTAAAAATCTAATAGAACTTTTATTTTTCTAAAACCATCATTAATTTTTAAGAACTATTCCTTCTCCGCTTATCTAGCTAATTATAATTGGCTATATGGTAAGTTTGCTCAAATCCAAACTAGCTACTTTGTGACATATTTTTTAATCAAATTTTCTTCGGAAACGCATGAAATTGGGAAGTGTTCTTATTCAGAAACTAATTAATCGAAAGAAGTTTTCTATTTTTTGGTAAAGGAAGAAAATCAAAATTATTGTCAAAGTCTGCGTTTTGAACCGAATTCTCGCCGTAACACCGCGAGCAAGGAGAAAACGTGTTGTCACGCGATGCGAGTCACGTATGACTCGATAAAAAAAAAAAAAAAAAATAGAAAACTCATTTCGATTTTATGATACAGAATAAGTGACATATTTAATTAAACTGTATTCAATTAACACTTTCTTAATTATAAACTTCTTTAAAATGTTTTATTAACGTATGCTTAGAAGTTTGCACTGGCACTCTAAATATTTTTTTTTTAAATCGCATATTTTCTGATGCATTAATGGGGGGGGGGGTACGTGACAAATATATGTTTTCCATTTAGAAGAATGCATGATTTTATATAGATTTGCACGTATGTATATTTATGTACGCATAACTGAATCAAGAATAAGTTTTTGTTTGGTCGATTCTCTCTTTGTTTTCATTTAAAAAATATTTTATGTATGGAGAGAAAATTAACATTGTTTCTAATTCATTTTTCTTTTTTGGTCATTCATGTCGCATTAATATTTTTGGGCTAACGTTTAAGAATTTGTAACCGGAAGGGAAAATCTTTGCTTTATTCCCACGAGATAGTTAAACATGCCAGCGGTGTGACTTGTGTTCATATAAGGCATTAAGCCGCTATTTCTGTTTTACCTGTCATTTCATATACTCCTGAATAATTCTCAAAATTAATTGGGTCAATTATACTGCAAATGATATTCTTTAATTTCTTAAGAGGTTTGGCTATTAAGCAGATATTGAAACATTTAAGGCTGGTGTTTTAATTTTTCAAAAAAGCTTGGATAATATTGTAGAGTATAAAGTTTGTATTTTTGCGAATCACCTTTCTTTTCTGGTTTCTTATTATTGGTGATATCCATGATTAATTTATTAATATGGTGTACTTTAAAACCATTATTATAACCTTTTATTAAAGAAGACGGATCCAAGAATTACTACAGGCATGACCAGCAGGAAATTTAATTGCAGAAAAAAGAGCATATAGCTGATATTAAACACAATAGAAAAACTACATCCCTGGCAGGATTATATCAAGAAGAAACCATCCAAATAAATTTCAATGAAAGTAAAATAATATTTCCCTCCAGTCTATACTATCCATCCATAATAAGAGAAACCATAGAGATACTCACGCGCAAAAATACAATATGTAACAATGCGGCATCTTTTAATTTACCGAAACTGTGGCTAGAGTTACTCCATGGTCAAAGATATGAAAATAAACAATCAAGTAAAAAATAATAGATAACGTGCGTAATTAAAAAAAAAGTACATGAAAATAATAACTTCAAAGCCCGTGCAGCTTTAGAATATTCTCATTTTGTTTTTGAAAATGACTCGGAAAGAGTCTAAACATGTAAAACAACTAATAAAAGTTATTTTAATTTATATTATGTTGTTAATTTTACACCTTTAGCATTTAAAAGTAATATAACATTCCTCAAGTTAAATTCCCAGATTCAAATCGGGATTTACATAGAATTTACTATGTTTAGAAATGTTAGAAAATAAAAATAAAGCTTTTTTTAATATGTCAGTAAATTTCTGCTCCTCCTCTTGCTAAATAAGTTGTTAAAATACTTAGTTTAAGTATCGTAATAACAATAAATATATTTTTACAACATAAAATTCACTTTGTCTGATCATAATTCACCAATCAGAATAATGCTTCAACAACTAAAAATGACGTCATATTTAAAGAAACATTGTATTAACATTCATAAAACTAATATTTTTAAAAGACTGCATTAAGGTTGTTCTCATATTCAAAGAAGCTATTTTCTGACACATTTCTGAATTTATTTTTGTTCGGAAACGCATGAAATTGGCCGATGCTCTTATTCAGATACTAGGCGTCGATGGTACCCATTTTGGTACAAATTTTGTGAAAAGCAAAGGTTATTTTTGTGAAATGTATTATATTTTTTGTGAAAAATAACGTTTTGTATCGAAAGTTGGAATCTATTTACTCAAATTCGAGCCAAGCCTTTATTAAAAAACTTTTTAAAATCATTTTGCTGAAGTTTTCCTCTCTGGTGAACTTGTTGTTTACAAATTAAGCATTTTAAAACGTCACAAAATAATAAATAATTAGTAAACAGTAAGTTTTTATGGAATAGAATTTTGTGAAAGCGCCATTTTATTATAAGGAATTATGTGAAAAGGCCTATTTTATTATAAAGAATTTTGTGAAGGGTCCCATTTTATCAAATTTATTTTTGTGAAGATATCCATTTTATTAAATTGACGTTTGTGAAGGGTTCTGTTTTATTAAATTGATTTTTGTGAAAGGAGCTGTTTTATTATGTAGATTTTTGTGAAGGGCCCAAAATAGGTCTCAAATTTTGCCTGGATCGACCATTGCATACTAAGTAATCGAATGGTGTTTTCTATTTTTTAATTAGGACTGAAGGTTTTTCAGAAAATACTGTCAGAGTTTTGAACCGAATTTCCAGACGCAATAGCGCGGGAAAGTAGAAAAATAATTGTCGTCACCTGACAACAATCGCTTATAATTCGATAAGTAATTCCTTTATAAAACAACAAACAAGAAAAATGTTCGATTCCAATTTTATTTTTTAATTTCTTCTTTTGTGTTTAAAAATGAATCCGTAAATTAGACAGAATGTTTCGCAATGTTGAGCAGGAATTTTTTTTTTCTTTCTTTCTTTTTGAGAATTGTTTTCAAGGGATAACCTATAATTGGATTCTCAGTTTGGTTTGGATGGTAAAACTGACACCATTCTTAAAAGAAAAGACCAGTTTCATTTATGGAAATAAAATAATTTAGTATGATTGCGTCCGTATATATTCACCAATCTTTAGCTCTGCACGTAAAGTTCCTACAATTTTTTCTTTTTCTTTTTTTTTTTCATTTTAATAAATTTTATATACACCGAATAAAATGTTTCCGAAAATTACACATTATTTTCTTGAAATCAGAATAGGTATTCAATAAAACTCAAACAGAAGCGTGGTGATAATGACGTCATTCTCAAAAGAAAAAGAGATCTTTCATCCATTAAAATAAAATGCTTTATTATTATTCTCTCAGTAATCATTAGATTTTATTTCTGTAACGTACAGGTACTTAAACTGCATATTTGCAAGTAAATCAGAGTAAAGAAAATTGATAATTTAATATACAAAAAGATTATTTGATATAGAAACTAATGAAATCGAGTATTTTGTAATGTGCTTAAAAATGATTGTAATGAAATGATTTATTTGAATTTTACAGTGACGCTTAAAGCATGCCTCAGGGGGTTGTCAGGTGTAAGCTATCGGGAAACAGAGCCCCCAAGTATTTAATTAAAAATAAAGCCTTTTCTTTTTAAAAGCTTTAAATTTAATAATATAAATAAATGTAAATACCATGGCTATAGTTTCTTATTTTACGAAAACAGATTTTAAAGATTTTTATAAGTAGTGTGCGTTTTAATGAATTTGAAAAATTTAACGTCCTTTCTCAGATAAAAATGCAAGTTTTTTTATTTCACTTTTTTAGTCTTGTAAAATAATCAACAAGTGGGTAAGTGTGATCGAAGATAGCACAAATGGTTTCGTTTAATATTCCTTTCAAAACACTTTATCCTTCCTTTAATAAATCCAAATAAATTTCATTTTCAAAAAAAAAACAAAAAAAAAAAAAATCATGTTTTTTATAAAGTAATAATTTACCGGTCTATTTTTCTCGTTTTTTCGAAAATCTGAACCAGTCCGATAGCGGGCGAAGCCCACTATTATACTCTGTCATAATAATATCTGTCATGTGGCGACTAAATGCGATATTAAAAAAATATCAATTTCAAAATTAAACATGTTGTATAGAGACTTTCAAAATGTTAGACGTCAGATTAATTTCTTCTAAATTCTCTAATAACGTCCTATTAAGTTAATTTCTGTATTTACACATACTCCTTGTATTATTGAGAAATGTTTGAAAATTTCCTTTTTATTACCAATATGATGTCATATTAATCTTTTTTTCAATTGGTGAAACTTTTTATTTCATTTTCATTTTTCACGTGGAAATCTTTCAAAAGAAAATTAATTATTGTAGAAATAATTTGATTGTGGATTTTTAATTGTTGGCAACTGCTACAACGTAAAATGTTTAAATTTAATAGAAAAAGGCTGTTAGATTTTTGGTTTTTTATCTCTACATATTAAAAATAATACGATTTTGAGCTTCATAATACGTATTTAGCTATAAGTACACAAAATTTCATGACTGTAAGTTACATAGTTTCTGAGAACCGGCTCTGTGACGGACAGACAACGAAGCGGGAGTAATTGGGTTTCGCGAGATGAACGAAACCCTAAAAATGATATTTTCAATAATCAATTGCAGCCTTCCACTACAATGCGTTTCCGAATTTTTACAACCATACAAATAAATTAAATAGGTTAAAACTTGTTACTTTTTAAATGCCAATATATTGATAATATTGAAAATGCTTCATGTACATTTAATTTGTACGTAAGATATTTTTAATGTACTGAAAAATTAATCTCATTTAAACATATCTTGTTGTTTTATCTTTCACTGAAATAATTCTTTTTAATCAAGATATTTTCTTTCATTTCGTAGTAATCTTTTTTTTTTTTTTAATTTACTCATCAGTTAAATGCAACCCAGGAGCAGAAAAAAAGCCGCACTAAAAAAAAAAAAAACTTGAATTTTTCAAGAAACTTTAAAAATTGCATGATAAACTATTGGTCTCAAAGAATATTTTTAGATGAATCAAAATTTAATTACTTTTGACCTGTTGGAAATCAGTATGTAAGAGTGACAGATATAATGAAAATTGTGCTGTTCATGCATTTCATTCATGCATTTATGCTTTATCCTTATGTTATTGTATTAGGTTATGTTATGGTAGGGTATATTATGGAAATATTCAAATATTAACCCTGAGAGGTTCATATTTAAATTGTTCAGTTCATATTTAAATTCAATATCAAATGCAATATTAAATGCAGAAACTGAAATGCAGAAAAAAATCCATTGTTTAAAGCTGGTTATTAAAGTTGTAAACCCTTTTTTACAATACATGACATAATGTAATATAGTGGCAAATTAGATAAAATAACTATATAATTCGATGCCAATAAATTTATTTAATTAAAGAGAAAAAAGCGTAATAACTAAATTCTGTGGATTTTTTACTAATACAATCTATATTATAAAGGACAAACGTGTCCGTGCGTAACGCTGACGTCATTTTGCGAATGGCAACATTTGACAATGAAAATTTCGGTTTTGCGACTTTTGCTACTGCAATTTTTTTAATTTCTAAACATCGCACATTTTCAATTGAAAAAAATCTACTTTCAAATGCTATTTGTTTGAAAACTGTATCGTAATTTGCTTGAAAACTGTATTGCCATTTACTCATTTTTTATGGTTTTTAACACTTTCCAACATAGTTGAAAAGTGTTTATGAATTCGGTTTATCTGTCTGTCTGTCTGTCGTCTGTCTATCCGTGCTCTAACTCGCGTAAATATACTCGGATCTTCATGCAATTGATATGTGTTATTGGGGCTTACTGTGGCATGGTCCATATTGAAAATTAAGTGTGCAGCACTTATAGTTTTTTTTTTTTTTTTTTTTTTTTTTTTTTTTTACAGAGACACTCAAAATAATTACGTTACATCACGGTCTATGAAGAAAATCGTTTGCAGTTTATTTTAATAATGTTTCACTGTTTCAAACCTGTTAAAATTGATATATATCACTAACGTGGATTACAAGAGGAATACTATAGAATACTGTGTTTTTTGCTTTCATCGTTCATTTACAGGGACACACAAAAGAATTCGGTTAAAGTACTGCTTATTAATAATAATTCCTGGGAATGTTTTTTCAGTTGCTGAACCCGTTTTTAAATTTAACTCTTTTTTTTTGTCTGTTACTTGGTGTGTATAGATTGTATACAGGGCAGCACAAAAATTTTCGAGTACATTTCCGTTTAATGTCGGAAATTGCAGAAGGGGAATTTTAAACTGTGCTACGCGTTTCCTAACTGAACTCAAATTTAGCATTCTATTTAGTATATATACAAATCTATAGATCCTATACAGTGCTGCACAAAAGAGCTCGGTTATTTTTCCGAATAGTGTTGGTAATTCCTGAAATTGGATATTTAACTATGTTATTATTTTTCAAAATTGTTTAGTTAGATATCACCTTACACATTACCGTAAAAATTTGCAAAAAGTTATTTTAGGAGTGTTGGAAAGTGTTACATAATCTATTCCTTGACGTATGATTTTTCCTGAGTGTTAAAATAATTAAAGACGATTGTGAAAGATTAATACTTCACTTTTATTAATATAAAAAGTTCAGCATTTGTTTCCGGCTTATATTCCATAACGAATATTGAAACTTCATCACTAAATAAAATAAATAAATATATAAATAAAGGAGATGCAATCGAACTACGCACTTAAATCATTGAAATTATCGGAATCAAAATGTTGCTGTCTAAGCGATTTCTTCTGCTGTTAACTCTAGGCACGAGGCCAATATTGATATTATTAGTGAAAAATCTAAAAAAAAAAAAAAAAAAAAAAAAAATATTAAATGTAAAAAAATCTGTTACATTTTCAATTAAAAGAATGGTATTCACCTATATTCAGCAACACGGGAATACCGTGTTGAATCCCCTAGTTTTTTTAACATGTATTTGGACCATTAATTTTTCATTATATTTCATGGATAAGATATTTTCATTTATTTCAATTTAATAAGAACATTTAATTTGATTTCATTGAGAATTCTTCAGAAACTAAGTTTTTGAAAATTGTGATTGTTCAATTATTTTTCCATGTTTTTTCTTTATTAATATGTAAATAAATAGCTTACAAATAGTGAAAAATCATAGTTATATGTATTGCACAACTCTATCCGCAAAAATGTTTTTTTTGTTGCAATTGGGAAGGTGTTTGTAGTCTCGAAAGTCAACTGTAGCAGAGCGCAGTCATTTGTCTAAACTGTCATCCTATTGCCCTTCTTCCCCGAAGGGATTTATTTTAAAAGGGGACCATCTTTAGCAGACTTTTTGAAACGCAAATGAAAGTAAAAATATTTCTTCTCCCAGAAAATTGGGGTGGAATGATGAATGAGATTCTCATTGTATAGGTTGACCCCGTGCTACGTGCGGTTGAACCGTTCGTGAACATTTGAATCAGGTGTTTGGTCACCGATGGATTGGCCGTGGTGGACCAGTTCCCTGACCACCACGCTCTCCCGATTTACGCAGCATAGATTTCTTTCTATTGGGGTGCACTGAAAAGTGCTGTGTGCGGAACGCCTGTGGATTCCGATATGGATTTGGTTGCAAGACTCGTCTGTGCTGCTGCGGACATCCAACAAAATCCAGGTGTATTTGAGCGAGTCAGCCAATCTATGGTCCGACGGTGTAATGCATGCATCGCTAGCAATGGTGAAAACTTTGAACATCTTCTGTGACATTTTTAAATATCATATACCACAGTACATGCAATATCTTTGACCAATAAATTATTTCAGATGATCTGAGTCTTGTGCGTTTCTTATCCCTGTCATACTACTTTCCCATGACGTTTCGGATAATGTTGAAACCACATATGGCGTCTGACATGTTGTGGCATAGTTTCAAGTAAGCTTGGTAGCACCTCTTACAAATAGATGCGATAATATGTAGATGTTAGAGGTGCTCCAATGCTTTTCTGAACACCTCCACTTATCGGCGAATGAAGCCGTTTCCGACCATAGGTTTCTATGCAAATCTGAATCCTTGTGATGTGCCCTACCTCCTCCCCTTAAAGTTTGTCCCAATAATCCTGGGACACCCTGTCTATATACAGGGTGGTCATAAAAAAACTTTGCCGATATATCGAACTCTAGTGGTCGGTCCGTTCAACCGATCGAGATGAGATTTCAGATATAGTTATTCACAGGTATGAGCTCGGTATTCTGTGAACGGCAACAAATTGGCGCTCACGGTTACGGTTATAGCTACAGAAACTCGAAATTTTCAAATGGCAACGCCCATTTATTTCATCGCAAAATGCTCAACGCATGCGAAAACCATAAAGAGCGTTGGAACGGTACGTGTATCACAATAAATGGACGCGTTATGCACGCACAAAAACAGCTCTGCGAACGGGAAAAAAAAAAAAAAAACACGATCAGGGCGCTCGAAGGAAATTTGCATATGACAGAGGCAAAACAC
The DNA here is from genome assembly GCA_963931845.1 of Maratus michaelseni. NCBI lineage: Eukaryota > Metazoa > Arthropoda > Arachnida > Araneae > Salticidae > Maratus > Maratus michaelseni. The sequence goes on from OZ007590.1 coordinate 324,291,733, forward strand.
CAATCACGGAACGCCGTTCGACAGATAATCAGCGTAGAAAACGGATAAAAAGTGGGGTGGGAATGTTAGTTCTTCAGTCGGGAACACGCACATGCCGACGAAATGACTCTTCCAGCGACAGTTCGTGGTGAATTGGTAAAACTCTATTATCAAAATGGGATGAATGCTGCGAAAACCTTGCGTGTTTACCGTCGAAACCATCGACAAATATGTGGCCCATGTAGCCCGCAAGCTCTTCGTTATTTAGTAAAGACATTCAAAGAAACTGGCTGCACCTGTGATAGACCGCGATCCGGACGACCAACTGTTCCTGAGGATACTGTTATGGAAGTGCATCACACAGTGACTGCAGGACACATGCAAACTGCAAGAGGTGCATCTCGTGTATTGGATATACTGAAATCAACGGTCCTAAAGCTACTGCGCTCTGTAATCCGCATGCTTCCTTACCGGTACCAGCGCGGCCAGATGTTGGAAGTGGGGGACCACCAACAACGTATAGACTTTGCTAATGAATTCCTTATCCGATATGATGGAGATAACGACTGGCCTCTTCGCATATTATGGACGGACGAGGCACATTTCACCTTAACTGGCAACGTCAACACCAAAAACTGTGTGCACTGGGCAGACATGAATCCGCACGCTGTGGAACCAGTACCTTTATACGACGTCAAAGTTACTGTGTGGTGCGGCATTGCAGGCACAATTATTCTCGGGCCGTACTTCTTTGAGGAAGCAACACCAACGGGGTTTGTAACTTGTTCTGTAACAGGTTCCCGCTGCACGGAAATGCTGCAAAATTACGTCATGCCAGAATTGCTGCAGCGAAATGCACTGAATGACTTCGTTTGGATGCAAGATGGTGCACCTCCACATATAGCGAAGTCTGTTCGTAGGGTCCTGGAACAGCATTTTGGCGACCGTGTCATCTCACGCCATTTTCCATTTTTATGGCATCCGCGATCCCCCAACCTCACTCCTATGGATTTCTGGTTCTGGGGATATCTCAAATTTAGAGTGTACATGTGCAATCCGAAAACTTTGCCGGATTTGAAAAGTTCTATCACACGTGAGATTGCAAACATCCCTCATGCGATGTTACGTTCGGCTGTATTGTCCACAGTCACCCGCATGCAATGTGTAATTGCCTGTGATGGCACCCATGTGAAAAATGTGTAATCAAAAGAAAAGTTTTCTTTTATCCGATCTGTGTTGTAATCAGTGATTGGTGTACTGACTCTGTGTCATATGCAAATTTTCTGTGTGCTTTTTTTTGGCCGTTCGCAGAGCTGTTTTCTGTGCGTGCATAACGAGTTCGTTTCTTGCGATGCACGTACGGTTCCGACGCTCTTTAGGGTTTTCGCATGCTCTGAGCATTTTGCGACGAAAAAAAAAATGGGCGTTGCCATTGGAAAATTTCGAGTTTCCGTACCTATAACCGTAACCGTGAGCACCACTTTGTTGCCGTTCACAGAATCCCGAGCTCATGCCTCTGAATAACTATTTCTGAAAACTCACCTCGATCGGCTGCTAGAGCTCCATATATCGGCAAAGTTTTTTTATGACCACCCTGTATATATACTGAGAGAGAGAGATAGACAGATTAAGGAATTCTTGAATAATAAAGTTGAGGCGTCATTTCTTGATATTCTGTAGTTTATAAAATACAATTATAATGTGAAATAATAATAAAAAAAAAAAAACTTCTCAATAAGTTAAAACATTAAATTTATATATAAGTTGTATGTGAATGATTCTGCTTATAAGATGATAAAATTGAAAGGTTCGGAAGAAAAACAGCATTTATCCAAAATTCTGTATTTTCGGAAAGAGAAAATGCATCTGTAGAAACGCTGTTTCCAAGAAAAGATGAGAAAACTTTCCCTTCTCGCAAAGAAGACGTATTGTTTTTCCCGTCAAACGATTTCACAGTGTTGTGTTTGCTGCTTGCTCGTACTGCAGATGAGTTCAGGCTCTTTTTTTGGAGTGCGATACTAAAAATACGTCGTTGAAAATTACTAATAACATTTATAAGTTACTTCTAGATTCATTTTTTTTCATTAAAAAATGACTTCTTATACAGAAATAAATATTAATTATAAATACTCCCTCATGACAACGTTTCGTGATTTTCATATTTCTAAAAATCTGTTTTGGACAGCAAATTTGTTATTTATACCGAACTACTCGCAGATATCTGCAAAAAAGTCACAGTTCTTATTCTTTTAAAATATCATTGTACAACTATGGCAGAAAAACTTGAGTTCAGTTTTCCAGTCATTCTGGAAAAGAACTTCAAACAGACAGAGAGGATACACAAGGCATTTCCCAGGCCTTCTTTATGTTACTAGTGCACTTCTTTAGTTATTAGCTTACGTGCAAATACTTCATAATCAGATAGAATATTTATAGAATATTTTTCCTTACATCCCCTCCCATAACAAACCAATTCCCTTTCAAATTGATTTTTAGGCGCGTTCGTAATCACATAAATATGTAGCATCTATAGTCGTCGTCCTTTCTGTCCGTATATAACAGCGCATAAACTACCCAACCGAATGATTTGAAATTTAATATATATATAACCGTTGCAGAATTTTGTCGAGTCCTTTCAAATTGTATGAAAATCGAATCAAAACTTAAAAACATATTAATAAAAGTTTTCTTCATTCTCTTAAATCCTATCATACGTAATTAATTCAATGATACCCCATGATAGGTAATGACTCTAGGTTGCCATGGGAATTACGTCCTATTTAAGATGGAGTCATATTATTTCCGTATTACTGAATTTCAAAACCGAATTTGTATACTAAAATTGTTTAATTATAGCAATCATGTAATTTACCGACAGTTTTTTGGATAGATGTTTCCGGAGAAATAGATATTAAATGGAAAAAGAGTTTAAATATGGATTCCAAGTTTTGAATTTTTTAAAGCTAGGCTTAAGTTTCCCATTGGAATTTTCAGTAAATGTCAGCAAAAAATAAAATGTTGCCAAATTAAAATGTATTTATTTTATTACGTAAATTAATCATATCATAACAATAGACGACATAACTCATTTCACTGACATAAAAACAGTAACTCACGGGCTCGGGATGAGCCCGTCTCATCTCTAGTGCGTATACGCTAAGAAAAACAGCATTGCGCTTTTATTTAATTTTTTTTTTATTTCTGACTATTTGTCAGTTTCGTACCTTAATCCTTCAAATAAAATATAGAAATATTATTGTTCAAGATAATAGATATCTTTGTGAGATATTCAGACGATTACCTTAAGAAAAAGGAAAAAAAAAGTATGTGCTTTAAGGAAAAAAAAATGTTGTTTCTTTACGTTAGGTTTTGGCTTTTGCTATGTATTTGTTTTTAACTACGCAACTCGTATTGTGTTTAATATTTTTATTTTTTAAAGAAAAAAATATATAACAATAGATTTTTTTTAATACGCAACTTTCTCTTTTTTTCTTTTTATTTATTTATTTATTTTTATTTTGCTTGCATTATGATGATAATTTTTTTAGCACGTTTTGAAAGGAACTGCAGGAAATAAAAAAGTAGTCTATTTTTTATATTATTTGTATTTTATCATAACAATCGAAATTCGGTAACTGTGAGAATTTTGATTGTTATTTAGGGTTAAGATGTATAGTTAATTTTTTGAATAATTGACATTGTAAAAAATATATATCATCACTATTATATGTATTAATATTTTATTAATGATATTAATGTTATATAATAATGTTCTTAATACTGCATAATAATTTCTTACAAGTTTAAATAATATTTTGATAACGTATTAAAAACAATTATTGATACAGTACTAGTTTAAAAATTTAAATTGATGCAAGCAATATTACTCCCCATTATAATGCAATGATGTATTAATGGAATTGCAAATCTTCTTCTATGGAATTCGAATCCAAAACAAGGGAGACGTTTTCATGTGACGAATCTGTCTGTTTTTGAATTACAGTAAAACCTGTCAAAATGGAACCTGTCTGTGACGAAATTATGCCTTATACAGAAGATTTACAAGGTCCCGATGAATACCATAGAATCATACCTACTTAGTCGAAAACTTGTCTAAAAGAGATTTTTCTTCCGGACCCTTGCGATTCCGTCTTAGCAGATTTGACTATACAGGCGATGAGGTATTATTCAGGATAGATCAAGTACCAGAATTTAAGTTCCAATACTTTCTAATAGTAATCTTTTTCCTTATTTAATCGCCGAAAAGTATTACAAATTCTACGATTAAATAACATTACTATTCATAAATAGAGGTCTCAGCTTCAAGTACCGTACGAAGCTTGATTATTGGAAGTACTACAAAGAACGTAGTCTTGATTAGCTAAAATAAAATTATCAGAAAAAAATACACTAAAAATCAAACATGTTTATTTCAGAATGTTAAAAAATTACAATTAAATAAGTCTTTCATCATTGGATGACCAGTACACCACACCCTCGGACCTGTCAAGATAATTGGATCCCGTAACCGGAGGAGGAAGATCTCTGGCAATAGTCCTTAAATCAACGGGAGGATGTTGCGAACAATTCCCCACATTATATCGGCCAGGATTGGGACAGAGCGTGAAGAAACCCCGTGGCACATTAGTAGGTGGCATTGGCCATATATTGTAATCAATGCATGTACACTGTTTCGGTCCATCACCTTCTCTAGAATCCGAATCCAAATCTAGAGAGTCGTTTTCATGAGATGAATCAGTATTGGGAGATTCTATTTTTTGGTGATGCTCTGGCGATCTTTTACGTCCAAGCATTGATTCGAAACGCAACGTGGAAGCAGCTCCAAATGGAAGCTTCTTTTGTCCATAGAGGTATAAACTGCTGCGACTAGTTGGACATAAAGGACGCGTGGCATCAAGATTCCTTGCTCCGAGAGACCAAGTAACGCAGCGACAATTGCAACTGTCGGTGTTACTCGAGCAAGAACTGCCTCCAGGGCGTCGATTAAGATACATGAAGTGGTCAAACATCTGTTGTTGCCAAGGGTTTGTCAAGTCTTTCATTCTCTCATGCTGGTACATTCTTTTCTTGAACTGAGCTTTCAGTCTTTTTTCAACAATAGCTCTTCTGCACTTTATGGCAATGACAACCACGAACAAACAGAGGATACTCAATCCGCAACAAGTGCCTATAAGTAAGTAGGCAAGTTTTTCCATAGTAAAACCAGGATCGAGAGAATCTCTGTATTCTGAGTCATCGGGATCTTCATCGTGACGGTAGTCTGGCCTCTTGTCGAATGGAGTAGTTGTCTCAATGCGATTTCCAAACTTCATTGTCACATCTTGAATCCTGAATTTTAGAAATTGAAAAAAATATATTAAGTAATTGATACTTAATTAAATATATAAATAAATATTAATACAAACAAACAAATAAATAAATAAATAAAAATTGCGGCCTAAAATCTTAATTATCTTCTTATTTACACAGGAAAGTAAAATAAATAATTATATGTGTTTCCTATGGATCCAGTTGAGATTTTGTTATGTATATTTTTTGAGACTACACCAAAGGCCTAATACAGTGCGCTTAATTACTCTGCTTAATCCGTATCAAATACAATTCCAAGCATTTATTATACCATTCCTATTATCAACGTATCTTTTAACGAATTGAATTCAATTTTATATTAATTTTATGCCCAACATGAAATGAAAATATGACTTTTTTTCTCACAGAAATTACTTTAGCGCCAAAGTGTGATATTTTATGGCTAATCTAATATTAGGTTGTTACCCTGCTTTTTTTTTATTTGGGCAATAAATTTCAAACTCCGGTAACTCTGTCACTAGTTATTTTACAGTAGTATTGTAGAAAACAATTCTCATTGTTGAGATAGATTAAACAAAATCATGATTGAAAATGTATACATATATATATATATATATATATATAATGCTAGGGTACGTGGCGGCGATAAAGAGGTTATTTCTTTTTTGCCAATGGAAATGAGTGGTTTGTTTAGAAAATCAAACCAGCTAAATCTAATTTTAGTCGGATTCATTATTTGTTTTGGTGTGAAATATTTTGCCTACTTCTCGCAAAAAATGAGTTACTTATGATTACAATATTTTGATATGATAAAACGCCAAGATACGTGGTGGGGAAAAAGCGGTTATTTCTCTTTTGCCGATGACAACAAGTTGTTTGTTTAGAAAATCAAACCTACTAAACCTAACTTTAGCCGGCTTCATTATTTGTTGTGCTATTTCTCGCAAAAAATGAGTTACTTATGATTAGAACACAGGGTTATCAGGAAAGAATCATCCGATTACAAAATTTAATATTTTCAATAATTACAAACAGAAAATTGTAATTAACATGTCGTTGTAAAGAAAAAATCTATTTTCACAAGTGTTCGATATGACTTCCTTTAGTCATTGCGACATGCCAATTATTGCCAAACGCACGTTGTAATGTTTCACTATTAACTGTTTGTAAAGCATCACAAATGCACTGTTTAAGTTCAGGCATACTCGTATGCAAAGGTGGTATGGATACAAGGTCTTTGACATATTCCCAAAGAAAGAAGTCGCAAAGGGTTAAGTCAGGTGATCTAGGAGGGTAGCTGTGTAGGACCAAATCATCGGCTGCACTGATATAGTAAATTTTGTTCTCCGCGATTTTTGAACATTTAGTGATTTTTAATTCGATTTTTTATGCAATTTTCAACTCTATTTTTAGATTTTTTTTGCCTTTTGTGATGATTGTTTGACCTTTATAAAGTAATTCTGTTTCAACTTTTATCACACTATAGTACATTTTTTCTCTGTGATTTTTAATTCATCCTATGGTGTGGTAGTTCTCTGTTTAGAAATTTACGAACCTCCAAATGCCAATGGGGCGGTACACCATCTTATTGAAAAATGAAATTTTGCATACCTTCCTTCAATTGAGGGAAAAGCCAAATTTCCAACATATCGAGGTAGGTAGAGCCGTACCAAGTATTCGGCCAATACCGAGTAGTTGTAAGAATTTTATTTTTTAAGCATATTGGAAGACAAATGAATTTAAAACTGATCTGTAAAATGTTATTTGAATCTAAATGTATAATATATGCAATAATTCATAAAAACTATTTACTCTGTATATAAAATTTTATATATAAATTATAGAAAAAGGCAAGAAAAAACCCCATGTAAATTAAAGTTTAGTTTTATATTTAAAAAAAAAGTAATTTTTAAATCTGTAGGAAAACACTATGATTTTAGATAAAGAAGCAGTGTGTAGAAACAGAAAATACAATAAATGTAATTAAAAATAATAATTAAATTTGTTACATTGCAAATTATGTTGCAAAAACACTAATCATTCTATATTTTCAGCAGATAGGACATTTATTTAAATTTTTATTATTGTAAATTTGGCCCGCCTCAGACAAAAATGTGCTCCCTGCAAGCGCTGCTAAAATAACATTTTAGCCATACATTACGCAAAAATTAAAAGAAACTGTAAAGTCAGTACCCTTTTTGGCACTTTTGTGTTATAGTAGCCCCACAATTACAATTACACCAATGTTGCTGCTACGATTTTGCTACAATCATTGAAAAGGAGCTTATATATGCATTATATATACACATTATATGTACTTCAAACATTCATTATATGTACTATATACATCATTATATACATATTATTTATGTCTTATATGCCAAATATATATCATATACATGTAATGCTTATGTCATATGTATATATCATATATGCATTATTTATAACTAATAGCTTGTCCATATACATCACGAAATGTTATACATCATATATTATTAAAATGTCATATATACTTTATAATTTAGCAATAAATATTGGTCGCTTAGCGATTAATTCTCAACGGCCATTGTAACATGAAAGCACCCAGTTTTTTTAATCAAAAGAAAATAAGGTAGTTTTAGAAAAGATGAAACTTGCATTATTCAAGGACTTGTTCAGCAAGCAATAGTCATTTTTTATTGACATATTTCAGGTATCAAAATGACTAATGATGGGTTAAAGAATCAGTTTTAATATCATATCTATTGATTGATTGAACTTTTTATATATCAATTCTTTATATACTGGGTGTCCATAATTAAACGACCCTACTTTAAAGTTGTCTACAGGCGAAACTATTGATCAGAAAGTTGTGAAATTTTGTGAAGGACATAATGAGGGAGTGGGAATTTGTTTAAGCGAAAAAAAAATTAGTTCAAAATTTCGCCACCAGATGGCGTTTTTAATGAATTTAGCATACATTTACGATAGTTTACATATTTTATTGCAACAAAATATGTTCCATATGATGGCCATCATTTTCAGCTACCATCTGGGATCATAAGATAGCATGTTCCACAGTTGAGCGCAGTGTGTTCTGGGAAATGCTAAAAACATGTCGCGAAAAAAGTTTTGTTCATCCTGTTTTGTTGTAATAAAATTTGTAACCTATCATGTAAATACATTCTAAATGTGTAATTCTTTAAAAAACGCCCTCTGGTGGCAAAATTTTGAACTAAATTTTTTTTCGCTTAAACAAATTCCCATTCCTCCATTATGTCCTTCACAAAATTTCGCAACTATCTGACGGATAGTTTCGTCAGTAGACAACTTTAAAGTAGGGTCGTTTAATTATGGACACCCTGTATATGTAATTTGTGGTATTTAGGCATTTGGGACTTGATAATTCTGTCTAAATTCCACAAATTTCATTCATTCATTTCATTCATTCAATTTTTAATTTAATTTCTTCTTCTTTTAAATAAGTATCTGATTTCTATTCAGCGTGTTGGGGAACACTTTCGTTGTCAATAAATTATTACTTACTAAATCATAATTTCATAGTTTCTGTTGGTGTTTCGGTAATGTTTCATTAATGGTTATATATATATATATATATATATATATTTCTAATGAAACTTATCAAAATGATACATCTTTGGAAATATATATATATATATATATATATATACACTGTATTCCATTGTATATGGTACATATTTCATTTCTTAATCCATTTGTATTCACTTGATAGCATTATTATTTTTTTTTTCTCTCTCTCTCTCTTTTTAAATTTTCTTCATGTTTTCAGTATTTTTGGCCAATTACCATTGAAGCACAAGCTATGGTAATATTATGATTGCACTTGTTAATCTATTAGTTATGTGGTATTCTGTCTACACATTATCATTAATTATCTCTTTGGAGATTTATGTAGAATGATACAAGAACTTGATATGTTTTTTGAAATTCATAGATATTATAATTATATATATATATATATATATATATATATATATATATATATATATATATATATATATTAAATAATGCTACTGTTTTAAAATTTTTTAATTTACTAAAATTATCTTTAAAAGGTGCAAATGAAATTTCAAAAATTGAAGCTAATTTAAAAAATATGATTAGATTATATGCTCAAGATGTATGTTTATGAATATATATAAACACACAAATACACATAGAAGTGTTACCACTAAGTGCACTTCATGTTCGCATCAGCAATTCTTTCTTACACACAATTACTCGGTACTCGGTATCTACTCGGTTCTCGGCCGAGTAGTAAATGGCTGAGTACTCGGTACTTGGCTACTCGGCCAAAACACTACTCGGTACACCACTAGAGGTAGGTAATACCACTTACTGATTTTTCGACAAAAATTAACGGCCCGTAAACCTTTGATATTGTATATTTTTGTTCGCTGTTATATTATAATTTCCTAAATTAAGAATCATTTGTCTTTTTTACAGTTTAACAATATAGTATATTGTATGGATAAAAAAATCCATTGTTTCACATTTTGAAAAACAAAAGCCTTTTATTAATATTTTCATAAGAGCCTAACTGAAGGCCTCTTTCAATTAAAAAGTTTTGATATTGATTTTATTTTTAAATGTCCCCTTTTCTACCAAAAACCAGGACAATCAAAATGCATTTTTTTTTTAGGCAACGTATGCTCATTTATATTTCAGAAATGTAGGAATTTTACCACTTAAAAGACAAAAAATATGAATAAGCAATAGTTTTCATTGTTTGAAAATTGTAAATAATTTAAAAGAAATATTACCTACAACTTTTTTTTTACATTACATAGAGTTGTATAAATACAGACGGAGCTCCTTTTACCCCGATAATGCAGTTTGTTTTAACAAAAGGCTGTTTTTCGCTTTTCTTTGCATTGTACCAGTATGTAGCCTTTAATATGAATATATTTTTCATGTAAAGAAATAATGTAGACATCACTTCTGCACTCTTTTACACAGAGCTAAAGATTGAATATTTAGGATTTTGAAATAGTCCATATTGAGCAAAAAAATTTTTATTTCCATTTTTTATTTTAATAAAAGAAAATTTGATTTAGAATGAATTATCGTTGAGGGTCAAATATATCGCGGTATTTATTAGTAGAAATAAATGAGCATAACAAATGCTTTTTTAAAAATGCCTTCTTAAAAAAATTAACCTCTGAAAGTTACCCTTCTTTAATAAAGAAAAAAACACTAATTACAATAAACTAGTGAATAAAAGAAATATGCTCATTTATGCAGACAAATGAATACTGAATTTAATATATTTAGTTTTTTTAATAATGTTTTCCATAATGTTTCATTATTTCAGTATTTTTAATGTTTATTTTACGGTTTCATTTGTAATTTGAAACTTTTATGATAAGAAACATGTATTCTCTTTTTCCGTGTTTTTACAGATAATCTCTTCTGGATGGTACCTTATCATAATACATGCAACATTATTTACAAACAATACATGCGGTATCAAAGTTCATACAGTATATGAACTATATGCAGCAATAAGTCAATGAGAATTATTATTATTATTATATGTGTCCATTTGTACTAAAAACATAAATACATTTTTTTAAAGTTAAGAAATGTAACACCTATTTTCAAAGCTTTGGTGTTAAGTTACAATAAAAATCTAGGCATTAATATGTTGATGCATTGAACGTCTATTATCATGTTCATTCTGTTGATTTAAAAGATATTTTCAAATTATCTATGTATAGTTTAAGAAGTGATTTTTAAGATAAAGATAAAACGGATTTTTTCTAGCCGAATTTTACTGATATTTACTTATTACATGTCAGTTGGCGTATTTTAGTAACAGTGGTTTGGCACAGCAGAATGTTTTAGGGCAACCCTATTTTTATCCTCATTTACTTTAAATCACATTGTTGGAAAGGCTACTCATTCCGACGCGCAGTAGACGATGATAAATTAAAATTTATGACGTGACTATGTAAAACAACTATACAGAATACACGACTGTGCTAAAAACATAATGTATAACTGTGTAGCTTAACAGTATATATTCAAAATTCGCATGAACTCAATAATGTCCAGTTTTTATGAAAATTAGCGATTTTAAAATCAAAACAAGACAAAAGAAACAGACATAAAAGCAAACATACTATCTTTAGATTGTAATAAAATTTAAACGGAACTACCACCAGAGTAAGAGCTTTCGAACAAAAAAAGGATTATGACACTAGCAGCATCTGTTCAAAAGTTATGCGTGGATATACATAAAAAAAAATCTATAAATGTGTTCTATCCTAGTAGCTTAACTTTTAAAAAACGTTGAAAGTCTAGATATTTCGTTTTAATTTCGTTTTTCAAACGTTTTATCCACGTTGTGCGCTACTAAAGATCTCTTTTTTTGGAAGTCGGTTAAAAATAATACTAAATTACAAAGGTTACAACATACCTGTTTGGATAATATGTACTTTGCACTCTTACAGGTGTTCGTAAGGAGTTGAAAGTCGTTGGATTCACCATAGTTTCTTCCGTCACAACAGCTGGATCTGTCTTCTGATGCAGAATAGATGTTGAATGAGTGTAAAGGAGATCTAGGACAGGCTTTCTCTGATAAATATCGGAATATCGAAACATATTTCCAGGTCTATACTCTGGATATGGAAACTCCATAAGTGTTAAGTTTGCAGAGGGCTTCTTTGCGAAGTAATCATAAAATATTTTAGAATCAATTTTTGGATTTTTGAAGGGTGTATTGTCGTTGTTGATGGTTTCGGTCATTTTTGGACGTCGTATTGGATCTGATTCATATAAAAGTGTTTGGTATTCGGAACCATCGGCAGATAAGTTTTCAACAGATGTGTTATTGTAGGCTGTGGTTTTATTGGAATTTTCAACTATGGGTATTTGTTCGTTGATATTGTCTTTATTTTTCTGTCTCAAAATGTCTTTTTCTAAGAACGCAGCTTCACTAACGTATCCTTCTCTTTTATAAATCTCATCTGTATCAATATCTGTGACAAGATCTTCAGAAAATGTTCTCTCTGTATAATTTTGCTCTGTTTCATTTTGCTCTGATTTAAAATTTTTGTTTAAACTTGTTAAATTTAATTCCGGGGTAGGCATTATTGTAAAGTTCTTTCTATTAACCATAACATATTGAATACCAAACATGGAGTCGCTTCTTCCAGGTACAATTGCCATACGATTTCCAAAGTTTGCAATTTCATCTTCTATTTCGTTTGTAACAAATGTGTTGTTGTTAATTTCACCCTCACCGACGATAACATTAATGTCAGATGCATTATTGGATTCAACATCTGTAATATCTTGAATCTGATGATAGACAGCATCGTTTTGCAAAGAATATGAATTTTCATTAGGGGAAAAATCTATTATTTCACTGGCATTGCTTTTTAGACGAGGTTTAAGAATCTCATAGATAGTTAAATTTTTCGCTTTCTTTTCCGTATATGAATTTCTGAGATCCACCAATGATTGTTCTTTGGAAATTTCAGAAGCCGATGATATATTCTGAGGCGAAGAGTTTTTGAATAATGTGAAGTAATGAACAGTAGAAGCGAATTTCTTTGGTGCATCTGTACTAGTTTTTGGAGTTGAGCTGATTTGTCTTAAGTTTATTGGCAATGAAACCCGTTTTTCAGTGCTTGCTTCATCCGATATATCAAAATTTCTACCTCGTCGCCTATTTGTACTAGGAAAAAGTCTGTTTTCTTTAACATTTCTAGTGAATGGTAAAAACTGCAAAACAGAAGAGCTATTCACATCTGTACTATTTTTACTTCTCTGTAAATTTGCTCTAGCTCCAGAAATAATGTTCTTATTTGTAATCGATATTTTAAATAACCTCTGTACACTTGTGGTTGAAGTTGCTTCAATATACTCAGATGGTAATTCAGAAGGTTTTGAACTAAATTTTCTTTGATTAGTTATTGTGGAATTTTGTGTGTTTTTATTTCTTGGTTTTAATCCAAACTGCGTTGAACCATTTATTTTTTGGAATAAAAATAATGCATCAGATGACCTTCTAACTTTGTATTCCTTTGGTTCCAAGAGAATTCGTCGTTTCTTTGATACAATGACCGGTGTTAATTCACGATTTTGGTGGTTCTTTGAAAAATTTCCCATAGAACGACTGTACCTCGGGAAAAAAATTATCGTCGAATTTGTTTCGCTTGGATTTCTTACATTTAAAGTGGAATTAAGACGCAGCTGAGGAAACCTTCTATTTGCAATTCTGGTGTCTCTGACAGATCCACTGGTAATTATGGAACTAGGAGAACTGGAACTACTACTTGAATTCCTTCGAGTTGCTCCTCGTATTAATTTCGTTCGATGTAGAACGTGGTCTTTGGCAAAAGAGGAAAAACTGGCATGGTTGTTCGATCTGATGACTGGAACAGAACCTGGACGACTCGTGTAGACCTGTGTTCTGATAACTGCAGCAGGAGTTGGATGACTGGAGTAGAATTGGGATCGATGCGATAAAGATGAAACCGCTATAAGGCAGCACCAGATGAGTCCCACATTCAGGGGACTCATCGTACGTGTCAGAAATGAACACCATTTGAAGAGACGCATTGACTTTTTCTATCCATGAGTGTCTAACTCAAACCATCTAAAATGGAAATTAGCGATTGGCTTTCAATGGCACGTGGTTTAGAATGCATCATTTTCGCTTATTAAATAATTGAAAACAGATCTTGATCTTCAGAACGCAATATAGTAAACATGTCACATTTCTAACTAAATTTCCAAAAGTATCTCTTAAAATTTCAATGAAGTTAAAACCATCTTCATTTTCTGTAGATGAGTCATCTTCATAAATTGTACTTAATCCAAGTTAATAAGTACCTGAAAAGACACAAAAAGAAATTTTAATGTATATAATTATACAATCTTTCGAAAAAATAATATTCAACTGAAATTTGCATAGTACTAATGCATAGAAATATTTTAAATAATTCCAAGATTCGACGGAAATATTAACAGGTATCGATCTCTTTTAATTATATTGTCTGTAGAGAAATGACTAAGGAAAAATGGTTTGAATCTGCATTTCCTTGCACGAAATACTCTTAAAAACGTATTTAGTCTCACAGGTTTACTGTGTGGAATCGAATCCATGAACTTTGTTTTCGAATTTCGCATATTTATGTAAAATGAACATAGTAGTTACGAAGTTGAGTAGTGATAATTTAATAGGTATTTTAAGTAACTTTAAATAATAAAATGTGACCGATCAATCCGGCCAACTAATCTATATTAACAAATAAAAACATGCCCATGAAACATGTTCTGACGTCATATTGGCGGTGGGAACAACCTGATCACGAAATTTCATTTTCTGCAATTTTTTTAAATTCTAAGTATCGTACAATTTCAGTTTTTATACCATCGAATTAGATAAAAAATGTGCTTTCAAGTGCAATTTGTTTAAATACTGTATCTCAGTTTACTGAATTTTAAAGGTTTTTTTAAAAATAATTTTCAAGCATGAAAATTTTTTAATCTATATCGATTATTGAAGATTAACCTGTAGCACATAAAACAATATAAATAGCTCATCATTGGTCACCGGCTAATATGCCATAAGGAAATTAAAACTTCATAAAATAAATAAATAAATAGTTAAATAAATAAAACATAAATTTAGTAATTGAATTAAGCAATTAAACACTGAAATAATCAAAATTAAAAAAAACTGCTGTAAATAGGGAAATTTTGGCCGATTTCTTCGCTGTTGACACCTGGAATGCGACTAGTAGGAAAAGCTTTAGAGTTGTTAATAAATTTCAAAACTTTAATCGAATACCTATTTTATATAGTTTGAACAAAAATGTTTTTTTGTATGTTAGAGGGTAATCTAAAAAAAATATATATATATATATTAAATATAAAATATGTATTACAGTTTTAAATTAAAAATGATTTTCACCTATGTTCTGCAGACCGAGAAATAGGTTTTGTAACACGGGAAGCTCGGATTGAATCATGTAGCATAGCTAAAAGGCAAATATTTCGTTCCACGATTTTAGGTAGATTTCGTAAGAAATACTACCTATTACATTCTCACCTAAGTTGGAAATTTTGAAAAATTTTTGCAGATCTACGCCGATCATGACTCCCAGAACCCAAAACCACCCCAGTTCAAAAGTTTATCTATCTATCTATCTATCTATCTATCTATCTATGTCACTTTTTTATGAACACGATAACTGGATAAAATTCTGCATAAATCTCTTCCAAACTGATACATAAAATCAAGGGGCATAAAATCTCGGTCAAGTTCGTTAATGGGGAAAATCGAACCAAGGGGGGGGGGGGAAATGGGTTTTTTTTTGTGAAAACAGAAACCCCCCCATAATTTCTTAATTATTATACATATAGAATCCGTTTAAAGTTATTATTACTTCTAGGAAAAGGGCCGAAAATTTATGTATGACAGATTTTTGATATAATTAAAAATGGCCCCAAGGGGGGTGGAAGGGGGGTTTTAGAAGAAAAAAAAATCATAGCTTCGTCAATTCACAAGATATCAAATCCGCGTAAATTTATTATTTATCCTCTTAATATTATCTAAAACTTTTGTATTGACAAGTTTTTTATAAGACCAACTCTTATAGCAATATATATATATATATATATATATAAAATCCCTGCTGGCTCCGCCTGCAAACAAGTTAGGTTTCGAAGTATGTGGGTTCCAACTGCCGCATCATCACAAAAAGGTCATTTTTTCCGCAATTCCCGACAAACAGGCGCCCCACGGTCTGCGTCTTCGAAATCTACCTCTGCTTGTAGGCCAAGCCGTCAGGGATTTTTTTCTTCTAAATACTTTTAAAACAAGAAAATAAATAAGTAAAAATAATCCGTATTACGTTTAATCCGTTCTTCACAATGTTTCAAAGTTTTAATGACCAAAAAAGTCGATCGAGCAGCAAATCTTTTTATAGCTTCGGCTTTTAACGAATGGGTAGTGATATAGAATAAATAATAATTTTCGGAACAGTTTGGGTGATAAATGACCAGTTTCGATGAAAAAAGTTTGCCACTGCCTGAATTTTAAAATTAAATTTTACAGTTTGTAAAAAAATCCTCATACTTTTAAATATTATTGAAATCAAATGATATTTTTAAAATTATTACATGATTAATAAAATTCTCCAGATATTTTCACCAATACTAAAATTACGTATTCATTGTCTATATAGTCGTTTTGATGAATCACTACAGCATGCATTTATTGATTACTAGCTGACCCGTCCGGCGTTGTCCTAGCCCGTCAAAAAGTCGCACAAAACGCGAAAAACTCTAAAAATCGCTGTGCTAGTTCCGAATAAACTTTACTGAAAAGAGAACGAAATTTACTATATTCGGCTAGACGCTATAAACTGGATTTCTTTTTACTAATGTGGAAAAAAGAAAAAGAAAGAAAAAGAGAAAAAAGAAAGAAACACTAAAAATCGGATAAAAATCGCTAACATTTCCAAAAGTATCAGATGACGAAATTTAGTACAGTGGGCTAAAACATTGTGATCAGAATTTTTTCACAAATGTAAAAAAAAATCGCATTGAAAATCACTAAAAATTCAGAAATCGCGGAAGACAAAACATATCGTCATACGCTATATGTTTAAAATCGAATTTCTTTTAGGAATGCTAAAAAATCGACGCGAAATGCAAAAGAATGTTAAAAATTGCATTGAAAATAACAATAAAAATCGCGGAGGACAAACTTTACTATATTAGGCTAAAAGTTGGAAATCTAATTCATTTTACGAATGTCAAGAAATCAAATCTTAATGCGAAAAAACTCTAAAAATCGCACTGAAAATCGCATTAAAAATCGTAGGAAATTTTTTTTATTATAGTGTGCTAAAAGTTGAAACGGAATTCCTTTATAAAGGTCAAAAAATCACCACGGAGTGCGAAAAAATGCTAAAAATCAAGTTAAAAATTGCATTAAAAATCGAATTAAAAATAACTAAAAATTCAAAAATCGCGGAAGACAAAATTTACTATATCAGGCTGAAAATTTGAAACAAAATTTCTGTTATCAATCGCGAAAAATTCAAAAATGGCTGTACGAATAACGAATAAACTTTATTGAAAAGAGGACAAAATTTACTACATTGGGATAGAAGTTTGAAATCGGATTCATTTTAATAATGTAAAAAAATTGCTGCAAAACTTGAAAAAACGTTAAATATTGCATAAAAAATTAAACAAAATAATCTAATAAGAAAATCCAAAATCGGGTTTTGAGATGTATAATTACATACATAAAGGTTCTACCAAATTTTGTAGCTCTGCGTGCAGCGGTCTCTTCAGAACAGAGCCGACAGACAGACAGACAAACTTCTTTCCTTATTATTACAGACTAGCAAACCCACCCGGCGAGCCCTGTCTCTTCAGAGTACAGCCGACAGTCAGACACAGACAAACTTCTTTCCTTATTATTATAGACTAGCAAACTAACCCACCAAGCCCCGTCCCTGTTCAAATCTGCCGAGAAAATTTAAGCCCAGGCCTGTCACCGGCCCCAGTCTAATGAGGATAAAAAATAATTAGAATAAAATAAATAAAATATATAATGAGAATAAAAAAAGATCGGTCCGGAAGGAGTCTGCCGAGAAAAAATAAGGCCAGGCGCGGCCCAAGTTTAATGTGAGAAAATCGGACAGAGACAAGCCCGCGGGTCACAATAACAAAATTCGAGTGATGATCTAAACGCGTGCATAACATTAAGTAGTATTTTATTTCCTTTTACTTCCGGTAAGAAAAAAAAAGAAAAGAAATAGAAGAAACCGGCCACAGTTACGTGACGAAACAAATAATTATACCCTCCCGTTAAAATAAGGGAAAAAAAAGAAATATTACCTAGAGAAGTAATTTTCTCAAAGCCAAATGTTAAAAAAAAAAAAAAAAAAAAAAAAAAAGGAAAATCCTGCGTCAAGCATAGATTATGGAACACTTTTCAATACATTCAGACTACTGCAACAAAACACCGCCGTTTGATAAGGTGAAAGATGATATCTAAGTAAACAATTTAAAAAACGCATAACACATTTGAAAACCTAATTTCGGCAATCCCATCTATAGTCGGAAAAGTATCCGAAATCTTTTGTGCATCCCTGCATAGGATCTATAGATTTGTAAATATACTACATAATATGCAAACATTTAATTCAGTTAGAAAACGTATAACACAGTTGAAAAGTCCTCTTCATTAATTTCCGTCAATAAGTGGAAATGCACTCGAATTCTTTTTGTACAGTCCTGTATATCATCTATAATATCGAAAAATTATACACCCCAAATAATCTGTAAAAAATTAGTTAAATTTGAAAACGCATCCCACAACTAAAAACGCATGCCACAATTAAAAATGCACTTCCCGCAATTATTGCTCATAGACAGTACTGTAACCCAGTATTTTTATCTGTCCCTGTAAATGAACTATGAATGCTAAGCGCATCATATTCTATAGTAAGCATCTTGTATCGCACACTACTGATGTATGTCAATTTCAATATGTTGGAAATAGTGTAGCATCATTAAAATACACTGCACATGATTTTCCGCATAGATCACAATGCAACGGATTGCTTTTGAGTACCCCAGTAAATGAACTATAAATGCTTCTTTTGTATAGCGAACATGATATGGTAAATCTCAATAGCAGAGCAATACTCGGCACACACTGATAGACAAATCGACTTCATAAACATTTTTCAACTACACTGGCCTCCAAAAGTTAAAGTACAACATGTTTTTCGAAGCTCACCAGACTAAAAATGGCAGTCAGATTAATTTTCATAGTTTATATGAATGACAATAATAAGCTTTAAAAAACTCACGCAAAAATTACAGCTACCACTTTTATTTTATAGAAAAGAATAGGTGTTTGTGAAATAGAGAAAAATATGCAATTACGAAGCTTTCGTAATTTTGCGTGTAAGTTTTGTTGTATTCGAACTATTGTTGTCAGTTTTGTTCCCAACAGCCAGTAGAGTCTAGAAATGTCTAGAAGAAGTCGTTTGCCCGATTCATTAAGGTGGCGGGCGGTAGGATGGATGGAAATGGGGATGTCACATTCCGATACTGCTAGACGGCTCAATGTGTCTCGCAGTGTAGTCCAACGACTCTGGGATCAGTATGAATCCGAAGATTCTGTGTCCAGAAGACAAGTTCCAGGCCGCCCACATGTTACAACACCTGCAGAAGACCGGTTTCTAGCTCTTTCAGCCCGAAGGAGAAGACGCACTACTGTGCCGCAACTCATTGCAGACCACTTTGCAGCATCAGGGAGAAGAATATCCGCTACTACGGTGCGAAGACGTCTTCACAATGCAGGTCTCTATGCAAGGCGACCAGTTGTGTGTGTTCCCCTCAACAGACGACAGAGAAGGGCCCGCTTATGTTGGGCAAGAGAACATGTTTCCTGGACCAGACAACAGTGGGCTTCTGTACTCTTCACAGACGAGTCCAGATTCACACTGGAGAGCTATTCAGGACGTCTTCTGATCTGGAAAGAACAATGCACTCGATACCATCAATCAAACACTGTCGAAACACACAGGTACAGAAACGGTGGAATCATGGTTTGGGCAGGGATCTCACTCGGAGGTCACACTGACCTGCATGTGTTCCATGGAGGAACTGTGACTGATGCGAGATATCGGGATGAGATCCTTGATTTATATGTGCGCCCATATGCCGGTGCTATTGGCAATGGTTTCATTCTAATGGATGATAATGCGAGACCACACCGAGCTGTGGTTATTGAGGATTATCTTGAGGATCACGGTTTGGAGAGAATGGAATGGCCAGCTCACTCTCCAGACTTGAATCCGATAGAACATCTTTGGGACTATCTTGGAAGACAGGTTGCGGCTTTAAGTTCTCCTCCAAGGTCATTAAATGAGCTGTAACAAGGCTTACTCCAAGTCTGGTCAGCGTTACCTATTTCGGTGTCCGACAATTTAATTGAGAGCATGGAAAGTCGATGCCGCCAATACATTCAAGTCCGGGGTGGACATATCCCGTATTAGAACCAGTTTTTTAATGTTTCTGTCACATTTTACTGCATAATACTGCGATGTACTGATTTCTCCAAGAATGGGATTTTCCAGCATGAGTGCTTTTTTGTTGTAATTTCATTTATACGTTTAACTTAAGTAAATTTCTATGTCGCATTTAACAAATAACAGTTTAGCGCACATTTCCTCCAAATTTGTTGTTTCTATATTCATTCATTTGCAAATTAGACGCGAAAAACCGGTTGTACCTTAACTTTTGGAGGCCAGTGTATGTTGGAAAGAGTTTAAAAGTATATTTTACTTTATCTAGCGATTGAGTATTTGCCTAGCGGTGGATGTAAGAAAAAAAATTGAAATAATCTCCAGAAAAAGAATTTTTTTGAAACGGTACTTTTAAAATAAAAGATACCGTTGAAAGCAAAAAAATACTTTTTATCCGTGTTTCTTTCTTCTTTTTTTCTTTTTTTTTCTTCTTTGTATTTCCATCCAGATTACGGGGATTGCAATTTAAAACTGCGAAATAAATGGAAAATATGAAAAGTATCTTCAGAGAATATTTTACTGTAATAATAAATATTCAGATATATACTTTTTAAATACCTCTTTGGCTATTTCTTCATCCGGGCACCGGCAATTTGCGATTTTAAAATGCACACACACAAAAATGTAATATATAATAAAGGTCTTCAGATTTTTTTTTTTTTTTTTTTTTTTTTTTTTTTTTGGAAATAGGAAACATTTATATATTTTTTTAAAGTCCCATGGATACCAAGAAGTTACTGGCTTTTAGCACGTGTCTTTATTATTATTATTATTTACTTCGGGCCAATTCTACAAAAAACGAAACATCTTTGAGCTCAGCGCTTGAAAAAACACGTGTTCCCCGGACATGCATGGAAGTGATCAAGATTCCAGTGAACTGAGAACAATTGATGCGTTCATTAGCGTTCGATGAGTATTTTTAATTAACATATTGGCTAATTGACAAAAAATGTATTGGGACCTGTCTCCATCAATCCTTATCCAAATATGTAGTCATCTGCGTGTGATAGATTCCTTCGTACGCAATCGAGAGTGAACACACATACACACATTATTGATATTTTTAATTATTAGTGAAGAATTAATTATCTTTTGTAGTTTTATTCTCATCTTCATTATATTGAAATTTTTATTTCACTGTATAGAGTTTTTAAAATGTAGGGGCTGCTGATCATAAAGCATAGTGGATATGCAAAGTCGTCCTTTTCTTTAAAAAGCCGGTGTAAAAGAAAAAATAATTGCAACCCTTGCACTTTTTACAAGAGAGAAAGGTATTTAAATTTCAGTGCGGGGACTTTAAACGCGAAGTATACATGTGGATGCAAACCTCCTTGAGACCCTAACATACTTCCTCGAAAAGAAAATAAAAAGTTCTCATTGCTAGGTGCAATGTACCAGTTCCCTATAAGATAGGGACCCGGTATATTGCACTTGGCAATTAAACTACTTAAAAAAACCAAGTTTAAAAGTTATAATTAACAACTGTAGTCTTACAACCTTAGATTTAATAAATAGTACTATTTAAATGGGTTATTACATGTCTTAAATTTCAAGTGGTTCACGAAATATTCCTCCTATTTTTGCTATTCTGTTAGATGTAAAAATGCTATAAAATATTCCTTTAAAACGAACTTTTAAACTAAAATAATATTAAAAAAAAAGACTAGAGATAAATTTGTATCATTTTCCCTCCGGTTTTCTGACACTTTAAATTCATATACAAGAATATTTTCCATCTCGTGAGAAAATATTTGGCGGTTTTTCTCTTTGTCTCATATCAATGTCCATCGGCATCAAAATCTAGCCTTTTGATGCATTAAATAAGCATTTATAGTTCACTGAGTTTTCGTGACATCCTGTAAACAATGCAACAAAAACTGGAAATCAAGGTCACGGCAAAAATGCTCAGTGTAAGTTTGTTTTGATGTGGATTATGAGAAAAAAGAAGAAAAAACAGACGAATGGGATTTTTATGATACTTTGATCATTTAAAGGCTGGAAGAAGCCACTAATATGAAGATTTTAGAAATATTTTTCTTGCAAAAGAAATGACGGCAGATAAAATATTTTTGAAGAGGCTTTCTATAGGGTGATTCAAAAAATATTAAACAACTTTTAAAATACAGTGATCTCTCATTTATACGCGATGTTCAGTAATTACTTTTTCATACCACTATTTTAAAACAGTAGAATTCGATTTATAAATTCTACGAATTGTCCTTTAACTTCGAGGATGTAAAGCACATGTTTGACTTCAAGAACAATAGAAACAGTATACTGTAATTAAAATATTAAAATATTGAATATTTGATGAGATATGGGCATTTGTCTAA
The DNA here is from genome assembly GCA_963931845.1 of Maratus michaelseni. Lineage (NCBI taxonomy): Eukaryota > Metazoa > Arthropoda > Arachnida > Araneae > Salticidae > Maratus > Maratus michaelseni. Next base: position 324,314,474 of record OZ007590.1, read on the forward strand.
AATAATACTTAACTGCGCATTCGCAAACTATACGATTTTTTTTCATGATTTGGTAGTCAATTCTATAGAGCAACTCATATAAAAAGACCAGTCAAATACGGTGAAAACTCAGAAAGATATCAGCAATACAGTGAGCTAATTGACAAATTGGGCGGAGAATCCCTTATCATCCAATTGGATTTTCCCTTCAATTTGTCAAGTAGCTATATAGTCAGTAGTCTATAATAGTAAAGTAGTCTATATAGTTTGTCAAGTAGTAGTAGTATTGCCTATATCTTTCTGAGTTTTCCCGATATTTGACTGATCTTTTTATATGAGTTGCTCTATAGAATTGACTTCCAAATCATAAAAAAAAAAGATCTTTGGTATAGTTCAGGCATACGCAGTTACAAATTATTTCATACAAATTCCCATATATCATCAAATATTCCATATATTAATTTTTTAATTGCTGTACACTGTTTCTTCTGTTCTTGAAATCAAACATGCGCTTTACATCCCCAAAGTTCAAGGACAATTTCAGTAGGTATTTGACAAACCGTGTAAAAAGCGAAAGCGTCCGGTCACTGTCCCTTAATTTTTGGACAGCAGTGTATATGGTACGGTCAATATGATTAATCCGGTCATTATTAATAATAACCGGTTATTATTAATAATGACCGGATTAATCATATTGACCGTAACATACATACATATCTTTATATATCTACCTTTATATTACAATATATCTTTAGAAAAATGTAATATATCCGTATATTAAATTCAGGACTGGCATTTTTAGTCAACTCTTTTTAACACTTTCCAACGTAGTTGAGAAGTATTTATGAATTCGGTTTATCTGGCCCCCTGGCCGCCCGTGCTTTAACTCGCGTAAATACATTTGGGTTGCCATGCAATGGATATATGTTGTTGAGGATTACTATGGCGCGGTCGGTATAAGATATGAGCATTTATAGTTCGTTCACAAGGGCACTCAAAAGAATTCAGTTACATTATGGTATGTGTAGGAAAAATCGATTGCAGTGTATTTTAATGATGTTGCACTATTTCAAACATATAGGAATTTATATAGATCACTGAGGTTCACTAACATACATACGTCAATACATACAAGCATGAATACATACATGAATACATACATACTTCAATACATACTTGCATACATGAATGCATACATACATAAATACGTACATGTAATAATTAAATATATACATACATATATAAATACACAAATATAATGAATGAATATATGCACATACTTTAATACTTGCATACATATATGAATGAATGCATACATACGTATGAATACGTACTTTGAATTTAATGAATTTTAAGCGTTTTCCGGCATTGAATAATAACAATAGATAATAATTTTTCTGTTTCTAGTGCCGGAAAATGCTGTAACGCTAGTAGTAAAACAATAATTATGTACCTCAATCAAATAAATTTAAAAAACAAAACAAAACTATAATATAGCATGATATATTTAAACGAAAATTAAGAGTTAACTCTTGAAATAACCCGAAATTGGACAAAATCTTTAAATTACATGTCAGCATCTCAACTTCAAAACTAAAGGTATGTATGAAAACTGAACAGTAATTATTCCATTTATCAATAAAAAGTTCACTAGTGAGCTACTTTTTCTGGTTGTTCATGAAGAACGAATTAAAGCTGAAAAGAAATAATCGGCGCATTTTGGAATGATTCAGGTCACTTGATTATTAACACGCTCACGAATGTAACAACAAAAAAATAGTGAGTAATTTTGGGAATATATACCATGTTGAAAAAATAACTAAATTAAATCCAATTACGATTTAGCCTAGCGAAAAAAAAAAGAAAAAGATAGGTAAAAGTTTAATTATAATGACATTGATTTTTGGTTAAAAAGAAAAATATTAAAAGTTATTTGTTTTGTAGGATCATTAATATCTTATTGTGATAAAAGTTTAGAAAATAAATTAAGTTTGTTTTAATGTTGCATATATAATTCTGATATCTTAATCATTTTTTAAATGAAGAAAAAATAAATAATGGATAATACATGATAATGGGATATTTAAGAAAAGAGAGTAAATTAAAAACAATTAACCAATTAAAAATTGTAAGTTAAAACCAATTCTTATTAAAAAATTTCAAATGCAAGTTTAATTATAATGACACGGCTTTTTTTGTTGAAAGAAATAAATAGTAAAAATTGCTTGTTTTTCTAGAATGGATTATGTCCTACTCTGTAAAAAGTTATAGAAAATTTTTCTGGTATTGTACAGTTGTGAAAATTCGATGTAACCTTGTTGTTACCAACGATTTCAGGAACCTTTCCCTTAATTTTAGAAGCCATTTGGAAGAGCCCAAACCAGAAACCTCGGAAATCAATAGGTTTCTGAGGTTAGCAGAAATCTTTCTGAATTAAAAAGGCGGTCAACGCAAATTCTAGAAAATACAACTTTGTGTTAATTTTAGAAATCCATTGGTTTCTAATTGTTTTATTTTCTTCTTTTTTAAAGATTTTTGACGATAAGGTTTCTACAATCATCGTGGGGAACTATAAGCGTTACATTGAAGTTTCGTAAATGTTTCGTCTGTATCAGGAGGAAACATTTCTGTTTTTTTTTTTTTTTTTTTTTTTTTGAAATATTTTCATATACAACAAGAATGGGATCAGATTTCCTTCGCAACACGAGATATACAGAATATTTGGGCAAGACTGTGTCCTCCGTGTATTACGTTATTTACCTTTTGATATAGAGATTTAATTTCAGAATTCTGTGCATTAATTTTATGACATATCCCTTGCAGCATAAGAATATTCGTTAAAATAGGTTATATTGGTAATTAATATTGACATCATCGGAAATACTTCAAACGAAATACCATTATTGGTTATATTGCACCCACAGTGGAAATATTTACAATGAAATACCACTATTTAAAATATATTGGCTTACATTATTTGTAATAAAATGCCAAACATTAATAACCTGTAATAAAATGTCAAACCTTACTTTGTGCATTATTGTTACATTAAGCCAGTATCGAAAATTTTAACCAAAGACATAAACATTATGTACCATATTGGCTAATATTATTTTTGGTACTAGGAATATTATAAATAGCGGTGCATTCTTTTACTCACATGCAAAGAAAAGTACAAATTATGTTTTTCAAGGTATTTAGTGAGAAGTTGTGCGGAGGGGAGCAATGCAAATTTTAACCAAAGCATTTTAACAGTTTACATTTAAAGTATGGTTTTATTTTGAAATCTAAAAAGTATTGTTGTAAGAGTTATACTGCATATAGATGCTAATTTTGTTGATAAATTAGTTTAAGTTAAAGTTAAAAAGTGAAATTTAATTTAAAGAACGTATCTTCTCTAATAATTACAGAATAAGATAGAAATTTATCCGATATAATGTTTTCTTTAATTTTTTAAAGTACAGGGTGATTATAAAAAAACTATTCAGATATATGAGCCCCTAACTGTCATATCGTTCACAGAAACTGAATGCAATTTCGGTTTAAAGTATTTTGAGGTATGCGCTCAAGAATCATGTGAAAAACAACAGTTAAATTCTAACAGTTACGGTTACAGTGACAAAAATTTCGAAAATTTCAAATGGCAACACCAATTTTTTTTTCATTGGAATGTGATCTTCATAGTGAAAAACCATCAAAAACGTTGGAACGGTACCTATAGCACGAAAATCGCCGGCGCTAGACTGACTAAGAAGAAAAGTGAAAACAACCAATAAAGGACAGAGAAGCAACAGAAAGTAAAACATTTTATTGTTCAGTGGTATCCACCATCTGCCGCATTAAATTGTCGTCGTGTGTGAAATGGAAAATGTATGAAACACAATAAAATGTTTTGTTTTCTGTTGCTTCTCTGTCCTTATTGGTTGTTTTCACTATTCTTCTTAGTCTGTCTAGCGCTGGCAATTTTCGTGATACACGTACCGTTCCAAAGCTTTTTATGGTTTTTCACTATGAAGATCACATTCCAATAAAAAAAAAATAGGTGTTGCCATTTGAAATTTTCGAAATTTTGTCACTGTAACCGTAACTGTTAGAATTTAACTGTTGTTTTTCACGTGATTCTTGAGCGCATACCTCAAAATACTTTAAACCAAAATTTAATTCAGTTTCTGTGAACGGTATGACAGTTAGGGGCTCATATATCGGGATAGTTTTTTTTATAATCACCCTGTACATTTTGAAATCAAATGTGTAGTAAAAAGTACATGTGAAGAAAAAGAAGCTGGAAGTTAGTTTCTGCATATTTTAAATAATTTCTTGGTGTAGTTATTTAATATTCTCATTTAGGTTTGCAATGAAAAACTGAAAGGAAAGTTTATGCTATCACAATTTATGAAAAGGCTTTCTGATACGGAAAATTAAAAATTGAAAATAATAGCTTAATTAAAAATATTTGTTTTCTTTCATTTGAAAGACTATCGTATATTTAATTTTAAATTAAGCAAGCGTTTATCCCAAGTTATGAGTAATATTTAATTTCACCGTTTATGTGATAGCTTCTTCTTCTTTACCAAATTATAGTGTAAATTATACTTTATCATTGAAAATAGTTACTTTATTCTCGCATTAAAACTTTTTTTAAAGAAATATCGTTCCAAAATATTTAATTCGATTACTTTTGCTGTTTAAATTTTGCAACTGAAATCTATAAATTCATGATTTGTGAACTTATATTTTTTATTTATTATTAAGCACATTTTTACATGAAATTCAGTCAATTTAATACTACTACTATTACTACTGCTACTCATAATAATAATAATAATAATATACTCATGATGACATTAAACACATCTTGTTAAACAAGCGTATTTGGATATTTTTTCGATATGTTTCGTGTACTAAAAGATAATTTCAAATTAGAAATCATAGTATAAATTATACTTTATCGTTGAAAATAGTTACTCTATTCTCGCATTTTTGTAATTTTATGAAATATCATTCTGAATTATTAAATTCGATTACTTTTGCTGTTTAAATTATGCAATTGAAATCTATAAATTCATGATTTGTTAACTTTTCATACGAATTCAAGCTACTTTAATAATAATAATAATAATAATAATAATAATAATAATAATAATAATAATAATAATAATAATAATAATAATAATAATAAGTACTCATGCTGAAATTAAACACATCTTTTTAAACAACCGTATTTGGATATTTTTTCGATATGCTTCGTGTACTACAGGATAATTTTAAATTAGAAATCACAGTATAAATTATACTTTATCTTTGAAAAAAATTACTTTATTCTCTCATTTTTAGAATTTTTAAGAAATATCATTCAGAATTATTTAATTCGATTACTTTTTCTGTTTAAATTTTGAAACTGAAACCTATAAATTCATGATTTGTTAACTTATAATTTTATTTATTGCTAAGTACAGTTTTACACGAATTTCAGCCAATTTAATAATAATAACAATGTATACTCATGGTGAAATTAAACACGTCTTTTTAAATAGTCACCACTTGCATATTGTTTTCGATATGTTTCGTGTACTAAAGGTTAGTTTTAAATTAGAATGTGCTTTTTACGTTCCTAAATCACCTCTTAAGGAAAAGTAAACGTTGCAAGAGAAAAACTTTCTCTCACATATATATTTTCTTGACGGATTCTCAGATTTGGAAATATAATACTTTCTACAAATCTCTAAAATGTCTAACCTACATTTATAAATTTGAAATTGTTAGGAAAAAAAAAAATCCCCACTGAAAATAATTACGCACGGGAATTACTATCGTGAAAATGTGCTCTAAAATAAAAACTTTGCACTCTTTTTTTTAGGTGAATATAAAAAGATTAACATTGTGTGTAGAATTTAAAGTCTCACTGCATTATTTTTAAGCGTCTTAACCATGAATATAATAACAAGGTAGCAAATTCTTTCAAGAGAATGGTGTCGAAAAACAGCAGGAATAATATCGCGGCCATAAAAGTTACTACTAATACAGTATTAAAAATTTTAAAATCTTTAAGAAGATTGACTGATCACTGAATCGTTAATATTCTTGCGCAGACGCAAAAGACAAAAACTTTAGTCTTACTGTTAAAAAAAAAAAAAAAAAAAAAAAAAAAACTTAATCAAGGAAAATAAAAATATAACGACGAACATATATACACAACAGCCTCTTCTGAGTTACCTATAATTCGGAAAAGCGTTCTTTATCTTTAAAATCTTCAGAAACCCATATATTTTCGAAATTTAAAGGTGCATTTATAAAAACAAAGTTTCTTTTGTTGGAAACGTTTCCGAGTAGGTTTTATAGTGTATTAATTTAGTTTTCTCAACCCGAGTATAGGTTTTTCGGATGCTAGCAATTGTCATGTAAACATTTTCATGTTCAACAACACATGTTTTACAGACAAACATGATAAATTAATGGCATTAATAGTAACAATAAGATTAACATTCTTTTGTTACTATTAATTAGTCTGTTTTAGTTTTGTTTACCTTTAAAAACCTCAAAAACCCATATAGTTTCGAAATTTAAACATGCATTTATAAAAACAAAGTTTCTTTTGTTGGAAATGTTTTTTCGGAAACGTTTCCGAGTAGGTTTTATAGTGTATTAATTTAGTTTTCTCAATCAGGAGTATACGTTTTTCGGATGCTATCAATTCTCATGTAAATATTTTCATGTTCAACATCAAATATTTTACAAACAAACATGATAAATTACCGGCATTATTAGTAATATTATGATTAACATTCTTTTGTTATTTTCGCATATATAAATTCAATTACGCAGCTGAAAATGTTTAATCGAGAATTGATAGCATTATGAAAACCAATATTTCGGTTTGAGAAAGCTGATTAATACACTATAAAAACTTCTCGGAAATATTTTCGAAAATCAGTGCCAGCAAAAGAAACTTTGTTTTTATAAATACTTCTGTAAAACTTGAAAATATATTGGTTTCTGAGATTTCTACAGGTAAAGAACGCTTTTTTGGAATCGTGGGTAATTCAGAAGAGGTTATTGTATATTTTCGTTCGTGGTTGTGATATATTTTCATAGATTAAGAAACATTTGTATTTCTTTATAAAGTGGTTGAAATATTTCCTTAAATACTTATTTTCGTGTATGCCACGCATTTTTTTTAAAAAACTTAGTTCAAAATTAAAATGCACGTGGCCTTTGAGATTTAAATGGCCTCTGTATTAGAGAACCATTTGTCATTGCATACAAAATCATTAGGGGGAAATCTCGTATTTAAATTTACAAAACTGATACATTTTAAATACTGTGCAATTTTAATACTAACTGTGAGATTTTAATAGAAGAAATTACGTTCAGAATTTATTTTCTCCTTTTTCTTTTGTAAACGATGTATTAAAAATTAGGTTGTGCGTGTTAAACAAGAACGCGGTATACATGAAAAAATATTGTATTATTTGCGCATTGATATGTTTCACACTAACATATAAACTGAACAATAAACGTATGCGTACATAAACTGTGTGTAAAAAAAAAAAAAAAGAGAAACTTATTATTATTTTTTTTAATCTAGTACGTAGTTTTGCACAATTATAATTGTTAAAATCATTTGAAGGCAACAAGGACTTAGACTAAACTTAAGGGGACTTAAGATGAATAAAATGTCGAAAAGTGAAAAACAATGATCATTTTTGTCATTTTATATCTAAAAAAGTATACGTTACAAAAACACAATTTTTAAAGACAATAATAGATACACATGTTTCTTCTTTCATTTAATATATTTTTCAGATAATAGCGAAAATTATTTGTATAAGGATTTTTTAACTAGTCGAGCAGATAATTGCAATCACAGGTTGCATATCATTATAAAATAATTTCTGCATGTTAAACAAACTTTTTTATATCTAATTATATTTGAGAGTCTTGTGCTTACGCGGAACCTAAAAATTTTTTTATTTATAGCATTTCTATGTTTTAAAAACAAAACTCTATCTTGCTTATATAAAATGTCCAAAACTTTAGCAATAAACAATTACCAATGAAAAATTATTTTTTGAAGAAAAAAAGATGAAAATTTAGGTTTATTTTATAGAGCTTACTATACACTATATAGCCTGAAAACTTAATGAAATCATGTTGAAAAAGTATTTTTACGCGATTCACCAAAATCACATTTTGAGAAAAACGATTTTAAAGTTCTCTCTTTGTTTAAGAGTCCTAAGTCCCTTTAATTTCAAAGTTCTTTTAAAGCCCCATAAACTTAAAATAAAAAGTTTAAAGTGCATTTATAGTACCATAAAATGAAAATAGTGAGTTTAAAAATAAAATAAAAGGAAAAAGTCAGCACGTTATCTTTCTTCTTCCATGAAATTAAAAGTCTTAAATCTTACGTAGTTTTTTATTTTTAAAAAATTCTCCCGAACATTGATTCAAGTATTCGACCGCCAGGTTAAAAGCTGATCGGAAATGATTCTTTACACTAACAAAATATTACTATTCTGAAAAAGATATTATTTCAAATCCAGCTATATCTTTGTTAGAACTCCGTTGTGAACGCTTTCGCAATTAATGACGGGTGTATTACTTTGTATAACGAGACATGGGCAAAACCTATTTTTCTTGAATTTACATGTCTACAAGTTTTTATTTATTTTTTCACTATATATTACAGGCAATAATATTTTGTTACTCTCATCTTTTAGAAAAAAGTAACTTTTCTGTTTAAACCATGTTTTTGTCACTTTTTATTTTCACACAAATATCGTTTATCCCTCTTTTTTAAATATCAAATTAAGCTGCCCAAATGGCTATAGACACAATTTTAAATATATTTTTAAATATTATGAGTAATATTTATCTGTTTTAATTTAATTAACAGTTTTAATAGTTATTAAATCTCTTATGATTAATTAAAATATTTATATTTTACCTTGATACAATAAATTTAACATTTATCCTAGAAAAATGAAACCTCTGTTACTGCATTTCCATTTAGTAAAATTAATATTAAGAACTGTGTTCCCCAGAATTACCACTAATCTATATTGTAGAGAATATTTCCTAAAAAAGAAATCTGGTGCCGTTTAGATTTTGTTCATAGTTCCTCGCATGTTTAGAATCTAAACCAATATGTCCAATTTTTGAGGTAAATATATTTTTCTGCGTAACTTATGTTACTTCAATTTCAGCTTTAAATGTTGCTTTAAAGACAAAATTTTATTTATGACAGTAGATAACGATAGATAAAAAAAGTTTATAAAAACAACCAAGTTATTCATCTGTAAACAAGTTTTAATCATTAAAAATAATAATAATTTATTACATTTAACTTCTGTTACAAAATCTTTACAGTTTTACTTCAAATGGAAAATTAAAGGGATGTATTTCGATTTTAAAATTAAATTATTTCACGCCGGTGTACTGTTTTTAAAGATTAATCATGTATTTAAGCATTATTGCTATTGTTCAATAAAGTCTGTGTCCTATAAAAGGAGAAAATATCTTAAAAAGTTCATGTAAAATTAGTTTTACCGACAGTGTGATTACCATAGCAGATCTCCAATCAGATCAGTCAAGCTGCTTTCACACGAGTTTAACGGAATTTCCATTTTGACAATGAATGACATGCACGGTAATATTTCATATTGACCCGTTTGATTTTATTAGAACCAGGGGATACAACCAGGGCTTTTAGGTTTACAAAGCGGTGTATTTCATTTTCATAGGATTTACTGTATTTTTTAATTCCGATTTAGGAGACGCTGTCCCTTTTCTTTTATCTCCTTGTCCCGCTTTTTGTAACAGGAATGGGCAATACTAATCATGTAATGTCAATTTCATAATGAACTCTAAAGTGTCAAACCCATTGTCTTTTCGATATGCCATCGCTGGGACTTAATATTGAGGGGGGGGGGGAGAGGCTTTAAAATTTGCCAAGTCAATCATCAGCAGTTGCTAATTGCGTCTGTTTAACCAGAAAACATATTGTAGTAAAACATGTAAAAATTGATATTGTCTATAACAGGAACCTGTCTTAAGTGGAAAATTTTTACGGTTGGACGGAAAAAATACCATGCAATTATACTTGCTTAGACGAAAACCTTCCTACAATGGGATATTTTTCCCCCAATGATTCCATTTTCATAAGCTTTCCTGTATATAAAAAAAAAGGAAAAAGTTTCACAAGGTTGTTAACTAAGTATGCCTTGTGTTTTTACCAAGAAATTTATTAACTTTGTGGAGAAGCCTCCCCCTCCCCCATACACACTCTTCCCCCTTAGCATGAGTCCTGGTAGCCGTTTTCCTTGATATGTACTTCTTCTCCTAATGTTAGCACATTTCTCATTAGGAACGAAAATATGAGCTCAGCTTGGAGGGAGACACCCTGTATTTTGGGCTGAATAAGTGGATTGTGACCTTGGTTTTCTATGAAGATTTTTCATCTTGATGAGTAGCTATCATCCCTTTCATTTTGTCAAATCAATTTATGAACCATGATGACCCCATTGATGAAACCATTTATGAATTATGGAGAAGTATTTTGTGCTCAACCATTTCATATTTTTCGATAGAAGAGTTATTTTCTTTAATCTGCAGTATTTAGTGATGCAGACTCTGATGAAACAGTCCAAGATGTAATTGTTAATCTGTTTTATCATAAGGCATCACGTGTAGACTACATTTTTATTTTTGTTTTCCAATGTAGAGCAATTTCAAACGTTTTTGATCAATCAGATTACAGCCTCAGGTTTTATCACAGAGACGCGGTCTGATCTGAAAAACGGAACTTCATTGTGGAAATGTAAACAACAATCAAATGCATGAGTAATTAATAATGCAAGGAAGAATGATTTGGAAGTAGATCAGTAAAAGATTAAAATTTCTAAAAGTCAGTTTTATTACAAAGTTACTATGATTCACGAGAATGCAATCACAAGGTTATTCCTCGAAAACTGTTCTTATCCTTTTCTTAAAGTATATATGTATATTAAATAAATAAAAACAAACTTTTAAATTACCAAAACTTCTGCATATTTTTTAAATGAAAGAAATTTAATCATGAAATAACTAGCTCAGTTATTTTTAATGCATTCTAACATTCTTGAAATATGCTTCAATTCGCCTGTCTGTCCGTACTCAAACCGTGTGATAACATGGGTGATTGATTCTCTTGAAACATAACATTTTGAAATGAAAAACGTTTTTAAATTGAAAATGTTTAAATTAAAATTGTTACATTTGCTTTAATTTAATTCTAAATGTTTAGTGGATGTTTATTATCAAAACAAAAATTATCATTGTAAAATATCATTGGTATATATATAAACACATGTCAGGTAATTTACATGTTTTAATATATAGTGTTTTAAGTTTCGTGTTTTCGGCTTTTTTTTATTTTAGGCTTAAAATTTTTGACACTGTATAAAGAACATTCTTCTGTGCTCTAGAAAATAATATATTGAAAAAAAAAGCATGTAATTCATAATACAATAAAACCAAGAAAATGACTTCATAAAAGTTCACACATTTCTAAGTTTCAATTAATGCAATTAGCAATTCAAATAATTTCTAAATGTCTGCTTCTTGAAACCGTTTTCTCAACAATTTTTTAAAGCTACTCTATTGAGAGTTTTTATTATTCATTAGTTCTGACTGTTGTTTTAATAGAAATCTAAACACTCTAAACCAAGAAAATGACGCGGGTGCACAGTGATTAAAGTTTTATTTACAAAAATATATAAGAGAGAGTCATAAACAGGGACACAGAGGAGATTTAAAAAATTAAAACGAACCTTGTGTTTGTACCGCTTGGCATTAAGCTATTCCATGATGTTTTGTTTGGAGCGTTCGCTGGCCATATTGCAAGTGTGGATGTTGATTGTTTTGGAAGTTTCGAAAATAAAGTACTTTTTAGAACTGAAAGTTACTCATTACTTTGTCACAAGTTACATAGCTTCAGTCTTGTATATTGTATTTTAATTTGAATATCTTATACATGCAACACTATTTTTCCACTTAATTCGAAGGATTTGACTCTAACAAAGCAGAAAGAAGAAATACGCAACCATTTTTTTTTTTCTCAAGAAATCGATGTAGTACACAGGAACTCTGATACAGTGTCTAACTGTATGTCATTACATATCCATTCCAAAATGAATAATATACATGATATTATGTTACCTTACTATACTTTTACGTCTATGTGACATGGGTGACGATACATAGGAGGCAATGTTCTCACAATGCCATCACATAGCAAAAACAAAGATCAGCTGTTCGATTTTTTCATGTTTGGACCCCTTAAAGCATTCTAATATGTGGATGTCGATGCATGTTTGTCCAGAAATTCATGCACAACCCTGACATATATAAAACCATTGAATGTGATGGTGAGAATTGTAAAAAATGTTATGTTTCGTAAGAACTACCCATATTTGGGATTGCCACGTAATTGATAAATTGCGGTATGGTTCTCAACAGCATGTGCCCATATCGAAAATAATATGTGTAGTGTTTATCTTCCGTTTTCAAAGACACAGAAACGGTTTCGGATGTATGACGGTCTGGCGGGGATAATTGTTTGAAGTATAATTTAATGACGTTACGCAACTTCGAACATAATGATCTTCATACACGATACTGAGATACAATGAAACTTCTATAGAAAATGGTAGGCCGAAATTTTGTCGATCTTTTACAAGGATGCACAAAGTGATTTGGATACATTATGGTCAATTGGCGGTAATTTTTGTTAGTAAACAACCGATTTGCACATTCGTATCGAAATAGTCAATAACAGTTTGTTACAGCATTTAAAAATTATTTTTCTTTAAAAGTCACACTTACATACCAATTGATAAATCAAGAAATATTCATATATCACCTACCTTATTTTAAGAAAAAAAATCTATAATTATTTGTTCCCGGAAATAGAAAAAGTGGTTAGCGGTTTTATGTTAAGTGAATTAATAAAACAGCAGCGTATTCATATAATAACACGCAAACAATGCATTATATTTAATTATCAACGGAGAAATGATAATATTTTACATCTTCATAACGAAGTTTGATGATTTTTTTCAGAAGTTATCGCATTTATATTGCCATTTCATTACTGATTACATTTTTTAACTCATAAAAAAATACTTTCAATTACCACTTCAACTTATTTTACTATTAAAAAAAAAACACTCGAAAACCTTTTATAAGTTGATGATAATTTAGTAAAATATTATAAAGTCAGAAAATTAACTCTCTCATACATAACCTCATATGAGATTGTACAGAAAAAACAGCCCCCAGAGAACTGTTTCTATTTTATTTTTACTCTTTTATTATATATACACCTCCTATGAAGTTCAACAATGCCTGTGAAATACAGACAGACGGCAGAAACATTTTCTTTTCGAATATTCAGTTAGAAAATTCTTTGACAGATTTGTTTCAGTTCTGCACGAGAGAAATTTTTTCAAAAGAATTATTGCTCTTGGACCTAACAAGAACATGAGCAGATTTTTTTTTTCATTTCTTCTTTGTGTTAACGTATCAAAAAATATTATCACAAAAAACTATTTACTACTTACTACTAATAATAAATTTTTATTGCTTATAAATCTGATATGAGGTTTGTTTTGTAATTTTGTAATAAATGTAAGATTTTTTAAAAGTTCAATATTATTTTTTCTTAACATTTATTTTAAATCTATCTTTAAGTGCATAATATTCTTTTTTCTTTCATTTAAAAGTAATTTATGCATCAGAAGGTTAAAAAAGCTAAGCAATTTAAACATTTGTAGAAAGAAAAATGTTTATTTTAATGAATTTTTAAACTAGTAGCATATAGTAAGTTTCAATATTTCCACAAACTTAAATCGCCAAATAAACAATATATTTACAACTATTTACGAGTTACAACAAAAATGTAGCTAATTATACGCCAAACCACTCTCGTCAAAATAGGTTGACTGTTGGTGAAACTGCAACAACTAACTATTTTAATCACTAAAATGCCGAATACATAAATGAAAAATAAAAAGTGCAATATATTAAAAAAAAATAAGCTTTTGTCATTTAATAGTTTTATATTAACTAAATTATGATTATACGTTGAAAAAACAATTTAAAAAATCATGAGCAGATAACTTAAAAAATTATTTTTTCTATTCTGTTGCCATATCTCAAAGAAGAAACGGATTGAAAATTATAATTTTTAAATAAATTTACCTGTTCGCGCTTTTTATCAAGCGTAATTAAAAGCGATGGATTTTCAATAATCAGGGCACACGCCAAATGAACGTATTGTAACGGATTTTTTATTTTTTTTAACTACACGAATTGCAGATTAAAAAAAAAAAAGGCGTGAATTTTAAGAAAAACATTTAATAGCCAGAGAACATCAACTTTGTGTGAATTCAAAGACATGAGTCACAGACTTACAACGTTAAAACACACAAATTTACCTACCATAACATTAAACTAAATATGGCCGTTTCAAAAATACCCCCCCCCCCCCGGGTTCTCCTTCATCAATGTAGAAATAAAAATAAGCATAGAAAATAAAAAACAAAAATCAACATAAAATAAAAACAATAAAAATGATTCAAAATGATTCAAAGAAACCCCTTGGATATAGCCCCGAGTACTGACTGATGCAACAACTGAGTATACTGCGAATACTGCGAGTACTGACAATGCAAGGGGATTATTTGAACACTGTTTAATCTTTATATTTTTTGTTTATGTATTTTATTTTTTATTTTCTATGTATTATTTTTTTCTACACTGATGAAGGCGATCTGGGGTATCCTTGAAACGGCCGTATGTAGTTTAATGTTATGGTAGATGAATTTGTGCGTTTTAGCATTGTAACACTCTGAAAACGACATTTTCAAAACTGAGCAAAAAATACTCAAATCTGAGAATGTCGCATAGTCAAAATGGCTCCGAATCAAAAATACTCATGTTTGAAACATGTATATACTCATTTCTGAAAACATGCTCACTCTCAAGAATAAAACATCATGCACTCATATTTGAATATTTCCATGTTTCAAAAATGAGTTTGAACTGATTCTAATCATTTTTGAGTATGTCCATGTTTCAAAAATGTGTATGAACTGACCTCTATGTGCTCAGTTTTGAGTATGTCCATGTTTCAATATTCTGAGTATTTCTGGTATTACAGAATCGAAAGCATTGGGTCGTCCTATTTGAAACCAAAAGTTTCATAACAAAATGAAAACATCGATTTACTCAGATTTGAAAGTGTCGTTTTTCTCAGTGAAGTCGGTAGCTCATGTGTATAACACTGAATACTTATAAAAGTGAGTTAAAAAGAACTTATTTTTAGTTTTATTATTATTCTTATTTTAATTACGTATATTTTAAAAACTTTACAGTATTTTTTAAACTAAAAAAGTAAAAGGATTTTTTTTTTCGAGATTTGTGTATTCCGGACCACCTTAAACAAGAATAATCCAATAAAGTCCGAGAAACGCGAAATTGTTCAACAAAGAACATAAAAAGTTTCTAAACTGCCGTGTTCCATGAACTTGATTACTATCTTTGAAACTCACTGAAGCATCGGATTCACCTTTTGTAATTCGCTACTCGAATTGTTCACTGAACCATCGAAATGCAACGAACACGAAATTCTTGGGTTCGTTAGGAATTAATTTATTTTCGTTTTCACCTTTCGCTTTGGAATATGTACACAGGTGCATATTTATAGGTGTTGCATGTTGTTGCAATGTAGTAAAATCTAATATAATTTTGCAGTTTAAACTTAACGACAGATGCGCAATCTTTGAAGTAAAAACACTTTTAACAAGTTAAATCATTGAATATAAAAACCATTCATTTTAAATACTTGTTTAAAAATTAATATTTAAGGGTGTTGGTCCGTGAGATCTCACATTCCCCTCGCTAATGTTAAACCTATGGGCTTCGAAGGCATTCGCATTTTTTAAATATGTTCTTAGGAAATTAATTCTATTATTAACTTTTTCCCCCATGTACTCTTCTTAAAGGCTCTCTCTCTCTCCCTCCTTCTCCATCCCCCCCTCTCTCTCTTTATTTTTCATGTACGATGTCACTCCGCAAAAGATATGCCTTTCAGTTTTTAATACAATCTACGTAATTTTTAATAAAATATTAAATGTATTCGTACAGTTTTAATATTACAAAATATGACGAGACTCTGATGAAGGGAATGAATTTAATTTAATTTAATTTTTTTATATAAAATGTTTTATAACGTAATTGAGCAGGGTAATAACCTTAGAAAAACTATATAATCGTAGTTTTATGTATGAGTTTACAAAGATTTTTAAGTTTGCTCCACCAATACGTTGATTTGTATTTTGTTTTCAGTGGGATTACTTATAGGAAGTATATTATGCTTTTTGTGGTTTTCTAAAATAATAAAATGAATTGAAAGTAATCACATGTAGGACACCTTTTTATTTTGAAAGTTTGATATAATTGAATTTGCAACATATCTTCTATTGATAGGTATATGTCTATATCTTGTTTGTATTACATGTAATTGTAATACTAAATAATCCACGTTATTTTCTTTTTCCCAATATCCAAACTTAATTAATTTCGAAAATTAAACAAATTTATCTCTTATTCCTTTAAAATTTATTAAAATAAACAGAAACTAAAAATATTATAGGACTACAAATATTAAATGACTATATTTATTTAAAAACAATTTTATAACATGAATAATTTTCGAAAAAAAAAACCCCAGAAAAGTTATAGGTATGTGCATGACACAATACACAATAACGTTTTAACATATAAAAGGGACAAAATACTACTGTATTAGTGTGAGATTACTTAGTCCTAAAAGATTTAATACCAAATTAGAGAAGCTTTAAAGTTTCTAACGATATTAACATCACGTAGGTGCCCCCATTAATTGGAGCTTTATGAAAGAAAACTTTGTTAAGAAAAAATTAGCTTTCTTTAGACAATGAAATGTATATTATAAGCTAAAAAATCTTTCATCATGCGACAGCATTGTTTAAAAATGCTAATGGCAAAAAAGAGAAAGCACTAGCTGAAATTTTAAACAATAGCTGCGTGCATCTCGTATTCTTAACATAGTCTTTTGAGCTCTAATCATCGATAGAAGAAAGTGCACTCTTAAAAAAACAGTGTTTAGTATTTGCAAGTTTATCTGTTCGAGGATACTGATTATTTCAATTAGATTATGGGAGGGGGAAAAACAAGCATTAATCCTAATACAAACGTGAGATTGTTTAATAAACTCTGAAATGATATCAGATAATTTTTAGCAATAAGATATGTCCATTTTAGTGTATGCAGCCTGATTTATTAATAATGCTTAGCTGAAAATTATATTTTACTTTCTTCGATCTATCATAGAAGAAAAAAGAATTGTAATCGAAGTTTATTTTAGACTTTCTGTTTCCGATAGATTTACACGTTTTAGGGTTCAGCGATCCCGAAAAACACGTTTTCACAAAATGTGTGTCTGTCCGTATGTCTGTGCGTCCTATTTGTTATTTGTATATCGAAAAGTGTATGAAGTTATGTATATAATTGAACCAAACATCATACATATGTTTTTAGTGGTGGCCAGCACGTCTCAAATTGAAATCGGGGATATTTTGCAGGAAGGGGGTGCTATGATCGCGATTTTTGTGCCATTTTTCTTATTGTATCATCGGAAAGTGTACGAAGGTAAGCGTAAAATTGAACCAAACTTCATATAGTGTATGTTTTTGACATGGCCATCAGGTCCCAGTTGAAATTGTAAATATTCCCCCGCTGTGATAGCAATTTTTGTGAGATTTTCTTGATTTTGTGCAGCTTAAATAAAGAATTTATGAATATTTTTTTGATGCAATTTTACATTTAGAGAATAGGCCGTGGTTAATATAAAATTGTCGAGAAAATAGGCCTGAAGATGGTGCATTGACAAAAAGCGTGTAATAAATTACACTTTTTGAAGTATTAACATGTAATGCGATAGAAGAAAGTTTTGGAATTGACCCATCCAATTAGTTTATTTTTATTTATTTATTTATTTATAACTTCACTGAAGCAAAAATACATATTCACAATTACTTGCAATTTATTTTTTAATTCATGAAATGGATTTTATTAAAATGTTACAAAAACCCAAATTAAAAGCAGATAGAGTGCATCTGTATAGAGAGAACATCTGTATTTCTAAGTACCTGAAACGTTTATGCATTTAATGAAAAGATCAATAGAAAATTTTGTATTCCGTAAACATCATGTTAGATATTTTTTTAAAAATATTTTTGCTGCGTAATAAAAGAACAAAAAGTATAAAATAATACGGTAAAGTTGAAATAAAATATATATAAATAATACACGGACTTTATTTACTAACGCGCCCTGTTATTTTCTCACTATATCCTAGTATTTTTAAAATACCATTTTTTTCATCTTTAATTTAATTTACAATTTTCTATAATTTTCAGTCGACACCAGAGACCCAGAGATGAATGGATTCATGGCCTCAAACCCTTCCCATACAAACGAAGACAATTTTTTAAAGTCACATGAAATCGTCCAATGAATATTATTTTCTATCTTTAATGTTTGATATGTCAACTCTGAGAAAACAACTCTGTACCTAGGAATATTGATTATATTTCAAACATATAAATCTGCAGATCAGGGGCTTCTAAAACTGCGCGCCAAGTCGCATTTTTATTTTTAACTCATTTTGTAAATATCTGAACTCATTTTATTTAATGGGGACTGTCTCCTCTCGAATACTCATTTTTATTCACTGAATGTTGCGTTGTCTGATTAATGTGATAATCGTAGCTCAGTATTTTAAATTTTCTTACCTAAAGTAATTAAAATGTTTATTTTATGATAATAACAGTAATAATTAGTTTGAACGTTTAATTGTTCTCATAAAAGTTTGATTAAATAATGAGAATCCTAACTGTTCAATTTGTAACGTGTGTGTTAAGGCCGTTCCCGGCGAGCTCAGTCATGATTTGAGTTTAAGCTTTAAAATATGTTTATTTAAACTGTACGGGCAGGGATGTGGCAGAGTCACTGAGCAAGATTTTGCCTGTACTAAAAGGCGATCAACAGAATTTAATCCCTAACTCGCTCTTCGCTAGAAATAACTTAAAAGTTTTACTAAACAAAGTTCCATTCACGTAAAGAACACTGGAACTATAATAATCCACTACCTAAGTCCAGCGATCACTCGAGGCTTTCTGCCGAAACACAGAAGCACTAACAAAAAATCGTTAGTATAATCATAACTTTCGAAACATTAGCAACCTGTGGCTTTTGAATAGCTTTATGTAAACTATAACTCAAAAATATCTTACCAACGGCTAATTTTTGATTCAATTAAACTTCCACTCAGGTTTAAAAGCACAATAGTCGCTTCTTAGAGCAACTTAAGTCACCACACGGGGAGAGATCCGTCTATAAAATCCGTCTATACAAGCTTTCGTTCGAGCTTTTATACTTTGCCGATTGACCAACGAAGCTAAAATTTGCATAAACACACAGCGAAACACGGAAATCGCAAACTCCGAAGGCTACATGCATACTTTGAAAATTAGAGTAAAATATAGTACCGATGTCGCTGTTGCTTACACAGGCTAGTTCATAACATCACGTTCGCATTCAAAGCACTAGAATGCCTTTATAAGACAGTTGCTAGTCCACTACAAATTTATTTGGAAATGACTACTCGAGCTCCTCCCATAATTTTTGAATTTCTCAGCAACTGGTTAACAAATTGTTCTGTTTAGGCAATTCAAAATTTAAACAAGAACTAAAAATCATGCATCAGGCATAGTTAATTATGAAACATGTTTCAACATTAACAGGATATTATTAAGATATTTCACTTTTTTCCTAGAATGAAATGAGATATATCTAAATAAGCAACTTAAAAAACACACAACTCAGTAAAAATTCATTTTAAGTAATTGCTGTCCATATCCAGTAATGTGTGCAAAGTCTTTCGTGCAGCCCTGTATGCGATCTACAGAATTTATACACACCACCTAATACACTCAAAATTAGAAGATCAGTTTAAATGGACACTACAAAGGAAGACGCACTTCTACCAATTTCCGACCTTAGTCAGTACTTTAACAAAATTCCTTTGTGTGTCTCTGTAAATGAACGATAAATTCTATGCACTCTACAATTTATAGAAAATATGCAGTGCACTTCAGTGATTTCGTCATGTTTGAAGTATCATAATGTCATTAAAATGCACCGCAAACGATGTTTCCCCATAGATCATAATGTAATGGAATCCTTTTGTGCGTCGCTGTAAATGAACTACCCATTCTATACACCTGGGGAAGTATGCTGTAATTCATCTCAATCCTGTATATCAATATCATTATGTTTGAAGTATCGTAACATCAATAAATGCATCGCAAACGATTTTTCCCCATAGACCGTAATGTAACGGAATTATTTTGTGTGACCCTGTAAACGAAATATAAATGCTACATACTTCCTTTTCAGTACCGAGCATTCTATAGCAAACCTCAACAAAATATAAAAATTTCATGGCAATCCGAGAATATTAACGAAAGTTAGAACACGGGCAGACAGACGGCAGATAGATAGACAAACCGAATTCATAAACATTTTTCAACTATGTTGATTGCTATGCATAGAATTGAACCAAACTTCATATATATGTTTTTGAATACAACCGTCAGGTCCCAGTAGAAAATGGGTATATTCCCCCGGAAGAGGGCGCTGTGATAGCGATTTTTGTGCGATTTTTCTTTTGCGTCATCGAAAAGTGTATGAAGTTATTTCAACTATGTTGGAAAATGTTTAAAAGAGAAAAAAAAACCGGTGCATGTACAAAACTGAAACTTCACGATGAAACATATAATTATGTGTTTGTGGTGAATTTAATTTTTCATTCATGTGAAAGTAACAACCGAGTTTTTGCTATCAAACTTTCGTTTTGAAGAGAGTAAAATTATAACAACTCTCTTAATGTAGTGAAATTAGCTTTCTGCAGTTAGATAACGTTATTAGTATCCAGAAAATAAACCATCATTTTCTATCTGTATCGGGACTCAACCAATAATTTGATAATACCAAAGCTGAAACGAAAATACATTTTTACAGTAATTCTGTTGGCTGAATGCATCAACCAATATACAGTGCACAAATTTTCACAATTTTCAAATGACCATTCAATATTGGTAGAAGCTCTGATCGAATAAACTAATTTTAGACTTTTTTTTTTTCTACAAAGATTGTCCTTTGGCAGATAGGAAATTATCATAGACGAAAGCGTAAAACAAAAAAAAAATAATAATGTAATCATATTTCCTTCGCTCTCAGCATGTAGTCTTCATTGTTTGTATAGACTTATGAACACTAATAATCTTTCCAGTTTGATAAATCTTAAAATTCATTCACACTGATACTTTGTTTCCTGTCAATTAAATCGAGACTGATCGCCTCATCATTCTTTGCAAAAGTAATCCAACTGTGCTCGAAGTCATTCATGTAAAAAGAAAAAAAAAAAAGTAAATCCTCTATTAGTTTAATTGTTTTAACAAAAGCATTACAAATAAGTTCGCGCGTTGTGATTTATTAATTCAATAAACTTTCTATTGTATGAAGTTACAAGCAAATTGTTCGGATTCAGTGAAAAATCCTAAGAGAACGCACGTAAAAACACCCGCAGCGTTCCGAAAAAGACGATAATGGATTTCTTTAAAATCAGCGTTACCTTTAAAAATAACGTCGGATTAAATGTGGTACAATCAGCGTGGCGATTTTTTTTTTTTTAAACAGATGTAATTTCATGCATTGTTGCCAGTTGAGACATCGGAAAAATGATTGTTAAAGTAAAGACTTCAGCGTCAAAGTGAAAAAATATTCATTTATGGCCTAGAGATAGAAAATTCGGTATCATGAAGAAATCGCTTCAAAAAATGCACGCGTAAAGAAACTTTTAATAAAAGTTTATCTCTAGGAGTGAAGATTCGATCAGACATTATACAAAATTTATGCGTTTTTTGGTGAGTACGTGAATTTATTTTAATGCAGTAATTCCTTTTTACGATACTTGTTTTCGGTTAAGTTTACTCAAAGAATAAGTAATCGTGTTTGTGTCATCGATACCAATTCTGATAAACTAAAATAAATGTGAAGGTTGAAACAATATCATGAGTTCATATTGCCGGAGTTAAAAAAAAAAAAAACACTAATAATCCTCTTTCTGTTTTTATTATTAGGCAAAACAAATAACGTTTCAGCGAAATCTTTAGCATTATTTTGTTTTCTACATTTTCTATAACAGGGTTCGTATGCTTTTACCACACATTTTTAATAGAATTTTTCGCCTGATTTAAATGCAGAAAAGTATTAAAAATCCTGCACTTAAACGAGGCGTCTACAATTTCTGCTATTTAAATATTAAATACAAGTCTTATATTAGAAAATTGTGGTAGAAGCGTACGAACCCCATATAAATGAAATGATTTAAATTCTTTTTTATCTTTAAAAACCATAAAAAGGTCCTATAAATCACCTATAAATATTAAAAATCAGAAAACTTAAAAAGTTTTAGATTCTTAACACTAGAACGACCGGAAATTTTACTCAAGTTTTATAAAACTAATTCACACCAGAATTTTTATTTAAAACTCTTTAACTTATTCATTTAACGTATTTCTGAGAAATTTATATTTAATTTATTTTAAAATAAAATTTCTAGTTTGAGTCGGAATATATTCATTTGGTAGCGGTCAAAATGACCGCTCATGGTCGTTCTAGTATTAACATACAAAAGATTTGCCAGTGTTTCCCCACATGGTATTATTCAAAATAAATTTTGAAATGTTTAAAAATGCCTTTATAAATTTAAGTTTTTTTTGTCTTGTACTATAAATTGTCCAGCAGGCTAAATAAACCTCCCTCTTTTAAAATATTTCACAAAATTAGATAGAAAATTAAATTGAATCACGCAACTAAATGGAAATATTTGAAAATTGAATAATTTTCAAATATTTCCATTTAATTTATTTTCACTGTGGTATTAAAATCTTGTAGCCGATTTTCATACATTTCCAGCGAATCAATGCTTTTAATTTCAATTTCCGTGATATTGCAATGATGTAACCACTTTCTCCAAGAAGCAATTATACTCGTAATTTGGTTTATCAGTTCTTCATTTACCTCTTTTTGGTTTATCAGTTCTTCATTTACCTCTTTTGGTTTATCAGTTCTTCATTTACCTCTTTTGGTTTATCAGTTCTTCATTTACCTCTTTGGGTTTATCAGTTCTTCATTTACCTCTTTGGTTTATCAGTTCTTCATTTACCTCTTTGTAACTGCTATAAAAATGTTCAAATCGAAATTGGAGTCCTGCATCGGGTTGGATAATCTGATTTCATCAGAATCTGACGTTGCCACTATTTTTTTCTCGTTGCGGGCCGGGTTCACTTTAAATGTTTCGGGTTCGGGTTCGTTTCGGGTTAGTTTTTAATTCTTTCGAGTCGGGTTTGGGTTGACTCGATTTTGGAAAAGAAAGTCCTGACTAGTTTTCAGATGCGAAAACTATATATTATTTTAATATTAATGAACGTATATGTGTTCATTTTTATACACTGTAAAAATAATTGTAAAATCACGGGTATTTTAAAGTGAATTGCTGTTATTAACTTTACGGGGAATGTCACTTTTTCAAGCTAAACGGTCAAATTCCATAAATTCTATGCGTTTACGGATAAAATTCGTTTATTTAAGAACAAAGCCCATTTATCTACGGGCAAATCCCGTTTTATTGTGTGTCTTTGCCTGAAATCTCTGCTGCAGTAATTTCACTGCAACAATTTTTTACAAATTACCGGAAAGATAAAATTGACATTAAAGATATAATTGTAGGCTATTTTTCCATAATTGTATTAAAATAAGGTTTAATTTTTTTTTACTTCGGATTCAGGTAGAAGAGTATTGGTTTCAGGTCGGGTACAACGCGATTCATGCAGGGCTCTAGTCGAAATGCAATTGTATGTAAATTGAGAGTGGATTTAGAATAATATCCTTAATGAAGATGAAAGTAATGAGCAGGAAAAGACATTTTGACATTTTAACGTTTAAAAAGTGCAATGTGTAACCGTATCGAACTCCTTTCTCATATCACTTTTAATTCTGCTATTCAGGAGGGTTGCAGATATATGTAATTAAAAACTTTCACCGTAACCCATATGAATTTTGTATTTTACACGGAAAGAGTAATCGTCACGGAATCGTAAAAATGTGTACAGCCTAATTTTTGTTACATATTTATATTTGTTCCAGTTTCCTTAAAATATTAAATAGCACTACTTTTCTTGAAACCATTATCGAGACAACTCCACACTTAAACTAGTCGTTTGGGGCCACCGTAATACTTACCCATCATGGATATGCATAATGTAAAATATTAAAATAAAAAAAATGTGTGAACTCCTTAAAAAATGCATTGCAATTCCAATAAAATCGTGGCTTGATGACGTCATAAACTTTAAAGACTCGATTACTGAATTTCTTAAAAGAAACATCCTTATAACTCCAAAAACAATAATCCTATTAACTAGCGGTTTATTGCATCTGATTAAGCGTCTCATTTCGAATTAAAATATATCTTTGAATTGAAATTTGGATGAAATACAGGGTCATGAAAAATCGAAGAGTGTGGAAAATAGGATTACAAATATCTCGGCAGCTCATTATCCGATCGACTTCATGCTTTATGCAAAATTTATATTTTTTTATTGTCTTTTATATTCACTCCTTAAAATAAACAATTTCGAAAATTTTTATATACCTTTTATCAGAACGAATATTTAGAGAGTCCGAAAAAAATAGTTCCGGTTAATCGAGGTTACTGAAATTCAATAAGCTTCTTTCCATACCAAATTTCAAGTCTCTATCTCATTTTTTTCGGGAGATAGAGCGTTTACAGACACACAGAAAGACGGCAAATTTTTTTTTTCTAAAAATATGTTTTTCCTAATCTCCAGTGTCTGAAGCGTGTAAATCCGTCAAAATTTTATTTTCTATTTTCAAAACGTTTACAAGACTTACCCTATACTACGTATGATGGGTAAATAAAATCAGTATCAGGGACAAGGGAGGTAAAGAATTTAATGCTACATTTTGGACCCCACAATCGTTCAACACTTATTTATCTCATTAATAATGTATTAGAATCATGCAATGGCATGTTTTTCAATAAAAGAAAAAAAAGAAAAAACAAAGAATATGTACTAAAATAAACAATATTATTAAGGGACTTAAAGGTCAAAATTATGAGAGAATCGCTCATATAACATAATCATAAATGTTAATCATTTATAGCACATTCAAAAATTCTCAACACGTATTCTCCTTTAGAAATTGAAATTATTTTAATTATAAATCATCATTTATTATATTAATATATGCATCTTAAATAAAACTTACAATCAATTTTTTACGTTTATTCTTTTTCTTTGACGTTTATTATTTTGTTAACCACCTACAGCTTGTGAAAGCGACTGGCTGAAAATTTCCGCACTAGGAAAGTAAGGAATATAAGTAATTTTTTCTCAACAATTATATGGGACATTAGTCATGTTTGGATTATAAAATATCATCTGTAGTAAAACACAGATAATCAGGATGAGCAAGTTATTTGAGCTTACTTCAGCTTACTAAGGAATCTATGAAAAATAAACGCAGCATATTATATCCATCAAATACATATTTTTTCATACATTCATATCCAAAATATGAAAACACGCATCTATAATCCTACTCCTGTTTTAAAAAAATACTTAAAAAAGCGTTTCTTATTCTCGTTCAGTATTTTCTTTTTTAATTGTTGGATCACTGCGGAATGTCGATAGAGTGACCCATGTCAAACAATTTTATTGATCAGAGGATGATGTGTTTGCGCTGCTCTGGAATTTCAAAAAACCGGATTTGGTCGGATTGCCCTGGTTTTCTCCTCCCATAAAAGTGTTTGAACAGAGTTCGAGGCTAAAATCCATTGAAAAATAATTATAGGTGATGAAAAAATTTGTAACTGAAAAAAATAAAAATAAAAATAATATCGAGCAAACTCAAATGAATATCTTAACAGGATAAAGGTGCCTTATATTTTAGAAAATATTGGGTTAATACTACATTGATACATGGTGACGTATAAAAGCCAGTATAAGGGAAATCGTATAAAAACTCAGCACTTAGCTATACAAAAATTTCATAAAGGAATATTTTAGTCAATGTAAAATAAAAAGGTGAGTGTTAGAAGCAGTACAAACAAGATGTACTTGCCTACATCAGAATGCAAAATTGACCATTTTAACCACTGTATCTTGATTCATATTTGTATATTGATTACATACTGATCGTACAGCAATTATTTTTGAATTTATATTATTAAGCTGATGCATTCATTTATTGCGCCAATATTTAGATTTGATTTTCCAAATATCATTTAGCGTTGAACTAAATATGTCTACAGGGAATCAGACATCCTAATGGATGGATTGGCTGGTCGCTTGACACAGCGTGCTTTCATACAGCAACGACTTTATAGATAGACCAGCAGCGGCGCGACTCAGTTAGGTCCCCAGAGTAGCAAAAACCGGGCTGTTCTATATACTTATTTTTTAACTTAAAAAGGGAATAGATTTAAAATTGAAAGGAATCATAATAAAGAGACTATAACAATAATTCATACTAGTATTATTGTTATTTATTTATATAAGTAGTTGTAAGAAGAATCTATCAAAATTATTATAAGTATATTATACTTTATATATGCTTTATAATATTGAATATTGTTGAAAACATATGTATATATAGCGATAATTTTTTGTATTAGATAAGTTTATTAGCATAGATTATGAATATCAATAGATGCTTCTTTATAACCACAAAATACTTATATATACGCATTCTTTATAACGCAAAAGAAGGATTTTATTAAAAAGGTATGAATTTATTTTATAAAAGTATATGAAGAATATTAACAACATTTCCTGATGTTCACATTAATTAAAAAGTAATATTTTATTGCATCTTTTAACAAATGTATCTGTAAAGAATCTTTTACTATTAGAAATTTTTACAAATCTAAACGTTTTATATTCGAGAATTTTGTAAAGAATTACCTCCTTTTTTGAATTTATACCAAAAAACCTGAAGGTGCACTTGCAACCTTATGAATTTCCAAGTCATAAATCTTTTTCAAACATTGCAAAAATACAATTTCAGTTGTAGTTATTTTCCCTTTTTTTCTTAAATACATTTTTAAAATAAGCTCGTTTAACTATTTATTATTTAATCGAAATGCAAACATAGTTGAAACAGTGGAAGCTTTAAATTTTTATTTTAAAATACATATAAAATATTTAAATTAGTCATGCATTCTTTATAACGTAAAAGAAGGATACTCATTTAAAAGGTATGGATTTATTTTATAAAAGAATGTGAATAATATTAACAACATTTCCTGATGTTCACACTAATTAAAAAGTAATATTTTATTGCATCTTTTAACAAAAGAATCTTTTACTATAGATATTTTTTGCAAATCTAAACTTTTTATATTTGAAAACTTTAGAAAAAATTACCCTTTTTTTTGCATGCATACCAAAAATTCTGAATGTTCATTATTTGCAACTTTATGAATTTCCAAGTCATAAATCTAAACCTTGCAAAAATACAGTTTCAGTTGTAGTTCTTTTCCCTTTTTATGTTAAACCGGAAACATAAATAATTTCGATCTTATTTATGAGAGTAACACATTCGAGCATCCACGCGTTTAAAGGTCCGATATTTGCCCACCTGTGTTCCGTTTTTAGACACACAATCTATGAATAGGTAAAAAGGAAATCTATGACCTTCACTCAATATGCACATAGAACAGAAAGAAAGGCGCATAATGAAATAATACAGACCGTGTATTATTGCTTGTTTGTGATGCCAGTTTTGGGAAGGGAAATAATTTCAAAGAAACGTGCGCGAGCAGTTACAATTAAATTGGCAGTGGCAGTCATCAGCCTCATTCTTGTGTTCATGACAAATGAAACTTCAGGTAATTTAGATTATCGAGATGAAATAAACTCAAATCTAGGGTTTAGATTAGTGTTGAACTCAGACATATTTCTCCGGAAGGAAATGTTGCAACTCCGAGGGGGGTGGGTAATCTGATGATGTACCGGGAGAGAATTGCAGTTCTAGACATTTAATAAGCACAAATTTCCAAATATTCCGTAGGGAGGAGTGCATTTAGATGCTTCGGGGGAATGTTCTACCCAGGCCACCCCCACCCACTGATTTACATTATTTGATACAAATTCAAGGTACTTACGTATTATCCGGGCCAGGTCATATTAACTGTGCCAACAATGACACCGAAAATATTAATTACAGTAACCCTTAGTTTTTTCCTTTCTTCATTTTAACTGCATAGTTAATATTATGTAGTTGCTATATTAAAGGCAGTTGCAGAAGTATTCATATACGCATAACTACTCATATTTGTATAATTTGATACGGAATATTTATATTACCTAATATTTATGTGGAAATAAAACTACCATCGTTAATATCGTTTATTTCTAAAACTCGTCAATTTGATGTTATGAATTTTTAATAAATGTATACTAAATTACTGTTTTGTATTATTTTAATTTACTTTATATTATATATCATTTTTAGCGATTTTATGTATTTATTAAATGTACATTAAATTACCGCTTTGAACGCGATTGGCAAATTGGCAACGATAAACAAATTCGGCGGTTATTGATAACTATTTTTGGCGATCTATCTACCTGACCAGGATAATACGTAAGTACCAAATTCAAAATGTTTTCTTGGTCTAATTATGATCCTATTTGCGCAATGTGGAGCTACTGAGGAGTAAAGTCCCGAATGTGTCGAGTTATATCCGACTCGAAACCAAAAAGGTACAGATGTCGCAGGCGCACCAAGGTCTGTTTTTGGCGCCAAAATGACAATATTTTGCCTGGCGTGGCAACCCTGTATACCAGATCGTGCGTATAATCGAAGCCTTCCGGTTTTATTTTCTGAGCCAGTTGAAATTTTTGACATTGTGTGTGTTTTACTAAAAAATTAAACATTGTGCGTGTTTTCTAATAAAATAATTTGTGTGTGTGTGTGTGCAATAAAAAATATGCGAGTTTTAGAATCAAATTGTGTGTGTTTTCGAATCAAATTGTGCGTGTTTTATTTTAAAGTAAACTGTTTCATAATAAAATAAAACTACGTTATTTTCGCAAATTACGCCTAAGAGGTATACGAAAATGGTACAAAATAAATAAATAAATAAATAAATCCTTGCCAAACCGACATTTGTTCCACCAAAAATTCTGTTTGAAATCGAAAATCCAACCCAAACTCCACAAAAAAAAATTGACCTTATTTTTATCGACATAAACTCCTTCACATAAAGATTGCAAAGACTATCTTTAGAAAAAAGTCATAAGACAAATCTGGAAAAGAAAACTAATGAAAAAACAAATAAAGGAGATTTAAGAAGAAGTTAATTTTAAATTACAAATAATTTTTTTATGGAACATATTGGAAAATGACATGAAATTTTAATGCAATTCGAATTTTTCAATTTTTAAATAAATTTTAAAGAAAGTTTAAAAAATAATTGCATTACATTTTAAATACTTCCGTCAGCATAAGAAACGACTACAGAATTTCGCAGGATACATAAGTCAGTTATCGTTCTACAACAATAACAAGAATATTAATTACTTTAATATTTTGACAAAAAGTCGCACAACGATAAATTGGTCTATAGCCTTTAAGGGACTGGAAATGTTTGAAAATTATTATTTTTTTATAATGTTTGAAACTTTACTAATGTCCCACAGTTGGTCCGGTAGGAACTAATTACTAAAATATACGGTTACACGAGCCATAAACATTGAGCTGCACCCACCTGTGAAGGCAACATTTTAAACTCAAATATCTCAAAAGCAGAGTTCTTCAAAAGCTCTTCAGTGGTTTTGCCCCGATGACTTTTGAACCAGTTATCGGATTTCCATGTTTCTTTTCCTTTCTTTCTTTCTTTTCTTTTTTTCACTTTTTTTCAATTAAGAAAATTAAATACTCTACAAACTATACCCGAAAAAAAAAAAGAATCAAGTTATAACAAAAAATACTATTAATTTTTATGGATTTTGAATTTATAATGATATTAAAAAAAATTTGCACTTTTTTTTTGTTTTAGGTATAACTAAAAGACAACGTAATAAGCAGTATAAATAAGAAATAACGACTCAAAAATATGGAACCCGGACTTCGAAATCATGGCAAGACTAGTCCGCCAAAATTTATTTTGTCGTACAATGGTAAATTTTTTTTATTGTTTTTTAAAATTTAACAAATATTTTTATAAAATATAATTAAATAAACCCCAAAGATAAGTAATAGTTAAATTTAATTACAGGCTACCTTATCCACGATCCGAACTTTAGTCAATTTTCGTCTAATGCTACGGGTAAAAAAAAATGTTGCTGACACGATGAAAAAAAAATGCATTTTTTCATTAAAAAACTAGACTCTACTTGCTGTTAGTAAAGATTACCACCTTCAGCAACGAATATATTCATCTAAAAGTATATTTGTCATCGTTGAGGTTATCGTGGGATGACTATAAGCAAAATGGATACAGATATCGCAGACGCATCGGGGTTTCTTTTTGGCGCCAAAATGGCGTGTTTTTGGCCTGTCGTTTCAACTCGGCGATTTGGCCGGTAGACTAGATAATGCGTATTATAATTTATAGTTCAGCCCTCTGGTACTAATAGCTGAGTCAACTGTATTCTTGACAATGTGTGTGTTTTAAATAAAATAAGTTGTGTGCGCTTATAATAAAAATTGTCGGCGTTTTACAATAAATTGTGAGTGTTTTATAATAAAATTGTGTGTGTTTTATAATAAAATAAACTATTTCATAATAAAATAAAAGTAGCATGCTGTTTCGCATGTCAAGCCTAATAGGTATTCGACAACGGGGTTTTCTTGCCAGCATAGCACAGAAACAATTCTGCCAACCCCGGTGCGTCTGCGACATCTGTTCCGCAAAATGTTGTGAACGGACCAGAAGCTCAGTTGCCTAAGGCACTATTACATTAGAGACTTTTGAATATTGAATAAAAATAAGGCTCGTTAGAGCCATATAATGGTCGAAAATAAAAGGCAGTTTGAAGCAGAAATATGTTATAAAATCTTGAATTAAACCAGGTAAATGTGTTACATACACGCTTGCAAGGTTAAGAAAATATAAATTCTGAAATTACTATGTTGGCGTTCAAGGATTCTACTATGAAGAAAATTGAAATTTAAGTTTATTATTAATAAGTATTAAGTTTATTATTATAAATATTACAAGTATTATTATAAGTGTTACTACAGACTATGAAAACGAAAAACATGAATTGTTTTATATAATTAACTATCATAATTTTTGTGAAATTTGAAGCTAGATTCATGTATTCAGTAGTATCGTAACATCGTCAAACCAAAGGACTCTTTCTGTTAAAATTATTCAAAAAAAATTATTCATTTATATATTTTAAATTTAGATTTTTTAAAAATATTTTTTGAGCTAATTTAAACTACAAATTTGCAACAATAATTAACGGAATAAATCAATTAAGAGTAAACTGGAAACAAATACAAATGTTTCATCGTTATAAATAAATTAATAATTTTAATTTCATAAGTAATAACATTAGCGTCTGCGATTTGTGCGGACAAAATGGCAAAAACAAATATTACAGAAATTAATCTTTGCTCATTTTTGTATCTAACCTTTAAGCTCACTGGACGCAAAATAATAATAATAATAATAATAATAATAATAATAATAATAATAATAATAATAATAATATAAATAAATAAAACAAAAGCTAATTTTTTTTTTTTTTTAATAAGCAAAATGAAAAAAAAATCAAATGGCATTAATAAAATCACGTATACTTTTTGTAGGAATTTACTCAAATTTAAAACTCTTGAGAACAACGTTCTATTGCTTAATGACAACATAAAGGTAAAATTAAAGAAAATTAATAATTGACTATTTTTGTAACATAGATAATCTTAGCTAGTAAATAGTGTCAAAGAGTTCAGCATTTCATATTCACCCTCGCTTAAAATATCCCTAAATGCGACATCATTTGTATATTTTTTCCCTAGCTTTTACGCTTCAGAAAAGTCATCCGTTAGAGCCTAACAAACGAATGCAAATCTTGAGGAATTTCGCTTCATTTTCTGCACTAATTGACTGATTTTCTACAAATTGTTGATATTTTGGTTTATGTTTCAGAGAGTTAAGTAAGAAGGTTTAATTATAATTTGTCATTTTGTTAATAAGATTATTGCCAGCAATAACTTAGAATTAATACTGATAGAATATATCAGTATTGTAGACAGAGAGGCTCTGAATGATTTTGACGATATTGGCCTGACTTTTTCCAGAAAAGTTTTGTATTTTAAGTGTTTGAAGATATTATTGCGAACTATAACTCATGTTTTATAGTAATGATAACTAGCAGTATCAACAGGAATATATTTCCTTTTATTGTTCCACGACTTTCCGAAATCTATAAACGATTTCAGTCGACATGTGGTTAGTGTTCTTTTTAAAATTTCAAAGCATGAAATTCCATATCTGATGAGACACCAGGAATTCTAAAAGGAATATTAACGAAAGGTATTGCCATACTATTACTTCCTTCAGCGACCTTTTACACAAACTTAATAGTGCTTTTAGATGCATAGCTGCTTCTTTTATCTGAATGCCGATATACTGATTTGTGGCCCTATAGATACAGAGATGATGCATCTTCGTGAACTATTGCGGATAAAACCATAGGCGGGTGGTTTTAAGAGTACAAGTCAGTTTTTGGTCAAATGAGTATATTTGCATATTTCACAGTGAAAATATATCTATGGGCGGTTAAAAGAGTGTGGAACGTAACGAACTGTTTTAGCTAGTGACCAAAACAGTACAATAAAAAAAATTTCGCTATTATGTACATATATTACAGTACTCACTTCACAAAACCAAACAGTAAGAATTTTTACTTTGCACTATATCAAAACGCATTTCACGGTTACGTACATTGATAAACCAAAATAGACTGTACCCAGTTAAATCAAAAACAGGCGTACACAGTTTTTTCACTTTCCTTTAAAATTGCAATTTCAGACTTGTACTATTAAGACTGCCCCTACCTAAAAGATAGTCTTTGAATAATCCGTAGAATTGATTTTTTTTCTTTTTTGTTGGTATTATTTATTTGTGATTGTCCAATATACGGAAACCCAGCAACAAATATAAAACTTTTAGAAAAGTTTTGTTAGTTTCTTTGGATGAGTTTTAAAATTTTGCTCCCCGTTTTTATCTCAATAATCCATTTTTGTTTCAGCAATCGATAAAATATAGGGTGTGACATAAATTCGGCCAAACTTTAAAAAAATTCATAATAAAAGAAGTAATGCTCGTAAAATATTTCGGTTTGCGCGAATATGATCAGAGGGACATGAGATTTTTTTTTCATGTATATATATATATATAAATGATTCCAAAAGTAACCGAAAGAGGGCGCTCACACGTCACACTGAGAGGTTTTATGCAAATCAGACAAACACTTCGTGGACAATCCTCCAAACTTTCCGTTTCCGCAAAACGTTGTACTAAATTCAGTGTTCCACTCAATGAAATAAGGCGTTTCTGCGCTTTCAGTCCTGTCTCCGTGCGAAACTTTCGCCATGCAATAGTTGTGGATTCCCCATTCTTGTAGAAAAGTTTAACCACCAACGCTTGATCTGGTAAGGATAGCTGCTGCCGAGATCGAATGACGATTCCATTTCCAGCCAATCCAATTCCCTCTGATTATATTCGCGCAAAACCGAAATTTTTTCCGAACATTACTTCTTTTAGTATGAACTTTTTAAAGTTTGCACGAACCCTGTACATCTATGCTTTTTGTTGTAACAACACAATAACAGTTTTATCTTTCTAAATGCGGAATTCTGCAGGGTGCGTGCGACGGTTTCTCATGAAGATGGGTGATGTTCAGGGTGCCCCCCCCCCCCTCTAAAACACAGAAAATTCTTGTGAAATTTTCGACAAAATTACAAAGAAATTCTAAAAACGTATTTATTTGTTCTAAATTACAATAAGTTATCGAATAGCCCTCATCCAACATGAACTGAATTTGAATCTGTTTATGCGGGAGATGTAAGAAAATCTGTTTATGTAAAAGTGCATTTCCCAGTTACAACTACACAAAATTATTAGTTTTGTTACAATTACCGTGCATTTCAGGAAGCAATAACTATCAATATCTTGGGGGAAAAAATGTAGAATAGTATTTAGCTTCTAATAATTTACAATTAATGTTGACAACAGATATCTGCATTGCACATACACAAGATCCCATCAATTGTAATGCCAGTTCGTTTAATTTAATTATCCACCAGACTATTTTTTAAGTTTTCAGCAGACAGTCATATATTAACTTATTTTTAAAAACTAAAAACTTATATTAGGATGAAGACAGAAAGAAATTGAAACAATCAAATCTATATAGAAGTTAAAGGTCATTAAAAGCTCTAATAAAATTATGCATATAATGTATATATAAAACTCCGTCATTTCATGTTTTATGAAGATAAAATGATTGAATTGTAAAGGAAAATAAGAGAGGAACTGGAAGACAAAATAAAGGAAGCAACAATTATTATTTTGTTCTTTTGGATAAAATATATAAAACAGTATTTTGTAAGTAATAATTGAGATCTAATGCCGACAAAAATACACACTAGCATTGCATATCCGCAAAATTCTATTAATGATAACATCACGTGGCATTAAATTAATGCTTCACTTGGTTTTATTATTTTTTTTTTTAAGTTCAAGAAAACATTTATATTTACATTTGTTTTTTAAACTAAGAATTTAATTTACAATGAAAACTATAGAAAATTTGAAACAATCTACTTTGTGCGAAAATTCAAGGACAATAAAAGCTCTAATACACATATAAGCTCCATTATTTCTAATTTTTTGAAGAAAAAATGACTAAATTGCAAACAAAATATATATAAGAGAGGAAGGAAATAAATAAATTACTATAAATAAAATAAAAATACACGTTGAATAGAACATAAGAAAGTTAACGCTAGGTTGTATTATGAATTTGAATCGGAGACTTTATATAACCTCGCAATAACAATAACAAAAATTAATATTCTTTTCAACTTGTATACATTTCAGGAAGAAAAAAATATTTCTCTCTTGAATACAAAATGTAGAAGATTACTTCTGGGAAGCATCTCAATTTAAAGGAAAGGAAGATATTTTGAACTTCCGCGAGGCGAAAAATGCCCCATTTCTGGATTCTACCTTAATTAACAGTTAAAATAATGCGTTTCATGATTTCTTTTACGAATTTTAAGATTTTCCTCAAATAACTTTTAAATATGAATTTTTCCTCTCTTGATGTAGCGTATATATAACATTATATATAACATCATAAATATATATATATTTATGATGTTTAATATTTATTGAAAACATAAGTGGAAGAAGATGTTATATCACGTTTTCCGCAAATACAGTTTTATTTTATAGATGAAGACGTTATGGGGTAATTTATTATAGATAATTACGGAGTTCTGCCCTTATGAGCTACGCTCGCCAACCCCTGTTCAGACTCCACAGACTCCAAGTTGGTCTGTTTTAAAAATATTACCCCGTTGTGGAAGATTGAATCATATTATTACGACAGTTGCTATCTTCTGTAATCGGGTTGCTATTCATTTCCCTTTGACTAGGGATTTTTATATTTTTAGTTTCCCAAGGCCGCATTCACCACTGTTACGACAGCTGACGGCTGTTTTCGTAATTTATTAAATAAGATCTATCACAAATTTAAAAATCAGCTTGTTAGGTGCTAGAAGAAAATCGTTTTAAAGATATTGTTTAAATATAGCGTAATTTTCCCCCATTGAATGCTTTTTGCATACACAATAATTTATTTGTAAAATACATTATGCCAAGCTACAGGCAGAAATCTGCAAAAATTACAATGGTCATTCTTTTAAAATATCATTCTACAACTATGACAGAAAAATATTACCTTTGCTTCCAGTAATTCTAAGAAAATACTTCAAACAGAAAGAGAGGATAGACGAGGGATATCACGTGGCCTCCTCATGTTACTGATTCTGACCACGCAAAGACTTCAGAATCAGATAGAATATCTCCCTTTCTATTCCATCCATAACATTTCAATTCCGTTTTAAATTGATTTCTAGAGGATTGAGAAAACTTCAATAAATTTAGATTACACTGTTCTTCCGCAAATAGCCCTTGACAAGTATTTTTTTTTCAAGTGGCAAATGGGGGGAGGCCTTTTTGCGAAAACAGAAAAAAACCCATAACTTCTTAATTATGATACGTATCGAATCAGTTTAAAGTTATTATTACTTCTAGGAAAAGGGCCGAAAACTTATGTATGACAGATTTTTGATATAATTAAAAATGGTCCCAAGGGGGGTGGGAGAGGGGTTTAAGAAGAAAAAAATTCATAACGTCGTCAATTCACAAGATATGAAATCCGCTTAAATTTACTATAAATCCTCTTAATATTATCTACAACTTTTATACAGACAAGTTTTTTTAGGACCAACCCTTATAGCAAAAAAAAAAAAAAAAAAAAAAAAAAAAAAAAAATCTCTGCCGGCTCCGCTTACAGACACAATTAGATTTCGAAGTGGTCGGTCCCAACTGCCGCATAATGGCAAAAGGTCATTTCTTCCGCAATTCCCAACAAACAGGCGCCCCACGGTCTGCGTCTTCGAAATCTACCTGTGCCTGTAGGCCGAGCTGTCAGGGATTTTTCTATTTATGTATTCTTAATATGTATTTGTATTAAAAATGTATTGCAGTATCGACACTTTCTTCGTTCAGAAGGGGGTGTGACCTCCCCCTTGGATCCGCCATTGCCTGTGTTATTCACTATCAGATGACTAAAACAAATTTATAAATACAACATGAATTCACAATAGGTCTAATAAATTGTATCATCAACCTTCAATCATGATCGATTCTATTAGAAAGTAACTTCATTATCCGTCGACCTATATACCCATACTGAAGTCGTGCGGCATAGATGTCAAGGAACATAACGATTGTTCCCCGCACAATAATATCATACCAACCGAAAGAGGTGTCACGCTCTCCGACCTTAGTGCGCAAAAAACTGGGCAAGATTCTACTTCAGTTATTTTTTTATTGTGTCGCGCGTGAAGTCGAGCGTCGTGCGGTAGTTACAAGATATCAGAGATAAACCAATTCGATAAAGAAATCGTCGATTTTGGAAGACTATATTGCGTGCAGTAATGAACAATGCCTAAATAAGAAGACCATTTAAGATTAAAAATAGATTGTGATTGGATTTGCTTATGACACCTGCCTTTCGTATAACACTTTCTCTATATAAAGCAAACTCGCAAAGTGATGTAGAGTTTTGATAATTTAGTTTATAGGATAGAAAACTTAGATTACAGATTAAATAAGAGATTACTTTACTTTCCAATGGTTATTGCAGAATGTGTAACATGTGCAATTTCATTCACAATATATTGCTAATTACATAACATTATATATATAATTCTTTTTAATTGCATTATGCAATTTTTTTTTAGTCGAAGCAGTAAAACAACACATTAGTATTTCAAATGTTAGTTTTATTTTAAAATTAAAACGCAAACATAAATAAAGTTTCTTTTTTTTTCTTTAAACAATAAGTTTAGAAAAGGAACGGGTACACATCTCTCATTCACTACGCATCATTCTTTCAGATTAGCGTAAAATGAGTGAAATTGACTTTATAAACACAAGTAGCTCATCAACAAAACAATGTATAAATATATAAATTTTACATAATGTTAATACTTACATGAAGCTTTACATGTCACATGATTTTTATGTATTTTCATTAATATTTCTTTGAACGTGTTTTTTTTCCTTTCGCCCTTTAAAGGGAGATCTATTTGATCCCCAAACTTCTGTAAGTATTCGACATATATATACTGTGATATTAGTGTCAAACCTGTCGACAAAGCGACGATACAGCCGAAAAAATACGTTTTAATTTCTATTTCTTGTCTATTGCTAGTATGAAAAAAATATAAAACGTCATCACCTGACATTAAGTACTTCCCAAATATTTTAATTTCATTTCATTTTGTTCAAGAAAAACATTTGTTTTCTATAATAGGGAAATTTACTTTGTCTGGGCACATATTCAGTTTATTTTAATGCAGTTAATCACTTATTAATTTAAGTTTAATGTTAAGAGTACGCAATTTAGGTTAACAAAATACGCAATTCTCCTTCCCTACGCATCATTCTTTCAGGTCAGCGTAAAATGAGTGAAAGGACTTTTTAAACACAAGTAGTCATCAACAAAACAATGTATAAATATAAATTTTACATAATGTTAACGCTTACATGGAGCTTTACATGTCGCATGATTTTTATGTATTTTCATTAATATTTTTTGAACGTGTTTTTTTTTTCTTCTCCGTCCTTTGAAGAGAGATCTATTTGATCCCGATTTGATTCCTGAACTTCTGTAAGTATTCGACATGCATATATTGTGATATTAGGGTCAAACCTATCGTCAGAGCGACGATACAGCCGAAAAAATACGCTTTCATTTCTATTTCTTGTCTATGGCAATTATGAAAAAAAAAAATTATATAAAACGTCATCACCTGACATTAAGTACTTCCCAAATATTTTAATTTAATTTTGTTTTGTTAAGTAAAAATATTTGTTTTGTTAAATAAAAATATTTGCTTTGTATAATAGGGAAATTTACTTTGTCTGGGCAGATATTAAGTTTATTTTAATGCAGTTAATCACATAATAATTTAAGTTTAATGTTAAGAGTAAATTTAGAATTGATATTATGTTAACAAAATGTGTTAATTATTTTGATAGTTAAATATGTTCTAGTATAATGTATTTTTATAAAATATTTGGGTCAAGTGATCCGTGAAAATTGATACATTGTAGCATATTTAAATTTCACTGTTCTTATTTTTGTTGTAAATATTTATTTAAATAAACGTTAGTTATTTTGTTAATTAATTTGGTTTTATTATATCTTGCCTCATGTTGATTATTTAATAATAGGTTAAGATTTACAGCATCTTAAGGTTAATGCCTATCAATGCATTGGCTTGTTTCATTAACTTTTGGTTCATGAATTGGGATTTAGTTTCGAATAAACAAAACGCAATTTTGTGCATTTTAATCAGTTTTAATTAATTTAATTTTAATGTTGTTACACCCTTCAATCCTTGCTGGAACCGTAATAATCACGTAAATGTTAATATTATAAACTGTAACTTTTATTTACTAAACGAAGTTACGTGTAGATGTTTGGGATAGTTTACTAAAATCGTAACCAGTAGCCGGCAGACTTGTACAGATCATTCCAGTATTAAAGAGCATGAATACTGTAGTTTTTATTAGAATTGCACTCATAAGTATTGCTTATTAAGTTGAGAAAATGACTAAAATAATGTAAATAAATTACATTAAAACAGAATAAAAGACTTGAATTGTTATTGGATTACCGAGTATACGTTAACATCATAATTAAGCATTAGATTTTTTGTCACATTAATATCACGCTTAAGAAGATAAATTAAAACTAAATTCTTGGGATGAGTACTTTGAAATTACGACTTTCTCTTTTATAGCTTTTAGAAAATTTGGGAAATAAATTATTTAAAAAAAAAAAAGTTTAAAAATGATGTTGTTATATTCTCTAAAAAATAATATTAAAATTAAAATTTATTTTAAAATTTCAGAAATATTTTACACATTTGTAAATTGACCATCACATGAGGTAGTTTCAGATAAACCAAATCGAAAAATCGTCAATTTTAAAAGACTACATTGCGTGCAGTAATAGACAATAGGCCAAATACGAAGATCATTTATGATTAAAAATAGATTGTGATTGTACTTGTTTATGACACCTGCCTTTCCCATTAATCTTTACATAACACTTTCTCTAATATAAAACACACGCAAAATGATGAAGCTTTTTGATAATTATCTCAGATCCTAGGATAGAAACTTGGATTGGAGACTTCCAATGTTACAAAACATATAGCATTGTTCCCTTTCCATTCTTAATATGCTGTTAATTAAATGAAAGTCATTATATTACTTATATAATGCCTAGCGGGTTATGTTAAACAAAATTACATCTGTGCTAGATATATGCAAGATAAATCATACAATTTGCATGTGATTTTCATAGTGGGCAATGGTGAAATGACTAAAATGATGCATATAATATAAATGTAACATCTTCAACCTTTACTGGAGTACGTTTTACTTACCCATCATATGTAGTATAGGGTAAGTCTTGTAATCGTTTTGAAAATCGAAAAAAATGTTTTGACGGATTTACACGTTTCAGACACTGGAGATTCCGAAAAACATATTTTTAGAAAAAAAAAATTTCCGTCCGTCTCTGTGTCTGTAAACGCTCTATCTCCCGAAAAAATTGAGATAGAGGCTTGAAATTTGGTATGTACTTAGTATGTAATAATGGGAAGAAGCCTATTGAATTTCAGGAACCTCGATTATCCGGAACTATTTTTTTCGGACTCTCAAAATATCCGTTCTGATAAAAGTTATATAAAAATTT
This sequence comes from Maratus michaelseni, assembly GCA_963931845.1. Lineage (NCBI taxonomy): Eukaryota > Metazoa > Arthropoda > Arachnida > Araneae > Salticidae > Maratus > Maratus michaelseni. The sequence continues at coordinate 324,355,276 of OZ007590.1, forward strand.
TCGAAATTGTTTATTTTAAGGAGTGAATATAAAAAACAATAAAAAAACAAAAATTTTACATAAAGCATGAAGTCGATCGGATAATGAGTTGCCGAGATATTTGTAATCCTATTTTCCACACTCTTCGATTTTTCATGACCCCGTATTTCAACCAAATTTCAATTCAAAAATATATTTCAATTGGAAATGAGACGCTTAATCAGATGCAATAAACCACTAGTTAATAGTATTATTGTTTTTGGAGTTATAAGGATGTTTCTTTTAAGCAATTCAGAAATCGAGCCTTTAACGTTTACGACGTCATCAAGCCACGATTTTATTCGAATTGCAATGTATTTTATAAGTACTTTACACATTTTTTATTTTAATATTTTATATTATGCATATCCATGATGGGTAAGTATTACGGTGGCCCTCAACGACTAGTTTTTTCATAGCATCGAATACCGTAAGTTTAATAGTACGGAGAATACGGAGTGAATTTAAAAGTAAACGGAAAAAATTAACTTTATTTTATAATATAAATACACACATATACACTTCTTTTCGAAAGTTTAAATATTTTATTATTGTCATAGTAGATTAAATTTAATTTGTCGTTACATTATCGTACTACTTATACAGTAAAGTATGAAAACGTATATGTATGTGCATACTATCTAAGTTATAGCAAAAAACATCGTATACATGTCATATATACACTGTAAAAAATGACCAATGTTTCTTATTTTATGTAAATATGCTATAACCACGAACGAAAATGTAATATAATCTTCTGAGTTATCCGAAATTTCAAATAGCATGTTACATTGTCTTTTGAATCCCCAGAAACGAATAAATTTTCAAAATTTATAGAATAATTTATAAAAACAAATTATTTTTAGCTGCCTGAATTTTTCAGAAACGTTTCCGAAGGGTTTTTATAGTGTATTAATTAGTGTCCTCAGGCTGGAATACCTGTTTTTCGAATGTCATCCATTCTCAAGTACACGTTTTCAGCCGCATAATTTAATTTATACATGAAAGAGTAAAGAAATAATCTTAATTTTAATGTTATTGTTAACACTGTTAATTTTGCATGTTTGTCTGTTAAACATTTTTTTTGAGCATGAAAATGTTAGCATTCGAAAAACAGGTATTCCAGGCTGAGGACACTAATTAATACACTATAAAAACCCTTCGGAAACGTTTCTAAAAAATTAGGGCAGCTAAAAATAATTTGTTTTTATAAATTATTCTTTAAATTTTGAAAATGTATTCGTTTCTGGGGATTCAAAAGACAATGTAACATGCTATTTGAAATTTCGGATAACTCAGAAGATTATATTATATTTTCGTTATAGCATATTTTCATAAAATAAGAAACATTGGTCATTTTTTACAGTGTACTGTTAAAAAAACAAAAATGTTTCTTAATCTAGGAAAATATAATATAACCAGAAACGAAAATGAACAATAACCTCTTCCGGTTAATCACGATCTGAAAAGTGTTCTTTATTTTTAGAAATCTCAGAAACTAATACATTTTCGAGATTTAAAAAAAGCATTTATAAAAACAAAGTTTATTTTGCTACCACTAATTTTCGGAAACGTTTCCGAATAGTTTTTAGAGTGTATTAATCCATTTTCTTAATCTGGAATATCAGTTTTTTGGATGCTATCAATTCTCAAGTAAACATTTTTATGTTCAACAAGCATGTTTTGCAGGATAAATTAACACCACTATCACATTAACACATTAACACATTAAAATTATTCAATATTGTGTTACTCTTGCATGTATAAATTCAGTTATGCAGCTAAAAATGTTTAATTAAGAATTAATAATATTATAAAAACCGATAGTCAGGTTTTAGGAAACTGATTAATACACAATGAAAATTACTCGGAAACACTTCTGAAAATTAGTGTCAGCATAATAAACTTTATTTTTATAAATGCTTTGTTTTTATAAATTAAATTTCAAAAATATATTGGTTTCTAAGGTTTCTAACGAGAATGCTTTTCGAAATCGTGGGTAACTCCGAAGCAGGGGTCGGAAGTAGCGCGCTACAAGTTGCGAAGCTACAGTAGTCGCTACTTTTTACAGTAGTTTGTAGTGTAGCGCGCTACTTTTTGAACAATGTAGTGTAGCGAATAGCGCGATACAAAAAATCAATAGTTTGTAGCGAGAACCGACGCTACATTTCACGCTACTTCAGGGAAAAAATGTAGTATTCTGCAAATCATGTGACCGAAACTTGTTAATTTTCTGAAAAAAATATTCTGTTGAACAATTTGCTAATCACAGCTGCAGTGTATAACAACGCAACGATGAAATCATAGATTTTTACCACTGACACTTGCTGCTAAAATCAAATACTAACCCACCAAAGAAATTGATTTTCTTGCTGGCAACATTTATCTATTTACTCGTTACTAGGTCTTCCTGTTTTAACGCTACGTTTCTTATTATTCGGAATTGCTTTATTTACAGATTTATATGTTGTTTACATTTAGAATTGTCTGTTTGTAATATCTCTCTGAATTTTGCTACGAAATTTCTAATGTGTGTATAAACTAACATCTGGGGGACAAATACAAAACATTTTCTTGTATGTTATCTTTCTTAATTTTTTAATCCCCTCGGTTATGTCGCATTTATTTAATTATATCCTGGCAGACGCGATATAACGAACGAGTGGTCGCTTTATTATTATTTAATCCGTTTCTTCAATTTCTAATGTAAATTGAACCCTTTGACAAAATTGGAAAGTAGCGAAGTAGTGACTACTTTTGAAAAGTAGTTTGTAGTCACTACTTTTTAAAACAAGTAGTTGTAGTTGTAGTTAACTACATTTTTTATAAAGTAGTTGTAGTTGTAGTTCGCTACAATAAAAAAGTAGTTTTTCCGACCCCTGCCCCTGCTCCGAACAGGTCATTGCATATTTTCGTATGTGTTTATATTATATTTTTGTAGATTACCGTACACATTTGCCTTTTTAACACTTTCCAACCTAGTTGAAAAGTGTTTATGACTTCGGTTTGTCTGGCCGTCTGCCGTCTGGCCGTCTGTCCGTGCTCTAACTCCCGCAAATATGCTCGGATTGCTCTGCAATTTTTATATGTTATAGTCGTTATCTATAACATGTTCCCTATTTCAACGGAAGTCTGTAGCACTTATACTTTTTTTACAGGGACACTCAAAAGAATTCCATTACATTGCGGTCTATGGGGAAAAATCACTTGAGGTTTATTTAAATAATGTTTCACTATTTTAAACGCATTGAAATTTATGTATATCACTAAGGTGCATTAGAAGAAGCTTAATATGGAATAGTGTGTGCATAGCACTTATAGTTACTTTACAGGGACAGTCAAAAGAATTCCGTTACATTACGTCTATGGAGAAAAATCGTCTGCGGTTTATTTAAATAATGTTTCCCTATTTTAAACGCATTGAATTTTATATAAGGTGCATTACAAGAGGCTTACTACAGAATATTGTGTGTATAGCAGTCATCGTTCATTTACAGGGACACACAAAAGAATTCTCTACTGTCTGTTAACAATAATTCCTGGAAGTGCGTTTTAAGTTACTAAACGCGATTTTAATTTTAACTCGCTTTTTGTCTGTTACGTGGTGTGTATAAATTCTGTAGATCCTATACAGGGAAGCACAAAAGTTCGCGAACACATTTCCGTATTATTTAACTCCAGACGAAGAATTTTAAACTGTGCTACACGTTTCCTAACTGAACTAAAATTTAGCATCCTATGTAGTATATATACAAATGTATAGATCCTATACAGGGCTGATGAAAAGTATTCGGATTACTTAGATGTTATCTTTTAGCTTATTAAACGGTATGATTTGTAAAATTATTTTGGAAGCGTTGGAAAGTGTTACATAATCTATGCTTGACGCATGATTTTTCGTTCTTGTTTTACAGTATATAAGGGGGTACTACCGAAAAGGTTAATCTTGAATAAAAGTCTTTAAATATGATTGGGTCAATTTTAAGAGCGTTAAGTATTAAATTTTGAAACAAGGGAATTGCTGAAAGTTAGTTGAAGCATGTTTTTCAACTGACCTAAATTTGACTATAGTATGTGGAGCGAATGTAATAGAAATTAATTCTTACATACATGACTGCACAAAAATATATGGATATAATGCCTTTGTGGACAGTAATTGCAAGAAAAGCGTTTTCAGTTCTGTTAGTCGTTTTCAAGCTGAATTAAATTTCAGTGAACTATTTAATATGTTTATAAATCTATAGATCATTAAGAAGATTACGCAAAATAATTTGAACACATTACACTGTATAGATGATGGTAATTGTTAAAATAGGGTTTTCAAGTCTGTTATGGGAATTTCGTAACAATTTTATTTTAACGTTAAAAAGTGTTTCATAATCTATATGCGATGTGCGTTATTTCTTTCTTGTTCTATTTTAAAGCCTGTTTAAAAAATTAAAAAAGAAATTAAAAAAGAAAACATGAAAGGTCTTATAAGTAAATAACCATTAATGTTAAATTAACAACATTATTTTAAAATGCCAAAGTTTAATTTACATCTGTGAAGCCATGCGTCATGCGGTAGCTACTCAAGGCATAAGATAAACTTGGATAAATCATCGATTTTGGAAGATTTGTATTGCGTGCAAGAACGGACAATGTCCAAATTGGAAGATCATTTAAGATTAAAAATGTATTGTGAATGGTTTTGTTTATGACACCTGTCTTCACCATTAATCTTTGTATAATATTTTCCTTGTAATTGCACACTAACAAAATGATGAAGGGCTTTGATAATTATCTCAGATTTAGGATGAAAAAAATTAGATTATAGATTAAATAAGAACCTAGTTCACTTTCGAATGTTTGTGACAAAACTTGTAACTGTGCCACTTTCATCCATAATTTATTGTTCACACTACTGCCATTATATTACGTAACTGTTGTTGATTACCATTACGCAAAATATTTCTTGTCTCATTAGTAAAACTACATATTAGGTTAGGAAGAGTTAGTTTTATTCTAAAAATAAAATGTAAAATATGAACACAAGATATATTTTTTCTTTAAACAATAAATTTAGAAAAGAAATAAAAGTCAAGGAAAATGAATTCAATACTTTTATTAAAATTTCACACCTAAGTGTTGTTTATATCCATGTTAATTTGATTAAATGATGAATATAAATTACTTTAGAACGAAAATCTTTAAATCATTGAATCAAGTGTAGTATTTTAATTAATTTAATTTTAATATTAATATTAATTAATATTAATAATTAATAATCGATAATTTGCATTATCGATAAAGTTATCCTAGCTGATTCAAGAGCAATACAAGATTGATGCAATGAATATTTTATCTGTGAAAAGCAATTTAAATGAACCCACCAAAAAGCAAAATAATAAAAAAGTGTAATAGTTATAGTTTATCGTATACTTTCTTACTTCATAGGCCACCTTCGTAGGTAACTTCCTGACCAGAATGTCACCGTGTGTAGCGGATAAGATCGTTATTTTCAAATATTTCAGCAATTTTTTTTCCATTATGCATTGAACAAAAGTCTCGTTCATGAAGCCTTGAAACTGGTGCTAAATTTTTTTGGAACGTGATTTCATTACATTGGTCTTACGCACTACATATTATACAACAATATCATTCACTTCATATGTGATAAGATATTTTTTTATACAATTTTCCATAAAAATACAGCGCAAATTACAATTGGTAATTTTGTACCCTACATTTTTACTGATACCCATTTTAAAATCATTTTTTCCCGCGGAAATAGAAATTCATTTTCATATCCGTTTACAGTCATAATTTATAAAAATGCTTACAAATTTCACAATCATATATTGCAGTATAAGTTTTAAATAAATTCTACCGGGTCGTAACAAGCGAAAAGATGACATATACAGATAATATTTCTAATAAATGAGGAGTGAAACTACAAGAAAAAGAAAGGGAGAAAAAATGGGTGAAATTTGTACTTGCTGTGGTGCTGCTTTGCATTGTTTTCGTTTAAATATATTGTTCTTTCATGCATTAGAGCCACGCTCTAGAATTTAATGAGATAACAACGGTTAATTTTATAGGTGTGGTCAGTAGGATCATATCCGATAAGAATTATCTTTTTTTTTTTTCTAAAACAGTGCACGGTGGTTGTGGCACGGTGGTAAAGTGGTTGTAACTACTTGAGTTTATATTCTGAATGAATTTCAATGAAGTTCAGTTCATTCACGATGTTCTCAGTTATTCATTACGTTGTGTGACTTCTCAACATGGTACAATAACGCAGAAATTGATTAAGAAATTTATCTCGATGTAATAAAACAAATATTATGTTGTTCTCATGCGATAGAGAGATAGTTATAAAATATGCTCATTTGTACACTGCAAAAAAAAAAAAATAAATAAATAAATAAATAAAAAAAAATAAGAAGAATAAATGGATCTGGAAAAAATATAACATCTTCTGAGTTACCCACAATTCTAAAAAAGCGTTCGTTTATTATTATAAACTTCAGACACCTAATAGATTTCCGAGATTTAAATAAGCATTTCTAAAACAAAAGTTTCTTTTGCTGCACGTAATTTTTGGAAACGTTTCCAAGTAGTTTTTGCCCTGTTACACTTGTACACTATTTTTACACTTGGAAACGCTTCCGAAAATCATTGGAAGAAAAAGAAATTTCTGTTTCAGAAATGTTTTTTTTTTTTTTTTAATTTCAGATATCCATTGGTTTCGGTGGTTTCTGAAGATAAAGGAACGCTTTTCAAAATCGTGGTTAACTCGGAAGAGATTATATTATATATTTGGTAAACATTCTTGCTATATCAAGAAATATTTCTCTTTTATTTACAATGCAGTGTTTTTAAGAACTTGAAAATTAAATTATAACTATTCATTACTGATTTAAAATTAGTTGAGTCTTAAATGATTTTTTTTTAAAAATTAGACAATGAATCCCATTTCATTCCAGTTATACATCTTTCACAAAAGTATTATATTAAAAATAATAATAATAGCATGTATTATTTAACACAATTTTTGTAAAAATCCAGAAAAATAAAATTGGAGACTCATTATTTAAAAAAAATATATTAAATAAATAAACGAAAATAAATTCTAAACTTTTTAAAATTTACCAAATGAATGTTAAAAAATCCGTTTCATGTGCAAAAAATTAAAATTTTGAAATGGATGTTCAGAAAATTTTAGAAACATCAAAACTCTTTGTTACTAATTACTTTGTTACTTGGTTATGAACCGAAAATTAGGCGACAAGTTCGACGCAGTGTTGCCATCTGGTCTGCATTTATTTTTTTTAAATTCACGTTGCTTGATGAAACTGTAATATTAACCTTATTTAATCAGTCATTAAATAAGGCGAATATTTTTATTTAAAAAAATGTTAGCAATCAAGCAATCGAAACAAAAAAGTGGTCCAACTGGTAACACTGGTTTGAGAGTATAGAGTAGTCACACGCAACGTGCGGTCCGCAGCCCTCATGTGGCCCACTGACTTTTAATATGTAGCCCGAGACACACAATACATGCGTATAAAAATATACACATAAAAGCATTTGAGATACACATAAAAGGAAATTAAGACCTTCACTAAATTTTTATATATTTTTATTGGAAGACAAAATCTGGTATGTTATTTATAATCAATTTAAAATTATATTAAAACATGTTAAATGTCATTTGCTTGGCCAAGAGTTCTTTTTAAATGTAATACTATGTACGTTACAGTGGCGTGTATATTTTAAAACCTTCAACAATAATGTAACATTACTTAAAATTAAAATTAAATTTGCACTATATATTTTTACAATTTAAAAAAGATAGAAGTTCGATTTTTTATTGAAAATCTCCTGTTTTTTTACCTTTAGAACTTGGAAATTTTATGTTTTATACTTATTGCCACTCCCCCCAGTATCTGAGAGATTCTGCTCTCAAAAGCTGGTAGACGGGAGGTGCTGGGTTCAAATCCCTGTCGCTCTCGTCGAACTAACCGTTCAGAGTTTTCCGTGGTTTTCTCCGAACCTTGCGATCCCTTAGAAAGATACACATGGAGGGCACTCCCCCCCGCTGGCCTATATCCCTAGCGCAGATAATAGGTCGTAACAAATGACCAACCAACCTTTATACTTATTATAATGCTAATACTGATTCATTCCATTTTGTTATATTGCTTTGTTATACTACTTTTATTATTTTATTATTATAATTATTCTTTCCTTTACATTATTATACAAGTGTAGTGTGTTGTGCCCCGCCTAACGTAGTAAACATATGTTTGCGGCCCGCTGGAAAAAAAGTTGAGCATAGCTAGTACAGACTATTCGAGCTGCGAAATTGATATAACACCAAAATATATATTGTATTATTATTAATATTATTTGTATGCTTTTGTGTATTTACTTAATAGTGTCTAACATTGATTTCAGATTCATCTGTGGACTTCCTCACCTCGTTTTATCAGCATTGACCTCTATATATGCGATCGTTGATCACTGAGGGAAATCGTTAGGTGTCCATTTTGTATTTAAATTTATGAAACAATGAATTAATAATGAAGAGAAGGAAAATGTTTTCAACTAGTAAAATCATATTCAAGGTTGGAGTAGTACAGTTGAGGTTTATTCCAATTCCAACAGAGCGAAAAATGTCCAGGTCAGGACTTGAACCTGGGTACATTGGCTTGCCTTGCCAATAATGTTCCTATTGAGCTACCAGGACTGTACCAGGCTGACATAATTCACTGTTATTTGTTGGACATGGCTGCGAATTGCAGCACTAGCTTCATTCATCCGACATATAACTTTAGCAATTACATGATGAAAGTTTGTGATAACACAGAAACTGCTGTATACCATGTAATTAGATCATAATGAAGAGAAGGAAACTGTTTTCAACTAGATAAATCTTGAATATGATTAGATTACACTTTACTTGATAATTTCAACAAATTGAATAAATTGAAACGATTTATTTTATATTAACCCGGGAGCAGTCGCATGGGGTATGACATACCCCAAGGTGCGTACGGTTTTTACAATTGTCACCACTAATTTTCGAAAAGTAATCTACAATTTACATTATCATAGAATTTGTAACAATTGTCTTAGACTGAATAAGGTGACGAATATTAATTCTATTTATTGGTGACAATGTAAAAACCATTCATTATCTGGGTATGCGCGACTTCTCCCGAGTTAAACAGAACAATGCATTTTAAATGGATATTTTTATAGTCTATTCCAAATTAAGTGAGACGGAAAAAAACCCTTTTTATTGGCAGCTTTTATAATGCGTTGACTACAATTAACACCCGCCAAGCATCGATCATTGCCAAAATTATGATATTTTCTTTGGTATAAAAGAAAACATAGCATGTTTTCTGTTATCAATATTTATTTATATTGTTTAACATAGATAAATAAAACTTTACTTTAAGTCCTCCGGAACAGGAAGACAAAAATTTCATTTTAGCAAAGCTAAGAATAAATTATTTCAAAAGCAAATGAAGAAAATAATATAAAATGCTTTTACAGCTTAATCCTGAAACTGCAATAACGGATGTTGATGATGTTTTGATAAGAAGTTCATCAAAACTCGAAATATTAATTTGTATAATTAGTGTATCAATTAATTGTAAATGTTAATCTTATTAGTTAAATTTTAAATATTAAATATTTGATGACAATTTTGTTGCACGCATTTCGAATATATTTAGCCAGGATTCTTTCAAGTTCTTTAGGGAAAGATTATACTTTCAAGAGAAAGATTTTTCTTGTACTTAGGATTGGTGTTATTTATGTAGCAGGCAAAATCATGAGTGTATACGCTGTAAAAAAAAAAAAAAAAAAAATCTCCCAAATTGTCAGAAAGAACTATGAATTTTGGCGCCAGTGGAAAACCGTTTAATTTACAGAAAACATTTGTATATTTTCATTAAAACAGTTTTTCTTTAAAAATAAAAAATCCACATTTTTTTACAGGAAAAAAACTGTTTTTTTTTTAAACAGATTTGTTTTGTAAAAAATTACAAAATCCCCATTTTTTTTTTACAGGAAAACACTGTTTTTCTTTAAAATAGTTTTTTCTGTAAAAAAACATACAATACTTTTTTGTCAAAATTACAGATTTTTTTTTAAATTATTTACAGTAAGAAAATAAAACTTTTCTTCTTTGTGAGCTATTATTTCTTTCTCATCTAATAAAATTACTAAAGGATCGTATACAAGAGAATTTAAGAGTTCACATGCAACCAGTTTTTTGTTTGTTTGTTTGAGATAATAATTTTGCTTTGGAAATTTGTAATTAAAAGAAAATTGCAATTATAACGAACATGTTTGGGTTAGGCCATCTAATTTGCTTTACAAAAAAAAAAAAAAAAAAAACATTGAAGTTAGTTTAAATACTTATAAACAAACACTTTGAAAAGATGGATATCAGTTTGCGCATAAATTTGCTTTGTTGTTTCTAAAATATTAGTGTGCTCTTTCTCAGAAATTTATTTTAATTGCTTAAAATTTAACATCTATCAAAGGAGATGGAGGTGAGGCGAAATTTTCAAGATATTTCATGTCGCAGAAAATTTGCGCAGTTTAAACTACAAATGTTTTTCTGAACTCTTCTCAGTCAATTTTTGTGAATAACCTAACTTTGAAGAATAAATGGTTCTTCAGTATCGGTTAATAAACATAGCATGGAATGATATGATGAAAGGTACTTCCAATTTATTATAAAATTGTCTGAGAAAAATTCACCAAAAACGTTTTTCTTAAGAAAATCTTTGAACAATCCAAATTCAGCACTATTTATATGCAAAAAGAAACTCACTAAAATCTACATCTCTACCTTTTTAAATTGATAATGAATAAATAAATAAATAAATAAAACAGGTCCACTCATTTTTTATGACATTGAAGCAAATTTTGTGTGAAACATAAAACATATGTATTTGTTCATGAAAATCTAAAAGTATAGGATTGGTGTAGAAAATGACCATCCATAAGCATTCTCCAGAAGCAGTTTTGCTGTTGGCATGAATTTTGCTAGCTGATTTCCATTAGTAAATGTTTAACTAGAAATATAATATAATGTTAAAGACTTCATATAAATTTGATTCAAAGGGAAGGTTAGGCAGGAATTTAGGCTATAAACTTAGTCAAGGTTTAATCAGGATTTGAAAAAAGATCCTTTACTCCACTGTATTTGAACGTTAAAAAAATAAGTAAAATTCACTATTTGGTTTTCACATGTTTAGTATTATTCTTTTGAAAATGGTTCAATATAATATTTCCAGAAAAAAAAGAGACATTCCTCGTTGTTTAAATAACCATATTGTAGCTTTCGAAAGTGAATATGTTACGCATTGAAATGAAAGTTGTAAATTTTACACTTTCCCCTTCCTAACCACAATGATATAAATCTATTTTCATTAATGGACGTTGAATAAAAAGGAGCATTTCTTTTCCTATTCACACCATGGAAGTAACAGGAAAATAAAAAAGGGCTCATCAGCCTAACGACCGTGGCATGGGTTACTTTTGTTTCTTCTACCTTTTTTTTATTGCATGATGTATATGAGTTCGTAATGAAGAGAAAGGTAGAAAAGAAAGAAGAGTAGTTTATGAAGGGTGAAACAATCTGTTAGGTTTTTCAATAACTACCAAGATCATAGGTGACTGAACTTGAATGTAGATGACATTGATGAAGATTTGGATTCAAGTTGTAACCGAACGTCTTTTTAAATGCAGGCGAAATATTTTCAAACGTTTAAAAGATTAAAAAAAAGGTTCGTGATTTTTTTTATAATTTTTTTTTGAATAATTAAATTACAGTCGAACTAGCGTAATACAAGCACGGTTAAAACGAGCAATTTGCACGTTCAAAATAGTTCATCATTTAAATTGTATAAAGATTTTCACGCGTTTTACGAACTACAAAAACAAGATCACGCCTAATACGAGTAAAACATCTATTCATTTTAACATGATTTTCAGCAAAAAGTAGGGTAAAATTAGTAAAGAAATCCCATTTTTTAAAATTGAAAATCGATCTCTCTCAGAGATAATATTTCCACATTACAATTGTTTGTCAAAATATAGAAAAATTTATCAGTTTTACCAAACAGAATTTTAACCTCTAAGGAGACGCCCCGCAACCTCGCCCCCATACTCACATGTGCATACCAAAAGCAAAAGGGATGCTGACATCAGAAATAATAGCTAGCTGCCAACTTTTACACTTTTTTCTTACTTCTAAAATTTAATATTAGTCAAATTTGCCTAGTTTAATCTTGGGGCTTGGAACGAGTTCATTAATCAGAGTCCCTGGAGCCACGGTCTCCGTATATCTCTAGTAAGAGCAATGTGGATCTCAGATATATGACCGCAGCCGAAGTCCACAAAAACAATTAAACTGGAAAAAACTAAATGGACCGAAGAAGAACAAAAAAGAAAAATAAACAACAAAAAGACCGCTTTCGGCCAAAAATAAATAAACTACAAATTATATTAAATTAATGATACATAAATAAAAATTGTAAAAAAAGTCTACACAATATATATACAGTTAAAAATAAATCAGAAACATTGCTATATACAATATATATATATATATATATATATATATATATATATATATATATATACACACACAAAGGCCCACGAAGGTGCCCACCTGTAGCAAGCAATGGCATAGACAGCGAAGGGGTCCAAATGCTCTGGATAACAGTAATATTGTAAAGTTTTCTTTCCCTTGATTATCGCAGAGAGTTTCTCCGATTAGGTAAGGCAAAGAAAACTTTAAAAAATTAGTGGTATCCGAAGCACCTGGACCTCCCACCTGGCTATGCCACTGCTAGCAATAGCTAGTGGAAGAAACAAGAGAATGAAGTTAGGATTTAATAACTTGCGGGATGTGGACAACAGCACGGGGTCGCCTATAACTTGCCCGTTCATCATAATCAAACATGACATTCAAAATGAACATTTCAGGATTAGGAATAGAATAAATTTTGTCAATAAAGTTTATTGCATTATTTCAAACAATTTTTCGAATAGGATTTATTTTAAGGTCATTGTGAATGGTTTGATTTCTGAAATACTAGAGAGCTTTCCTGATACCTCTTAGAATTTTATCCTGGACAACCTGAATTTTTGGATGTTGGAACACCAGATCGAAGCACAGTAGAGACGTATGGGGTTAAATACCGTTTTATATTACCGTTTGTTTGTCATACTCATCTCATCACTATATAGTCCAGTAGAAATAGCGCAAAAAAGGGCCTTGCCTTACAAAAATTCGGGTAGTTCTGATTTTTGGGTTTGTTGTAAAGATTGACCCTCTAATAAAAAAACCAAGTTTTCGACCTTCTAGACCTTGTGCGTTTTTCACAATATTGAAAAAACCAATATTTTTTGGCACTTTTTTCGATTTTTGTTAAAGAACTCAATTTTAGTGCATTTTACAGAGCACTGCATTTTACAAAAAGCACTGTAACCATTTTGTAGAGCATAAAATTCTCTACAACATGCAGTATTCAGGTTTGTAAATTGTCTAAATAGGGGGTAAGATATGGAGCCGAGAAAATAGGGTAAAATTTGCAAAAAATGCAAAAATCCACTAAAGACGTTAGTTTTTGCTTAATAACCTACTTTTAGTGCGTTTTAGAGACAAAAGCACTTTCAACATTTTGTAGAGCACAAAATTCTCTACAACATGCAGTATTCAGGTTTAGTAAATTGTCGAAATAGGGGGTAAGACAGGAGCCGGGAAAAAAGGGTAAAATTTGCAAAAAATGTAAAAATCCACAAATGACGTTAGTTTTTGCTTAATAACCTACTTTTAGTGCGTTTTAGAGTGCTTTTTTCTGTAAAATGCACTAAAATTGAGTTATTTAAAAAAATCGAAAAAAGTGCCGAAAAATATATTTTTTTCAATATTGTGAAAAACGCACAAGGTCTAGAAGGTCGAAAACTTGGTTCTATTATTAGAGGGTCAACCTTTACAACATACCCAAAAATCAGAACTACCCGAATTTTTGTAAGGTAAAATGCTATTTCTACTGGACTAATACAGGAGGTGAGCAAGATCATTCTTAGCTTTGTAAAATTTACGGACGCTATATTCGATGTGCTTCCGCCATGTAAGAGTACTGTCTAGATACACACCCAGATATTTAACCTCCCGACCAAAGTGCACTAATGAGCCATTTAAGTTCAGAGGCGATGGTAGAATACGGTTCCTTGAGAAAAAGACGGCCGTAGATTTATCAGAGTTAACTTTAATCCTCCATTTAGCAAAAAAACTTTTAAAGCAAGTGTATGTGCGACTGAAAGTATGAGTGTAGTTGAACCTTATCAGTGTTACGTGCAATGATTGTAGTAGTGTCTGCATAAAGTGCCAATAAAGTGTGTGGTGAACGTGCTATATCATGTATATAGATCATGTATAAACAGGGACTCAATTTTGAAACCTGTGGCACTCCTGCATTAACAGGGCGTGATGTGGAGAAATGATTGGCATTGCGGACAATTAATGTTCTGTCGCGAAGGTACGAGAAAATAAACTGAACATAAGCAGTAGGAATTTTAAGTTTTAGCGGTTTGTAAATGGAACCATAGTGCCCTCAAATGCCTTCGCGAGATCAATAAAAAGGGCACCACCCATCTCCGAGTTATCAAATGGCTGGTGTTCTTCAAAGAACAAATTTACTGGATATGCACGACAATGTTCAGTATTTGATGCTAGAACTGACTTACTTAAAACTTAGAAGCTTATATTTCGAACACGCTTTTAAAAGCATTAAAAGATAAAGAACTATATTTTAAATGGTTTAAAATAAAAATTTGTCATCTATTTCTAAAAAATGTAAAAATTTAAGATATTACTTTCATTTTTAACAAGAAAAACAAACAAACAAAACTAAACAGGAATTTTTCGCAATGGATCAACTTTCTTTTTCATATTTTACATAAAGGAAATTTTGTTTCAGAGAGTGTTGACATTCATGATAATTGTAAATAGTTACAAAACATATTTATATTAAAAGGAAAAAAAACATAGTACTCAATTTTTATAACTGTGTATCATTGTTTTGAATGAATTAGGTATGCGAAATAAAGTTTCAAAATGCTTTTACTACCCCAACTTTTGACAATAACTCTTCTTTTTTCTTTGTGAATACAAGTTTAAGGACAATATTTAAAGAAAAGAAAAGAAAAAAAAAACTCCACCTTTTCATTGTTTTAACGAAGTATTATTTTTTTGTGCAATGCAGTTTATTGTCGTTATTAACCACCTACTTAATTTTCTGAGTTCTATTGTGCACTCTAATGCATTCATTATTTTTTGCCAGTACACGTTCCATATTTTCTTTTTTGTTCCCTGTATTCATCCTTGTAAGTGAGGCGTTGAAGTGTGAAACTTATTTGATTAAATAAAAAATGTTAAATATTTCAGTTTAAAGGAGTGCCGGGGGTGGGGTGCCGCACACTATGACGAAGTGTTTTTTTTTTGCAGACATTGGCCGCATATTGGTGTGGGAAAGGTCAAACTTTTGTTCCAATATGTCTTGTTCAGTATTTTTAATAAGTGTTAATTTTATACTTTTTTAAATCATAAGTGAAAAATATGATTTATTTTTAAACACAAAAGTATATATTTTTTTTGTTGTTAATGAGGTTACGTGGATTTGCAATCAATCAAATACCGCCATTTGCCAAAGTCGCACATGGGCTCAATTATGAAAAGCCGGTGAAAACGAAAAATGAGTAACCGAAGAATTATTTTTGTCGTCTTGTGAGCAGAATTCTAAGCTTTATTATTATTACTATTATTATTATTATTATTATTATTATTATTAATTGGTAATAATTGGGTATTGATATATACGTGAGAATTTCAACGTTTCTCACTCATCAAATGTCTACAGATAAGGAATGTACCGACGATTTTGTGTAATATAGCGGAAGCTTGACTTTACAAAACCAAAATGTTGGAAATTATTAAAATTTCAAGATACATACATAGGTATCAAAATCCAATTATTACCAAATAATAATAATAATAATAAGACTTAGAATTTTGCTAACAAGAATAAAAAAATAATTTATCGGTTACTCATTTTTGTTTTCACCTGTTTTTCGCACTTTTCCGATACATTCCCTTCTAAAAGCGGGGCTAGACGGTGCGTGAAGGATATGGTTTCTCATGCTGTGGGACTTATATAGAACAACTCTAAATAGTTGACAAATCTTGGGAAAATACATAGTCGTGGAAATTCGTCGTTTTGGCACACTGTGTGCTGGTGTAAAATCTAAAAAATATTTTTTTTAACCAAACATTTTCTGTGTTTTTTTTTCTCTTTTCGATAATTTCTTGCTCAACGCCCAGTTAAAAAAAATAATAATACATAATAATAATTTAAAAAATCGCGTTTATGCACGCTTTTGTTTGCGTTGTCTGCCAAAGCATCAATATATCTTCCAAAACTTTTAAATGCGTTTTTCTTAAAAAAAAAAAAAAAAAAAAAACTTTTGAGAATTATGGGCAAGTTAGTAATTAAGCTATCAACCTCCAATCGGGATTGAAGATATATGAAACACGTAAACACGTTTATCTGTTGAAGCATTAAATTTGTCGTTATAATTCTTTTTTACAAACGTGGTTTCAAAGAAAAAGTTTTACCCTATCCCCAAAATTTCACGTTCAAATTAAAATAATAATAATAATAATAGAATTTTCAGGGGGAAAATTAGTTTGTCAGATTTCTAGATTCAATTTTATAAGTTTAAACCCTTCTTTTGTTTGTTTCAAATCCGCGATTATCAAGCAGCGCTGTCTACCAGCCAGAAGAAAATTCTAATGTGCGAGTCATTGTCTAGTTCTGAACTTACTGATGATCAGATTCATTTTTTTTTCAGTTTGTTGTGCAGAGTTTGTCTAACATAATGGGGATTTTCGTTTGAAAATAAATTGTCAATTTTTTCCCTAAAAATCTAACAAAAATTATCTTAATTTTCTGATGATCAAATTATTATTATTATTATGATTATGATTATTTTTTGAGTTTGTTGTTCAGATGTTGTGTAATCTAATAGTGATTTTCGTTTGAAAATAACTTGTCAATTTCTGCCCCCCCCTCCCCTCAAAAATCTACGAAAGTGTTATTTTAATTTAACGGGCATTATACCGGCAGTCCTCGAAATCCTTACCCCTTAAAGCAGTTTGGAGCTCAAAATTTTATTTATAAGAGTTTTGCATTGAATTTTTTTCCAGATGTGACGATTTAAAAATCACTTTTACATATAGAAAAAAATTTCAACTTTTTTAAAAATTGAATTTTAACTATGTATTACTTTTGAGGCAATTATTGAACCGATTTGCATATGCATATATATATATATATATATACATTCAGGGTGTAATATATTATCTATCGCTGACCTTTAATTTCTCAACCGTTGGTCGTAGACTATATTTTCAATTACAAAAACGTTTCAAATTAAGTAAATATTCATGTTGTAGCATTGTTTAAAGTAAAAAAAAAAATCAGTTTACAAAAGTTACGAAATCTAACTTTTTATACGGTCCCCCAATCCCTATAGTTACAGTTTAATAAAAGTTTACACATATCATACCTGATAAACACAAAAAGTTGGACTTCTGTACTACAAAAATTGGCACAGTTATTAAATTTCAAATTTTGAGATTTTTGCACATGATTTCGTTTTTCATTGAGGGATCAGTTAAAAAATGAATTAAACTAATTCGAGATCGAAATCAAGGTGCAATGTCATTTTTATGGCGAAACCTTTAGCTGGTATTGTCAAATCGGGTTATCACCAAAGAGAGTTAGTTACTTCATCTAAACATTTGAACTAACTTTTAGGAATCAAACAACATTCAAAAGTCAAAGTAGGATCTGTTAATTCTCAATTAATCATTTTAAGCTGCGTAATTGAATTTATGCATGGAATAGTAACAAAATAATGTTAATTTTAATGTTAATGTGAATGTTAATTTATCATATTTGTCTGTAAAACATCTGTGTTGAAAATGTTTACTTGAGAATTGATAGCATCCGAAAAACACATATTCCGGGTTGAGTATACTGATTAATATACTGTAAAAATTATTCGAAAACGTTTCCGAAAATCAGTGCAGCAAAAGAAAGTTAGTTTTTATAAATGCTTCTTTAAATTTCGAAAATATATTGGTTTGGGAGGTTTCTAAAGATAAAGAAAGCTTTTCGGATTCGTAGGTAACTCGGAAGAGGTTATTTTATACTTTCGTTCGTGGTTATATTATATTTACCTAGATTAAGAAACATGCTGTCTTTTTTTTGCCACTGTAAAAAAAAAAATTCCGGAAGGTTCCGGAAAAAAGTGGTGGCATTAAGATGCCACTGCATTTTGCTGTTACGTTTCACAACAAAGTAGGGTTATAGTTCCAATTTTCAATAACCAATATACTTTTTTTATTCAGTGTTTTATTTAAGCAATTAAATTTTAAAGTTTCGTATTACAGATAAAATGAAAATTCAAATAATGAAGCATAAAAAGATTTAAATTAGCTACTTACTTTATCGGTTGATATCCAAACAAAGAATGGCATTTGTTCAGATTGCATTTGTCTCTAAGTACCTAGGCAGCTGTTTTTTTATACTTCTTTAGTAATCAAAATGGCTAATGGAACATAAAACATGAAGCACGCATGCGTATAGAATGCAGTTCACGGAAAAGTTGAAACCTCTCAAAAATATTACACGAATTATTGCCGTAATTGACGTGGGATATAAAGAAATTCGAAATTCTGGTAAAATATGCGAAATGTTTCAGGATAATTTCCTGAAACGTTCCGAAACTTTTTTACAGTGCAGTGTGCATTGATCCAGAGAATATCTAAAATTGTTTTCAAAAGGGAGGAATTCCAATTTTTGGAAGAACTCTTACATGTCAGATTTTAAATAGTAAAAATTTCCTCAACAATCACATACTGAAATCTTAAAACAGCCTGTTCAGCAGAGTCAGTAAGTTATTCTTGGAAATGTCATAGATTTTCCGTATTATGATATCTTTCAGAACAGCCAGATTTCCTGCACGTCCCTTTTAAACATGATGCGTCAGGAATCCCTATAAAGTGACGACTTTTCACAAGTCGGTACTCTCTGAACTGAAAAACTAATATATCGAATTTCACATACGTATATTGATTAAAAGAACTTGCAAAGGATTCTGAATAAAGTCATTTCAAATGTAACGAACCGGCAAACAAAATAAATGGTTCTGGATTTTGACAGTCTAGATTTTTGTGAAGGCAATTGAAAGGTAAAATACATGTATTGAAAATGCTTCTATATATTAAAAAAAAAAAAAAAAAACCTATTGCCTATAAAAACATGAAAACGGGTAGCTGTATAGAAAAATGTATGGTACTTTTCGGTTAGCCGGGCGCCAGTGATATATGTGCATATATAAATACATATGTATATACATATATAAATACATATGTATATATACATACGTATATGTATATATATGTGTATGTATATATATGTATACGTAGATATGTGTATATGTGTGTGTGTGCGTATATATACATGTATATACATCACTGGCGCCCGGCTAACCGAAAAGTACCAAATGTATGATAAAAAACGTTGAAGTAGACAGTTTTTAAATCGAAGAATTATTTTAAGCGCTATTTAATTTTGAAATGGGTGAAGATAGTTTGGTTGAATAAGTTTTATGTTTTATCCTGGATTTTGACAGTCTAGAATTTTTTTAAGGAAATTGCAAGGTAAATTACGTCTATTGAAAATTCTTCTACATAGTAAAAAATACCTATTGCACACAAAAACATCAAAATTGGTAGTTTTATAGAGAAATATATGATAAACACGCTGAAACAGATAGTTTTTTAATAGAAGATTTATTTTAAGCGGTATTTAATTTTGAAATGGGACAATAGAGTTCGTTTAAATAAGTTTTATAGGATCAAAAACTGTGCAAAGCAATTTAACCATTCTTTCCAGGCCCATTCTTGACTAGATATGCATAGCAATTTATCCATTTTTTCTAGGTCCATACTTTACTCGATAATGGTGTGCAGTGTCCAATAATTTTTTTAATTTGTTTAATTTTTTAAGTTTGTTTTCCATTTTTTTATTCAAAATTTCATTTTATGAATGGGGATTTAATTCATAGTTTGAAAAAATCCTTTTTCACTTACTATTGCCAGATTTGAAGAAGCCCAAATAATAAAATTTACAAACACCTTCCAATTAAAAAACTAAAAAAAATAAAGAAAAGTTTAAAATATTTATTAAAATTATTAAGTGCGAAAAGCATTTAATGCTGAAAACTACGTCATATTTAAAACGATACATTTAAAATGCCTTACTTAAAACGATTTCCTTATGACGTCGTTATAAAAGTCCGAGAGGCAGGGGCATTTTTTACGTAACCATTTTATACAAGCTGATTTTCAAATGTGTAATTGATCTTTTTTCATCAATCACGAAAATAGCTGTCAACTGTCACGACAGTGGTTGATTTGACATTAAGAACTGAAGAATGAGCCAGTCAAAGAGAAATGAATTGTAACCAGAATACCGAAAATCCCCACATATAATTCAATTTACCGTAATCGAGTAGTTTTTTTTAAAACAGTGAAAATTAGCGTGTTTTTAGAGCCTGAGATGTCTGGACAGGGATTGGCCAGCGTAGCTCGTAGATATCAGAGCCTCTTTAATAGTTTTAAAATGATAACATTTAAGTGATATATGGTTAAGGGATTATATTAAGTTATATTAAGTGATTAATGATAACATTAAAGTGTTTAAAATGATAACATTTTGTTAAATTTTTAAGAATTTTTTTTTTTTTTTTATGAATATAATATTACATGTGATAATATAAAATTTTTGAATATTTCCACAAAATTTCTATCTTATTCAATTAGTAATAAAAATATCACCAATTAGTCACAAGAAAAAAAAACTAATTTTGGGCGAAAAAAAACTTTTAAAAATTTAATGGCTTTTAACAGCGAACGTTTTTATGTAACATTGTATTAGGAGCTACTTCTATAAAAATTATCAGCCTAATACCAAAAGAAAGGCAGCTTTACATACTTAAGCAGTTATGGATTTTACCTTACAACATAGTAAGCTTTAAATAAATCGTTAAAAAGATTTTTACCATAAAATTCTTTTTTCCTTTTATGCAAAATAGTTTTCAGCTGTTTGAAATTGATTGCAGAAAACGTTCCAGACCTGAAGATGAATATAAAATTTCAACTTCTATGCCCATGTAACGAAAAAAATATAAAAACATTTTGACTACCGGTGAAAATTTAACGGAATTTCGGCTAATACAAGAATCACTTAAGACCGGAAATTTTAACTCTCTTAGTTCTAACCTGGAAGTTCACAGTCCATCCATAACTACAGTTTTCAACCGTTTGAAATAGATTGCAGAAAACGCCCTAGACCTAAAGATGAATATAAAAACTTTTCATTTCTGATCAAAATAAAACTGCATCTTCAAGGTCCATTTAACGAAAGAAAAAAAAAACGTATTTTGACTACAGGTGAAAATTTAACGGAATTTCAGCTAATACAAAAAGAAGCGCTCAAGACCGGAAATTTTTACTCTCTCAATTCTAACCTGGGAGTTCACAGTCTATCATAACTGTATTCTTTATGATTATTTATTCTTTCTCATCAATAGAGTATGCAGAAAACTCAAATATCCATACTCAGCAGTGGTTCTATTTGCGGCCATCCGGAAACCACCAAATAAAAGTTTGTTTCCAATTCACGCTTGTAATATTAATGCCTTGATGATCTGTCTGGTCCCGGTTTTGCGAGGGTTGAACGAACTGACCATAATAGAGAAAACTGTATTTGCCATGTTTTTCCTTTTTTTCTAACTTTTTGGATCAATATCAATTTGACAACCTCATTTTTCACTACAGAAAAAAAGTGCATAATGAATAGTCATAATTATCTGTTTTCAGCATCACGGGACAAAAGTTTCAAAAAAGAAAGAAAAAATTTTTTTTTGGTTTGTTTAATCCTTTGTTTTACACTCTGTTTGTTTATATAGTAGAGAGAACTTAAACTCGTTAAGTAAAAGTAAGTTTTCTTTTCCTGTTGCTTCTGAGGTGTGAACGAGGAAAAAAAACTCACGCCACTGTTATTAGTCGTGACAGTAAAACTAATTTATTATGAGCGAGAGAAAGCTATTCTGTTATAAGATGAAACTTTATTTTGTTAACTAAAACATACCTGAAATTAATTAATTTGGATGTCTGATTATTGATTTTTGTTTGAAATTAATCTGTTTTTGGATCAAGTCATTTTACTAGAGGTATGGAATACGATATGAATAAAGAATATCCCATCAATATTATATCAGAATGAAAAAGTTGAAAAAAAAAAAATTACGTTTATATAGTAGAGCAAACTTAAACTCGTTAAGTAAAAGTAAGTTTTCCTTTCCTGTTGCTTCTGAGGTGTGAACGAAGAAAAAAAAATACTCACGTCACTGTTATAAGTCGTGACAGTAAAACTAATTTATTATGAGCGAGAGAAAGCTATTCTGTTATAAGAATGAAACTTTATTTTGTTAACTAACGCATATCTGAAATGAATTATTTCGGATGTCTGATTATTGACTTATTGATTTTAGTTTAAAATTAATTTGCTTTTGGATCAAATCATTTTATTAGAGCTCTGGAATACAATATGAACAAGGAATATCCCACCAATATTAGAATGAAAGAGTTGGAAACATTGAAAGCAATACAACTTGGAAAATTATATAATGCTTTAAGATTATTGTATTATACTTTAACGGTACTTTTGAATAAAGGAAGTTTATTTTACACTCAGCATGTTTGATTGATATAAAGAACTCAAGCTCGTTAAGTAAAAGTAAATTTTCTATTCCTATTACTACGAAAGTGTAAATCCTCCCCTTAAAAAAAAAAAAAAAAAAAAAAAAAAAAAACCTGTTAATTTGGTTTCCCGATAACGATTAATTCATATTACAATACAGGGCTCCCACTGGTTCCTTTTTTGAATAGAAATTTTATCGTGCTAGTTTTTTACAACAACATTTGAAACAAAAATTACTTTCTGGGTAGGTGTCGACAAAATGTTTAAGAAAAATCTGAAAAGAAGATTTTTCTTAGAAAAAAGTGGTTTTCAAAAATAAATAATTAAATACCGTCGAATAAATTTAGATGAAAGTCGAGAAGAAAAAATTCCATTTGATTATGTGCATAAAATATTTTTCAATAATCCAAAAAGACCATCTAAATATCTTACATAATATTTTATACATGGCATTATGGCAACATAGCTTAAAGTAATAAATTGCAATAATAATTGCTTGTTCTAACTTGGACACAGGACAGAAAAATCTTCCTCAAAAGGAATATTTTTTTGTATTTCTGTGAATTTTCTGTGATTTTACGTAAATAAATAATGTTGAATAAACTTTGAATAAAATCTCAACGAAGAAATTTCTTTTGATTGATTTTAAAAATATTCTTCAATAATCCATAAAATATATCCATATATGTCCCAATATATCCACAGCATGGCAACGCACAATAAAGTAACGGACTGTAATTGCTCATTCTAGCTAGGCACGAAAACATCTATTTTAAACAAATAATGTTGAATACACTGGTTTTAAATTCTCAAAGAAAATTACTTTTCACTTTTTTGGAGTAAATATTATTTAATCCAATAATTTTTTCGTCATTTTTATTGTGGCGGCATGGCAACATAGTTTAAGAAATGAACTGCTTGTTCCAAAAATGCAGAAAAATATTTTCCTCAAAGATAAATAAGTAAATAAATAAATATTCTATCGTTCACATCTCTACTTTCAAATGAAAATTTCAATATTTATTTTTTCTCAAGTTCTTCAATTACGTCCAATCTCACAGAAAGCGAACGTGTACCCAAATACTTCATTTTGTTTCCGCTTTGTCGAATAAGGTCTTTTTTCGCTATTCTGTTTACCATTATCTGAGAATCATCTGAAAGAGCTTGTCTTCAGCAAATAGATAATGACCAATAGTATAACTATTAGAAAGTGATTAATTGATTTTCTTCTTCTGCAAGCTTACACTCAAAGAGCAGTGCAGTGCAGGAAATATTTCCTTCTTTATTTCCCTAGAAAAAATAAATTTCTTCCAGCTAATTAGTAACAGCAATTAGTTTGCAAGATTTAGTGCCAATTAGATTTATTATTTTCACTCATTATTATATTGCAGTCGAAAATAATACACCACTTCTGAATCTTCAAGAAATCGGGGTTTTCAATAAGAAGCGCATCATTGAAGGCTCATTTCGGGACAGGATTAGGTTCACATCTACTGTTGCCAGGTGTCCCGACTTACGCGGGACGTCCCGATTTTTCAGACTCTCCAAGACCCGTCCTGCGGAGCCCCTGCGCAGGACAACAAATGTTCCGATTTTTCATGATGCATAAATTATTCTAAGTTCCTTTTAGTGTCATGCCATCATTAGTCTATATCGAGTGGAATTTGATACACTGTGAAACTTCTGAAGAGAGAACTTATCGATAACAAAACATTTTTATGATTTCACCTAAAGGAATACTGTACAAATCTACCTACTAAACCGGAATATTTTCCCGAAATCTATATAATCGGTTTTTACAGGTTTTATTTTACTATGTTTAGTAAAACTTGTGAAAACAGTACCTGTTTATAACGGAACACTGTATGAAAACGTAAAAATTTCGTTCTCTCTGTGAAAGCAATGCCATACAATTATAACTGCTCATTCGGAAACCTCTCCAAAACGGAATTTTGTTTCGGTCCCTAGAGATTCCGCTTTCGCAGATTTTACTGTATATGATTGTTGTGTTTATTTCATACAGAAAAACGTTCTAAGACGGAATCTAAAGTGAATAAAGATAAAATCCGTGTTAGACAGGTTTTCATTTCAACAGGTATATTTGTATGGTATTCTTTCCTTCCGGGCGGGGGTGGGAATATTGTTTTACAAAATCGTACCTTTGACCGGCATTATTCCTAGCTTAGGCTAATTTCAGACAATACGTAAACATGTTAAAAAATTAAATTAACTGTGGGAAAATTACTAAAATCATAGTTTTTAATTTTCCAGTTTATATTACAATACTGTAACAATATGGGTGTTACTACATTAGAACAAATCATGTTAAATATATAATATAATATACACATATTATATAAAAGTGCCGTCATTTCTGGCATATAAATCGCGGCAAAAATAAGTCTGTTTCAAAGCAGATTTTTTTTTTTTTTTAAATGAAGTCAAATAAGTTCCAAGTAGATGTAAGTCCCATTTTATTAAATAAAATCTCTGGCCGGAAAAAGATTTATTTAAGTCGTGGCTTATACTTCGGAAATTACGGGACCATGAATATTTTCCGTTTAAGACAAGATTTCGTTATAGACAGGAGTTTATAGGACTTATTACATTTTTATGTCCCAATTTAGACGCCACTGTCCCGCTTTTTACGTCTCTCTGCCCAGTTTTCTGTGACAATGGACATGGCAACACTTATTCACAATCCTCTTCAGCTAGTTTAAAATTTGATATCTGACTGACCTTTATTGGGCAAACAAACAATATTTTCAATTGGTTTTATAATATACTAGCTGACCCACCCGGCGTTACAGGGGATAATAACTTTAAATTAACCCCAAATTTGATTTATTTTATATCTTTAACCCGATTTTGTATGAATTTATATTTTTAATGACAAAACTGCGAAAAAATACTAATAATTAGTAATAAAAATGCTCGTAAGAAAACATTTTCTTCTAGTTTTTGTTGTCCGAACGCTTCGGAAATTTTAATGTTTATAAATATAACGGTTTTACAGCCCGTGTAAAAATTACACCATAAATATTGTTGTCTAGTTGTAAAATAAAATAAATATGTTTTCTTCTCGCTTTTTTTATTTTTCTTGTCTAGTACGTTAACATAAAAAAGAAAAGAAAAAGTTTTCGTCGTCCTAACTCTCTGAAATCTTAGTTGTTTATAAATATAACTGTATCCAAGTCCTGTATGAAATTTTGTGAAAATATATGCATATTAAATAGTGAAAACGTTGTCCGAAGACGAGCGTGACCGCGCACAAACACTCTGTTATTTTTTATTAATATATATATATATATATATACATATATATATATATATATATATATATATATATATATATATATATATATATATATATTTCTTCTCATCTGAACGTTTCGAAATTGTTGTAAATGATATAAATTTGGTCTATCCGGATGCTCTAAACACAATGTGTCGAAATACGGACGTTTAGTAACTTTTAGCGTCAGAAAAAAAATTGTCTCTGGATGAACGAAATAACCCCTGCGTTCGCCAGTGTTTTTGAAAGAATTAAAATTCATAATTTTTAAAACCAATTATACCGTCGAATAGAAGAAAGTTTTGGCTTTAAAAGCATATTTTTGGTTTGTCTGTATGTCTAAAATTGTGACCTTGAGGGGCGTTGAAGTAAGGGGAAAACGTCCACCCGGGAGAACTAGCCTTTTTAAAAAATGCTTTTCAAAGAGTTAAGATCATTTTTTTTTTCGAATTGATTGCGGAATTTGAGACGTAAGAGTGAGATCTTTCAGAATACATCTTTCGTTTTTAAATAAATCAAGCGGTTTAGTCGATAGAAGTTATAACAGAATGGCGAAATAAACGCGTTCTTCCTTCAAAGGGTTCTTCATTTTTGTCTACTGTGTAAATGGAGTTCTGGGCATGCGCTAACGCCTCCGCTTACTCGGAATGAAAGAGATGAGCATTTGATGAATTTTTAATTAATATCTCGGCTAATTATCAAAATATTACAATTCTTAGCCTCAGGTGCATCAGGACCTGCCTTGGACTACATAAATACAAATTTTCATATCTCTTAGGGGCGGTAGTTTTGGCTAGTCATCGGAGACAGACACACACAGAGAGCGCAACTTTCTTTTATTAGTATAGATTTATCTATAATCTAAAACTTCCATCTAAATAATTTTTACGTAATTTTAAATGTGACAGAATGGCAGCAATCGTATGTAATTGTAATTTCAGGTTAAAAAAATTAATAAAACATCTTGCTCAAAAATAAATAAATAAATAAATAAGGTGTTATTAAATAACTAAATAATGCTTTACTTTACATGCTTACATTCAAAAGAAAATTCCTGTCGTCTTTTTCTTTTTCTTTTAAGTTCTTCAACGACTTCCATTTCGTGAATTCTCTCAGAAAGCGAACGTGTACCCAAACACCTCATTTTGTTTCCGGTTCGTCGAAGTTATACCCTTTTTTTCCCATTATCTTCACCGTTATCTGAAAAGCATCTGGACATAGTTGTCTTCAACAAAGATAATGACCAATAGTATAACTATTAGAGAGTGTTTAACTGATTTTCTTCTGTAAGCTTACATTCAAAGAGAAGTGCAGGAAATATTTCCTCCTTTGTTTCACCCGAAGAAACACTTTTCTTCCACCTAATTAGTAACACCAATTAGTTTGCAACGGGAAAAGGTAATATTTGAAAGTGTTTGTAAAATTTTACAGGGTGGAGTTCAATAGTCTGGAAAGGAAATGACTTATATATTTTTTTTGTCCTTTTAAAATAAGTTTTTGTTTCGACTTTGCAAATATTTGGGTCATTTCATAGCTTAACAACGTGCTGGTATGTCATTCCTTAGATATTGGTGATCATAATGGTAATGCATCTCACAGATTATTAGTTAAGGTTCCTTAATTGTCTTCGTATCGTGAATAGTAGTTTAACAAATTGGTCCAAGATACAGTTACAAAGATTACACTAGCATGAATGACATGATTTTAGCAGCAATCGGAAACCAATGATTATACGGCTAATCCTGAGTTTTGAAATAGTCATTTAGCTAAGTTAAATTATTCTATTAGGTGGTATGGCGAGATTTTATGTTAAAGGTTGATCACACTTACCAACAGAAATGAAAACGATTAAAATTCAATATAATTTAAACGCATACATGATTTTTAAATAATAAGTTACAACATGAACGAAAAAGGAAGTATCCTTCAATGCTTTAAAATTACGATGCATTTAATTCTAATTGCAATATCTTAATTTATTTCAACTAAATAAACCATAAAGCACGGTGTTTTTTCTTTTTTTCTTGCGGGCTCTGTCACCACTATTTTCGAATAATAACCTTCCCATTATTTAATCACATAGTTTCTATCATTAAATAAGTTGAAATACACTAGTATAAGATAGTCATAGCTCTGAGACCTGCGACCTCATGTGGAACATCCTTGTAATAACATAATAAATTTCAATTTACTCATAAAAATAACAACATTAAAATTTATGTAAAAACTTTTTTTTAAAAACATCTTTCTTAATTTTTGACAAGAAAAAACATTAAGTAGGGGAACCAGGGTGGTCACTTAAGGGTTCCATAGGTGGTCACTTATGGAAATTTCAACTGTACTAGTCTAAATTAAAAGCTATTGCGTTCAAACCACAGGGAAGTCAATAAGAAATTAACACACTTGGCAATAATATTATAAAAATATTTTTAACTTTTTACATTGTTACTAAAATATTGTTTTACAAAATTGTAACTTTGACCGGCATTACCACCCCTAGCTCGGAGTTATTGTTGTCAATAAATAAACTTGTTAAAAAAAATTTCTGGTAAAAAATTACTAAAGTCATAGTTTATTATTTCGTTGTATTTATTACAATACTGTAACAATCGGGTTACTATATTAGAACAAATCAGGCTAAATAAATACATACATAAAAAGTAGGCCTAATAGAACTACATTGTCATTGTCTAAGGAACCACGTGGAAACAGTATTTACTAGACCGCTTCTGCCATAGAGCAGATTCGAGATACTTTGATGAACGCCATTACCCGACGATTGTCATTAACTTTACTTCTATCTACAGCTGCTTTTTTTTCTGAAAAAGTAATTAAATATTTCATACTTTTTTTTCATGTCATCCCCCGTGCAAATTGATTTTACGTATCAACCCTAGTCAAGCAAATGTTTATAATTTATTCATAGTTCGCAACATGGCCGTTTGTAGCCTGACTTGTTTTGAGGCTAAAGTTTTAAGCCGCTGTATTTTGTAACCATTCTGATGTCGCTGAACTTTCTTAAAAATACTCGTATATACATCAAATTTAGACATGTGATTAAAGTAGAGTAAAACACGTTCCTTATTAAAAGTCATCTCTGTAATATTTATGATTCGTTCACACGAATACCAAAAATAATTCCAATTTGTTACAGCCTATGAAGGTTACTTTCTGAAGTGCAGTTTAATAATGTTGTTTGTTTTCAGATACAGTAAAATTCTGTTATAATATTTGAAAAGGGGGTGTCCGTACAATTTGCCAGTCTATCCGCCCGAGCTTAAGCTTTCATTAGGATTCTAGTATAGATACGAACTAGAAGAGACAAATCGCAACATAAATGTATGCTATAGTAACTTAAAAAAATGCTCAATTTGCGACGAAACCTGCATATTTTATAACTGTATTTGATAAATGCCAATTCTTTGCAGGAGAGAGATTGAGTATTTTTAATCTATTTCAATTAATCAAATGCAGAAAATATTCCCAATTATTAGAGTAAAATCAATAACTTCTTTAATAAGTCCTATACATTTTAAAATTCATGGTAAAAACGCAATTAAAAAAAGTATAGAAAAAAACAAATCTCAGTTGCTTTTTTATCTAAATTCTGTGAAAAATATAGAAGCGTCAAGCATATTTCTAACCAGTTTCATTACTATTTTTCATTCGTGTTAAATAAAGACGCGAAACTAATTATTCCACATCAATTCACTTTTTAGCACTTAACTTATAAACGCGTATCTTGAAACTGTCGAGTTATGTCTCCATATATCACGAAAACATCATATCACTCTCAATACGGTTTCCTTTTTATAGTCCACCTGTAATATAAATATCACACGCTGAATAATTACTCAGGCAAAAAGTTCTGGAGGAAAACGTGAGCGCACGCTCTGAGTAATAGGAAATATAGTTTTTTTTTTGTTTTTTTTTTTTTTTTTTCAAGGATGAAATGAGAGGAGAGACAAGAAATATGAAGGAAGGTAAAAACTCTGATGCCCATATAGTTGGCTCAACTTAACACTTTGTTGACCAGTGACGCATACACGCGTCACTAATTTAGAGCATTTTTTAATTAAGTACATGTACCGTAAATTTTGAGTAGTTATCTTTGTTTTATTTAATCACGGAAGTTGTCATTAAATGAACCAAAATTTACTGTTTTTACACGAATCTTCTGAAGCAACTGTTTAGATAAATGGAAGTTGATAAAACAAACGTGAAAACACGCACTGAGTAAAAACTACACTGCGATTTACAAGTTCATAGAACTTTAAGACTGTGACCTGTATATGACTTAAAATGTCTAACGATGTTTTTTAACTTTTGTTCGATGCAGAAATTCCGAAATGTACTAAGAGGAATAATGTTTACTGCCAAACCAGTGTCGATTTTCAACGATATTCCAAATCAAACATTAGTTTGTTTCAAAAACAGCATTGAAAACAATGAAATACAAAGGATGTGAATTATCACTTTACTAAACAGCGTACCATCATTAGAGTGAAAAAATGTCCAGACCGGGGTTCGATCCCGCATTCTTTGGTATAGCGCACCAAGTGCTTTACCAATTAAGCTATCCAGACGACATCCAGTCTAGCATTCTCTCACTCTTATATGGCAAGGTTACAACCACGCAGCACAAGATGGAAAGTCAATCATGAGCACAATACCGTTGGCATGCATGAGACAAATTATACCCAGTATCGGTGAATATTTATACACTAATTAATTTTTCAGCAGAGCTGAAAATCGAAGCCCGGTCTGGACATTTTTTCACTCTAATGATTGTACGCTGTTTAGTAAAGTGATAATTCACATCCTTTGTATTTCATTAACTTACAGCGTAATTTTCAGCTCTGCTGAAAAATTAATTAGTGCATTGAAAACAATATTAAAAAGTTGTATTTAAATCAATCGTCTGTATTGTTTGGATACTGATGAATCCTGTAACACATGCATTTACTACTTGAATCAGTACTTAATTTCAAACATCTTTTGAGATGAATTGTTAATTGTTCGAATAACCTGTAATGACTTACTTTAAGCGGAAGATAAGAAAGATAATTTCCTCAAGTTTTTTAAATAATTAAATTAATTAAAGTTTACAAGTTTTTGTAAGTGAGATTAAGGAAAGGAGGTAGCAATGTAAATATTTACAGTTTCGTGTTAAATTAATTAATTTTATTTCGTTTCTTAATTTTTCGATCCCTGTATCACATAAAACATACAATGATTAAAATTAAAATCTCCAACATTCAATATTATTCACCGTTACACAATTCTATTCATCATTTTATTTAAATTTGTTTACATCGGTCTGTTTCCTTGATTTTCTTTGAAATGAATGTTTTCGATAACAACAATTTTGTCTATAATTAGTGTCCTGGAGAGTTTGAATTTTAGACGATTTCACTGTATTTTCACTATAATACAAAATGAAAACGAATTTGCTTTTAAACGCCCTTAATTACTCGAATCATTAAAATGATACAGTTACTTTTAATTTTTTTTAATTTTAAGGTATTATGACTTTGCTATGTTTGAGTATAAAGGTATGAATGAAATCTGTCAAAGAATTACTTACTCAAATGCATCAAAATATAGTTTTGAAAATATTTCATGTAAGAACAAAAGGTTTATAAAATTACAACTACTTTTTAAATATTATTTTGGTCTATATTTTCTACATGCGTATGATACAAAATTGGTATAAAACGTATTATGATAAATAAATAAATAAATAAACAAATAAATAAATAAAAATAAAGTAAAGAATAAGAAAGGGAAGATCATAGATTTTCAGATATTTCTGATCTGATACTTATTAAAGGATTTTTACTGATATAAAACAGCTAGGAAACAGATTATTTTACACATTTTTAGAATAGGTATTGTCTAAAATACCTGCTAATGTCAGAAATAATTTTATATGTATTTTCTTAATTTCTGTTTGCAGATATTTAGTAGTGTGTATATTGCAGTTTTATGCATGCAAAAATACGTAAAATAAATACATCTTAAAATTTCATTTAAAAATGTACTCTAGAAGTCAGACAGTCAAGTATTTTTTTTTAGTTTGCTTCATTATGAGTAATATAATAAACATGCCATACAATCGCAAACGATCAGTAATCAAATCCATGGCTCATACATATCATTTTTTTTCTTTGCTTTCTTGATTAATGTTTATGTTGTAAGTTTAAACTGCACAACTATATAAAAAAAATATCTAACCTTGCAAACATGAAAAACAAGTATAAAAAATCTATTGTATGTCGAACCAGATCTAATGGATACACGACTTAAGTATTGAATCAGATATTGTACATCTACTGTCAAAGAAAAAGTAACATCCTTGACAAAAAAAAAAAAAAAAAAAAAAAAAAAAAAACAGTAATGAATATTTTAAACTATTCATAAAAAAGTGATTATGCTGTAACATTTAAAATAATATTAATATAACTGAATTTTGTTCATTTTCTAAATTAAACTGACATATTATTAATTTGTGAAGCGAAACATGAAAAAAGGTCGCAAACATGAAAACATTTTTTTTAACCTTGTGATAAGTGAAATATTACTGAGGAGTCCAGAAAAAAGTACATCACATCAAAGGGACCACAAAATAACCTCTACTCTAAAAGATAAACTGTTCGTTTACCTGAATATCGCTTGATGATTAAAAATACTACGTAAAATTAGCATTTTAGATATAAGTCACACAATTGAGGGGGTCGGGGCAAGAAAGTGCCAAGCCACATTCTTGGTGAAATAAATCGAACACTGTAATCTGTTGCTTAATATTGTAAATTATAATATCCAACATATAATTTGTTTCTAATGTCACTTGGGGGCAGCATATGTGACAAGTTTCGTTTTTGCTCCAGACTTTTATGTCCCCAATGAAGATAGCTAATTTACAAAAAACGTAATAGTAATATCATAAAAGTAATGTCATATTGTTACTCAGAATATCTCAAATGTTACTAAGACATTGGCGAAAAAACTTTAGGTTATATATCTTGATTTGAGTATTGGATCAAATTTTCAAATTGAAATATCTCAGAAGTTCAAAATGTGACATGGCATTCTTTTGCCCCGAGCCCCTCAATTATTTTTCTCCTATTTGAAGATATAACTAAACTCTGAAGTGCTATTATCCATTAAGGGTCTTAGCCTACAGTGTCCAACTCTGTATTTTTAAACATGGGCCCCGAGGTGCTATGCAGCATATGTCCCGATCACGTGGTCAAACGAACTCGGACCTTCAGTGTTTAGCTAAGAAACAAGCTTGGTGCTCATTTTATCGACCCCGTACTGTTGAGAGGTTGATTGAATCTTGCCCAAGTCCGGAGTCGAACTCTGGACGCGTGGCAGCACGACACGCTTACCACTAAGTTACCGAACTTTCATTTGAATATATATTTCAAATTATTTTTCGAGAAGGTAGAATAACTGCACGTTGTGGTTGATGGTGTGCATTTGGTGATTACGAAATTTAAGGATTCTGCAAAAGTATCGAAGCACAAGTTCGGAAATGATTGCTAGTTGGATCAAAACACTGGTAAATAAAGTTTTTCTCACATCAATTGGGACACGATGATGCATCATTAGATTCACCGGATATGGGGTCTTTTATTGATATCCGATCTTTCCTCCAGGGTGAGAAATGTTATTCTAACCAACCTAAGTCATAAAATGCTCTTTTTAGAACTTTTCAGAGATAATCAGCTTTTCAGTGACTATTCAGCTATGACATAAAACTGTTTATCATTGAATTTCATGTTTAGCACATTCCTGAAAACAAATAATCCAATACAGTTCTTTTTCACGTATTTCTACACTCTTAAAGTTCTAGTTAAAAGATAAACCATTCAATGGTATAAAGTAAATAAGATGAACTAACATTCTTTCAAAAAATCTTCTCCATGGTTACCTCAAAAATGATTTCAACTTTCACAAAAAATGGAGGTAATCAGCGTCCAATCAAAACAGATAGTTCTATACACTCTCAAGGTACTGATTTAGAGCATCTAAAGATCACCTTGTTTTTCTAGTCGTTATAGCGCTAATTATAAGTCATAAAGTATCAAAGTTCTAATCCTGTTTAAGGCTTGATTATTCGTAATGCGCAGGATTTCAATTTAAACAGAGATCCATGTCTGATTAGCCCTTGTTTTCAAAAGGTAAGATTAGCCTATTTATGACTGAATATATTACGACTGTATTCTTCAACATTGTACAAATATTTGATTCAACATTGTATCATTTCATGGTTCATAAACAAATCATCATAATATTCTTCATCTTATGGATGCAGCTATTACAACATTAAAATTTTGTTCAACATAACATAAAATTTTTAATAGTATACACAGTTGAGATGAGACGTGCTCAATCCGATCCCGGGCCTGCAAGGGACATTTTTAAAATAAAAGTTTCTTTTGCTGCCACTGATTTTCAAAAACGTTTCCGAGACGATTTTATAGCGTATTAATCAATTTTCTCAAATCAGAATATCGATTTTTAGAATGCTATCAAATCTCAAATAAACGTTTTCATGTTCAACAAACATGCTTTACGGAAAAACATGATAAATTAACAGAACTAATATGAACATTAAAATTAATATTATTTTGTTATTCGTGCATGTATAAATTCAATTACGCAGCTGAAATACTTAATTGAGAATGGATAGTATTCTAAAAATCAATATTCCAGTTTGTGAAAACTGATTAATGCATTATAAAAACTCCTCGGAAACGTTTCCGAAAATCCGTGGTAGCAAATAAAACTTTGTTTTTATAAATTCTCCTTTAAATCTCGAAAATATACTGATCTTTGTGGTTTTTAAAGGTAAAGAACGTTTTTCGGAATCGTGGGTAACTCGGAAAAGGTTATTGTATATTTTTGTTCTTGGTTATACTATATTTTCGTGTTTTAAGATATATTTGTCTTTTTTCTTCTTTTAAAGTGTCTTCTCGGCTAGCCTCCCTTGAATGGGAAGACAATTGCTCTTTTAATTATACTTAAAACTAATTTTTCGAATTAACTTGTACTTTCCGGGTCAGAACTCCTTGGTATAGCCTCTGACCTACAAAGAATAACAGAGCAAGTTGTATGGTGTTGCTTAAAAGACGTTTTCGGTTTATCAAAAGGAGAAGCTATTACATTTTGATTATATTTCCTTTTAAAAAGTGATCTGCTGAACAAAACACCTTTATTGTTTATTCTTTCTTTCT
Source organism: Maratus michaelseni (assembly GCA_963931845.1). Taxonomy (NCBI): domain Eukaryota; kingdom Metazoa; phylum Arthropoda; class Arachnida; order Araneae; family Salticidae; genus Maratus; species Maratus michaelseni. The sequence continues at coordinate 324,390,750 of OZ007590.1, forward strand.
TTTTTTCTTATCTTTTTTTTTTCTTTTTTTTGAAATAATCATATCAAACAGCACTTCCGTAAAGGTTTTGATACAGTATCTTCTTTTACCATAAAGAATAATAGCACTATACGCTGAAATATCGTATCTCCCTATGTGGTAAAAAATTTCGAACGGTTACTTAAACATGATTTTTAATTTACTCACTTATTTTCGCGTTGAATATTCAAGATGCTTAGGAGGAAGTGGCAATCATATTTATTTCCGCCACCACAGGAAAAAAAAAAGATGCTTTTATTTTAAAATAGACTTTTGAAATGAACTTAGAAAATGACATTTTAATGAAATGTCTATTCATGTCTGCATCTGCAAAAATAGACAGAAAATCTGTTTACTTCTAAACTATCACCCACCAGTTTCTCTGCAAAATATATTCTTAGTTTTATTTCCACGTTTTAATGTCTTTTATAATTTTAATGAGAAGCTTTAAAAATTATTAAAATACGCATTAAAACTTTGAAAAACATTCCCAAGAAAAAATATTAAAATATGAAATATGACAGTCTATTAAACATCAACGTGCCAGTTGGGGAAGAGAAACTAGGGACAAAAGAAATTGATGTTGGTTTTGAAGAAAAGATATACCTTTCTCCTCATTTCTACTTATTCTTTCTTCTCGGGATTCGTAATATATCCCTCTTTACTACTGGAATCTTTTACATATGTAATATCTTTGACCTGAGCCCTGTAGTCTAGAGTCCTGCATCGGGTAACTCGAGTTTGCCCGAACCGGTCGGGTAGGTGCTAAATTCTTTCGTTGCGGTTCGGTTCGGGTTGAATTCTATTTTTTTGCTTCGATCGCGTACGGGTCTAGTTGTCTTTAATGTTTCGGTATAGGTTCTGAATCTCAAGGATTGGTTTTGGGTTGATCTGATCTTTCAAAAGAAAACACAGATTTTTTTTTATTTTAATATAAAAAAAAAACTGTATATTTGAATATTAATAAGTATATATTATTTCCTTTATTTTACACAAAATATAAAACCGGTATTAGACATATAATTATACATTTTTTTTTGATAATTGCATTAAAATAAGGATTTATTTTCTTTCATTTCGGGTTCGGGTCAGGTTTCGGGTCAACGATATTTTTTTTAGTTTTAGATTGGGTTTTGGAAAGATATCAATATCAGTTTGACTGCAAACTGCAAAAATATCAGTTTGACTGCATTGAGATTTATATTATAAAATTTTGCAATGCGTTTTATAAATATTACAAATATAAGTATAATAGAAAATAAAAGGTAGATATTATTTAAACTGTTTGAATACTGTGTGTAAATCATGAAGTACTGAACGCCTCAAATAAATGTGTATAAAGTATTACGTATAAAGAATGGTATATATTGTTACAGTAGTACGTACACTTTGGTCAATCTTGTGCATGCATTCTAGGAAACTCTATGTCTGAAGTAAATTAACTTGTTTTTCCTGCATTAAAAGTCTCCATTATTCACGATTTCATAACAATATTAGGTGTATATATATACCGGGTGATACAAAAATCAGGACGAACTTTAAAAATGAATAATTCGAAAACGAATCAAGATACAAAGATACGATTTGCACCAAATGGATGGAAAAGATACCGGGTTTTGTGTGGCAACAAAATGAAAAATAGTTCTGTTGGCGACCAACAGATGGCGCTGTCGGATTTCTGATGTAGGATTATGCAAAGCAACAAACGATATAAAAAGGAGCACCTGCAGCAGGTAATGGTAGTCGAAACTTGTATACATCGAAATGCTGTCTATATTTGAGAAAGCCCTCTTAGTCAAACTGTATTATAAGAATTCGGAAAGTGCCATTGCGGCATTGCGAGCATATCACTACATGAAGGGTATGCGAGATAGCAATGGACCAAGAACGTCTTCTGCATTGAACAAAATGATAAAGAAATTTAAAGCTACAGGTTCTTTGGCGTCATGTCAAAAAAGTGGACACCCTTCAACAGCCACTGCTGTTGCCACGACAGTGGAGCAGACGGTGCAATCCATGTCAGCGGTTGATGCACATGGTGAGTGCAGTGCTCGAGAAGTTTCGAGGCAGACAGGAGTGTCGTACGGAAGTGTCTGGAGAGCCTTTCGAATAACTTTGCAACGGTATCCCTACAAGTTGCAACATAACCAAGAACTGAAACCACCTGACTTCGACTCTCACGGAGATTTTGTGAATTTGGTATTCAATAAAATGGAAGAGCAGCACGACTGGCTTCACATTGTGCTTTGGACAGATGAAGCGCATTTCACACTCTCTGGCGCTGTTAACACCCACAATTGTCGAGTGTGGACCACAGAAAATCCACATGCATTTGTTGAGGTACCCTTGCAACAGCCTAAAGTGACAGTCTGGTGTGGCTTCACTGCTGATTTCATAATTGGCCCATTTGTTTTCGAGGAAGTCACACAGACCGGTTTCAAAACAGTTTTTGTCACTGGTCAGCGATATGTAGCACTGTTATAGAGCAACATTATTCCTGAACTGCAAGCGACAGGCACTCCAAACAGTCACCTTTATGCAAGATGGTGCACCACCTCATATTACTCTGCCTGTGCAACGCCTGCTACGCTCAACATTTGGAGAGGATTGCATTATCAGTCGCTACTTTAATCACGCATGGCCTCCAAGATCTCCCGATCTGACACCCTGTGACTTTTGGCTGTGGGGATTCTTGAAGTTAAAAGTGTACCGCGACCAACCGGAATCACTAGCAGCACTGGAAGATGCCATCCGCCAAAATGTGTCTGCCATAACGCAAGAAATGCTACTAAATGCTGTGAACGGTGTGGTGCCTCGTCTCACAGCTGTACTTCTGAATGATAGACAGCACATTGAACATTTACTGTAGTACTAATTAACTGTAATTAAGCTGACTTGTAAGTTGTCAACATTTTTTCATTTGTAAATCATCTTTTGGTGCAATAAAACACTATAGCGCTATCTGTTGGTCGCCAACTGAACTATTTTTTTTTCGTCGCTAACACAAAACCCGGTTTCTTTTCCATCCGTTTGGTGCAAACCGTCTCTTTGTATCTTGATTCGTTTTCGAATTATTCATTTTTAAATTTCGTCCTGACTTTTGTATCACCCGGTATATATATATATATATATATATATATATTTATTTAAGGTATGGACTAACATCTAAACGGAACAAAAAATGGTCCATATAAACACAAGTATAGTTTCAAAAATGAATTTCTAGAAGTTATTTAAAGTGAAAATTCATTTTTTGTTGCAAGAATTGATAAGGCTTAAAATGGTAATTCGAAAACAAAATAGTACATTATTCGCATTTAACTTTTATTAATAAAAAACATTTCGTCTCAAACAAGTAAATATAGTATTTTTTTTTAAAACAATCTATCTGCATTAGCATACATTGATGCTCAAAATATACTTAATTGCAACAAAAATATAAACAAGAACACAAAATTATGCATACGGCTTAGATTATGAAACACTTTCCAGTACTAACAGAATATTATTAAGAAATTACACTTTCTCATAGAATGAAATGATGTAAATAAATAAGCAATTTATATAAAATGCAAATAAAACGATTTTCCTCAATAGAAAATAATGTAACGGGATTCTTTTGTGTGTCCCCGTAAGCGAACTATAAACGCTCACACTTCATTTTGAATAGCAAACATTCTATTATAAACCTTAACATACTATGAAAATTACATGTCAATTTGAGCATGATTACGAGAGTTAGAATACGCCCATACGGCCAGACAGAACGAAGTCATAAACACTTTTCAAATATATTGGATAGTGTTAAAAATAAAAACGAAATAAAATAAGTATTTTATGTATAAGTGGGATAGTGCGTTCTATTATCCGGCTATTTTTAGTAGTGGTATTCATCTATATCATTATTAATGTTGTTATCTATTTCTGACGACGATTTTTACCACGAAATCATTTATCACAGGAGAAAATTCTGAAATAAAAATTTTCAAAGAATGCGCTTATAAAGCAAGTTTTCTAGGTTCATTGGGGGCTTTTTAGCACTTTTATTGATTTGGTGGCATTGTGTTACTTTTTAAATTTTCCCATTTGACAGAGAAATTAAAATTACATAATGGTGTAATGAGAATCAGTGTAAGTAGTGTGTGTACGAAAACCGTTACGTTATAAATCTACAGTTGCATATTTAAAATACATACATATACTGACAAACATACATACATGCATATTTTAGGTGCATTCATAATTATATAAATACGTAGCACCTATAGTCGTCGTCTGGTCTGTCCATTTATCCGTCTGTCCGCATGTAACAGCAAACTACTCAACCGAATGGTTTGATATTTAATATATGTAATCGATGCAGAATTTTTGTCGTGTCATTTCAAATTTTTTGAAAGTCGAATCAAAACTTAAAAAGAAAGTCATAAAAGTTTTCTCCATTCTATTAAATCCTATCAAATGTAATTAATTCAATGATATCCCATGATAGGTAATGATTCTAGGTTGCCATGGGTGATTACGTCATATTTAAGATGGAGTCATATTATCTTCGCATTACTGAAGTTAAAAACCGAATTTGTATACTAAAATTGTTTAATTATAGCAATCCTATAATCTACCGACAGTTTCTTGGATAGATATTTCCGGAGAAATAGATGTTAAATGGAAAAAGAGTCTAAATATGGATTTCAAGTTCTGAAAATTTCAAAGCTAGGCTTAAGTTTCTCATTGGACTTTTCAATAAATGTCAACAAAAGATAAAATGTTGCCAACTTAAAATGTACTTATTTTATTACAGAAATTAATCATACCATAATAACAGACGATATAATTCATTTTTTCAGTGAAATAATAAACATGATTTTTTTGTCTTGTATTGATGTTTGTGCATAGTATAATTTTAATGTAACAGAATTGTAATTAGTTGTTTGTAAAAGTGCATTGAAACCTAATTTCATAAAATAGAATGAATATCTATAACATGAAAATCTGCACATAAAATAAATTTTGTATTCATGGATTTTTGCATAAGGGGGTAACAGCTATTCCACTAAGATCTGAATATTTATAAAATTAGTTATAGTACGAACGCACCTCATTTTACCCGTTTACGTACAATTTCCAACTTGTTCCATATTATATGCTAAAAATTAAAAAAAAAAAAACCCGCCCACATTACAATATTTCAAATACAATCTATATATTTAAAACGAAAGACGCATTCTGTCAAATTTTCACACGAATATCGTCTCTTTACGCATGCGTCAACGTTTTTTTGAAGGATTCTCCCCTCAAAACGGGAAACTTGATTGATTAGCCTGTTTAGCCTAGGGGGGTTGAAAAGGGTTGATTTAAAGACCTTCTAATATATTTTTGCTCGGAGGTTGAAAGCTAAAGCTTTTTTTTTTTTTCTTTAAAGAACTCATGTTTTCATTACTAAATATGCATCTTTTTTTGTAAAATTTTAAAGAGAGCTTGGTATCATGGTTTATCTGGGTTTTAGAGTCAGGCTGATAAAAGTAAAATTAATGAAAAATTTTAAAGGCCGCGTAATTTAAAAAAAAAATAGAAAATACTAAATATTGATATATATATATAATTGTCTTTCAAATCATTTCTCTCAACTTGACTCGAATGTCAACATGTTTGATACGTGCCATGTGGAATTGAACATTATGAAGAAGTTGCTATATTTTGAGGATACTGTATCATTCTTGTGAGTAAAACAATTTTTCTACAATTTAAGGGTTCAAAATTCCAATATTATTTCAAAAATGATATCTGGTGGTTATATAGTGTGGTGATTTATAAAGATTCTGGATAATCGTTGTAAGTGATATATTATATATTTCTTAATGGTTTTTTATTTACATTTTACATATTTCCAATTTAAAATTTTTCCAATTGTTGTCTGGTAATAATTCAGTATACTTGGTTGATTCTACTGTACTTAGCATAATGCCAGTAGAATTATGAAATACTGAATTATTTTTAAAACACATGTGGGTGCAGCCAAGCTGAAGAGTACATCCACATATGTTTTTTCATATCCAATTCTTGATTGGTTCTCTTGTGGTCCAGTTTTTCCACTGAATAATGTTCATAATTAATTTATTAATCCAATTGTGTTTACATAATAGCAACTCCAATTTATAATTTTTTTCCCCTTTCTCTCTCTTTCTTTTTAAATGTTCTTCAGGTATGAGTAAATTTGGCTAATTACCATTGAAGCACATGCTATGGTAATTTTATGATTGCACAAGTTAATTATTAGCTATGTGGTATTCTGATTACACAATATCATTAATTATCTCTTAGTAGATTTTAGTAGAATGATATTAGAACTTGATATGTTTTTGAAATTCATAGATATTATAATTATATATAATATATTAATTTTTGAGACTGTAGTAAGTAAAAATAAATCATTCAATTAATATTTTTGTTAAATTCTTGCTAAATTAATTCAAGTATAATGGGATCTAAATTACAAGCTTAAAATTATTTGAGTAGGCTGGACTGACAACACAATCTATCGTTTTACATCTATAGAAATCGCTTATACAATATAACAGTTCATAAAATTTTCAATATTTAATTAATTTAAAGCAGCTAATTAAAAATAAAAGTATATTTCTAAAGGAGCTTTCAAGTTATTTACCGTCAAATTTAGACGAGTACCATCTAGTACATACATTTAAATACATACATACATTTACATACATACATGCATGTATTGTATACATTAGATACATACACACATACATAATTTTTTTTACATATTATATGCTTAAAAAAAATAATAAAACCGTCCGCATTACAAGTTGAATCGAGCTTTCATAGAAGTTTAGCCCCGTCAGGGGTAAAGTACTCTGGGAGCTAAAATATTCAAATGATTGATTGACACCAGGATTCGCGTATAAATTTATTTTAAAATAAGTAAAAGCTTTCCTTTATGTACGTTATAAATTCAAAATTTGATTCTAAAATTCTGGTGTCATTGTGACAGCTTGGGATTAAAATTAAGTGGTATATATAATATACCGGCGCTCTTCAACGGGTTAAATATAAAAAATATATTTTCATTTTCTGAACAAAACGTTTCGAAACAAAATGATGATCACAAATATTATTTTAATACAAAATGAAACGATAATGTTGCATCATCTTTTGATGTAAATTGACACTAAAAATCGGTTTAAATTACAAAAGTACAGCAAAACACTTCATCATTAAGAAATTTAAATAACTTCAGTTAATGCGATTTAAGTAAAGGAATATTTTCCTACCTTTTGACAAACATCCATATCTGTTACAACTGGCACAAGGAAGTGACCAATTCTACGTCCGACAATGAGCATGCATTCTACTCGTGACAACTCCACTAATTAGGTGTTTTATGAAGCGGTCAAGAGATAAAAGAGTTAACGAGTCAAAAGGTGATCAAGGATTAACTTCAATTTCTAAACCTGTCTTCTATAAAAACTATTCCTTGTCACACATGTATGTAGATCATGACTGTTACGATGAATACCAATTCTAAATTCGAAAGCTTATTCAAATTCTCTACACAAAAATATGAAAGTAATTGTTACCGAAACATAATCGTCATTAAGTCAACAGTCATGCATGAGCAAAACAATTCGGAAAGTGATTTAACTGTTAGAAAGAAATCAAGGGGTATATTTCACTTGATTGATTGAATGTCCAGATGGTTATCGGAGAAATGTTCTTTTAAATGGAACAAAATGCATGATTAAAATGCCCCTCAAGCTCAAATACAGAAAGCAGCTGAATGTTAGTCTGCAAATTTTTGATCAGATAGAAATGTAAGATTTATATCATCGCTTAAAAAGATTACATATGGTATGTAATTGTATCAAATCAAATATATCGTATTTTGAAGATAGTGTGCGCTCTTCATATAGGAGAAATTGATCTGAATGCAGAAAAATAATTAAAGGTTTAGCTCGGAATTGAAATCCTGCATCAGGTTGGGTAGCCTAATTTTGCCCGAAACGGGCCAGACTGGTGCTACTGTTTTTCATTGAAGGTCGGGTTAATTCTAAGTGTTTCGGATTCGGGTAGATTTCGGGTTGAATTTTGGCTCTTACGTAAAACCAACTGATTAACCAATTTTGCAAAAAAAAAAAAAAAAAAAAAAAAAAAAAATGTCCAGACCATTCTTTAGTACGAAAAAAAAAATCCGCATATTTGACTATTAATATATTCCAAAATCTCCATGTGTTTACTCTCAAATATTTTACATTTTCTTACTTAGTTTTTACAGTATTTGTAAATAGCTCATCCGGAAATTATATATTCTGCATACATTGAAATAATAATAATAATCGTATGTATGAAAGCAATAACTGTATTATCAGACAAAATTCATGTGTAATATTATATTGTAAAAATTGCATACATAATTCTGTAATTGTGGTCTCGCTGGTGATAGAGGCGTGTCAGCCCCTCAGGATTGCACACAAACTCTAAGGCTTAAGCCGGGTTTCCTGAGGTGGTCATCCCTGTTTAATATTTTTTCATTAATTTTTCCATTTATTTTCACACGTGTGATTTCATTTTAATTATATATGCATAGACACATATATATGTATTAACTTTTCAATACAAAAGATCGAATAAATGTTAAAGGTAAACTTCTGTGTACGATTTTACCTTAACTCTTTAAAATGAATTAATTTTCTTTTCTTTTAGCTTCGAATTGGCTAATATAGTCGTGTCGACGAAAATAGAATTTTCCAGTCCTCCATACATTATGTATACAGTGGATGTATATATGTACTTTATAATAAAAAATAATAAAGTACCTATATACTACATACGAACTACAGTTCCCACAGTTTAAAACATGAAAATCCTGGTCTGAATTTGATCTGTCGTCGTCTATAACTGAATTTCAATATTTCAGCCTAATTCTACGTTTATGGGTTCAATAAAGTAACACACATCATACGTTTTGACCAAAAATGCACCGGTCTATTTTCAGACGTAATATATCGGCGAAATGCATACATATGAAAGAACATGTTGCTCAAGGTGAAACAATTGAAAACACTTTCGGAATTAAGTAACAAAAAGTAACGTTCAACAAATGAGAGTTTTTTGTAGCAAACTTTATAGATTGATTTTCTTCTTGGTACCATACGTTTGAAAGGTTAACCAGGTGGTACAAAACTATCTTTGAAAAACTTATTAACATTTAATTTTTAAACATTCAATTTATTAATATTATTTAAATTATTAAATAAAAATAAATAAATAGCAAAAAATAATGTATCATTTTCTCAAGACCACAGGTCGGAAAAACTATTTTTTTATTGTAGTGAACTACAACTATACTTTGTCGAAAATGTAGTTAACTTCAACTACCATTAATTGTTTTAACCCTTGGCTGATGCTGTTACCGGTCTCTCAGACTGCTGTTCTTTTCAATTTTCACACTTTAACTTGCAATTTTCAGTTTAACTATAGATACTGGTGAAATTTTGTTTCGTTTGAAGCCCTAGTATTATCGCTAAAGACTTCTGAATAGGTGAATTTTAATTATAATACTTCTGTACATAAAGTTTAGTACAGAAACAGTATCCTATGAGTTCCTAAAGCCCTATTTATTCATCTTTCGAGAAAGCAGTCTCGGAGACCGCTCACAGATAATTTTTGTCACAGCAGTTAGGGGTTAAAAAGTTAGCGACTACAAACTACTTTTCAAAAGTAGTCACTACTTAGCTACTTTTAAATTTTGTCAAAGGATTCAATCTACTCTTGAAATTGAGGACACGTATAAATTAATACATTGACACTGGAATATATTGCGGCTATCGTGATAGAATATAATAAATGCGATAGAGCCGAAGACATTAAAAAATGAAGAAAGATAACATACAAGAAAATATTTAGTGTTTGTCTGCAAAATGTAAATTTATACACACATTACAAGTTTCTTAGAGTAATTAATTGAGTTATACGTAATAAAACCAATATTTAAGTATAGTTATATAACAGATGCGATTAAACTACAGCTTATTTTATTAAAAGACACGGAAATAGAGCTATATATCTGAAGCAGCGATATAGCGAGGGGCTGCTATTGCATATAAGTTATTTATACACAACAACACAACCATACACAGCATACATTTTATTTACTATTTTTTCAGTAATACTACTCTTACAGCAATGGGATAAAAAAAAATCCCCGTTAACGCATGCATTTACCAATAGATTCATTTATTTAACTCTCCAACACATTTTTCATGTATTAATTGTATTGAGTTTTGTTGAGAGTAAATCTAATGGAGGCGCTCTCTATACCGAAACATAATTGCACCTGAAGAAGAACCGAGGATTTTCACGAACTGAAACGTGCATTGTGTATAAATTTATAATGTCTCTGTAAAGCTCTTTAATATGCATTGTTTGTAACCACAACTTGTGTTACTCCTTTTGATTTTTGTAATTATGCTGTTTACAAAGAATGTGGCACAAGAATACATAAGATAATCAACTTTTCACTCATTTATATATATATAAGTAAACTTTTATTAAATACTATCCCTCCACATATCCAGACTTTAAAAAATATATTTATCTTCTATTGTAGAAAGATAAAGAGAATGTAAAAAACAACAGGAGAAATATTTAAACGATATTATAATAAATCTGACAACTTCTTTCCAAGTAAAAAAAAAAAAAAAAAAAAAAAAAACACTTCCGCTATCATTACCTGTCTGAAAAGTGCATGCGATATTTTAAGCCCTTCAAACGTTCATTCAACTGCTAAAGAGAAGTAAGAAATCTGACAAATATGTAAATACTAAACTAATATATAAATGGAGACGATAGAGTATTTGAATTTCAAACATTTATTTCATCGGTCCCTGACCTGTGTTCCGAGATGTATATGTAACTTATAAACGAAAACAAGAGATATTTATTTCAGAGTTTTGCGTTTCCTAGTAAGGTACATAAACGATTATTTTCTGGAAAGTGCGATCGTAAAAATAGGTATAGGAAATTTTAGTATAATTCAAACAATAACGAAATCCTCTCATTGATAAAATTACATCACATAAAAATACACCATACCACAGGTGCACACGGGGGACGTATTCCAGGAACTCCAAAATACATCCCCCCCCCCTCTATGAAAAAACAAATTAAAACAAATTTTCGTTCATGCACTGTTGAAAATCTGGAGCAAACACTGTTAAAAATTTGCAGCAAACTGTCCAGTCATTTTTGGAAATAACGGCTACTTGATCGTATTATGGAGGTATTATGATAATATTATTGACAATATTATGGTCAGGAGCAATTAAAATTATGGTTAAGTAATCGTTATCTATAAAAACGGTCGAATGACTGCACAGTTTGCTGCAAATTTTTAACAGTGAACTGTCCAGTCATTCAACCGTTTTTAAAGATTACGGTTACTTGACCATATTATTTCGCGTATCTGGACGTATTATTGGCCATAATTATGGTCAGAGTAAAGTTTAATTACTGTTATGTAATTTTTTTCTGTAAAAATAGCCGCTAACTGGACAATTATTCGATCGTTTTAAAAGATAATGGTTACTTGACAATATTATTAAGCGTATCTGTCCATAGTTTTAACCATATTATGGTCGAAATAAAGGTAAATTACAGTTATGTAACTTTGTTTTCTGTAAAAATGGCCAATAACTGGACAGTTTGCTACAAACTTTTAACAGTGTGGTTCATAGAAGAAAATGCTTTTTTTCTCATTTGTCTACACTAAACTATCTCAATGTTCTTCGTTAATGACAATAAATTGTGACGTAAACTTCCAAAATCGGAGAAAAATTAATATTGAATGAAACGTGCTTCGGTAATCAGTTACGCTTATTGTTTTATCAATTTTAAATTTCCTTACGGAAAATATAGTGCAGTTTATTTTATTTTATTTTATTTTTTACTCGCCCATAATAGGCGTCTCAAAATCTATAACTTTAATTTTACGAGTTTATCCAGAGAATAAATATAAAGGAATATTTTACTCTCTTATTCTTATGATAAGAGAGCTTTACTATATGATTATAGTTATTAGTATGATATAGTATAGTATCATTATAGTGATGATATAATTTATTACATATGATTAATTTATTATCTCAACAATAAATAAATAAAATCGTATAATTTTTTGAACTGGAAAATAATTATAATTCTTAACTTTTTCAACTTGATTAATTTGCACAGTGGAGAATTAAATATCTTATTAAGTTTTGTAATGCATTTTTAGATGTGTCTGAAACTTTATAAACTCTTTACTTTCATAAAACGAATCCTTAACTTTTAAACTGCACGTAAAGTTGTTTCACGTCGTATTTATAATGCAGGAATTTTGTAACTGAAAATTGTCTTGAGGACAGGGAAACCGACATGGCCTATATCTTTCCATGAAGTTGATAAGACCCTTCAGAGTTGAAAATATTCGTTTTTATAATGAAAACAATAGCATAACACTTTATCTTTATTTTATAAAATATTCATAAAATACATTTCTGTTCTTCATTATCTCGATCAACCAACGAGGCAGTTTAGTGATAAACAAGGATATTTTCTCATGCTGTGAATTTATTATAATAAAGATGGTGTTGGTGTCAACAAAATATTAGCGATAAGCAAATAGGATGGTAAAAAGTTTTTTAAACTAAAAGAATAGAAAAGACAAGATAAAAAAAAATAAAAAGAAAATTGAGATTGATTGTTTTTTCTCTTTCTTATCAGATGGAGCAGATTAGCATACACTTTAGCGCAAAAAAAAAAAAAAAAAAAAAGTCATTTAGTTTTGTTTTTATCTTAACCCTTTATATCCTGAATTAATTTTCCAGCTACTTTTTAATTGTATTTTTGCATCATTGGATAAGTTTTGGTGCAGAATAAACATAGGAAAGAGGAAAATAATTTTTATAGTGTTTTAGTGGTTAATTATGCAACTGTAACCACCATAAATTTTTTACCCTATGATATAAAATAAAATAGTAAATTTCAAATAGTAAACTTCAAATAAAATATAGGAAATGTTCACCTGTAGAGTATAGAAAACAATAGAAAATAATAGTACTAAATAACCGCACTAAAATTACTCAAATGAAGAACAACATGCATGTCAATTCTCTTGCAAAATGGATTTCGAATGTAGCGTGGCAAATGTAAAATCCCTACAATGCAAAGAAAGAGGATATGTGCTTGAATTTGCCATCTCCTGTCTGCTGTCAGAAATACACTCTTTGTACCATTGTGAATACCGTAGGAAAAAAGGTTATATTACGAATATATAGGTGTTTTATTAAAGTGGTACTTATAAGTACCATCAGGATAAAAAGGGTTAAATTGGATGTATATATTTTTCTCCGCCAGATGAAAATAGCTGCAAATTATTTGTTTTAACACTATCATGACGATATCGGTATTTTGTTTCTAGTTTTACAAATATTAATATTATCGAACAAAGATGGCATAGTCAGGACAAGTCTGATGGTATATAGTCTGATTATTGTAATACACAATCAATCAATCAAGATTCGTTTTATATTTATATAACAGATACAAAGAAACGATCAAGAATATTTGTTGGAAGAAAAAAAGAAACAAAAAAGGGATATTTAGTATAAAAAAATATTGGATTTTAGAAGATTATTATAGAATGTACTTAAATAAAATTACTTTATTAAATTTTTGTTTTGAAACCATTGACCTTAGTTTTTTTTTTTTTTTTTTTTTTTTTTTTTTTTAAATCGGTGATTATTTACTAGATATGAAAAAAAAAATTACTTCAGTTATGAGATCATGTTTCATAGCGAATATTTGAAATCTGTTTCAGTTATATGTCAATTTTATTTTTTCCAGTTTTTTTCAGCAGTTTTAAATTGCCATCAGCGTTGGCTAAGATAAAAAAAAATAACTTATAGTAAATTCTTTTCTGCTGTGAAAGGTACCTTTCATTAAAAAAAATATTAATATTTACTATTAAAAAAAAAAAAAAAAAAAGAGAGAGAGAGAGAGAGAAGAAGAGGAAAGAAAAAAAACCTAGAGGTTGTTTTTATTTTTTCCGTTTTCCCTTCAGTTTTAGGGAAATCCATCCCCGAAAATCCATCAGCCATTCCCGTTGCTTGGATGAAAATACAAAAAACAAGAAACGCTTATAGATTTTTTTTTCTGCTCTCAATGGTACGTTTCATTTAAAAAATATGAATATTTACTGTACAGAATGAATATAAAAATATGATAATTTACTGTACAGTAAATATAATTCGTGTATTTCTCCGATTTTCCAAGTTTGTCGGCTATTTTGAGCCAATCAATCCAAATTCAAACTTTTTACCCAATGTAGTAAATTTTATACTCTTTTCAAAAAAGTTTTTTCGGAATTAATACAACAATTTTTGAATTTTTACCGATTTTTTTTTAAAGGTTTATTGTAATAAAAAGATACATAACGTTAAATAAAGCTGTGATTTAAAAAAAAAAAAAAAAGAAAAAAGAAAAGAAAGAAAGAAGAAGAAGAAAATAAGAAAAAGAAAAAGAAATGTTTATAGGATTTTTTTTTCTCTTAACGGTACCTTTGATTTAAAAAATATGAATATTAGCTATTTAAAATATATATACTTCCTTCAAGTCAGTCATTATTTCAATCTTTTCCCCAATGTAGTAAACTTTGTCCTCTTTTCAATAAGTTTCTTCGGAATTCGCATAAAAATTTTTGATTTTTTTGCGATTATTTTTTGTAAAGTTTATTGTAATAAAGAGATATATAACGTTAAATAAAGCTGTGATAATAATATAATCGATTTCTTTGATACTGTCCTGTAAAAATATCATACTAATTTGGGTAACAATTTTTTACTAGGGATGATATTGGAGTCCACCTCCATAGCATATTATAAATTTGTTGCAAAAAAAAACAGACGGTACAGATTTGAAAACTCTTTTTTGGCATAATATTGTAACATATCAAAACTATATGATTAAAAATTTGGTTCAATGGAATTGTATGTAAAAAAATCAATGATACATATATATTTTTTTTTCAATAATTAATAATTCTCTATTCCCGCTGTAGAATTCAATATTGGGCATGTTTAATTTTTCAAATTATGAATTTAACTTATATACTTCAAACATATTATTATTGCAATCTAGAATACGATGACTTTTATACTTAGTTTTTGAATATCTAAATTTTCGGAAAACGGAATAGATTTAAATTTCTTAGAATGAGTAAAATGACAGATTATCTTCCCCTAAAACGAAGCTGTTTTATCTGTAGGCAAAATGCATTTTAGGTCTTCCTTAGATATTATAAGGTTTCTTCAGCCTTTTTTCATATGCCATTCTCTAAATCTTTCTTTCATTTATCCCTACCTGTCAGTTTTATCTATCTCAATGTACATTTTCCCAGTAAAGCCGTATCTACCTATATGTATCTTTCAGTCTGATTTATTTCCAAGTATGCAAATGCATGTTAGCCTGTTAAATTATTCTGATATATTAACATGGATGAATGAATATGGCATTGAATGTATAATGTCGTATAAAACACTATTTGTGCATGCGTTGACCAATGTTGGTATCTATCTCAATGTACATTTTCTCAGTAAAGCCGTATATACCTATCTGTAACTTTCAGCCTGATTTATTTCCAAGTTCGCAAATGCATGTTACGTCTGTTCCAAATTATTTTGATATATTAACATGGATGAATGAATATGGCATTGGATGTATAATGTCGTATAAAACGCTATTTGTGCATGCGTTGACTAATGTTGGTATCTACCTCAATGTACATTTTCTCAGTAAAATACCTTTTCAATCTGATTTATTTCCAAGTACGCAAATGGCATACTATACAGGAAGGCTATCAGCCTGTTCCAAATTATTTTTATATATTAACATGGATGAATGAATCTACTTCATGAATGAATCTACCCCAATGTACATTTTCTCAGTAAAATACCTATCTGTATCTTTCACTCTGATTTATTTCCAAGTATGCAAATGGCATACAGGCAGGATATCAGCCTGTTCCAAATTATTTTGATATATTAACATGGATGGATGAATATTGTATCGAAAGTATAATGTCGTATAAAACACTATATGTGCATGCGTTGACTAATGTTGGTAAAATATTTTCCATAAGTTTAAGATATAGATCAAACTTTTATCAACCTATCAAATAAAACCTATCATATTAAAACCTTTATATTAACCTATTTACAAAATCAAACGTATATTTACCTATATTGGATCAATCATAAAAAATAGAATTAAAAAAATAAAGCTTTCAAAAGTTCAATAACAAGGGTAATAAATAAACACATAGAAAAAGAAAATGTAAATTTTGTTTTGTATTTATTAACTTTCATTTATGTTTTGTACTTATTTTATATTATATCTGCAAAAAAAATGATTTTTCTGGGATATTTTTATTTATAATTATACGTCTATATTTCCTTAAAAATGTATGTATTTTCTTCTAAAAGAAAAGTGTTATTTTAAATAAATTAAATGAAACATGGCAGTTTGTTACACTGTAAAAAAAAAAAAAAAGAGAAAATTTTGAGAGTTTCTTAATTTAGCAAGAAGGTTTACGAAAATATAATATAACCTCTTCCGAGCTATCTGCAATTCCAAAAAGCGTTCTTTCATCTTCAGAAACCTCAATTGCTAATAGATTTCTGAGATCTCGAGAAGCAATTCTGAATCAAATTATAAGTTTTCTCAACCCGGTATCAATACGAAATTTCGGTTTTTTGGATGCTGCTATCAAATCTCAAGTAAAAATTTTAAACAAATTTGTTCAACAGACAAACATTCTGGATTAACAACGTAAAATGAACATTATTTTGTTACTTTTCCATGAATAAATTCGCTTACGTAGATGGAAATGTTTATTTAAAAATTGTTTGCATCCGAAAAACCTATATTTCGTGTTAATACCGAATTCAGAAAACTGATTAATACACTGTAAAAACTACTTCGTAAGGTTCCGAAAATTACGGAAATTTACAACCAAAAAAAAAAAAGCTTTTATTCCGAAAATTAAATCTCGGAAATTTATTGGTTTGTTAAGATAAAATAACGCTTTTGGAAATTGTGGGTAACGCAGAATTGATTATATTACATTTTTCGTAAACGTTCTTTCTAGATTTGAAAAACATTTATTTTTTTATTATTTTTTTAACAGTGTTTTTTGCCTATAATATTACTTAAGTCTGTTTCAAAAGTGTCATGGAAAAGTTTATAATTTTTTAAAATGTAATTTTAGCTTTAAAGATGTTTAATAAAGCAATTTTTAGGTGCGTTCATAATTATATAAATACATAGCACCTATAGTCGTCGTCTGGTCTGTCAATCCGTCCGTCTGTTCGCATATAACAGAACAAAAACTACCCAACCGAATGATTTGAAATTTAATATATATAATATTTGCAGAATTTTGTCGAGTCATTTAAAATTTTATGAAATTTGAATCAAGCAAGTAAAAAGGTATTAATAAAAATATTTATTAAGTAATTTGAATTTTTTTTAAATCGCTACTTTCTTGTTATAGCAGCTTCCGAGGATTAATCGTCAAGCAACCGAAATGTAACTCCAAGTTATTTGACATGTATGACGTTATAGTCATATATGACGTGTATGGCATTTTATAACCTCTATGACCAAGTTATAGTCACATTCTTCATTCTATTAAATCCCATAATACGTAATTAATTCAATGATATCCCATGATAGGTAATGATTCTCGGTTGCCATGGTGATTACGTCATATTTAACATGGATTCATATTATTTCCGTATTACTGAATTTAAAAACCGGATTTGTATGCTAAAATTGTTTAATTATAGCAATCTATAATCTACCGACAGTTTTTTAAATAGATGTTTCCAGGGAAATAGATATTAAATGGAAAAAGGGTCTAAATATAGATTTCAAGTTCTGAAATTTTCAAGGCTAGGCTTAAGTTTCCCATTGGATTTTTCAGTAAATATCAACAAAAGATAAAATGTTGACAACTTAAAATGTACTTACTTTATTTAGGAAATTAATCATATCACAATAACAGACGAATATAATTCATTTCACTGAAACTAGTTATGGTACGAACGCACCTCATTTGTCACGTTCGACGTACAATTTCCAACTTGTATTTATTGGAATGCAGCTAATATAGGTTAAAAGAAAGCTGACTTCTTCTTTTTACCTCAGTTTGAAACACATCTATTCTAATATTTTTGTTTTGGTAAAAGAACACATTACAGAAAAATCAATAGGAAGTTAAGTCTTCTATTTTTAAAATTAGGACAGTTTTATTTCTGATGGAAATACTCTTTCAAGGGAGTTCTACCTTTTTACTACCCAGTACTGCAACAATTGTAGTGCTTGCTACTATTATGGTTTCTAAATATAACGATTTTGTTCAATTTTTTCTATGATAAAAATGCATAAATTTTAATTATTTCCTTTATTAGTATTTAAAAATGTTTGTAAAAAATCATACTATGTATTTGAATGAGACTTTTATAAATATATCCGTTTTTTATACGTTATAAACAACACACGAAATGAGTTCGTTTGAATTACTTCCGTAGACATTTAATGCTGTTCACTACATGTATTGCTGCGGTTAGATTAAAATGTTTATGATGGAGTATAAAACAAAGTACTTTATTTTACCAAAAAAGAAGAAGAAGAAGAAGAAGAAGAAGATGTCAACTTTTAAAAATACATTTGCACATAAAAATGATTAAACTTTTCAATTTATCATAAACAGATTCCAATATACTTATTAAATATAGATTGATGTAAGTTTCAAAACTTTTTTTTTTTTGTATTAAGCAATTTACATTGACAAAGACAAAACTTCTTGCATTATATTTATATTGAGCCTATTGTATTTTTTCAATAGCTTATTTTTAGAATAAATTAATATTTCATTACATTAAAGTGAAGAAAAAGGAAAATTTTTCCTGCTGAATTATGTTAGGAATTAGGATGAAAAGCGGTGAAAGGAAAAATACGTTTAATTTTTCCTATAGAATACGAAACGAAATTAATTGTAAACATTACCGTGCAGCAAACAGTGATTTCAATCTAAGAGTTAATTATAAAAACTATTAGCTTGGATTTTCAGCTTGTCTTTGATATCAACATTCACCTTTTAATATTGATAGTATTAAACGTAAGTGAGATTTATTATTGTATGCATACAGGAAATTGGCTTTTGTATAGTCCTGATTATTAGGGGTTAGGAAACACTGACCCCAAATCCAGAATGAACCACTACTTTTTAATTTTTACATGCTCTCATTTACTGATAGGCATTCAATTTTACTTTTTTTTTTATTACAATGTGTTATATAATGTGATTATTGTTTGAATATTTTAAATTGTAGACCGTAATGACTCAGTGGTTAGAACATCTGTATGTTATTATGACTAAGTGACTAATGATTACAAATGACCACCTTTAATTTGTTTCGAATGTGAATAAGTAAAAATACAGAAATTAATAGTTGAGTAAAATTTCCTTTAGAAATGATTCAATATTGGCTTGAGAATTAATTAAAATTTGTCCAAAATATCCAGCCAAACACTTTTGCGTAATAATCATTCTCATTATTTGGTTTCACTAGGTTTTTCCTTGTATGTCATAAAAACTATAAGAAATCATATTAAATGAAAAATTATTTTAATGAAATCAACGTCTGATGCTAAATTAAAAATTTTTGCATGATAATTGCTTTGTGCCCATAGGTGATCCATGCTGCGGGTATTCAGAATTTAAAGATGTCGGTTTAAAACAAAATTTGAAAATGTCTTAAAATTCATAAAATTAATTTTTTGTAATGTATAAAAATCGTTTAAGACTGACGATTTTCGTTTATTTTAATACTGTTAATTAATAAGACAGTGATTTAGTTCGAACCTTTTGTTGCATTGCAGCTACCAGAGTGTGAAAGCGTGAAGTATCGTTTGTGAAAACTAATTCACAAAAATATCTGTTAATTACTGCAAAGAATAACTTTGTGAACTGCTTTCTGTTGCATCATTTAGTGATCGTCTAATTTATATTAATTTAATAGGGTGAAATAAAACTTTGTTACGTTTTGTATATGTCCCGATTAAAAAATGGTATTCCTGCTTTGTTGCATCTTCTTGTCCCGTTTTCTGCTATACTGGAAACATTAAATGAAGTGTTATAAGCATAGGCACTGTGTGAATATACACTCATATATATATATATTTTTGCAACAAAACGTATTTTTTACTGGTATTAGTGAAGTGTAAAATCGTGCAGAAGCTCTAGAATTACGTAACGCTTGATGAAGTAGAGAGGTGAAATCTTTGACCTTGTTGTGGAGAGTTTTAGAGAGCAGTTCAGTCACGGGTCTAGTTGCTTTGACACACACAGAATGTAGGGTTAAAACAATGTTTAATCCCATTTCCCTAGTAAACATATAATTTGTACTTATCTGCAAAGATAATTTCAGTATAGAAAAACAAAAACGTGTGTAAATAAATATTGGGAATTGAACTGCGGTAATTTTTTTCTCTTTGAAATATAGAAGGAAGTTAATTGATTTTAAATTATAGACTGTTATTTATGATTTTCTGAGAAATTTTTAAGTTTCAATTAAAAATTATTTTGAAACTAGCTGAAAAATTATCAAAATTATCTTGTCACGAATCGTTAAAATGGTACTATAACAAGCATGGGAAATAAATAATTTGAGTGTGCACCTTTAATGACTTCTTGAGTACACACTTTAGTATTAATAACCATTACGTCAAGTAACTAAAAGCTTTAGTTTACTTTTTTAGAAACAGAGAAAAAATCAAAACAATCACACGCGTATAATGTTTTTCACTGATGATCATTCGAATTACTGATTTTAGATCCATAATTATAACTAATATTATAAAATTTGACTTCGATACAGTTAAAAATCTACAACTGTAATAAAAGTCACAAGTATGGAATCATTAGGTAATTTTGTAGACAGTATTTTCTGCATTTAATATGATTTTATTCACTAAAATTTTTATACTAAATGCATAATGGTAGATGAACTGTAAAAAGAAAGATATATGACAGAGGAAGTGTGATGAACTTGAACTTTCTTCGGATTTTTTATTTTTGTTTTAGCACACGTTGTCTAGTAGAAAATTAATTCAAATTACATTGTAACTGAAACAACATTTACATTTTAGCACTTTTCTGAAAACGTCCTATTATAATTTAGTTCGCTCTTTTTCTTTTATCCGATATTAATTCCCTTCAGAACTTCAACATATCATTGCTTTATATAGAGTAGATACAACTCAAAAATTTATAATTTTCAAAATTGGGATTTGAACATTTAATCTCAATATTCTATTTAGATATATATGTTACGGTAAATGTAATAAACCGGTGATTATGTATAATTACCGGTTATTATACATCATCACCACTAAACTTGGTAAATGTAATAAATTATTGAATATTTATCAAATTTACCGGTTAGTTTATAAAATCCCCAACTCATAATGTAATAATTCGGATTATTTTGTGAAGTAACGAGGTCTTAATTCCAAAAAACGAATATTTTCAAATAGTATTTACGTTTCGCGTACATTTACCGAAAAAAAATCACTGGACGCATGAAGCTCGCTGTACAGCAATCTCTAGAATGCATGAAATTCATTCAAGTAGCGGTCAGTAATTTATGTAAGTGCGTTTCCCGCACATTAAACTAAAAAAAAGTTACTGGACGCATGAAACTGACTGTACAGCAATCTCTAGAATGCATGAAATTCATTCAAGCAGCGGTCATTAATTTATGTATGTACGCTTCGCGCAAATTATCCGAAAAAAATCACTGGACGCATAAAACTCACTGTACAGCAATCTCTAGAATGTATGAAATTCATTCACGCAGCGGTCAGTAATTTATGTATGTACGCTTCGCGTACATTAACTGAAAATTAACTGATTCGCGAAATAACTGATCATAACTTGATTCATAAACTGATTCGCGAATAGTCTGCCTCGATAAAACATCACTGGACGCATGAAACTCGCTGTACAGCAATCTCTAGAATGCATTTCTGTAAAGTTATGGACTTTTATTACATTCCCCATTACGAGTTGGGGATTTTATAAACTAACCGATAAATTTGATAAATATTCGATAATTGATCACTTTTACCAATTTTAGTGGTGACTATAACTAATCACCGGTATTTATATATAATCACTGGATTAATCACATTTATCGTATCATATATATTACAAACAAATTAAATACTTATAATAGATTTTAATGCAATAAAGTATTGTAATTAGTTAGTAATGTGACATTATTCATAACAAGGTTTAATAAATTTATGATTGCCAACAACTTGCATCTTTCTTCTATAAAAAATATCACAAAGTTATTGTTTTTTTTCGTCACGCATTATAAATGTGATAGTCTGTAACATAAAATTGTAGCAAAATGATTTAAAATTTTTCTTTTCTGTGACGACCCAATCGTTTTAATGACGTTATATCAGAAAATCTTTTTCATACTTTCGTAATAGCTTATCAACATTTTTGTATCAGGTCTATCTTCCATAAAAATTAAAACCAGAACGAGACAAAATAGTCTGCCTCGCGAATCAATTAAGAACTGCATTCTTCCGCATAATTGAGTTTTGCTTTGGCTAATTGTTAAAATGACATGACTTATTTATCAGTAGTGTACAAAAATATGTGTTCTTGCGATCTTACACCTAAAAATGAAATATATAAGGAATTGTTTTCATATGTTATCGTAAAAAATTAAATTTTTTGAGTTTTTTCGTTCTTCTATAAAGGTAACGAAATGGTCTCTCAAATTTCCCAAAACACCTGCTTTTAACTGTCCCATTGTGCCACATATTGCTATATTGCAAAATAACAAACTCTTTCATCATTACTGCTTAAATATTGTGCGAAATTAGACCGTTACGAGTTATTTTTTTAATATTTGTTATATTTTAATGTTCTTCTAAAAATCCAAAAGCTACTAAAAACCTACATCGATCTGATAAATATAATTATTCTTAGGAAAACTAATGTATTTTTTTTAAATAATTTTTAATATAAAAAAATTAAAAATTATTGCTCATTTGAGAATAATTTTCTGTGAATATCGCTAACGTGCTGTTAAATGCTACTATGAACTCGCCAAATATTATGAAGTTATTACCCTTTTAAATTAAAGAAAAATAAATCATATTGCATGATTTTTTAGATAAGTTATATCCTGTAGCGGTAGCCATCAAATGTGCCTTTCTTTGGTTCGCTAAAATTTTTTAGACATATAGGATGATTGAGGGGGCTTAAACGAAATTCTGTCAAGTAAACTTTTTTTTTCTTTCGTAGTACTTTTTCGTTCACTACAGTCATTTTTATACCCAGTATTCGAAACAGCTAAAATTGGCCGAAACTTCTCACACAATGGCATTAACTGACGGACTTTTCTTTATTTAAACATATGTATCTAGAAAAGAAATAAGAATTAATTCAAATTGCATATTAATGAATTATTTATGTGAGAGCGTCTTATAATCTCTTTCTTTATTCTCGATTTTTAACCATTATTAATTATTGCAGAAAATTCTATAAATGTTCTAAGAACATTCTTCTCTCATTCCTAAAAGTCTTCTGTTTGCAGTCAGGTGGGACAATTGTAAAATAATAATAATAAAATTAATGCTGAAGAAAAGTATTATCTTTATTTTTATTGCGATGGTAATTTTTTCAGCAATTCAGGCTTAAACAAATATGCGAAATTAGAAAATTAAATTATTAGTTATCAGCTGTCTTTTAAATATTGGCTATGTTTTAATGCTCCGATAAAAATCCAAAAGCTTATAAATGCCTACACCGATCGGATAAATATGATTATTCTTTGGAAAACTATTACATATTTAATACTTTTTAATATAAAGAAAATAAACATTGGAGTAAATTTGAGAATATTTATCTGTAAATAGCAAACAAATACTGTTAAATGCTACTGAAGACTCGCCAAATTTGATGAACTTATTACCCTTTTACATTAAAGACATAAATAAAAAAAAATAAATCATATTGTATGATATTTTAGATTAGTTATATATCCTGCAACGGTAGTCATCAAAAGCTCCTTTCTTTGGGTTTGCTAAATTTTTCAGACAGACAAAGGATGAATAAGGGAGCTTAAACAAAATCCTGTTACGCAAACTTTTTTTATCTTTTTCGTATTACTTTCCCATACACTGATGTAATTTTTACACCCAATGTCCGAAATAGCTAAAACGGGCCGGAACTCCAAACTCAATGGCATTAACTGACGGATTTCACAGGTCATGGGTTTTCTGTAGCGATTCCCTGTTTATGAGCGCTGCAACGTTATGAGACACACAAAGAATTCCGATAATGCAAGGATTAAAACTGCTTGCACGAAAAGTTCGCTCATCCGAATGGATTACAGGCTCTGCAGATATACTTTGATGTTATTAATTTACGGTGCGGAAATTAACAGTTGTGCTGAGATTTAAATGACTAATTATGTTTGATAAAATTGAGATTAAAACGTTATAAAGTTCTATACCAGTATTGTATAAGCATTTATCAGACTTTTCGTCAATGATAAGTGACTCACTGTTGAGATTACTGAGATTTTTAGGCTAGAAATGACAGGTATGAAATATTACAATAGGTATGTTTAGATAACTTGCCGTATTAGGGTTTCATTAACAGTGAGGTCATCTCTTGTTAAGGGTTATAACAAAACAAGATACTAGCTTAATAGAAGCTATTAAGAAAATAATTCTTATGACTATGCTCATTTTGTTTAGCGATTAAAGAGAATTTTGCAGCGATAATGTCATATTTCACGTAACATTTTGAAAGAGTTGTCAGATTAGGATTTCGAATTTCCACACTTCTTGCACACAGGAGACATGTTTCGAGTAATTAAAATATTTTAACAAAAAGAGGTATAGCTTGTTAATACCTATTTAAAAAGTAGTTAAATAAATTTAAACATGTTCATTCTTATTATAGGTCAATGAGCACTTTTTACAGAGCTAACACTGCGTTTCACTGAACTTTTAATGACTCATCAGATTAGAACCTTAAAATTTAAAATGGAAATACCTTTTATCCAATGATTGCCATTATCATATTCAATTTTCATACTCAAAAGAAATAAAAAAAAGTCCCCCCGGCCTGTTCCGGGAAGAAAAGGTAGCTTTCCTATACCTTCGTTTTAAAATTTTAGCTAATGTTACTGGAAAACAGCAAGCTAAAACGCAAGGGATCCGATTACAGAAGATACGTTAATACTGCACGAGGCTTATTTTTAGTCGTCAAACTTGGCGATATTTCGTCAAGTGTCGCCAAGATTGGTGAAAATTTTACGCTAACGGATACAAATATATAGTTTTATGCATATGACTGGAAAAATTATTGCAACAATAAAATATAATAATTTGCGAGAAATCAAGTTCACTAAAACTCAAAAATTAGTACCTAATTTTTTGTATTAGGTAGCTTTCATTACGAAAACGGCTATTACAGCCGTTCAGAGACTTGCTGTCTTGTTTCAAAATGTCAGCAAACCTAGATTTTCAATCTGCTATATCTCAGCCATTTTTTAAGATAGAGGCAAAACAAAAAATGCTCCGTAATCGTTGTATCAATGCCTAATATTTAACCAAAAAAAAAATAATTTCTAATTTTTATGTATATTATTTTTAGCTTTAGATCTTTTCTTGGCCACCGCTTTGAAACAAGATGGCGACCAAGCTGGCCAACGAACTCCGTCGAAATATTGTTGAGCTTAATACACACACTTAATTACATCCAAATTAGTTTATAAGTAGGAGTGCTAAATATCGCATGACATAGATCATATATAAATTATATATAAATCAACATTTGAACGAAAGGGGGTTTTGGGGTCATGATCGGTGAAAATATACTGGAAATTTTCCAGAATTACTTTCCTCCGAACGATCGGTAGCAGTATTTAGCTTTTAACTTTTTGTAATGAAAGCAACCTAAAAGAACTTTGCAGAGTAAATGTAAATATGATACTTTTCACGTATAATTTTTCACAGTTCAACCAGTTTAGAACTTTCAATTTGAAACCGCAATGATTATTTAGAAGTAAGTGTTACATCACATTCATTCGTTTTAGAGATTTAAAAGAAATTTACAGTGTTAATATCGCACTTAAACTTCAATTTTCTAAAGATATTAGAACCTTCAAATTTCAAACTGATGCGATTCTTTAGACCTTGTTACATCAAGTTCATTCTTTTTAGAGATTCAAAATAATTTGTCAGACTTAATGTCGTATTTTACAAAAAGTTTTTAATAGGTCAGCATCATTAAATCTTAAAATTTAAAAGTAAAATAATACTTTTTGAAAACATAAAAATTACGTTTTCTTTAAATATTTTTAATCGGTTTCGGCAGTTACCAATTTCATTTACAACATGATAAAAGCGTGAGGAGCACAAAACTTCAATGATCTATTAGCCATATACTTTCAATGTATTTATGATAAAGATTATCTTTTTAAGGTGGCCCAAAACTGGTGCGTGAAAAGACACACATTTTCTTCAGTCAGCTGATAGAGTAAGATTTAGAAAACATAATGAAACGACATCAAGAACATAATATAAAAATCAGATATAAGTAAACTACATTTTTTTTTTAATTTACACTTAAACTTTTTTTAAACGGAATAATAGTACTTCTTTACAACAGCATAATTTCTTTAATAGATAATGAAAAACAAGTTGTAATATAGCTTTCTTCTTAACTCAAATAAGTCAAATTAACTCAAAATTCAAGAAGAAGGTAAATTGTGTGCTGTTATTAACTGAAGCCTACGCTTTCGAGGCATACTCGTCACATAGAAATGAGTCAGATAAATTGCTGATAGTCCTTATATATCCGAAACAATAAAGAAAAATTATGCTTCAAGCATAGATTATGAAACACTTTCCAACATATTCAAAATGCTGTAATAAAACTTCTCAATATAATATGATGAAAGATGATGTCTAAGTAAACAATTTGGAAAACGCATAACACATTTGTAAACTCAGTGCTCGCAATTACCGTGAACAATCGGAAAAGTGTCCGAATTCTTTTGTGCAGCCGTGTATAGGATCTATAGATTTGCATATATACTATACAGTATTCTAAAATTCATTTCAGATAGGAAACGAATAGCACAGTTAAAAATTCCACTACAGCAAATTCCGACAATAAACGGAAATGTACTCGAAATCTTTTGTGCAGCCCTGTAGAATTTATATACACCAAGTAATAGGAAGAAAGTGAGTTAAATTTAAAAACTTGTACCACAACTGAAGATGAACTTCCAGCAATTATATATTATTCAATTATTATTGATAGACTGTACTGTAACCGAATTATTTTGTGTAAATGAACGATTGACGCTATGTAACCTTATTTAATAGTAAGCTTCTTGCAAGTACCTCAGTGATATGTATCAATTTCAATATGTTTGAAATAGTGTAAAATTATAAGTACACCGCAAACGATTTTTGCCCGTAGACCGCAAGGTAACGGAATTCTTTTGAGTGTCCCTGTAAATGAACTGTAAATGATACAAACTTCATTTTGAATATCGAACACGCCATAGTAAAGCAAAATAACACATACCATTTTCATGGCAATCAAAGTATATTTACGTGAGTTAGAGAGCATAGACAGACGACGGACAGACAGACAGGCGGCAAACAGACAAACCGAATTCATAAACACTTTTCAACTTGGAAAATGTTAAAAACAACCGGTTAGAAACTTTCCCAATCAAATCGACAGGCAATTGCATCATTAATGACAATAATTTTGTGTTAAGTAAAAATTTATTGTGCAATACAGATAAAGATCAGAGGTGCTTTAGAAATGTTTCATTAAAATGAAAAATTTTATAAATGAAAAAGTTTACTAAATTGTCGCGGTATACAGTTTTCATAAAACTGATTCAGATCATAAGAATAAAATATAGATGTTTGTCGATAAAAAAATCCCAGACGGCTCGGCCTACATGCACAGGTAGATTTCGAAGACGCAGACCACAGGCGCCTGTTTATTGGGAATTGCAGAAGAAGAACCTTTTTGCCATGATGCGGCAGTTGGGACCTCCCACTTCGAAATATACCTGTGCCTATAGGCGGAGTCGGCAGTAAGTTTTTTGTGTTTAATTTATTTTTGCTGTAAGAGTTGGTCCTATAAAAACTTGTCAATATAAAATTTGTAGACAATATTAAGAAGATTTATAATAATTTTTAGTGGATTTGATATCTTGTGAATTGACGAAGTTATGAATTTTTTCTTCTTAAACCCCTATTTTCCCCTCCCCCTTGTGGCCATTTACAATTATATCAAAAATCTATATTTTTGGCCATTTCCTAGAAGTATTAATAACTTCAAACGGATTCGATATACATCATAATTAAGAAGTTATGGAGTATTTTCTGCTTTCACAAAAAAAAAAAAAAAAAAAAAAAAAAATTCTTCCCCACTTCTTGGTCCAATTTTGCCCATTAACGAACTTGACCGAGATTTTATGCCTCTTGATTTTATGTATTAGTTTGGAAGAGACCTGTGTAAGATTATGGAAGTTACCGTGTGCATAAAAAAGTAATATAAACAGATATATATGTAAAGTTTTGAACTGGGGGTGGTTTTTGGTTCTAGGAGTCATAATCGGCGTTGATCTGCAAAATTTTTCCAAAAATTCCAACATAGGGGAGAATGTAATAGGAAGTATTTCTTACGAAATCTACCTAAAAGAAAAAATCTTTTTTATGCATTGTTATCGATTCGAAAATATGAAAGAAATTGCCAGAGCTAATCACTATGAAACATTTTTCACAAGATTATCTTAGAAATATGCGTAAAAATTTTCCTTTTATTTTAAAAACTTTTTGTACATGCTTTTTTAACACTTTCCAACGTAGTTGAAAAGTGTTTATGAATTCGGTTTGTCTGTCTGTCTGTCCGTGCTCTAACTCACATAAATATATTAGGATTGTCATGCAATTGATATATGTTATTGAGGTTTACTATGGCATGTTCGGTATTGAAAATGAAGTGTGTAGCACTTATAGTTTTTTCTACAGTGACATTCAAAAGCATTCCGTTTCATTACGGTCTATGGGGTAAAATCATTTGCGGTTTATTTTAATGAGTTATACAATTCAAATATTTTGAAATTGATATATATCATTGAGGTGCACTACAAGAGGCTTACTTATAGAATAGGGTGTGCATACCACTTATAGTTCCTTTACAGGGACACTCAAAAGAATTCCGTTACATTACGGTCTGTAGAGAAAAATCGTTTGGGGTTTATTTTAATAACGTGTCACTATTTGAAATATATTGAAATTGATATATATTACTAAACTGTATTACAAGAAGCTTACTATAGAATATTGTGTGTATAGCATTCATCGTTCATTTACAGGGTCACACGAAATAATTCGGTACTGTAAGTTAACAATAATTGCTGGAAGTGCGTTTTCCTTTGCTGAACGCGTTTTTAAATTGAACTCATTTTTTGTCTATTACTTCGTGTGTATAAATTGTATCATATACAGGGCAGCACAAAAGTTCTCGAGTACATTTCAGTTTATTGACGAAATTACATAAGGGGAATTTTAAACTGTGCTAAGCATTTCCTAACTGACCTAAAATTTAGCATTCTATGCAGCATATATACAAATCTATACATCATATACAGGGCTGCGTAAAAGAATTCGAACATTTTTCCAAATATTCCTGGTAATTCCTGAAATTGGGTTTTTAAATAGTATGTTATGCATTTTAAATTGTTCACTTAGATATCATCTTTCACCTTATTAAAAGGTAAAGATTTGTAAAATTGTTTTGGAAGTGTTGGAAAGTTGTTACATAATCTGTGCCTGACGCAAGATTTTTCGTTCTTGTTATTTAATTTAGCTTAGTTTTTATATGTAAAGATGGAATTTTATCGTCAAATATTTTTTATGCTAATAATTGTATACCAATTACAAAAACAAACAAACAAAAAAAATCCTTGACGGCTTGGCCTACAGGCACAGGTAGATTTCGAAGACGCAGACCGTGGGGCACCTGTTTGTTGGGAATTGCGGAAGAAATGACCTTTTTGACACGATGCCGCAGTTGGATTCCATAAGGGATCGCCCACTTCGAAATCTAACTTGTTCGCAGGCGGAGCCGGCTGGGCTTTTTTTGTTTTAATTTTTTTTTTGCTATAAGGGTCGGTCTTATAAGAAACTTGTCAATGCAAAAGTTTTAGATAATAGTAAGAGGATTTATAATAAATTTAAGCGGATTTGATATCTTGTAAATTGACGAAGTTATGAATTTTTTTCTTCTAAAACTCTTCTCCCATTTTGGGGCCATTTTTAATGATATCAAAAATCTGTTATACATAAATTTTCGGCCCTTTTCCTAGAAGTAATAATAACTTTAAACGGATTCGATACGTATCACAATTATAGGGTTTTTTCTGTTTTCACAAAAAGCCCCCCATCCCCCCCCCCCTGGTTCGATTTTGCCCATTAACGAACTTGACCGTGATTTTATGTATCAGTTTGGAAGAGATTTGTGAAGAATTATTCGAGTTATCGTGTCCATAAAAAAGTGACATAGATCGATAGACAGATAGATAAAGTTTTGAACTGAGGGTGGTTTTGGGTTCTGGGAGTCATGATCGGCGTAGATCTGCAGAAATTTTTCAAAAATTCCAAGTTAGGGGAGAATGTAATAGGTAGTATTTCTTACGAAATCTACCTAAAACAGATATAAATATGTGTTAAACTACGCTCGTCAAAAAAATAGGCCAGCTGGCTATGAAACTTCAACAATGAAATATTTTAAACATTAAAAAGCACAAAATATAAATTCAAAATAAAGAGTGTAAAATATACTTTTTAAAAAACAGCTATTTAATCAATTAATAGTTTCATATTAATTAATTTATGATTATACGTTGAGAAATCAATGCAGAAATCCTAAAAAGAAAATGTTTCATTTTTAAATATTGTTTAAATTGTGTTTAATTTTTTCTTTCTTGTTTCCATAAAAAAGAAACGGATAAACAATTATATATTTTTTAATAAATTTACTAGCTAGCGCTATCCACCAAGTAAAAAGCGATTGAATTTCCATATTCGAATTCAGTGCCTACTCTAAATTAATCTATTGTAACTGAAATTGGAAAAAGCATGGGAACTGCAGTCATGAAATTAGGCGTGATTTTCAAGATAAACATCGAATGCTTCTAAAAAAGTGTTTTCTTTTCTTTTTCTTTTCTATTTTATTTCTTTTTACTTTTATACTTATTTTATTTATTTTTTATTTTTTTTGTTTTTTAGAATTAGTCATTGCACGATATGTAATAGGACAACATTCTTCCAAAAACACTTGTATAAAACAATATTTATGGAATGCCATTTTTATAACGAAACTTCATTCTACTGTCAATTTATTTCCCTCCTTTCTAATAAAGACATTTACAATCCAGAAGTTTTAAAACATAACAATTTACGAAAACAGGCATTGATTTTTCTGTTTTTCTTTTCGTTTTTTTTATTACTTTTGCAATTTAAATCTACCTAGACATTTAGAAAATTATTCTTTTATTTAAAAAATTCTTTATGCTTCTTTCAGTGAAATTTATGTTCCCATAAAAACGAAAAACAAAAAGGTTTTATTTCTTCGCGACAGGCATTTCACTTGGATTTTTCCATCATTTTTCATGAAATTATCTCTCCCTTTTAATGGACGCCATTATGTACTTCTTCCAATTAATACACTTAATTTTTATTTCAAGACAATACACGTTTGAGGGAAAATTATGGCTTTATCATTTTTAAAACAAAGAAATTGCAAACATGATTATTAACATGAGTAAAGATGGTTGATTTATTATTATTTTTTGAATTTATGAGCATTAATACATAGCTACCAAGTTTTACGCTTTATGTAAAATTGATGAGAATTTTTTTTGCCTTGTTTAATCGCATATTTTGTCGATTAAATAAAACAAAATTTACTATTAAATTTTAATTGTAGGGAAAAAGCGTAAAAGTTGGCAGCTATTTTAAAGGTATGGTATTATGTCATTTTTAAATAACAAAGAGAGAAATATTTCGAAATTCATTTCTAAAATCTCTATTTTTTTTCTAGTTATGCACCTAATCGTAACAATCTAAAGTACTAAATTGTTGCTGCTATTATTTCTATAAGATAAAAGAACATTTAAAACAATTAAATGTCTTTAATTTAAAGTAACAATTGCTCACAAAATTACCAAAACGCGTGACATAAGTTACGTAATTCTGCTGTTTTTTAAAGCTTTAAATGCTAATGAACTAATTTTACAAACAATTGAATTGCCATTCATTTAAAGCCGGTATTTCGATACAATTATTTTAAAAAAGCTTTGTTTTAAAAAAGAGTGATTATTTATTACATATATATAATTATTCAAACTGATTACGGTGATTATTTACTTATCATTAAAATCTAAATCTGTGGCAACATTACGGTTTTTAAAGTTTTAACTTTTAAATATTGTCACTTTGGAAATTTGTGTCACAAAGACATATTCTAACGGTTCATTTAGCAACTATTTTCAGATATTGGAGCTCTTTTTCTTCATTATCATTAATTATTAACTAACGCGGTAAATGAGCTTTAACCATAACATTAGCACAATAAACATTTGAAGAAATCATGACATTAAAAAATAGTGACATAGGAGTGTAAATTAATTACTTCTCCTAGAATTAATTTTACACTAAATTAGAAAAAAAGAAAAGAAAAGAAAAAAAAAGATAAATATATATTTTTTAATTTGCGAAAATATAACCACGAACGAACATATACAATAATCTCTTCCCAAGTTACCCATTATTCTGAAAAGCTTTCTTTATCATTGAGAACCTCAGAAATCAACATGTTTTCGAGATTTAAAGAATCTTTATAAAAACAAAGTTTCTTTTGCTACCACTGATTTTCGGAAACGTTCCCGATTAGTTTTTATGGTGTATTAATCAGTTTTTCCAAACTAGAATATGGGTTTTAATTAATTCTCAATTAAACATTTTCAGCTGCGTAATTGAATTTATACAATTTATACAAGCGTAACAAAATAATATTAATTTTAATATTAATGTTAATGCTGTTAATTTATTATGTTTTTCTGTAAAATATGTTTGTCGAACATGAAAATGTTTACTTGTACGATGGATAGAATCCAAAACGCTGATATTCCGGATTGAGAAAACTGATTAATACTCTATAAAAACTATTCGGAAACGTTTCTGAAAATCAGTGGCAGCTAAAGAAACTTTGTTTTTATAAATGCATCTTTAAATCTCAAAATTGTATTGGCTTTTGGGATTTCTAAAGATAAAGGACGCTTTTCTGGAATCGTGAGTAACTCGGAAAAGGTTATTGTATATTTGCGCGCGTGGTTATATTATATTATCTTAGATTAAGAAACATCCGCCTTTTTTTGCAGAGTGCTCTGAAATATTTTAATGAGTTAGAATTTAACGAAAATAAGAAGGATCATAAAACACAATTCCGAGCATATTCTAATGCAACGTACCTTTTAACCGAGTTAACTTGATATTTGTTATCCCACATAAAATGAAAATCGGCTAACAGATTTTAATTTAGCGCCATAGTGTGGCAAATCTTACGGTTAATCTGATTTTAGGTTAATTTGATTTTCTCTGGGCAATTAATTGCCAATTCTGATAACCTTGCAAGACCTGATAACCTTATTTTACATTATTGCAGCAAACAAATGTTTATTATTGAGATAGGTTTAAAAGGAAATTCATCTTTGAAAATGTTTTAGAAAGTCATAAAAAGTCACAAATTTGAGGAACATTTTTCAAACACACTTCATTGAAAATATATTTTCCCTCCTATTCAATGATGTAAAAATTATAATTATGCGACTTTTAGAAGTGATGCATATGCAATAAAAGCGAAAGCCAAAGTGAAGGTCGTTGACACCATCATTATACATTTAAAAAATAAAAACTGGCTTTTGATAATGATTCAAAAGTGGACTACAATTTTTTTTTACATCGACAGAAAAGTCCACAGTGAAAGAAACAGGACTTTTCCGTTAAAAAAAATCCCAATTCTTAATTTAAAGCACATAAAATGAGGTTGACATAAAATGAGTAATTTTATTTGTATCTAGCATGTTTTGCAGTAAGACAGAAAAAAATGATGATTAATGATTAATTGGTGAGGTTAATGATTAATTTAATATAGTTTGACTGCTCACTATAAAAGTTGCAATTAAACTTAAAAATAATAGCTTGCTCTAATGTTTTGATCATGTAAAAATAACAATTTATGTCCAAACATTTAGAAAAATAATTTACAAAATTTAAGATAACCAATATCATAAGCAAGATAAAAGTTCATTTTGTGAAATTTATTCGCTATAAAAAAAATTCTGCATTTTAAATTGCTTTTTTAAAACGCATTTCTGGAAAGTATACGAACCATAGAAAAAAAAACTTATATCGAACAATAAAAAATGTTTATAACCTGATTTTAAAGAAACTAATCAATAATAACCATTATTATAATATTTAAAGAAAATAGCAGCGCAATTGAAGTCAATAAAATGTTTCATTCTTTATAATTTTCTTATAAAACCCCCACATTTTTAGATAATTTAAATCGGCTTTAGAAAATGAACAATGGAATAAACATTTTATTTTCTATAATATGTTTCAGCTTCCGGTTTTAATTCATCTCTGCCTTCATTTAAAGAAGCTCATTTTAAAAAGATTTAATATTTAAATTCCCCAAATTAAATGAAACGTGCCTTAAAAACTACAATATCTTGAGGCCATTAGCAATCTTGTACAATTATAATAATGTTGTAAATCTGGTAGCAATATTTTCTTTTCTCGATAAAAGATTTTTAATATATCTCTGTTAAACAGTAGTTTTATGTACTGCGAAAAGGAAATTTCTTGATTTATTTATCTATTTTAAATATTCAACGTATGTTTGGCTTATTTCTTATTCACTTGAAAGAAGCGAGGCGTAATCAATTAGGGAACATTAAGATAAGTCCGAACCGTTATTTAAATTGCTTTTATGAAAGTAACAAGATTATATACAGATGTAGATGTAGATTTATTTATTTTTTTCTGGGACAAGAATGGGGTGGGAAATTGTGCTTTAAAAATGAGATGCCGAAACTTTGTCTTGGAAAAGCTTATTGTCTCAATCTTTGTTATTTTCATGTTTTTTTCATTTTTCATTTTTCATTTTCAGATTGTTTTAATATCTGATAAAAGAAAAAAAATGCACATCGGTTTCTGCTGTTTCTTTTAAATATAGTTGGCGCAAGTTTTTTTATAGTTATTTTTACAGGTAATTGCAAGGAAAAGTGATTTCGCTTTTGCTTAAAACCAAGTTTGTTAAAAAAAAATCGAAATACAAAACTTTAAAAAGTAAATTGGGATCAAATCAATTGATAATTTTACAGGGACTTCTTAACGCCAGTGTGTGTAAAAATGCAAACACAGTTTTGTAAGAGATAAGATATAGAACGAGTTACTAAATATTAAATCAGTATGAAATATTTTATTTAAATTGCTTTTATGAAAGTAACGATATTATATACAGATGTGGATGTAGATTTTTTCTGGTATAAGAATGGGCTGGTGAAATGTTCTTTAAAAATGGGATAACGAAATGTAGTTTTGAAAAAGTTTACTATCTCTCTCTCTCTCTTCTTTTATTTTCGTTTTCATTTTTCATTTTTGTATTGTTTTAATACCAGATAAAAAAAAAAAAAACACTTTGTTTCTGTTATTCCTTTTAAATATAGTTGGCGCAAGTCTTTTCATGCATTTCTTTTATTTCTAGTTATCTGTACAGGTAATTGCGAAAAAGAGGATTTCGACTTTTTTAAATTTATTTTTAAAGAAAAACACTGGGTTCACAAGTAAATTAGGTGCTTAAATCACTTGACAACTTTACAGGAACTTCTTAACGTATATAAGACGTGTAACGTAAGTGTTATAGGTTTAAATTTTCAAAAATGTTTTTGTAAGAGATTGATATGTAACGAATTGTTGAATATTAAATCAGTATGAGTTTTTTTTATTTTAATTGCTTTTATGAAAGTAACGAGATTATATACAGATGTAGATTTTTATCTGGGACAAGAATGGGGTGGGAAAATAAGCTTCAAAAATGAGATGCCGAAACTTTGATTTGAAAAAAGCTTATTGTCTCTCTCTTTTCTTTACTTTTCATTTTTATCTTGTTTTAATACCGAAAAAAAAGGCAACTTATTCATTTCATTTCTATTATTTCTTTTAAATAGAGTTAGAACAAGCCTTTTCACGTACTACTTTTATCTATGGTTATTTTTACAGGTAACGGCTCGGAAAATAACTTCGCTTTCTCTTAGAACTAAGATAATTTTTTAAACTTGTTTAAGAAATAGAAATATGCTGGGACCCACAAGGAAATTAAGACAATTTTACAGAATTTTTGTTAACGTTATAGGTTCGGATATCTAAAAGAAAAATTCTTAAGAGATGTAACCAGTTATTTGAATATTAAATCAGTATAAAAGCTTTTATCTAAATTACTTTTATGAACATAATGTAATTATGCGCTGATATAGAGATATTTTTCTGGGTCAAGATTAATCTCACAAATTGCATTTTCATAATGAGATGAGGAAATTTTATTTCCAAACAATACATCTTTTTTTTATGCCTGATAACAAAACTTTTAAAGATTAATTTTAAATGCGGTTAGCTTTTTGGATACCAAGCCTTTTTCACTAAGTTATTTTATGTATGATTATACTCGTATGGTTAATTGGGAGAAAACTTAATTTAGCATAAAGTGTTTTTAAGAAAATCTGAATATGCCATGAAAAATTATAATCGTATGCTGCAAAAATCCTGCATCAATGCTATAAACTACTTGGTAACTTTAAATTGTGGAAAAAAAGATGACTTTGTTAACACTCGTTATGCCTTTGAATATCCATCGAAAGAGGTATCAGAAAAAACTTTAGAAAGTGTTTAGGGTAGTTTGGTTGATTGGAATGTGCACATTTATAATGTAGAACAATAAGAAATATAATGAAGCTGCAATATTATAGGAATAGTTCCACTAAAGGTAAGAATAGAGACACCGATTGACAAAATTGGAATTAGTATAGGGGGCTTCTTAGTCATAAAAATAACCCTGGAGTTTATATTAACGTAATTAACAAAATTACTGGTGTTAAATTTGGACATTGTTTATACTACTTCAATTTATCCACACTATCTGCGTCATGTGAACTTTTTTAAACATAGAAAATAATAAACGTATTATAAAAACTTTTGAAAATCCCTATGATTAACATATTACAATAACACAACTAATTAACCAAAATAATGTAATGCATAACTAAAATTGAATAAAAAGGTATGTTCTTTTAACTTTGAGTAATTAATTTTCTATTGTTTATTTGGTTTCGAAACTTTGCTTGTAAATGACTTTTTTTTTTCCAACGGAATTGATTTATAATAAAATTTCCCTAACCTTTAAGTTATTTAAAATAAAAACTTTAAAGCCTTTTACGGAAATAAGAGCATATTCCGTTAAAAACTCGTCAAATATTGTGGGAATTATATTTTTTTATGTATTTTAATGGCATAAATAATTACTAATCCAAAATATGCATTGTTATTCATTATATACTGATATTAACATCACTCAGTGCAAATGATTTCAATAATGAATGGAGTACATAAAAAATAGTTAGAATAAAAATGTAATTAACAGAAATGGAACCAATAAAATGCATTTAAAATAAATGTTTTTAACATTTATTTATGAGAATAATTAAATAAATGTTTTCATCATTTATGTATTAGAAATATACTAAAAAAACCCCCATAATTATCTGTTTTTTTAATCATTATGTTATTTAATAATAACCATTTTACATGTTTATATATATATATATATATATATATATAATGTTAAAATATATTAAAAAACAGCATAGATGTAGATTTTTTTTATAGCTAAGAAAATGTCTGTAA
Source organism: Maratus michaelseni (assembly GCA_963931845.1). Classification (NCBI taxonomy): domain Eukaryota; kingdom Metazoa; phylum Arthropoda; class Arachnida; order Araneae; family Salticidae; genus Maratus; species Maratus michaelseni. The sequence continues at coordinate 324,428,988 of OZ007590.1, forward strand.
AATTTTAACTATATATTAAAAGATCCAATATGTAAAATTCATATGTTTATATGTTGTTCATATTTTCATATTTTTCATATTGTATATATTTACTTATATATCTATATATTTATTTATTTATTTATTTATTTATTTATTTATACATAAATAATTTTTTTTCATATTGTTTCAGAAATGTCTGACAACAGGGGAACATTAAAACAAAAATATTAATTTTTTAGGATATTAAAATATGCTGTAAACAGCCCACAAAGAACAACAGGAAAAGCACAGAGGCGCAAAATGACAGCTAGTGTATGCAAACGAGGTTTTAATCAAGAAAGTGACAAGAAAAGTTGGGATATTGAGAATGTACTGACATTAAACAGGATATTTCTTTACTCCGTCACTTCACCTTAGTACTAAGTTTGTGCTTTACTTTAAATGAATCTTTCAGAAGCAAAATTACCAATAAAATTATAATGTTAAAAATGAAATAGCAAAAGAATATAAATTTATATAATCAAATTTATATTGCTTTATCCATTTTGTATGGACGCCAAATCGTTAAACATAAATATCATAATTAAATATGTTAATGAGAGTTCAAATTTGAACTAGATGGGCACTATATATTATATATATATATATATATAATTCATATATTTCTTTACACTCATTAAATATTTATTATTTGTTATAGGAACTTGCCAATTTTTTTTCTCTATCTATCTATTTATATATGTATGTATATGTATAATATTATAGCTGATTTAAAAAAAAGAAAGATAGTGAAATAATAAAATACATTATTACCCAAGTTTCTTTAATTAATTTATTATTAAGTTTCATTCTAAGAATGTTTTAAAGTAAATTGGAATATTTTTTGTAAAAGCATGATCAATTTTTGTCTCATTTAAAAAATACAACTGTTCTAACGGGTGACTTAAGAGTGTAAATATAGATTCATCTTTAAGCGTAAATACATGGAAGGGCTATTAATTTCGTTGTCTTATTATTATTATTATTATTATTATTATTATTATTATTTTGTAATTCAAGTCATTTCATACGAACAACACTTCATATATGCTTTTCGACAGTAAAAAGTATCTCTGAATAATCGGTAACAAGTCAAAGCATCTCGATTTTCATTTAGTCTGATAATATTTTATCTACTGTAAAAATTCCCATTATTTCAAAATAGTTTAATATGCTGAAAAATTTCGGTTAAATGGTCTCTTAGAAAAAATAAATAAATAAATAAAAAGAAAAATACATCTGCATTTCTTACTAATCACACTGAGTTCAAACGTCACTAATTTAGCTATCATTTTAATTCATATAATAAATTTCCAATAAGCAAAACAGCGCAAAGATAAAATTAAAACAAGAACGAAAAATCATGCGTCAAGCATAGATTATGCAAAACTTTCCAACGCTTCCAAAATAATTTTACAAATCATACCGTTTAATAAGCTGAAAGATAACATCTAAGTAAACAATTTGGAAAACGCACAACATATTTAAAAACATAATTTCAGGAATTTACAACATATACAATACAGTAAAACCTCTGAATAACGGACACCTCGGGAGCACAGAATTTGTCCGCTATTTGGAGGTGTCCGCTGTTGAGAGTTAAAAATGTACAAATATACAGGTTTTGGGGATCGCAAAATTGTCCGCTAAATAGAGGTGTCCGCTATTCGGGAGTGTCCGTTATGGAGGTTTTACTGTATTAGGAAAAATATCCGAATACTTTTATTCAGCCCTGTATATGATCTATAGATTTGTATATATACTACATAGGATGCTAAATTTTAGTTTAGTTAGGAAACGCGTAGCAAAGTTTAAAATTCTGCTTCTGGAGTTTCTTTCAATAAACGGAAATGTGTTCGCGAACTTTTGTGCTGCCCTGTATATGAAATACAGAATTTATACACACCAAGTAATAGACAAAAAGTAGTGAGTTAAATTTTAAATCGCGTTCAGCAACTTAAAACGCACTTCCAGGAATTATTGTTAACAGACAGTAGAGAATTATTTTGTGTGTCCCTGTAAATGAACGATGACTGCTATACACACAATATTCTGTAGTAAGCCTCTTGTAATGCACCTTAGGGATATATATACATTTCAATGCGTTTAAAATGGTGAAACATTATTTAATTAAACCACAAACGATTTTTCTCCATAGACGTAATGTAACGGAATTCTTTTGACTGTCCCTGTAAAGTAACTATAAGTGCTATGCACACCCTATTCCATATTAAGCTTCTTGTAATGCACCTTAGTGATATATATCAATTACAATGTATTTGAAATTGTGTAACATCATTAAAATAAACTGCAAATGATTTTTCCCCATAGACCGTAATGTAACGGAATTCTTTTGAGTGTCCCTGTAAAAAAACTATAAGTGCTACACACTTCAGTTGAAATAGGGAAAATGCTTGATAACGACAATAACATATAAAAATTGCAGGACAATCCGAGCATATTTACGGGAGTTAGAGTACGGACAGACGGCAGACGGCCATACGGCAGACAAACCGAAGTCATAAACACTTTTCAACTAGGTTGGAAAGTGTTAATGATAATTTTAAACAGTTTGAACGCCATGCAGAAACAAGAAAAATAAAATTATTGAATTAAATAAATTTCATATAATTATTGATTATTTATTTTAAAAGATCTCAAATATTCATTATTCAATATATATATATATATATATATATATATATATATAATTCATAAAGCCCAACATATTTTTAAAAATACAAAATAAGTATAAATAATTTTTTTCACGTGGTTATAAATATCAATCTGCCATACTTCTTCGCATTTTTGCTTTACATGCTAAATAAATATTTTTAATTAATATTTTTGAATGCACTCCCACATATACGCACGCAACACACACACAGGAAAAAAAAATAAAATATTCAAATGCCATTTCCAAACAACTCAAATGAATCAGCACAACTTTTAGATCTCAAATATTCATTATTTGTTTAATGAAAAAAAAAATCCATAAAGCCCAACATATTTTTCAAAATACAAAATAAGTATAGATAAATTTTGTATTCGATGCAAAAAAAAATATTTTTAATGAATATTTTTTAATACACGCACGCAACACACACACACACAGAGAGAGAGAGAGAGAAAAAGAGGTGAAAAAAATTTAAAATATTCAAATGCCATTTCAAAACAACTCAAACGAGTCAGCACAACTTTTAGATCTCAAATATTCATTATTTGTTTTATATATATATAAAAAAAATCCACAAAGCCCGATATATTTTTTTTAATACAAAATAAGTATAAATATTTTTTTCACGTGGTTATAAATATCAATCTGCCATACTTCTTCGCATTTTAGCTTTACATGCAAAAGAAATATTTTTAATTAATATTTTTCAATATACTCCCACATACACGCACGCAATACACACAGAGGAAAAAAAAAAGAAAAAGGTGAATAAAATTTAAAATATTCAAATGCCATTTCAAAACAACTCAAACGAATCGGCACAACTTTTAAATTTAATTTTTTTTTTAACTGCAAACAAACAAGAGCCAATAAATATTCAGTTTACCTTTATCTTCTTTTCAAAACAGTAATATATTCCAGAAAAGCATGTATTCAGATGATAAAGATTGGTGAGAGAACTAACTGTTTGGGATACTGCTTCACTCACTGCTAGAACTGTAATGAAAACTTTCCAACGCATGGCTTGGCACCGCATTCATTGACAGTTCTGCGGGGTTGCTAGGATTTTGCAGTTATCCCCATTTCCTCAAAGGTTAATAAAATAGAAACCGTTACGAAAAAGTAATATGAATTTCACAGCCCGATTTATAATTTATATATATATATATATATATATATATATGTGTGTGTGTGTGTGTGTGTGTGTGTTTAATTTAAACAAGTTGGAAATTGTACGTCAAACGTGACAAATGAGGTGCGTTCGTACTATAGCTAGTTATATAAATATTCAGATCTTGATGGTTTTTAATTCTGTGAAATGAATTATATCGTCTGCAGATTAATTTCTGCCCTAAAATAAGTATCTCGGTCACTTGACGATTAGCACCTCGAAAGCTCCTATAGCAAGAAAGCACCGATTTAAAAAAAAAAAAAAAATTCAAATTTCTTAATAAATATTTTTATTAATATCTCCTAAAGTTTTGATTCGATTTTTAAAAGATTTGAAATGTCTCGACAAAATTATGCAAAGATAATATATCTTAAATTCCAAACCATTCGGTTGGGTAGTTTTTGCGTTGTTATATGCGGACGGACGGACAGACAGACGGACGGACCAAGCGACGACAATAGGTGCTACGTATTTATATAATTACGAACGCACCTAAAAATCGCAATATACCATTTGAATTGAAAAGGTACTATATGAAAAACAATTGCCGTGTTTGAAGTGTTTAATTAAAATTTTTATTATTACTATTATTTGAGCGTGAAAAAAATTATTATTATTTTTTAAATTTAAGCAAATTTTTAAATCTAACTTATCCTACAATTTTGAACTTTTTCGAACATGTTATTTGCATGTTTTCTATACAGGTTTGATGAAACAAAAAATTCCCATTTGCAAATACAAAATAATAATTTATACAAAATGATCCTAATACAAAAAAGGATTTATTCAAGGAAAAATGCAATTGTTGTGGTAAAATTTGAAAAGAAAATATTATTTTTAAAATTTAAGCCAGTTTTTAAAGCTAACTTATCCTACAATTTTGAATTTTTTCAAACTTTTTCTCTTCGTGTTTTCCATACAGATTTGTTCTGTTATAATAACACTAGGGATAGTGTTTCCAAAAAGTTATTTTGTTTAAGAAAAAATAGATAAAATGTCACGACATATGTAAAAATACACTAAATATGACTTTATTTAATTTTTTTATTTTTAAAAAATAAATTATTTATATTGCTGAAAATCCAATTCTTAATTTTATGAAATGCATCCTAGGATATGTTGAAGTTTTGACATTTTGATGATACTCATATACTGAAAAACACAAACTGAGAAAAAGGAATTTTTAATTAATATTTCTGAATTTTCAATGATTCCCACTCTGATACATTTAAAGGTAAACTGATGCAGTGAAAATGTCTTTTTCACATTATATTCATCGGATCTTTACGTAATTTTGCCAAAATATACTAGGGATGTTCATGTACATTTTAAAGGAGCCCGAGGGTCAAATTTTTATTTTCTTCATTTATGCGCATTTTTTTTTAAAAGATTTCTTTTCCTAAAATATGTTTTTTTTAAATAAAAATTCTAGATTAAAAAAATAAAAACTTTATTATTTTTTTTAATTTAAAATTTAAAATTTTAAACGTATTTTTTTTTTATGAATTATTTGTTCGATTTCATTACTTATTTCATTATTGCGCGTAGAAAAGGTTTCTTGTTAATTTGTCTTCAGGATTAAAAAAAAATAGTACTTTCAAATAATCTATAATAAATTTAAAAGAAAGAAAAACCGGATGTTTGAGAGTGATTTTTACTTTGAAATACATATTTTCGAACTTTTTTCATGAAATTTAAAATGCTGAAGACAGTTTATTAAAAACATAACATAAGAACTCTGTACAAAATTTCATACACATATCTTGAAAGGAAGTTTAGATATAGCCTTTTAAACATGACAAATTATGAAAAAATTCATTCTGAGATAAATGGACTTGGAGTTTTAGTTACGGGCAGAAAAAGACTGATAATACAACACAAAAATAGTTATATCGGCTTATGTAATCGTCGTAGAAAAACGCGGTTTGCTCTATGTAATTTATTTAACTTTGTAATATTTTATTTTATTTAAAAAAAAAAAAAAAAAAAAAAAAAAAAAAAAAACATTTTTGGGAGAATTTTGACCCTTGGACTCCCTTAAGCCAAAAATTGGAAAATTCATATTTTCGTCCTTTTTTGTAAAGTCAAGGGTGACGAGTTTCCTAAAGTAGAGACCGGTTTTACTCTCGTTTGAAAGTGTTATCTATATATTTAAAGCGAAAAGCGCATTCTGTGAAATTCCACATTCTTTTTTTCACTCTTAAATCGTCTCACTGCGGATGTTTCAACTATATTTTAAGACTTCTCCCCTCAGAAACAAGAAAAGTGTTTACCATCACCTGTTTAGCCTAGGGGTATTGAAAAGGGTTGATTGAAAACGGATTGTGTAAAATGGCCATTGCGTTGATTTTTTTTAAGAACTCATGTTTTCACTACTAAATATGCATATTTTTTTCGCCAAATTTTAAAGAGAGTTTAGATACAATTTTCATTTATAACCGATTGAAATTTCAGAGAGTTCGGAAGATGAGAACTATTTTTTTTCATTGATATGTTAAAGGAGTCGACGCGAAAACAAACAAACAAACAAGCAATCGAGAAGAAAACATTTCTTTTACAACTGGATAACAATATCTTTTTCACGAAATTTTTACACGAACTGTAAAACCGTTTTATTTATAACCAATAAAGATTTCAAAAATTTCGGACAAAAAGAACTTTTTATTTTAAAACTATGAAACGACCCTACGTGAAAAAACAAAAAAATGAACACTTTTATCACTAAACATCAATATTTTTTTGCAAATATTTCATTTTAAAATATAATTTCATTCAAAATTGGGTTAAAGATATAAAATAATAAAAACATGAATTTTTTTTTTTATTTATTATCACGGGACCGGGCAACGCCAGGCGGCCCAGCTAGTTAGCATTTAAAATAACTAAACATTTTACAACTGAATCAGAATTATAAAATTAAAAATACATTTAAAATCAGACATTTAATAAAACTAAAAACAATACATTAATATCACACAATAAAATCAATTACAGTACACGTTTCAAGCTTTATACAATCTCCTTATCAGTACATATATTAATCGAAAAACAAAGCTGTTGTTTACACATGCTCACATACAAAATTATGCATTTAAAATATTAAGTCATCAGGAAGTAAGTATATGTTACAGTAGGGCCACATATTCTGGTGGAATTGAACATGCCTCATTTAGGGAAGATTTCTGTAATATTGTAAACTAACCTTCTAGAAAGATTCTACTTTTAAAATTATTGTACGGGAAGGTGGCCTAAAATGATCATAACTGCCAAAACGATCCACACATGTTTTCTTTCAGACAGGTCGTGCTATCTACAGGGTAACACATAAACTAGTGTGATAAGTGAAGAAGAAGCAATGGCGGCATTCAAGCGATCGCAATATTACGCGCCTGAATAGAATTCTTTGAAAAATTGGGTTTTATAACATCTGTTGTAAGGCAAGAACTAACTTTCATATTTATTTAGATATACAGTCTTTCATGTACAGAAATATGTCTTGGTTTACTGAATGGAGTATGTTTTTAGATGTGAATTACACCTATGTATTGTCATAATTACATTTATATCCTTTATTTTGCCGATAAAAAACAATTTACAATTATTTTTAAGTGAAGGATCATTTTGTCCTTTGGTGAGGGTAAAATAATCCTTTGGACATTTTCTAAAAAATCTATTTTTTTTCATTACTTAATTTGGTTTTAAAATATTATTAAAATATGTTTATAATGCAAAATATAGTGTAAAACATACTAGCAAAGGGCCAATGTTTTATTTAAACAATTATGTTATTTTACACAAGTTTTTCCCTTAAGGGAATCATTTTAGGCCACCTTCCCCTACCTAGATTTAATTATTTTAATATTTTTGAAATCTTGGATTTTGTCGGCATTTTTGGCACGACAAGCCAAAGTACCCAGGTTCGAATCCTGGTCCCGGCATTTTTCGCTCTGTTGGAATAAATCTCAACTATTTTACTCCAACCATTGAATATAATTTACTTAGTTGAAAATACTTCCCTTTGTTCATTATGACTATATAATATTTCTCTTGAAAAAATTTTAAGTTTAGTACAAAATATAAACTGGTATTAAAAAGTAGTATAACATTCATACTCTGAATTACAGTTTATAATTTTTTTAAATGTCCAAAAACTATTTTTAAATTTGCATGTTTAGGTATTTTTTAAATATAAATACTATTAAGTTTGTTTTAAAATATTTAAAATATTTAACTTAATTTTATCTTGTCGTAACTAGTAAATGAATAATTATAATAAATTATAAATGCATTAAGATTTAATAAAATTTACTAGTATAACTAACAACAAAAAAAGAGGCACAAACATTTTATTTGTTTTGAGTTTAAAGTTAAAAAGCGCGAATAAGCTAAAAAGCAATTAAAAAAAATATTTCAGGATATTTTATCGTCTTATAGTAAATTAAAAGTTTTAAATTTTAGAATGCAGATTATAATGTACAAATTATAGAATGCAGAAGATAGTTGTAGAATGCATTAAGCTGTAATAAATGTTCTTTAAAAAATTAACAAAAGGTCGAAACTTTTTTCTTATAAGTTTCAAATTTAAAGTTAAGAAAAATACATTTTTATATACCATGCTTGAGTATTTTAAAATAAAATACTTTTATACACGTTTAGATATGTTAAAATCTCAGAAGGTTTTTTTTTTTTTTTTAATAGCATCACTAGTTGATTAAAAGGTAGCTAAAAATAATTATATGATGCACGCTTTAACAATACAAGCTATAATGCAATGTTATAGCATTGATCACAGCATTATAACTAAGAAAAATAACTTTAAAATATACTTTAAACTTAATGTTAAAGAAATGATGTATATTTTAAAAAATATACTTTTAAGTAATTAAGTTCCTTGACGATGTTTGTAGGAGATTATAGCATTCTATTGTAAATAAATGGTTGAAAAAAAGGATATTTCTTTAATTGCATGCTTTATCAAAAATTAATTTTATGTAAATTCATATTTTTAAATTTTAATTTAAAAGAGTATTTTTGCTCCGTTTTTAAATAACCATTTTCTTTGAATTTTCTACACCCATTCTACACCACATTACACTAAAGGTGAATGATCTTTAAGATATTCTAACTCTTAAACTCCAGATTTTGAATAAAGGAAGTCGAACGCTTAAGGGTAACTCTTCCAAGAACATTATCACTATATATTGCTTCGCGAAGCGCTTTTACTGAGATCGATTCCTTCAAACTATTATTTAATCTTGCCAAAATTTTTAACGCTTTTGTTTCAGAGTTTTTTTTTCTTTTTTACCAAATTTATTAATATATTTTTCGATCCCTAACAGTTAACTGGAACTTTTGTCCAAAGGTGCTTTTGTCTGCAAGTAATTTTCCGATATTTGCACATGAAAAATGTTATCGAGAACATAATATATTTGGATATTCCTATGAATTGGGAGATAAGCCACACTAGTGATAAATACGTTACGATAATCTTTATGTTTTAGAAAAACACTACATTTCACTTATGCAGTGATATTTGCTGGGAAAAAAATGTGTTTTCAACTTCATTGCTTTAAGATTTAAGTTATAAAACATCAACTTATAATAGATCAACCTCTTTATAACTTTTTTGGTAACAATGCTTTTACTAGAAACAGAAATTTGATTGTCTATTCTGTCGCTAAAAATATTGTGTGTTTCCATGGTTGGTGTCTTTAATCATAAATCTATCATTTTCAAGTGACCTTATTTATTATTTTTATATAGATAAATATATTTTTAAATCATTTCTTTCTTTATATATAGAGATGAGTACTTTTACTTACTCATCATACGTAGTATAGGGTAAGTCTTGTAATCATTTTGAAAATCGAAAAAAAATTTTTTTTGACGGATTTACACGTTTCAGACACTGAAGATTACGAAAAACATATATTTAGAAAAAAAAAATTGCCGTCCGTCTGTCTCGTGTGTGTCTGTGTGTCTGTAAACGCTCTATCTCCCGAACAAATTGAGATAGAGATTTGAAATTTGGTATGTACTTAGTATGTAATAATGTAAAGAAGCTTATTGAAATTAAGTAACCTCGATTATCCGGAACTATTTTTTTCGGACTCTCAAAATTTTCGTTCTGATAAAAGGTATATAAATTTTTTCGAAATTATTTGTTTTGAGAAGTGAATATAAAAGAGAATAAAAAAACATAAATTTGCATAAAGAGTGAAGTCGATCGGATATTTAGTTGCCGATATATTTGTAATAATATTTTCCAAACTCTTCGATTTTTCATGACCCAGTATTTCATTCAAATTTCAATTCAAAGATATATTTTAATTGGAAATGAGACGCTTATTCCGACGCAGTAAACCGTTAGTTAATATGATTATCAATTTTGGAGTTATAAGGATGTTTCTTTTACGCAATTTCGTAATAGAGCATTTAAAGTTTATGACGTCATCAAGCCACGATTTTATCCGAATTGCAATGCATTTTATAAATAGTTTACACATGTTTTTTTTTTCATATTTTATATTATGCATATCCATGATTGGTAAGTATTATAGTGGACCCCAACGACTGGTTAATATTTTTTAATGTTTTTTGTCTCCTTTTGTATTTATTTCTTGTTTGTCTTAATTTATTTCAAACATCCTGTATTTTTGATAAGTTATAAGAAACTTAATATTACCAATTTTAGGGCTCATGCCGACAGTATCCGACAAAATATCCTATCTTTATATGAATCGTGCTATGAATATCCTTTGAAGAATTCATAACCCCTTCATATACACTGCTCAAAACAATTAAAGGATATTGCAGTTTTAGGTGGATTTTGTATCTGGGAAACTTTTTAGCTGATTGATACATGGTCGACAGACATAGTAGGTTATATGAGAATAAATTACACATGTTTGGCAGAAAAAATGCATTTTATTGCGCATTTGTGCACAAAAGGAAAAAAACACAATTTGTGCATATGAGAAAAAAAGAATAAGAAAAGGTGTTTTCTTCAAAGAAAATCATTTTCAGTAGGGGGTATGGTTTCCACGGGCGGCCAGCAACGTTGAACACCTTTGAGGCATGGACTCAATGAGGCTATTAATGACGAGTTGGGGTATTCTGCCCCACTCTTCCAGAAGAGCTCTTTCCAGTTCTTGGAGAGTTTGTGGGGGTTGTTGGCGGCCAGAAACTCGTCTTCCTAGAGCGTCCCAAACGTGCTCGATTGGATTCATGTCTGGAGAACACGCTGGCCATTCCATTCGAACGATTCCTTCCTCGAAAAGGAAATCCTCCACCAGGTTTGCACGATGCGGCCTGCAGTTATCGTCCATTAAAATGAAGTTATTTCCGATTGCTGCAGCGTAAGGGACTACAATAGGTCTGAGGATCTCATCCCCATATCGGCGACCAGTCAGAGCTCCATCTCGAATGATGTAGAGGTCAGTGCGCCCGTCAATGGAGATGCCACCATACACCAACACTCCTCCACCGCCAAATCTGACACTTTCGTGCACGAACGCAGGATTATTCCTACTGCCACGGTCCCTTCAGATGAAAATACGCCTATTATCCGGATGCACAGAAAAACGGGACTCGTCAGAAAACAGAATATTGCTCCATTCATTTCTCCTCCAGTTGACATGCTCGGTTGCCCACTCGCTGCGGTCGCGACGATGCCTTGATGTTAATCTAACACATACCATCGGTCGGCGAGCATACAGACCTACAGCATGGAGCCGGTTTCTGACAGTCTGAGTTGAAATCGTGGTGCCTGTAGCCGAGCGAAGGTGTTGTTGGAGAAGAGTAGCGTTCATGTTTCGGTGTCTCCGAGCTGTTAACGCTAAATACCGATCTTCATTGGGCATTGTTGCCCGTCTACGACCTTGCCCTGGTCTTCGGCCTGCACATCCACTCTCCAAAAAACGGTTCCAGATCCTGGAAATGACACTTTGTGACACTCCAATAGCTTGCGCTACTTCGGCTTGAGTTTGCCCCCCTTCTAACCTACCAACAATTCTCCAAGCTTCTGAATCTGTCAAATGACTTCGCTGAGACATCGTACTCATCGAAACAAAGCAATCACTGAATGCCGATCATCCTTGTCTTCATTCTCTTTTATCCAGTTGAAAGTCAAATTTCATTCGCTGCCGCTGAAGCGACGTTTTTGACGTCCAACTCAAAATTTGCATACTCCACAGTTTGAAAACCAGAAAAATTTGCATTTGTGATTCTCTTCTTCTATTTTCGGCAAAAAAATTTCGTTTATATCTTTATTTTATATAAAACTTCAAATATCCTTTAACTGTTTTGAGCAGTGTAGTTCCTTGTTTTTGAATTTTTATTCTTTGTGCTTAATTTTTTTGCATTTTCTTTTTCATTTATCTTTACACAAATAATTTATTTTAATTATATATATATAATAAAACTTATTACAATTAATATAACTATTATTTGTTAATGTACATGGTGTCGATTATCTTGTGATTTAATAATTATATTGAAATATCTTTAGAAAGAATAAATCTTTTTGCGTATTTTTTTTATTTTTAAATGCAGAAAAGAATCAATATTAATTTGTGCTCAGAACTTTCAATAACACTTTTTAAAAATTAATTAATATTTTTTAAACAAAAAAAAGCAACTTTAGACGGACACACTATTATTATAAGAGTCATATTTTCAAAAATTTCCCTCAAAACAGAAAATACACCTTATACAATCGTAGAAGTACAACATGAAAAAAGGACAGCGTGTAATTCTGATGTAATTATCGTATGTACATGCGGTTTTTGTCATTTTATTCTAAAACCCCTAAAAGTACCGTAAGACTTTGTGACACATTTTGAAAACTTCGCCCACCAGCCGGTCTGTTTTATAAGTGACCCATAACTGACCATTGATAAATATTGATATATCATGTTGCTACATAACTATGTATTGCACTAATCTTAATATTTAATATCAACTGAAAAATATAGATTTGAAGATGTCACATAGTTAACACATCGGACAGGGTTACTTTGTGACCGGTGTGTTTTTGCTTTGAAATGCAAGAGAAACAAATCGTGAATGATTTCGACTCTAAATAATTTAAACTGCGAAATTATATTTATATGTCATTGAATTTCTTTACTAATACACCCCTCTTTACTACAAAAAATCGAATAACGTCTTGCAGTTTCATGTAAATGCACCGCATCTTTAATTATGATGACGTTTTCATAATAATTCATACACATATTTTCTCTCAAAATACAACAGATCCTTTTTAATTCAATATTTCGAATTTTACAATTTAAAAGTAGCATGTTGGAATCTTTTTGGAAGTCATACAAAAAAAAAAAAAAAAAAAAAAAAAAAAAAATCTGCACAATATAATAATTATGAACTAATAAGAAAATGAGGATTACAAGGCAAATGATGAAATTACATAAAATAGAGGAAACATTCAACAAAAAATACAATTTTGTTTCATCTTTAAGTAAATGATAGTGTGCAAAATGTACGAAAATAAACAAAATAAAAGTAAAATTATTGCTTTTGTTTTTCAGTTGAGGCAAAAATGAATAAAGCTCCGAAATTGGTTTTACCACAACGCTTAATCCCCTGTCACTCGCTGATTTTTCAAAACACACATGCCTTTTAACAGGAATGAACGGTTCCAATAAATTCTCTCTCTTCAATCGATGAATAAAAATTCTGAGAATGTGCCATATCTCGTCTGAAACATATTCAGAACTTTGCCTAGTGGAAAAGGTTAAGGAAAGACTTTCAGACACTTCTATTTATGTCTAGGTCTATAACTCCATCTGTATTTTGATGTAAATCAGTGCATTAGTTCTTAAAAAATCGGGAATCCATTGCAGAAATTGCGAAAATTTCAACATAGCAGCGCCACCTGCTGCGCGATTTACGCCAAAAACTAATCAGCACCAATTTATTTCAGGAATAAACTGAATATAAAGTTTTATTAAATTCCATGCATTAGTTCTTGAAATAGAGCGCCCTCAAAATTTTCGTCACATACAGACAGGCAGAGTCATAGACAGTCATTTTCTAAAAACAGTCAAATCGTGTTCAGTGCCTTCTAAAATCCGTTGAAAACCAGAAGTTGAAAATTTTCATGACTCCAATACTTTCTTCTTGTAACGATAGAAGAAAGTAATAAATGGGACAGGGGGATTTTTAAAACTACCTTGGTCCGTCCCAATTAAAAAAGTTTTAATTATTCAAAAATTATGTTAATCCTTTAATTATACAGTTATATAAGTCAAATAAACCAAGTTACGTGAGAGAGTTATGGCTATTACACAACAATTTAAATTTTGTAAAAGCAACAAAATTTTGCTGGAATTACAAATAACAAAATTATGGTAAAATTAAAAAAATAGATTTTGTTAGTTCAAGTAAAATTGATGAAATTTTGTTAAAATTTTGTAAGAGTGTTAACAATATTTTTTTGTTAATGCAACAAAACCAACTTTTTACTTCAACAAAAATTTTTGCTTGAAACAAACAAAATGTACTCAACAAAACATGTTTTGTTGTTTTAATCAATTCCTTTTTCTGGGTGCAGATTGTTCTTCACACGAGCTCTTTTAGAAGTCGCAGAAATTTGTCCTTTGGTGCGTTTGTGCATCTAATACAAGAGGTTGTTTTTTCCAACGTGACAACACTTTTCTCCAGTGGGATTTTAAAGGATGGAAAAAGGCTACAAGAGATGAGTTGAATTTGGAAGGAGTGCGAGATGAACTTAATGTTATTTTTCTCACAAATACGTAGCACTTCTAGATATATATCAGAACTTAACTTCTCCCCAATTATTGCCTTTGCACCATCTTGCTTTCTCATGATGTTTCACATCTATTTTGACATTGAAAACACAAAATATATCTTTAATTTTTAAATGGAAACCTTTTCGGATTACTTGACGAGAGAGATGTGTCACAAAGTAGCCCCATCGATTGTCCGTATTTTGATTATACTGTTATATCTCACAGAAATATCAGTTGACAAAGGTTATATTACTCCACAGTCTAAATGACACAATAACAGAAAAGAATATTTGCTTGTGTTAGGTGGATTTTATACGCTTTAGGCTTCAGCACACAAAGTATCCAATTTTCGAGGCAAAATCGCAGGAGATGGTTGCCACTTTACACCAGCCAGAGAGAACAAGGTTAGGGGTTATAGCAATGGTCGTTAAATGACATGGCACACCGTACTAGGAGGTGGTGCTGCTGTTTCCTTTCCTGTGATCGTGGACAGAGCGGAAGATACAAAATACTAAAACTAGGCCGTGTCACAAAATCTTACGGTCCTTTTTAAGTTAAAAATAAATAGAAAATAAAATTGTAATATTTAGTTTTTGGGGGGAATTTTGAACCACATTAAACATTAAAAAAGGGGGAAAAAGAATAGATATTTAATTCCATCTCTGAATATTAATATCAATAGCCCATATTTTAAGTTCTTTTTTTAAGTTACATAGATCAAATCAATTACGTTTTCAAGACTGTTGGTATAGCTTAAAAAATATTATTCTACAAGACAACCTAATAAAACCCTCTAAAATATCCCATTTTTTACTAAACATACTTCTTAATTTCAAAGAATTTTTCAGAATACGGAAGTAAGAACATAAATCATTTCTTCTTTCGTTAGGGCAATCCATTTCATCCCGATTTCGCATTTCCTATATTGAATGAGCAAGTAAAATCATTTAAAAAGTCTAATTTTGGGTGGCATTTGTGGAAAAATGTATGTCTTTACCAATCTCTACCTTTCCCCTACTTTGTTTAATATGTAAAAATAGCTGAAACTTATTAATAATACAAAAAAAGATAAAACTTGTTAAAATAAGAAATAAATAAAAAATGAAAAAAATATTAGGTTGTAATCGGAAGAAACACATTTTATTCAAATTTTTAATTTATTGCTCGTGGATTAGTTTGTATTTAAAACAATTCTGATTCAACTTAAATAATATGTATTTAAATTGACGAATCTTCCATGTCTTACAATTATTGGCGACAATGCTCTTTCGACAAACAAAAATACCAGGTAATCTGTCGCTAATAGATAGATTACATCTCAACATATTAATATGAACAATCTATTTTTAAAGATTTTATTATTATTACTTTTAAGTACAGAGTTCAAAACAATTACGCTTTCAAGTCTGCTCGTATCTCGTAAAAAAATATTATTTTACAAGACAACCTCATAATACCCTCTAACTTCCAGTTTTGTGCTAAACAAACTTCTTAATTTCGAAGAAACTTTGAGAATCCAGAAGTAACGACATAAATCATTTCTTCTTTCGTTAGGTCAGTTCAATTACTCCCGATTTCGCAATTCCTGGAGTGAATGAACTAGTAAAACCATTTAAATGGACTAATTTTCGGTGGCATCTGTGGAAAGATGTATCAGCGTTTACCATTTTCTACCTCTCCCCTCCTTTGTTCGTTACGTAAAAGAAGCTAAAACTTATTACTACAGTTATCTTTTTAAATGAAGTCGGATTAGGAATAAAGATAAAAGATTTCTAACATCAGGAGGTCATTGTTTCAAATTAAAAGTTTTCCCATAAGCTTTTAAACAAAACGTTTGGAACGTGAATATTTTAATGAAAAGCTTTTGTATCTTCCATTAAATGTTAATTACGTTAAGAATAATTTATATTCAAGTTAATTTGCATGCATGTTAACTAAAAAAGAAAAAGGGGGGGAAAGTAAAAGTTTTTCCTTTTCATGATTTCATTTTTATTGTTTGCTATTAGGAAAAAAAAACTTTTCTTGTTAAAGTTTTATAAATATGCTTTATAAATCTACTCTGTAAAATGTGAAAATTATGGTATTTTTGCGTAACTGTAAATATTTTGATGAATGTTTTTATCTTTCACTAAATTTTAATGACAACAACAATATTTTAATGAAATGTTTTGCATCTTCCATTAAATATTAATTACATTAAAAATATTTTATATTCAAGTTAATTTATGTACATGTTAACTAAAAAAGAAAAGAAAAAAGGTGCGGGAAGTAAAAATTATTCTTTTTCATTTAGATAACCGAGATTTCATTTTTATTATTTGCTATTAAAAAAACTTTTCTCGTTAAAGTTTGATCATAAATATGCTTTATAAATCTATTCTGTAAAATAGCAAAATTATAGTATTTTTGCGTAACTGTAAATATTTTGATGAATGTTTTTATCTTTCACTAAATTTTAATGACAACAACAATATTTTAATGAAAAGTTTTGCATCTTCCATTAAATATTAATTACATTAAAAATATTTTATATTCAAGTTAATTTATGTACATGTTAACTAAAAAAGAAAAAAAATGGGGGGGGGGGGAGAGAGTAAAAGTTATTCCTTTTCATTTAGATAACCGAGGTTTCATTTTTATTATTTGCTATTAAAAAAAACTGATTTTGTTAAAGTTTTATTATAAAATATGCTTTATAAATCTACTCTGTAAAATGGCAAAATTATAGTAGTTTTGCGTAACTGTAAATATTTTGATGAATGTTTATACCTTTCACTAAATGTTAATGACAACAACATTATTTTATACATAAGCATTCTTTGATATATATCATATGAATGTTAACTAAAAAGAAAAAGAAAACGAAAAAGAAAAGGAAAAGTTATTTATATTCATTTAGATAACAGAAGATTTTTTTATATATATATAATGCTGATTATACACAACTTTCCTGCTAAAGTTATATTATAAACCTGCTTTATGCACTACCTCTCTAAAATGGCAAAATTATATTTTTTGCGTGATGTTCAAACGGGAATATTCTAATGAAAAGATTTCATCTTCAACTAAATGTTAGTTATAACAAGAATGTTTTAAAGTCAAGCTAAATCATACGCATGTTAAATAAAACGGATAAAGAAAAGTAGCAAAAATATTATATTTTTAAATTTGCTACTTTTAAGCAGCAATTTTCGCTCAAGTTATTTCAAAACTGCTTTATATATCCATCTCTGCAAAATGACAAAATTATAGTTTTTTTGTGCAACTGTAAATATTTTGATGAATGTTTTTATCTTTCACTAAATGTTAACAACAATAATATATTATATATAAGCTTATTCATATGAATGTTAACTAAAAAGAAAAAAGAAAAGAAAAAGTTATTTACGTTCATTTAGACAGAAGATTTTTTTTAAAATGCTAATGCTGATTTTAAACAGCTTTTCCGCGAAAGTTATATTATAAAACAGCTTTATAAATCTAACTCTCTAAAATGGCAAAATTATAGTATTTTTTAAAGAAAAGCTTCCATCTTACACTAAAATTTAGCTATAACAAGAATATTATAAAATCAAGTTAATTTACGCATTTAACTAAGACAGAAAAAAGGGGGGGGATGCGAAAAATTTTTTCGTATACATTTAGATAACAAATATAGTATATTTTTTTAATTTGCTTTATTTAACAACATTTGTAGCTAAAAATATATTCTAAAACCGCTACATATATCTATTGCTGCAAAATGGCAAAAGTATAGTTTTTTTTTTTTTTTTTTGTGGGACGTTAGAACGTAAATATTTTAATCAAAGGCTTAAGTTTTCCCACTAAATGTTAATTCCACCAATTATATTTTATATATAAGCTAATTCATATGTAAAAAATAAAAATAAAAAAGGGAAAAAAAGAAACAAAAAAAGGGAGAAAAAGTAATTTATGTTCATTTATTTAACAGAGATTTATTTATTTGTAATGTTATACTTTAAAAAAAACTTTTATCTTTAAAGTTATATTATGAAACTGCATTATAAAGCTTGTTTTGTAATATGGCAACATTTTAGTAATTTTGCCAGACGTTAGAACGTGAGTATTTTAATCAAATGCTTCGTATCTAACACTAAATGTTAATTACACCAAGAATATTTTTACATATAAGATAATTCATATGACTGTTATTTAAAAAAAAGGGGGAAAAGAAAGGGAGGAAAAGTGATTCATACTTATTTAGATTAGAGAGATTTCGTTTCCCTTTTTAATTAGTTTAACCCGACTATTTAAAAAAAGAAGTTACCTTATAAAGCATGATATTAAAGATACCTGTTTATTTTCTTTTGCTAAAACAATTTAAACTTAAAACTTTTTTTTCATAGCTCAGATTTTTAAATTACTGTAATTGCATATAGAGGCATTCAGCAATACGAAATTACAAAAATTTTGAAAAAAAAAATTAGGTCTTATAAATTTATTTTAAAAATAGGCAGGTAAACCCAGTATTTTGTAAAATTATAACATAGTTAAAGTGATAGAGTTTTAAAATTACTATTTGCTGATTTATGACTGTAAAAAAAGTAGGGGAGATCCGGGCATGTTGGCCATAGAGGCACTTGGCCCATCCGCGATATTTTTTCAAACTATCAGCTGGATAGCGTTACTAGCTTAGTGTTTACACGTCTTCTTTCACCGGCAACAGCGTCAACAGTGAAAAAGCAATCAAACGGAAGAAACTTCAATTTTTTTTAATTTTCACTTATAAATAATCGTTTTTGATTTGTTTTTAAATTAAACTTTCACTTTGGTGACTAGCAATTTAAAAGACCGTTGTTCAAAGGTTATCTTCTACTTACTGATTTTTAAAAATATTAACAAAATATTTTGATACGACGATCAAAAACCAAAATGGCGATATGGGGCAAGTTGGACCATTTAATCCGGGCATATTTTGGCCTATGTTGGCGGGGCATGTAGCCAACATGCCCTGCAGCCTAAGAGTTTCTTTTCTACATTTATAAGCCCATAAAAGTCAATAACATTCCTTAATTAAGTGTGTTACTGGGCAGGGTGGTATTAACTAATATGCAAATAAGACAAATGTCTAAGCCCGTAAATCAGGGGAGACCTGCTTTATAAACAAAGAAATAATATTAACAAAAGTAATATTAAAATTCCATAAAAATCTCATTTTTATATAATCTAAAATTTATAACTTATCTGAATTCCCACAATATTTTTCTTTTATTGTGTACATAGCTGACGAAAAAACGGTGTAATGCAAAAAGAGACTCGAGGTCTAGTTTTTTCTTGAAAACTAGGAAGACTTTATCATAAAATTATTTTATTAGTTTGTTGTATTCTCTATTATTAATAAAAACTGTAAGTGACATTATTCAAGTTTTCTGTTGCAATTTTCATACTCTTGACAAAATATCGAGTTCGCATTCACACATAGAACTTTATACGAAGACTAGAAAATAATAACTGTTAACTAAAACTTAACTAAAACTCAATCATTTCCATTCAAAGTTGCAATTTTCATACATTTAGCAAGTTACCCTTTTATCCGAAACATTTCGTACATTTACTACGAAAACCAGGAAGTTTCGTGATTTTACTATCGATGAGTGGCAATTTCGTAGAGTGCCTTTAAAAGCTTGCGACTTCAGACAAGCAAAGACTTTCACAATAACATCCATACCTCACAATTTTTCAACATCTCTTTTTTTTAAATATTATTGATTTTCTTGAAGCAGCATTTAAAGTAACTCAAATTACGTCCTATAACGGGTTCTTACTAAAATAAGAAAATATTGCCATAAAATACACCATTAATAGAAACCAGGTGCACACTACACGACAAGAAACGAAATGCTTCATTAAAATAATATATTTCACAGTTAGAATGCGATTTACATGCATGCAAACACAATATAATATCCTAATGTAAGCTATTTATATTCTGAATAGAAAACTGCTGTACTACTAATAACATTCAGTTCTACTTTCGTTTGATGTTATCTAAAATACCGTGAACTGCTCGTCATCATTCTATACAGGAGATAAACTAATTGGTTTGCGGGCAAAGATTGTCAAATACAGCGATGCTATTCTAATCGAGTCACTCTATTATGCAGTATTTTGCAATTCAATGCTTAAACTTTCCATTGTCAAAGATATTTTACTTGTAGATACTTACTAAACAAGTATAAGTAATGGAAATCTATGTCGATCATTGTAGAAGATATTTTCGTTTTCCAAGTCATAATGCAACTAAATGATTTTTTACCTAAATATGCAATGTAAACAGTGAGACAAAAGAAAGCTTTTATTTTAGATAGTTTTTGACTAGGCAAATTTTGATTAGACTTTTGGCAGATTTTTCTAATGTAGAATCAACGATGATTCTGCAAATTAAAATTTTCTTGACTTTACAACAACTTGTTGATTTTATTATTTTTAAAGACCTTCAAAGTGTTCTATTTCATAAATTGACGAGATTATGAATTTTCAACTCGTAATAATTCTAAAACATTCCTACACAATCAGAATACATGTGTGTTTGGTATAGAATATCCGGAAACGGATTATTAGTGTAATTAAATTTACAGAAGCGTTGCAAAAGGTATGTGCATATAAAATTTTGTAATATACTAGAAACAAAAAAAATGCTTTGTTGCTGTAAAGATGGTTATATAAATATTGTAAAAGATGTAAAAAAAAATAATAAAACATATAAAATACGAATTATGCACAGGTACAATCCAAGAGCACAAATTCTCCTCCGTAAGAATACAAACATCCTGCAAAAGAAAGAGCAAAGGAGGCGACAGGATGGGGGTAATGGTTCACCAGAAAATATATTTTTCTTAATTAATAAAAAAAAATGGATATTATTTTTTGCTTTTTAAATTACTCTTTTTATTTTTAGGTTACTAAACAAATTAGTCTGTATCAGAATTTTTAAATTAAAAAGACATTTAAAATCAGACATTTATTAAAATTAAAAAACAACACATTAATACCACATAATAAAATAATATCAATTGTAATAGAAGTTTCAAGGTTTATAAAAGCTCTTAATCAATATAAATGTCAATCAATAACCTAAACTGTTGTTTAAACATGTTCACGTCCAAGAATATGCTATATAAACAAACATTATTGTTTATTAAACATTATTATTTATACGTTATTATTTTAAATGTAGCATATTATATAGAACAAAACATAAACACACTTACAAATCCGGCAATTTACAATCGAAACTTTTTAATCATTGAACAGATACCGACCACATACCAGATATCAAATTTTTAAAATAATTAAATCCAACTGCAATAATTTTAACAGCAATTTTTTTTACGAAGGGTGGTTTACAAAATTACAGAAATATACCTTAAATGAAGCATGTACAATTCCACCAAAATTATGTGGTTTTACTTTGGCGTATGCTCCCTGGTGATTTAATATTTTATAAATGGCATTTGAACATTTGAAGGAGTGTTGCTTTCAGACCTATAGCTACACAGGCTGTTGTTTCGCATGATCCATATATTTGTATTCTCAGAAACACATATATGACTTCGACAATTACATAAATCTTCTTGATAAGGACGGTATAGACACAAGGAAATTACATCACGGAAGAATTACAGCCCGGACCTCCATAATGAGTGTGCAATGGAGGTGACGGGAGTTGAACCCGTCGCTCTGACTCCTATGCTCTCAAGCGATTGACGGAGTGGTGCCTTAACCACTCGGCCACGGAGGGCCTTATAAGGAAAGGGCATGTTTATAAACAAACAGTTCCATCAAGTGGCATCAACGAACAAGTTTTTCTTGGGAACCAACAGTAATTTAACCAACAGTGACGTCAGCTGCCCTTTCCTTATAAACGGCATAGTTTTGAACGTGACAATCTGTAAGGACGGTATAGACACAAGGAAATTACATCACAGAAGAATTAAAGCCCGGACCTCCATAATGAGTGTGCAATGGAGGTGACGGAAGTTGAATCCGTCGCCCTGACTCCTATGCTCTCAAGCGATTAACGGAGTGGTGCCTTAACCACTCGGCCATGGAGGGCTCTATAAGGAAAGGGCATGTTTATAAACAAACAGTTGCATCAACCACTCTAACACTGCATTTTTGTCGTAGCGATCATTGCAGTAATCGTTATGGAGACGTAGGCCAATAATATCATAGACCAGTTTAACGTAGACCAATCAAATCGCCCCATCTCATGCATACAGTAGGAGTCATAAAGAACGAACAAGTTTTTCTTGGGAACCAACAGTAATTTAACCAACAGTGACGTGAGCTGCCCTTTCCTTATAAACGGCATGCTTTTGAACGTGGACATCTGTAAACAACATATCTGATTATTGATTGACATTTGTACAGATGAGGAGCTTGTTATAAAACTTGAAACGTCTATCATAATTGATATTATTATTTTATTCTGTGATATTAATGTGTTGTTATTTAGTTTTATTAAATATCTTTTTTAATTTTATTATTTTATTCCTGTCATTTGCTATTAAAACTGTCCCATATTATCATTTCTCAACAGCTGATTTCTAAAGTTCTAGTTTATGTATACAATATGTAGTCATTAGTACATATTAGGATGAAAGGGTGCACATGTGAACAGCATCCATTTCATCTAATTAATATCAGATTTTAAAAAAATGCAAATTGCCAATAGCGAGGGTCAATAGTAACTACTGGCATGTTTTAAAAGATTTTTTTTTGCTGTTAATTCAAGAAATAGACGTTGTTTATATGGGCCTTCTTTTGTCCTACTCACAATATCAAAATATAAAAAGCAATTTGTAAGGAGGAATAGTCCTATTTTGTAACTATACCGTAAGAATGCGCGAAAATTATCCGAAATAAGATAAATTATTATTTATGAGTGACTTTCTCACTGAAGTCGGTAATTCTTTATAAATACGAGTACTGGCGCGCGATAGTAAAAAACAGAACAAAATAGTGGAAATATGCATGTATAGTGAAGGCGTGGCTTGTGAGCTTTACTTAGATTTTACGCTCTCGCAGGGGCTCAGAGTGTTTTTCTGTGATAGTAGCAAAACCATTATGTTATTTGTAGATATTGTATAAGTTGGTGAGAAAATTAAAGCACCGTCAACAAGAACTTAAATACCGTTCAGTGGATTTCGATTAAACAAGACATCGTGGTCAGAGTAAGAGATTCAAGTGAGTGATCCTCCATTTCTTAAATGAAAAAATAATCTGATTTTAATATAAACTTTGTGTAATCGTTGTCTACAGTACATATTAGATGTATTCATTGATTAAGGAATGATAAATGTATTTTAGCAGCCATTTGTGTCAATAAATAAAGCGAGACAGACAGAGAAACAGTACATTGCTTATTGCTTGCTTATTATTATTATTTTTTTAATTAAAATGGCATCATTAAGCTAAATCTTTTTATTTCGTTTACCGATTCTATAAAGTATTTAGAAAAATATCATACTACTAAATATGTTTAAAATGAAAGCCCTTTTTAAAATTAGAACTGGAGATCATAAGCAAAATTTATTGGAACAAATATCATACAACTATAAAGGAATTTAATTAATTAATTGTTAGGAGCAAAATGTTCTATCCAATTAATCTTTTGATGACGGGCCAGGACTGGAGATTATTTTTATATTCATTCGTACCAAAATTTACAAATTTTTTCTTTATGGTAGATATTTCTTGAAAATACCCTAGTATAGCCATAAACTTAGTACGGCAGAGATTATTTTTCAGAAAGTTGTACAAATAGAATTAAAAAAAAAAAATCGCTGGGACTCAAGGTATCCCAACCTCGTAATCCAAAGGTTTGAATATATGGAAGTTATAGTTATTTATTGTAATACATAAAAAACAACTTTAGAAAAAAAGAAGTTTTCTTAGAAGAAAAACAAAGTAACATGTCTTGGATTAAAATATAAGTGAAAAATGTACAACTTATGCACTCTAAAAACAACATTTTCAAAACTGAGCAAAAAATACTCAAATCTGAGTATGTCGCATAGTCAAAATGGCTCCGAATCAAAATGACTCAAGTTTGAAACATGTATAGACTCATTTCTGAAAGCATGCACACACTCAAGAATAAAACATCATGTGCTCATATTTGAATATGTCCATGTTTCGAAAATGAGTATGAATTGACTTCTATGTGCTCACTTTTTAGTATTTCCATGTTTCAAAAATGAGTTTGAACTGATTCTAATCATTTTTGAGTATGTCCATGTTTCAAAAATGAGTATGAACTGACCTCTTTGTGCTCAGTTTTGAGTATATCCAATGTTTCAATATTCTGAGTATTTCTGGTATTTCAGAATTGAAAGAATTGGGTCGTCCTCTTTGAAACAAAAAGTTTCATAACAAAATGGAAACATCGATTTACTCAGATTTGAAAATGTCATTTTTCTCAGTGTGTTATTAGAAAAATATCCGACTTCATTCATTTTCAAAATAGTGCATAATTAAAAATGGGAATTATGTGAACAAGTTGAGGGTGGGGGGGAATCAGATTGTTACAAATTTTATTTTCATCAATCCGAAGTAATTTTCCATGGTATTGCAAATTGGACAAATAGGTATTAAGAGCTGTCTCGTCGACAGCCATCTATCACATAACTACTCATTCCACAATGTTTCTAATTATGCATATAAAGTTTCAAAGATATAAGATAAATTCAAAAAAATTATGTATTGAGTCTTAATTATTATGTTCCATGGTATGTTTCATTTATAGGATAAAACATATTATCTACGTATAGTCGTCAGAGCCGTAGAACTACGTCAACCTACGTATAGGAAAGTGTATGAGCTAAATACAGGAAAAGTAAAAGGTTGAAGAAACAATAAACAAATATATTCAATATTCATGAAGTATGATGTGCTTTCAATTTTACTAAATTTAAAAGAGGAAATGTGTGCGAATTCATGGGAAGAATGTTGAAGTAATAAGCAACAAAAAAGATACCAATGGACTTTGTTACATTCTGCTTATAATGAATTCTTAATATATAGACAGAATGAAGCATAGAATACATTAATATAAGCATAAGTTTGTTCACATTTTTAAGCGTAAAACTACATATGAGAAATTGTAAATGCTTTTTAAGTAGTTCTTCAAGATGCTTACATTACATAACTGAGAAAATTTTGTATCTATTGGGATAAAACCTGTTGAGACGTAACTGAAATTTTTAAAATATTTTGTATCTTTATCGCTCTATTTTTTTTTAGTATCTTTTATTTATTTTTTAATGCATTCGTTTTTAGGTACATATGTATTTTAGCATTTGAAAATATTGGATAAGAGCTTTATATCTGGATGAAACCCTTAATTAATTTTAGTTTGATACGATCAATTTATACGGTATTCACTCCTTCTTTGAGCTGTTTTGAAATTCATTTCATTTCCTATATTTGTAATAACACGTCAAGAGACTTGAAGTATGCGATGTTTTGAAAAGCATCTAAAATATTTAGCATAGTTCGAACGAAAGTCCAAGTTTGACAGACGTCGGAAAAATTGATGATCTGAATGTGGCAAAACTGTCGTTGCGGCATCCCATCATCAAATACTACCCGTCAGCGTATCTATCACTCATTCTTAACGGCATTCGACCGTGGCTGTTGTAATGGAATAAATATTTGATGGTCAGGAACTGAATCTGAATTCGAAATTGAATGCTCGTCAGTGAACCATGTCGATTCACTAAAGTGCAGTAAGATTATGAGTTCTTCGGCAATTTCGCAAAATTTACAACCCATCAAACGTTACTTTCTTTCTCAAACGTGAGTTTTTCTTCTTAAGACTAGCGATAAGTTCATTTGAATTTTAAAACATGTTTCATGTTTAGGATGTATTTTAAAAGGTATTTGATATGGATTATTTTTAAATCCATATTTAACGATTTAGGATTTACATATATATATATATATAAGAAATAGATCTTTAAAATAAATCTATATAAATTTCAATGAATCAAAACAGAGCGAAATTGCACGGGTTTATAAAAGGCCACTTTTTTTTTTTTTTTTTTTTTTTTAAATTGTGCGCTTAAAAATTGCTATGTTTTTTCTACCCAAATTTCTACCGAAAGCATTATATCCAAAGCATTCTTATAACCCAAAACATTCATAACTTTTATATAAAAGGAATTTCTTTAATTAATAATGGAGTTAAACTGAAAAATACCTTTTTATTCCATATAATGTCTTCTATTATTTGTAAAATACTCAATGTTCGTCTTTCACAACCATATTAAATCTTATAAATATATGAGGGGTTGGGACAAGAACGTGCTAAGCCACATTTGTAAACTTCTGAGATATATCAGTTTGAAAGTTAGAGCAAATATTTAAATCAAGGTATATAACATAAAATTCATTTTCCAATATCTTAGTAACTTTTGATATATTTTGAATAACGATATGGCATTACTTTAATGATATTACGATTACGTTCTTTGTAATTTATCTATCTTCATTGGGGGCATAAACGTCTGGGGCAAAATCGAAACCTCGGACATATGCTGCCACCAAGTGACATTATAAAGAAATAATATGTAGGATATTATAATTTACAATATTAAGTAACAGACTACAGCATCTATTTCATCAAAAATGTGGCTTGGAACCTTTTTGCCCCGACACTCCCATATATCTATCGCATATTTAGAATAAATTTATCTTCTTTTATCAAGTCAGAAAACCAGCAACTATCTTTAAAAGTGACTGTTTAAACTGCTTATATTTTAGACTACCTGACCGTCCGATATAATAAATATAACAAAAATGAGTGTTGAATTAAGACATTTTTTATCCGTGTGGTATTTCCGCTGCTACGAAGGGAAAGGGAACTGTGGAGTTCCGAAGGGATATTCTATACCATTAATAAGCATAAAATCACAAATCTTCCGGGGATATTTCGATACTCCGGAGAACAGTGTCCTTCCCGTGCTACCCCTGAATTCAATAATATACCCTTGCCGTTTCCCGGGATAATTTTAAATATATCTAATCTCGCTATGCTATTCTGTTTTTCCAAACACACCTCACTTATATCTACGCACCAAAATAAATAAATAAATAAATAAATACATAAAAAAGCCGCGAGTTTATGTGAGTCATCATAGTAACGGTTTTTGTCGATAAACGGGGATACGTAGGAAACAAACTGGATTTTTTTTTCTCTTTCATCACTGCGTTTCAGAGAAAAACATCGGATGGCCTTATTTTTATTAATAATTAAATTAAAAAAAGCTGTTTCATATTTTTAAAAATGTTAATCAATTTCCGAAAG
Organism: Maratus michaelseni; assembly: GCA_963931845.1. Classification (NCBI taxonomy): domain Eukaryota; kingdom Metazoa; phylum Arthropoda; class Arachnida; order Araneae; family Salticidae; genus Maratus; species Maratus michaelseni. Next base: position 324,456,962 of record OZ007590.1, read on the forward strand.
TCTGTTACATTACAGAGGTATAAAATATAAGATTGGATGAATAAAGTATCAAATAAAAATTGATTCATATAAAACAAATTTCTCACTTTCGGCCAAAATGGGCTCTCTATTTAAAAAATATCTCGAAAAATTTAAAAAATCTAATCCGAACTACTAATTTCAGAGTAAACTTTACTGAAAAAAAGCCAAATTTACTATACCAGGCAAAAAGATTGAATTTGGATTGATTTTATGAGTGGGTCAAAATCGCTGGCAAACTGGGAAAATCGGGAAAATACGCTAATCATTCCGTAAATTTAAAATAACATAAAATCTAATAAAAAAATCCAAAATCTAAGACTCAGGTAGATTCATACCTGGCCTCGTTTATCTGTAATCAAATATGCACACCTATATGCGCTATAGATTTCTCTAGCCACAACAGCAAACAAACAGATAGACAGACAGACGCATTGATTAGACAAAAACTTGCTTTTATTAATATAGGTTTATTTCTGAAAAATAGATTCATTTGCTATTATAGCATTAAAAAATAGATTTTTTGAACTTTTTCTCTATTACAAATTAGTCTAATTATTATGTACGCATCAAATCAACGCTTCAAAAAATTGCATAAGAACTTTTAATATACGAATTTCACTAGCATCTAAAGCTATAATTGGTAAGCTTTAACGATTTGAGTTTATCTTTCGTGCAGCTTCTCTTCAACTGCTTGAATCAGAATAAACTTTAAGTCTTTATAATTAATTATAAAACATTCTTCATAAAAAAAGTATTGCAATAACTAGCATTCTTGTTCATTGATCTTCATTGAATGAAATACATAACTGGTTAATCAAAATTAAATTCTATTATTTATGTAGATTCTACATTTTCCTCTTGAATATAAGTGCTGTGGTTTAAATTGTTCTTGGCTGAAACAAATTAGAAAAATGATAATATAAATTATTTATGAAATAATTTTAATTTAATTTAATTTATTCATTTATTATTTTTAGAATTTTGAAATAATAAAACTAGATTTTTTTTTTTTTTTTTTTAAATGAAGTTACGTTGCAATCCCTAAATATATCCTGGAAAATTTCTAATTTTGAAGATGATTTTTTATGTAAGAATTGTGACCAATAAATCGTATTTATAAATCGTTCAATCATTAATCAATCGTTATATAAATCATTAATCAATCATTAATCAATCGTTCAATCGTTCAATCAGTATCCTTTTAATTAAATTATATTTTATTAATATTTTATATATTTTATATATTTTATCCAATAACATTTTATAATATTTTTTGGTATATTCGAAAAGTGAAAATTCATTTTTTTTTCAATTTTTAAGTAAATTTAAAAATTTTAAAACTATACCTCTCCCCCAATTTGGTACATTTTGAAACTTTCTTTTTATTCTCTGTAACCCTACGGACCAGATTTCCAAAAAGTTAACTAATTTAAAGAGAAAATAAATAAAAATGTCATGACACATATATATATATATATATATATATATATATATATATATATATATAAAGCTATTTTACTTAGCATTTGTTTTTTTTTGAAGAAAAAAAATATATTATTGCATATCCAATCTTTAATTTCATAAAACATACAAGGAAAGTCAATAAAAAACAGTAAGTAAATTTAGAAATATCTGTTGAAGATTTGTTACGTTGAACATCCTGGTATACTGAAAAAACATGAAGTGAGAAAATTAATTTAAGACTAGAAAATTTGTATTTAATAATTAAATCGCCAATTTCCCCCTGTTTGATAGCAAAATTTGTAAGATCTTTCCACGATTAAACAAGTTACAAAATTCTATTAAAAATCTGTGGTAAAACTGTACGCACCCTAAAATATATTTTAAGCAAAAAATTGGAAAATTGATATTTTCTACATTTTTTCTAAAATGAAAGGTAGCATGTCCCCATAATATTTAAAACTTACTATAGGATATTATTGAGGCGCTGCTTAAAAGCTTCTGTTAATGAATTCAATGAAAAGGAATTAATTCGTCATTAAAATCGATTAGAGAACGATATCAATTGTTAACATTTGAAACCAAACAAAATATATCTGCATGTGATGTTTTCATGTGCGAAGAAATTGCGAAGAAATATTTTGTTTTCTTGTTACTTATAGTTAAGGGTCTACGCTAGTCATCCGAAGAAACTAGAACGATAATTTTAAGTCTATGGGAAGGTTCTTGTCAGATTTCTCGCTCGCATTTTAATATTTTTAAATGATTTTATTTTATTTATTTATTTTTTTGCATGGGATAGCTTAGACCGATCCCTAACGTTGTTAGTTTTTACTTTTTCGATTTTGGTTCCAGTTTTTTTTTTAAATAAGGGTACTTCCACTTTCAGAACCGGTTCCAACTGGTTCTGAAATTGAAAATGTCCGTTTATAAAAAAAAAAACTGTAACTAAAATAAAAAAGTAAAAACTAACAACGTTAGGTATCGGCCTCAGCTATCCTATGGAAAAATAAATCATTTAAAAATATTGAAATACGAGCGAGAAATTTGTCAAGAACCTTCCCATAGACTTAACATTAGCTTGAGTGTTTCTTCCCGTGACTAGCAAAATTGAAAAGTGTTTATGACTTCGGTTTGTCTGGCCGTCTGTCTGTGCATTGTCTAACTCGCGTAAATATACTCTGATTTCCTTGTATTTGATATCTGTTATTGAAGTTTGCACTGACATGTTCGATAATGAAAATGAAGTATGTAACATTTGTAGTTCGTTTACAGGAACACTCAAAATAATTCCGTTACCTTAAGGTATATGGGTAAAAATCGTTTGCAATCTATTTAAATAATGTTACACTAAGATGAGTGAACGAAAGGTGGCCACTGTTCCTAAGATAGCCCACCCCTCAAACGTAGAATTAATTTAATTTTTAATCACAAAATTGTGCTAATGCATTGTAAATCATATATCTGCAGTGCACGTGGCTGAATTTAAAGAGATCACCCTGATCCTTCGATATTTTATGCGGTGATTTCACTTTTGAAGAGCAGTCGTTCTAATTTCCAGGTAAGACGATATTTTAATTTACACGTGTTAAATTTTTAGAACTTTGAGTTATGATACGTTTTCTGAAAGCTTGTTTCTTTGTCTTTAACTAAATTTACTTCAAGTCTATGATATTTAACAGATTAATATTTTTACGTCGTGTAAATGACGACCATACGCATGTTCCCAAGGTGGCCATCTTAGAAAACAAATGTGGAAATCAGTGTAGTAAGGGTGATTTTTAAAATTTCTACATAAATATCTGAAGAAACGTATTACTAATTATTGTTAACACCAGATATCACTCAAAAGAAGTCAGTAACTCCGAGAAGATAATCCCTGAACTACCGTAGACAAAAAATGCTTCAAGGTATTTTTGTGGCATAAGATAAGAAGATCAAGACGAAAAACTCGAAATATATCAAAAGAAAGAAAGGATCATCAGAGCATAATAGTAAGCAAAATAATTCGCCGAGTATTTTTTCGCATTTTAAAAGTGATTTCAATACATGGGCCACCTTTGGAACACTATGCGCTAAAGGTGGCTCACAAGCTACAATTTTGAAATTGTATTATAAAAGTAATTAAATTTTATTTTACAAAGAAAAGTATGCTCGATATGTGTTAGAGATAAATGTAAAATTTTACAAAAAAAAAAAAAAAAAAAAAAAAAAAATAGCCACACACTTTTAACCAGAAAATAATAAAAAACCCTCAAAGCTTAACTATGTCCACCTTTGGGTCACCTACTTTATATAAAACATATTGAAATTGATATACAGCACCGAGGAATATCACAAGATGCTTATTGTACAATATGGTCTGCATAGAATTTATCGTTCATTTATAGGGACACACCAAAGAATTCGGCTACAGTCTATGAGCGAGAATTGATACAAGTACTTTTTCAGTTGTGGTAGGCGATTTTAAGTTTATCTAATATTTTGCATATTACTTGGTGTGAATAAATTCTATAGATAATATACATCAGGGCTACACAAAATAGTACGAGTAAATATCCATTTATTGGCAGGAATTGCTGAAAGTAAATTTACAACTGTGTGTTGCGTTTCCTAAAGGAATTAAATTTTATGATACTATCACAAAATAATTCTAATATTTTTCCGACTATTGCTGAAATTGAATTTTCAAATGTGTTATACTTTTTCCAAATTGTTTACTTAGATATCATCTTTCACCTTATTAAACGGTTAATGTTTGGTTACACTATTCTGAATGTGTTGGAATGTGCTTCATAATCTACGCTTGACGTATGAGTTTTTTCCTTGTTAAGAAATGAAACATATCCCAAAATATTTAACATTATTTTAACCCATTCGCGCCAGCTTTAGTCTAGATCTAGTTGCTTTTCTGAAACACTTTCTTTCACTTCAGAATTAAAAGAAATATTAACCATGATCAAGGCGTCCCGTTACAGGCTGGATCAGGAGTAATGTATGAGAAAAAAGTCTTATAGATGGTGCTGGCGAGATATGAGCGGTGTATGAGCGAGATACTTGGTGCTACTGATATTCATAGTGGTCACATGTTTAGGCATGCATTTTGTTAGAGCGACGACTTTATGTCTGTTAAGTTAACAACAACAACAAAAAAAAAAATACCGCTACAGTTGTAGAGCAAGGTCTAAAATCACTGTAGTTTTAAGTTTCCATCTGATGGCATTTTGGCATGAAATATCATTGCATGGTGTTTTTGTTTCACTTTTTATCTACCATGCGGTGTATGAGCGAGATACTTGGTACAACTGATATTCATAGTGTTCACTTGTTTAGGCATGCATTTTGTTAGAGCGACGACTTTATGTCTGTTAACTTAACAACAACAAAAAAAAAAAATACCGCTACTGTTGTAGAGCAAGGTCTAAAATCATTGTAGTTTTAAGTTTCCATCTGATGGCATTTTGGCATGAAATATCATTGCATGGTGTTTTTGTTTCACTTTTTATCTACCATGCGGTGTATGAGCGAGATACTTGGTACTATTGATATTCATAGTGTTCACTTGTTTAGGCATGCATTTTGTTAGAGCGACGACTTTATGTTTGTTAACTTAACAACAACAACAAAAAAATACCGCTACTGTTGTAGAACAAGGTCTAAAATCACTGTAGTTTGAAACCTCCATCTGATGGCATATGGCATGAAATACCATTGCATAGTATTTTTGTTAACTTTTTATCGACCATGCGATGATATAGCATGCCATATGAGAAGTTTCTTCAGAAGCAGTCTTCAAACCACAGTGGTTTTAAGACTTTCTTTGCCACAGTAGAGGTAACCTTTTAGGTTCAGGTAACAAACTTAGAATCGTCGCTCACTAACAAGACGCATGCATCAAAAATTGTCCATGAAGATCACGTTCTCAAACATTTCCTCTGGGTCACCTGAACATGCATATATGTAAGAGCAATGTAATGTATTATTTCGTCATATGATTTATATGCCAAAAATCGTACTATCATTGGTCGTGAAATGATGTCAATGTGGGATAGTAAAATATAAATTTTCAAATTTGCACTATTGACTGTGATGATATAATTAGATCCATATTATTTCTGGTTATAAGAAAGGTAGTAAAAAAAAAAATACTTTTCAAAAGCTGATTTTATAGATAATTTTGAAGCATGTATTTATATATTTATTTATTTTGTATTTTAGTTTATTAAGTAATGTTATAAAATAATTTTATGCTAATTATTGAAGTTATGTATTCTTACAGAAACTTGTAAACAGAATTTAGTCTTTGTAGCCATTTATAATAATGCATAAAGATGGAAAAAGATGGGAAAACTGCAATGTTTTTTCTGTAATGTTTGAGAACATTAAGAAAGCTGTATAGTTCTGCGATGTTCTATTTTCGACGTATGGAGACTTAGTTACTTATTTCCGAACATTTAATCATCAAAGAAATGAATGATATTCGAAAATCGCATTGCTGTTAAAATAAAAAATACTTTATTCGTATTATATTTCGCTTTAAACTGTTTTTGATTTAGTGTGAAACGTTATACGTTTCATTATTTGAAAATTCTATTATGATAATAACTAAGTTTATGCTTCTTATGACTAAATATAATGCTTTTTAAACTTTACTTTGGAAAGAAATAGTTATCACTTCTGTATTTCTTTTTTACAATCTTAGATCAATGTTTTTACTAATAAGGAATAAATACCCACATGAAGAAAGTATTCCTCCATTTCAGAATTGGCCTACAGCTGGAGGTATTGCTTAAGAGAAATGTTCCTAAACCTACTGAACATTTAATGAACACTAGAGCCAAAATGATTAGTTGGACAAAACTGTTCTCGTTTCGGAAGATGTTAAGTATCTACGTTTCAAAAATACGATCGAGAACCAACACTTTAGTTCTAGGTTTTCTATTTAAAAATATCTATAAACATCATATTTAAATTAACTAGGTTTCAGGATATAAACCCCGGGATAAAAAAAAATAATTACTGTCTTTTGTATGCAAAAAGTGCGCATATTAGATATAATCATGATTGTAAATTAACAAAAAAAAAAATCTTAGATACATCTGTAAAAGGCGAAAAAAGAAAAGTTTATTGCACCCAATACTTCAGGAAAAAGTTCTTACAGTCCATAAAATTCGCGTAATCTACCTAAATAAAGTACTTTAAATGGACAAGATGTTACTTTTGCTAAAATCAACTTTTCCGAAATATAATTTGGTTATTTAAAAATGTGCCTTTCAGCTGTATACGAGGCAAAAGCAGTGAACTCTAAAGTGTGAATAGCAAGTGCACGTACGGCACTCACTCACACGACTGATCTAATTAGTTGAATCGTATTCTTTTTTTATTATTATATGTCACGTGAATACCCTTGGAGATCCCTCAAGGCGTAATCCCAATTAGCTGTTTGTTTTCTTCCTTCCGCGTGAACTTGTAGGCTGGAATAAAGAAGCCACTTTATCACGTAATAAATATCTTTGTTATCCAATAATCTTTTACTTCTCTAACATTTGTCTAATTACCCTACTTTTTAAACTATTCCTTCTCCAGAACTTATCAGCAACGCTTCAAGACTGTGGATGTCTATTAATTTTTGTAGTTTTGGAAATCGGTTTGCATTAATTTTTGTTCACACTTCTTTTGTTGCCATTTGAAATAAAGTTTGGGAATTACGCAACAACAATTATTGAAATTATCCTATTATGGATGGAAAAAGATGGGGAAAACTGCAATGTTTTTTCTGTATTGTTTGAGAACATTAAGAAAAAGCTGTATAGTTCTGCGATGTTCTATTTTCGACGTATGGAGACTTAGTTACTTATTGCTGAACATTTAATCACCAAAGAAATTAATGATATCCGAAAATAACATTATTGTTAAAATAAAAAATACTTTATTCGTATTATATTTCGCTTTAAACTGTTTTTGATTTAGTGTGAAAAGTTATGCGTTTCATTATTTGAAAATGCTATTACGATAATCACTAAGTTTATGCTTCTTATGACTAAGTATAATACTTTTTAAACATTATTTTGGAAAGAAATATTTATCACTTCTGTATTTCTTTTTTACAATCTCAGATTCCAGCGATGTAACCTATGTTTGAAACTGAACTAATTATAGGAGTTTATATGCGAATAATTTTTCGAACAATGGCAAGTACGTGCAATATAGAATCTATTTACAATATTACATTAACCATTATGTTATATGACCAAATTAATCAATCGATTGATGCTATAAAAAATTAAATTCCACAAGTATTTTTAATAACATGCAGATGAACGTATTAATACGAGAAGACAATAGAATATACTATTATATACTTATATATTTACAAGATTTTATTAACCAATATGTTACATGACCAAATTATATCATTCAATTGATGTTCGAAAAAAATTAAATGCAACATGTATTTTTTTATTAACATGCAGACGAACTCGTTTAATACGAGCATGGTTAAAACGAGGATACGCTTAAAACGGAAATTCTCACGTTAATAATGGTTTGTCATTTAAATTATATTAATATTTCACGTTTTTTACAAGCTGCAAAAGCAGTATCACGGCTAATACAATCAAAACATCTGTTCATTTCAATTTGATTTTTGCCTAAAAGTGCGGTAGAATTAGGAAAGAAATACCTTCTTATAGAAAACTTTTCTTTCTTAATGATAATACTTCTAGATTACAACTGTCTGTCAAAATGCAGCAATTTATTAGTTTTAGCAGGCACAATTTTAGCCTTCAAGGAGACCCTCCTCCGCCCTCTACTACCCAATGAAATGTAAAGGAATAGTATTGAAAGAATGAAAGAAAGAAGGTAAAGATAAGTGCGTTTCAAATGCCACCCCTTTGTAAGATTTACAACTGAACGATGGAAAGGAAAAAGCTTAGAAGAAAACTTTATTTGTTTCTTTCTTTAAATACGGACTATGAACTATATTAACCAGTCTTTTTTATATCTCTTATTGCAGTGTTAAAATGAAAAAAAATACGTGAAATCAATAGCTCGAAAATTCAAAGACTATTGCAATATTAGCCGAGTTTTTCCGGTACAAATTATGATACTATATTAATTTTAGCAGTGAGATAATTAGTGCAATTAATAATTGTAGTGAGATTATTTATGTGTTGTTTTATGAGATTTTCAGTATCTTCACGGATATTGCGATTAACGGTTAATTCGAGGATTTCTATAAATACTTTGTTTCTCGTATAAACAGAGTTCGACTGTATTTTTAAATATATTTAAAAATATGTTAAATTTTTTAAAAACTAAACGCATACGAGAGTCAGACAGGGCCGTGTTACTACATTCGAGAGACCTAAGTCGATGGATTTGTGTGCCACCTCCCTCTCCACTTGCAAATTAACCTATATCAAATTATTTTTTGGAAGTATCCAGCACTGAAAATGAATAATTATTTTGTGGTTTTAAAATGGAATGTGTTGAAGTTCGTATTGTATTTTTATCGACCTACAGCAAAAATATCGCTAATTACACTGTCAGAAAAATTAAAAGAACAAGTATAAAAATTCATGTAACACGAATAATTTTTTAGCTAAAAACATAAAACTGGCACAAGATCTTTATTTTGTCATGCATAACATATCTTCAAAATCCAGAATATCTTACTCTTGAAATAATACATTTAAATGAGAATATAAGAAATATGATATAAAGTGAGTTTGTGGAAATTTTATGTTGCTAATCACAACTTTTTAGATATACGAAGAAAACTTTAATAAGGTGTGTAGACACACTTGAACAAAATACAAGCTTTACAGTTTTGCAAGCTTGCTGTCCTTCTTCCATTTTTCCACTTAAACGCCATTTCTCACAATCCGGCAAATACCACCTCAATGATATGTTCCACATTCCACATGCACAAATCTGATCAAATTTGAATATATCTGTGTAGAGAAGATGGATACCATTGGGCTACTTGATAAAGTTGACATTGAGACACCAATCTACTACCTTTCATTGGAATTTATTTTATAGAATTACTATAAAATACATTTTTGTAGTTGTTCCTTTGATTTCTAACATTAATGCGTATAAATTTTAGTTTGTATGCAATAGGAAAGTACAGTGTTTAACATAATTTATATTACAATTTCTTATGACTAATAATAATATAAACACTAATAATGAAATAAATTTTTTTATTACTGTTCATTGCGATTACCTTAATTTCTGTATATGCATTATATGTTTTTATATATTTTAAAATGAAATATTGAATAATCCATGTTCTGATAATACTGGATCCCTGACTGAGTCAATCCTTCCCACATAATGGCGAGACCTGATTAATACACGGTCTTCTATGTACGAGGGCTTGGTGTAGAGGTCTGCACGGGCCAGAATTTCCAGGCCCCAGCCCTTTTATAATTTTGCAGTTCACGGTCCGGCCTGGCCCGTTCCAAAATCTGTGAATACAGATCGGCGTGGTCCATGCAAAAATTAATGAAATTATGCCCGCCCCGACTAAATTTCTACACAAAAAGTCAATTTTTCTTAACATAGAATTGAGATTATTTTAATGAACACTGTTACATATTTATGAGAAAATTTTACAGTATATTATAGTTTACTACATGTTCAAAAGCCATGGAATACAGAATAGCAACATTAATATCACTAAGACTCTTGGACTTATTACATTCAAATAAAGACATTAAAATAATTAATGTAGTTTAGAATAAAAGAAAAAAGATGGTTAAATACATCATAACTTTTGTTGCTTTACAATAATAAAAGTCCTTCCGGCCTGTGCCGTGAGGAAAAGGTAGCTTTCATAGTCCATCTTTTTAAAAATTCAATTCATTTTACTCAAACACCGAAGCTAAAGTGCTTGGAACCCGATTATAGAAGATACAATCCTGGTTTTCGTTAATACTGAATTTGAATGCGAATTTCTGCATGAGAGTTACAGCATAACAAAAATCAGATTGTTTCAAAATGTCAGCTCCCCTAGAATTTCAAACTGCCATATCTCAGCCATTTTTTAAAATAAAGCCAAAACAAAAAAATGTTCCGGAATCCTGGTATCACGATCTAACACTTAAGAGCCTACACTAGTCACGCGAAGAAACGCTCACACTAATGTTAAATCTATGGGAAGGTTATCGCGCGATTTCTCGCTCGCATTTTAATATTTTTAAATGATTTTTTTTTTTTTTTTTTTGCATAGGATAGCTGAGGCCGAACTCTAACGTTGTTAGTTTTTACTTTTTCGATTTTGGTTCCAGTTTTTTTATATAAAGGTACTTTCAATTTCAGAACCGGTTCAAACCGGTTCCAAAATTTAAAATGTCCGCTTATAAAAAAAACCGTAATCAAAATTAAAAAATTAAAAACTAACAACGTTAGAGATCGACCTCAGCTATCCTATGCAAAAAAAAATCATTTAAAAATATTAAAATGCGAGCGAGAAATCGCGCGATAACATTCCCATAGACTTAACATTAGCGTGAGCGTTTCTTCGCGTGACTAGTGTAGGCTCTTAACGGAAACATTTCTTTCAATTTATAATTTTTTGTACATCTTTTTGAATTTTTGAAAAAAAAAACTGGCCGTTATTTTGAAACAAGATGGCGGATGAAACTGGCCAACGAAGTCGTTTGAGACCTTGGTATGTCCTATACACATACTCAGTCACATCTCAATCGGTTCATAAATAAGAGAGTTACAGCATGGCAAATGTCAGATATATATATTTATTTATTTATATTTATATATGGATATATATATATATATAAATCAACATTTGAACAAAGGGTGGTTTTGCGCCTGGGGTCGTGATCGGGGAAAATATACCAAAATTTTTTGAAATTGCTTTCCTCCGAAAGGCTGCAATAGGTAGCTTTTTGTAATGAAAACTACCTAAAAGTAGATTTTTAAAAATGTTTCCTTATAATTTATAAAAGTATATTTTCAAAGATTCCGTTAACAGAAGTTCATCATCGCTATTATTATTTTTACAAAAAAATATTGCTTATTCGACACGTCCTGGGAACATTTAAGTCCAGTTCCGGTCCTACCCGAGTATGTAGAATAAAGTATAAACTTGACCCAGGCTTGCCCGAATCTGCTGAAAAAATTATTATAAAGTTAATTTGATTGCTATCCAGTCAAAATTATTATCTTTGATTGCTACTCTAGACGTTCTGATTTCTGAATAATAAACAGGCAGCAAAACATTCTGTGATATCAAATTTAACTTAAGGTATGATAATCTCAGTTTATACTCTTGTTAATGTCCTAATGTATTTCACTTGATATTTTTACATACGGGAATTGTTTGAGTGAAAAATGAAGTTCCAAATAATGATGTAGAGTTAATTTTAACAACATAAAACCAAATGTACATTTACGAGGGAAAAAAAAAAGTAATAATGTGTGAAAAATACCGACACAGATTCCGAGATCTGCAGCAAATTAGAATAATTTTTCTATCCCATGAGAAAAATTTAAATCCTCCTGTGGAAGAAAAGATACTTAAGATGCCGACATACTTAATTAGTCAAAACAGTTATTCTCCATAATCCTTCTACTTTGTAAAATAAGAAACATAATGTTCGTTTAAATGTGCATTTCTTAAAATTTGAAACAGTTGTATTCACATCATAATTAATTGTTCTTATGATTTAATTTATGTCTGGATTCTTACAAAATCTATTTACTTTAAATTTATTATAGCAAACAAATTATTTAAATAATTTTTCAGCACATAAAATATTAATTAACGCATTTCATAGATCTATTTTATTGCAGATAAATGTGGCTAAATAAATGTTCAGAAATATTTAAAAGTGTTCTTATGTCAATTTTTTTTCAGTTTAAAAAACAGCATGCATATTAAGACATTTAATATATTCTTGATAAGGCAGAATGTTTCTTACAAGGAGAGTAATAGCTTGAAGTCACCGATTTATAAATTTGTAGGTTATATTTAGGTTTGTAGATAAAATACCATCAGAAGTAAATAAGTGCATCACTGAAAAATAAGAAGAAATTGGACTTTAAAATCTTGCAACAATTCATGCATATAGTGTGTTGTTAAACTATATTGATCTGTGTGGCTCCATGGTCGGTATGCCAGAATTGTAACAAAATCGATGAGAGTTCAGTCGGTATTTATTTTTTTTATTTCAGATGTCTGGTTGTCTCCTTTTTTTAGTTAATAATTCTTTATTAAATTCGTTTTATTTCCTTACTTAAAGTAAATAGTGTCAAAAATATTATTTTTTTAAATTCAATATTATTTATCAGTTTTTTATAATTAAAATTAATTATTCATTTAAATTCAATGATAAGATCTAATAAAGTTCTTCTAAAAAAACTTTTGCGTTACAAAACTTATTAATATATTTAGTTTGAATGCTGTTTAGTCAAATTTATGTAAGTTTATATAAGCAGGTAAAAGAGAAATAACAGTTGCTTTATATTCTTATACTTAAATTGAACATTGTTAGAAATAGCAATTTTGATATTCATTATTATTTATCAGCTTTTTTATAACTAAAATTAAAAATGTACTTGAATTCAATGATTAAAGCTAACAAATTTGTTTAGAAAAATTTTTAGGTAGCAAAACTTCTTAATATATTTAATTTTAATGTAGTTTTACTAATTTTCTATAATTTCTAGAATCAGGCAAAAAAGTATTAATAGTATCTTTATATTTTCTTCTTAAATTGAATATTGTTAAAAAATACTTAATTTTGATATTTATCATATATATTTTTATGTATATGGCATTTTTTTTATAATTAAAATTAAACATTTATTAAAAAACAATTGTAAGAACTAAAAAAAATCTTCTGAAAAACTTTTTTGTTGCAAAACTTCTTATTATATAAAGGGCTCGAGTGAAAAATATAATAAATGACATTTTTAGTTTTTTGTTTTCTGATTTTCATATAAAATTGTTTCACTGCATACTGGCAACCTTTTAAAATACAAGCTACTACTTTACCTACTTTACTCTACTAACACTTGTAAATTTCGTGGACAATAAACAGGAGCTACAGCTGCTTTTAGCACACCTGTCAATTGTTACGTTAAAATAGTTACTTTTTAGCATTTACTAAACAACAATCAAAACTGAAACTTTCAAAAATGTATTGAGAGTCTTTTTTAATTTATTTATTTCCAGTATAAAGTTAGTTAAAATGCCTTCTTATAGTACAAAAAGTTTTTCTTTTTCGATAAATATTTATACTGAATCTATCTGAATTATCAGAAATCAATGCAGGTTTTTTTTTTTTTTTTTTTTTTTTTTAACTTGGTTTTTTTATTTTGGGAATAAAAAGTTATTTTTGTGATATATTTTTCATGAAAAATAAAATTTAATAATGAAAAATCAGACCTAGTAACCAAATCCAATCCAAACCCAGTATTTAATATATATATATATATATATATATATATTTAAGTCCTCCTGTTAACGTGTTTATTTCTGGTCAACTTATTTTGTTTGCAAATTACACATTTCTATCCTAGCAAAATAAAGATTATTAATGAAGAGCTTGTTTTTTATGGGATGGAATCTTGTGAAAGGGACTATTTTATTAAAACATATTTTGTGAAGGGTCTTTTTAGCAGAATAAATTTTGTGAAGATGTCTGTTTTAAAAAATTGAATTTTATGATGGAGCTTGTTTTATTAAGTAAAATTTTGTGAAGGACCCTTAAAGATATCCCAACATCTAGATGGATCATGCTTCTTTTTATATAATAAATTCTCTCAGAGTTTTTCTTTTTCTTTCTTTTTTAATGTTTGTTTAATTTTTTATAATTAATATTATAATACTTTTTTTATTGTGTAAATAAAATTTTCTGTGTTTTAACATCAGAGATCAATTTTCAACCATGCGAATTAACACTGGACTTTAAAGTTCCCGAAATGTATTATTATTGAAAATGAAACGATAATTCTTCTCGATCAGTGTTCTTCTGATAACATTTATAGTATCATTTTTACTTATTATAGTTCTTTATTTGTCTTCTTTTGTTACTCAAACATTTTAATACATTACATTTTTTAAAAATGTGTACACGTAAATAAGATATAATGATTACAGTTGATGTTAATATTCACAACATATTTTTAATAAATTATTAAAAGCATTACAACTTGAAAAATAATTTATTTTTACCATATTTTAATCAAACAAGATGATGGTTAATAGCGTAGAAAGCTTCCAATTGGTTTACTGTAAAGTACTAGAGTTAAACAACAACAATAGTAGTAATTTATTTTTTAGAACTCTCTCTGCAATGAAAAATGATAAGAAAAAAATTATTTTTTGTTTTAAAACAAAAACATTCAGCTGAACAAGTGAAGTAACAATTGAAAATATAAATAAATAAAATAAACTTTAGTTTTTATTTACATTTTAAAAAAAAGATTGTAATAAAATATTTTAATATACAGAAATTTTTATAAATATTGTAATATCTATTCACTATCAAAATTTGAGGCAGAAAAAATAAATATAAAAAATAAATTACATTAACAGAATGCATTTAACAATACCTCATCTGATCATAATATGTGCATCGTAATTTAATTTACATATAAAAAATATACTGAAATGTAAAATCAAAGGCAAGATGTTATTACTTTTAAATAAACTTAAAATTTTATTTGAATTATTGATATCCAGGTTGTGTAATGTTGCTGACATATAAATAATATTTTGAATCCTTGGCAAAACAAACGAATTGCTTTTATTAAGTATAATGATTTTTTAAAGTAAATTCTCAATTTGTAAAAACACTTTACTATTTATTTCCTCTGTTAATATTGTTTTCTTTAACATTATTTTATAAAAGCAATCAATGATAAAAATTAAAAAAATTAAAACATCATTCAACCTTGAGTTTGATTGATTAAAGTATAGTATACAAAATTTATTTTGTAAGTTGTAAGGCATTCAATAATATATTAAGAATACACTGTGAAAGGAAGAATATAATACAAGGTATACAATATTATCAAGTTTTCTTATTTACAGCACACATAATTTAAAAACAAACAAGATCTATTATAATAAAATATAAGTATATTATTAATTTCTTTCTCTGTATTGTAACAAAGTAAAACTAATAAAGAACTAATATGTCAAGTAAAAATAATGCTGTAAATGATATGGAAAAAACACTTAGCTGGAGAATTGATCGTTCCGTCTTCAATAATAGCACATGTAAGGAGATGTAAAAAATCCATTGTAAATTCCAGTTTATATTCATTGTTAAAAATTTGTTGTGGTTTCATAACGTAAAATTTATCCATCCAATAATAATAAAAACAATACTATTATAATATTTATTTTTTAAAAATAACATGTGGCAGAATTACACTTGCGACAACAATCACTCACTAACGCTACACTGATTTCAACGCAAGCGTAATGTCTGACCTTGGATTCCCAGGGTCTACTAAGATCACGTGATTTTTAAGTGCCTGGGCCGGTTATGAAGATCGGTCGTGGTATTGCATCTTATGACGTATAAGGAAAGGGCATGTTTACAAACGAACAGTTCCATCAACCAATCTACCACTTCATTTTTTCATAGCTATTATTGCAGGAATCGTCATGTCGACGTAGGCCAATCGTATTATAGACCAGTTTAACGTAGACCAATCAAATTTCCCCATTTCATGTGTACAGTAGGAGTCATAAAGAACAAACAGGTTTTTCTTGCTAACGAACCGTCATTGAACCATCAGTGACGTCAGCTGCCCTTTCCTTATACGGTTTTTTTACTGACCGGACTTTCCAGAAGCGTGTAATAACTCTCAGAGACTCTAAAACTTTAGAACTGAAAGGTCGCATGTTTGCAATGTATTTTAATGATGTCACGTTATTTCAAACATATTGCAATTGATATACATCACTCAGGAGCACTAAAATATGCTTACTGTAGAATAAGGTGTGCGTAGCATTTATCATTCATAGAGGGATGCAGAAAAGAATTGGGTTACAGTATTTTCTATGAGCGATTAATGGTGGAAGTACGCTTTCAGTTTTGGTCGGCATTACTTATTTTAAATAATATTTTGCATATTACTTGTTGTGTAAAAAATTTATAGATCACATATAGGGTTATGGCATACAGGAAAATGGCTAGGTAAACAATGTCAATTTGCAACAGTAAGTAAACGATTTTGTCGAAATAAATGAATCTCTCGTGTAAATATATTTTTAAATCAAAATTGTTTGGAAATATTCTTTGAGTATTTTAATAATGGCGTAATTTTCCCATTTACTGCTTTTAAAGCGTAATAATTTAATATTATTTTCAAGTTTCATTTATTTTTTTTTAATATTCACGTGCAAGTGCATTTTTATGACATAATTTTCCCAATTTACTGCTTTTAACACTATTCTTTGACTGTGACACGCACGATCTCGTAAAGACAAGTTTGTATTTTTGTTCCCCGTTCACCGCTTGGATTTCCTTAAGATTAGAAATAAGTGTTTGGTTTTTATTTTTTAAATCATAGTTTTAAACTTAATATAAGTGTTATACCAACTTTATAACGGAAAGTTACCGCTTTTCCAAACGGAGTTTTCCCTTCTTTTAACTTCGAAAATGGAAAATCTGCTAACGGAACGGAACAAGTCCGGCAACTTTGCTACCAGTAGTTTTATCATGAATTCACCGATTCATTTTTAACAGTGCTTTAACTATTATTTAAAAGTTTTATTTCTGTTTTTAAAAGTCACGTGATGTAATTGCATATATTAATTAAAAGGAAATATTATTATGTGCGCTATTTTACAAATTGGCAACAATTTAAAAAATTGGCCCTTTCGAAATAGGAAATAAATTTCTATTGAATTAATAAAAATTTAAATAAAAAAAACCCTAAAAAAATTAGTCAAATTAAAAAAAGTAATTGCACACTACACACCCCAAGCTTGCAAACTTCATCCCTTGAAATTATAGTTAAATTACTACGTATAATTTTTGTTCGTATAAAACTTTTTTAACTGAACTATTTTGGCGGACTTCAATATTAAATATCTCTGAAAATAATTCTTCGATTTAAAAACTGTCTGCTTCACCGTATTTATCGAACATTTCCCTATAAAACTACTTACTTTTATAGTTTCATATGCAACAGTTTTCTTAATATTAGCCTAGAAAGACCGCCGGACACGAAAAATGCATTGTCAGCGGTGACAGTGTTGGTTACCTTTTTTAGAATAGAGTTACTTTTGAGTGTTCTGCTAGTTTTAAAAATGGAAAAGTTAGTTGAATAAAGTGTTTGCCTTAAATTTCGTGTTTTAAACGAAATTTCTTGTGCCGAACATCTTGAAAATCTCCGAAATTTCGTGTGGATTTTGCACCTTGATAATGCCACCATCGCATAAAGCTATCGTTGTGGTTGTACAAGAGATTTTTGGCCAAAATCACAACGAATGCCATCGATCAAGCACCGTACTTGCCTGATAGGGCCTCGCGTGACTTTTTCCTGTTCCCGTATCTCAAATTACGTTTCGAGGAAAACGTTTTGAGTCAATTGAGGTCATAAAAGAAAATTAGCTGAGAGAGCTGAAGTCCATCCCTCAATCAGCAAACGAAAAATGTATGAACATTGGGTCAGTGCCGTCATAGTTGTATTGGGCCTCAATGGGACCTATTTTAAAGGCGATAAAATACATTTGATGAATAAATTAATTGTTTTGTGTTTTATTTAACAATTCCGGTTACTTTTTACACAGAATGTATAATCGATATTAGGTAAGAAAACTTAAATTTCACTAACACTATTGAATTTACGATGGAAAATATAAATAAATCAATCAAAAATGAGTAGATAAGTATCGAAAAAAAGTCGGAAATAAGCGGAGGAAAGGGAGACAGCACTTTTAACATTCGAATCTTTGCGGCAGGTTGACCACTGAACTATGCTGATCGGTTTAGGAATACGCCATGTAAGCAGATATATCAATTTTTACAAAACTATTAAAAAAAATTCATACTTTTAAAATATGAATTTTATTTATTATTTCAATTATATTTTGCACTTTTAATTTTCTACTAACGTACAACATTTATGACAAACCATTGATTGAAACGTCTGAGCCTCTCTTTGTGAGTTATGAAATTGCGAATTAGTTATAAATGGTGTAAAATTGTTCTACATTGATCTATATGTTTAATTAAATATGAAGTCTGTAATTTCTTTACTAGTATTGTAGCAAATAATCTGTATAACATATGTTATAATAGCTCAAAAAATATGTATAAAAGCTTAAATGTGAAAAAGATGATTAATTCGATACATAATCTATACAATATCTATAAAATACAAATATCGATACAATATCTATAAAATTTTCATGATGAAAATGTATTATATATGTATGTATATTAAGACTTTGATAGGTACCCTATAACAGATAATAAATTACGAAGTATGTTTTATACAGAAAAAAATAATACAATCGTCAGCACACATTTTGTCAATCAACTCGACATACAATGAAATGCAAAAATAAGGCAATTTTTTCAGACCAAAACGTACATAAAGGTTTATTATGTACTGCCGAGTGACTTAACATTTTTTAAAATATTTAATTTATACTTATTTTCTGTATTTTTATTTTTGTTTTCTTATTAAGTAGATTTAGTATGTAATAATTTTAAAACTGATTATGTATTTTCGTACCAAAGCAATAATTACATTTATTTTTGCCTTGAAATAACAATTTTAGATATTTAATTTTCAAAGCTTAAAAAAATTATTTTAGTAGGGAAATAAGAATGTATACATAGAAAAGTTATTTTGTTGGTTTAAGTGTTCCTCTCCTGGTCATGATTCACTACTGTATTCATTAATGTTATAAAAATATTTAGGCAAAAGTATCTTCGTTAGGTACCTTCATATACATAATTGTTACTTCTTACATTTTGTTTTTTTAATTGTTATACATTTTGGTATTATTTCAAGTCTCTCGTATATACCATCAAAAATAAAAAACACCACAATCTCAGGAAATACGGTAAAGCATTTCTAGTAATATTTCACGGAAATTTTAAATGACTAAATTTAAAGTGAAAATAATAGAAAAATAATAGTTTAACACAAAAAACAGTGATTACACAAACCAATTGCTATTATATAGGCTTTTCATCATAATATTTAGATAAGAAAAAAATAAATATAAGCATAATGTTTCTCATCGTAATTATTTGCAGGCGGTTTGTAAAAACATTTACCTGGGTATATCTCGAGTCTCGAGTTGATATCTAGCGTTAACTTATCAAGAGTGTTATCTGCTACCAGGAAGTGTTACAAGATAAGATGTAAATACGAGCTTATGATGAATATATTTATATAAATCAGCGAGATATCGATATCGGAAAATCATACTGCTGTTAGAAGGTCGTTTAATAAAGTACTTAACGTACTTATAAATCTTCTATTATCAATCTAATTCTAATGTTCAATAGTTTAATGAGTTAGGAAATACTGAAAATTATGAGTTTACTTGTTTCAAATCGGAATACTACGTTTATGTATAACACCTGAAATGATAGGAAATAATAATTTAATAATACAGATTTTCATTTCATTACCACGCTAACAATCAAATACATAACCCGCCGAATATATTTTTTGAACAATCATAAAAATGCACGCAATTGATGGGAAATTAAGAGTCATCAATACGTTATAAAACGTCAATTTAGTTAATTCGATAAATTAAAATTGTAGAATAATTAAAGACATGAATGAGTAGAAGGCGAGATGTAACAAAAATTAACTTTCGAGAAATTTGAAGTGATAATTTCCAGTTTCACTTCACAAATTTAGCAAAGGTTACATTTTTCTAAATTTAATTGCTTTCTGGTAGAACATGTTTAACACCAAACTTTCACAGAATAATTTATTAACATTTAATTATTGAATATTAACAAATATTATTATTGTTAACACTGTTAAATATAAAATATATATATAAAAGAAAATATTTGATACCTTCAAGAAAAATTAGAATTTTATAGTTTAGTTTTACCGTATGATAGATTACTTCATAACATCTTCATACATAAATGAAACAATGGTTGAGAAAAGTGTAAAACAGACCTTCTTCCACTTTGTGTCTTCAATTTTGTATTAATTGGAATTTGTATTTATTTATCATCATACAATAATTAGCAGTAGCAACTGTCGTTAAATCTTGAAAAACACACTTGTACACCAAGCAAAAAAGAAATATTTTATGATACTAGGATCGGAATAACCTAAATATCTTAATAATAATGAAAAAAAAGATTCGTCACACGTAAACTTTCACGCAAATCTAATCAATACGAAACAAAAACAAGCAGGATGACAAAAAAAGTGTCACATCAAAATAAAAATAAAGAAAACTAAAGAATTCGTTCGTGTATAACATGACAAAAGGTGTTTAGCAAAACAGCACGCATGATTTATCAATTTTCAATTCAAATGCACAAAATCATCCACCTGAAGAAGTCGCAACCTCTTCCCCTTGTTATCGTTAAAGCAACAGAGCAAAGCTCAATTCTGTTAAAGAGGAACTGTAACCTCCTACAACATCAGCTTTTCAGATCGTTAAAAAAAACACAAAAAAAAAAAAAAAAAACTAAAGCACGTACAGATTCCCTAGGGAGATGATGAAACCATCCTTGAACTTGCGTTAATCTACTATAAACGACGCTGTAATCTTCTACCGGGTCTTCTACATTTTAGTAGCGTGCTGTAGAGTTCCAGCAGACGTTTTGCTGCTACCTCTGACGCCATAGACCCATATTTTTAAAGTTCAGTGGGCGCAAAGAGACGGTATAATATTCGTGTAAAATAGGTTCCAATGAACTTGTCGTTAAAACGTCTGCATGTAAATTTTAGGAAAAGAAATGTATATTATTTATATGAACTATGTACTTTTCTACGTCGCAATTTACAGATAAAAAAGGAAAATTGAAGAGGGATTATGGTTTTAGGATACATTACCTTAAGAAATGAGCAAATTTAATATTATATGAAGAACGGCTTGATGACTGTACTTTATTGCTTCTGATGAAATAGTAGTAGATCTCAGGAGTTCGAACAATAAGGGTGACAGTATTTTTTTATTATATGGTGGTTTATCGGCATTTAAAATCAAAAGTTCGTAATTATGTTGATGCTAAGTATCCCTTATGCAAGATTCTTGTCTCAAACGTATTTGTGGCTTGAAGGTTACTAATTTTTCTGCTATAGATTCAACGAACAATGACAAATGGATAAAGATAACAAAAGAGATTGAGTTTTTGAAGGAAACAAGAAGATTTATTTTAATATGTCCCAGAATGTTTTTGTATAAATGAATTACAGCTCCACTCAGCAAAAATATAGCGTTACCTTCAAACCAAAATTTGCAAAGACATTAACAGAAACCTCATAAAACGTAGTAATTAAATAAGTAAAGTGTAAGTGTAATTAATCCATTCGCGACGACCATCCCTTACACAATTTTTAATCTTTCAGCACAAGTAATTTCAAATAGAAATATTTGACTAATTTGATATAAGAAATTCTGTAGTTTAATAAAGCGAAAATTTTTATTAAAAATTAAACCTACTGGAGTATTTTACATTTTTAAAGAAAACAACACTGACTTTAACCCTCTAATGCCCATGGTAGCATATATACTACCACCACTGTTTCCAATTAAGTAGATTTTTTAATTAAGATATTCCATATTCATTTCAGAAATTTAAAATAGCAATATTTGCTTCATTTAATAACAAACATTCAGTCATTAAATAAATCTAAATTCATTACTGAAATTTTTTCGTGTGAATTTAGATTTTCTGAATTACGGAATTTCTAGAACGTATTCTACCATGGCAATTAGAGGGTTAAGTTACCCAGAATGTTCTATTATAAACAAATTAAAACTTCATACAACAAATATGTAGCTTTATCCTCCAATAAAAAAAAATGCAAAAAAGTTAAAATAATCCTTAAAAGTCGCAGTAATTCGAGAGTAAGTCGTAAGTGCAATCGGTGCAGTTACAGCAACAGCCTTGAAAGTATGATTCCCAACCTACTGGTGGATTTGTAGTTATAACATAAAGTAAATTATCTAAAATTTTTAGATTAAATCGAGAATATCTGGTGTGCGTAAATAGTAAATTTCCATATTCTACCACTTTAATTAAATTTGAAAAATATAACTATACAACAATAGAAATCATAAAAGCAGAACAATATGGAACCTTCTTCAAATGTAAATATGTGTTCGTATTGTGCAGTGTAACGGTAACTTAAGGAACACATTCAGTTGTGGGGTGTTACTTGGTGTGTGTTACTTTTAATTTCACATTTTAGGTAAAATTATACCCAGGAAATGTTTGTAATCTAGACTCTGAACCATTTGATATAATTTTAACTGAAATAAATGCATTTTTGAAACTTTAATTTTGACAAATACATAATTTTATTTATTTATTGCAGTTTAACTATCCCATTATTTAGTTTAGAACGAAATTTAAGTTGTGGAACTCAAAATTACTTTTACAAGGTATGAAAAATTTATCTAAACCGTGAAACTTTAAAAAACTCAAAATTGATTTTGTTGTTAAAGGATAGAGAATAGGAAAAATATCATGACGCATAAAATAATTCTAAACAAGAGAGGGAATAGGCCCTTGAATTAAGCAAAATCATGAAAACAACAACAGCAACAGCAAAACAGGTTTTGTTTTATAGAAATATACTTTACAATAGAAAAATTGCTCTTTTGGGAATGTTAAGCTTCCATTCTGTGTGTTAGGTAATAATCGTTTTTGATCTTTTCGTACTGTACAGGCTGAACTAGTTTAAATAAGTTTAACTTAAATAAGATATTTTATAATTTCAGTTTTATGAAATATTTAAATATTTTGGATTTGTTGAATTTAACAATTTTATTATACAGGTAGGAATAAAATTTATATTGTAGAACATTTTTTTTTGAAATTCAACTTTTTTTAATGGATTTAAATTCAACTTTTTACCCAAATGTAAAACTTTTTTACTTATCCATCATACGTAGTATAGGTTAAGTCTTGTAATCGTTTTAAAATCGAAAATTTTTTTGACGGATTTACACGTTTCAGACACTGGAGATTCCGAAAAACATATTTTTAGGAAAATTAATTGCCGTCCGTCTGTCTGTGTGTCTGTAAACGCTCTATCTCCCGAACAAATTGAGATAGAGACTTGAAATTTGGTATGTAATAATGGGAAGAAGCTTATTGAATTTAAGTAACCACGATTATCCGGAACTTTTTTTGTCGGACTCTCAAAATATTCGTTCTGATAAAAGGTATATAAAAATTTTCGAAATTGTTTATTTTAAGGAGTGAATATAAAAGACAATAAAAAAACATAAATTTTGCATAAACATGAAGTCGATCGGATAATTAGTTGCCGAGATATTTGTAATCCTATTTTTCACACTCTTCGATTTTTCATGACCCTGTATTTCATCCAAATTTCAATTCAAAGATATATTTTAATTGGAAATGAGACGCCTAAAAAGACGCAATAAACTGTTAGTTAATATCATTATCAATTTTGGAGTTATAAGGATGTTTCTTTCACGCAATTCCAGTAATAGAGCATTTAAAGATTGTGACGTCATTAGGCCACGATTTTTTTCGAAATGCAATGCACTTTATTAATAGTTTACCTATGTTTTATTTTATATTATGTATATCCATGATGAGTAAGTATTACGGTGGCCCAGAACGACTAGTTTTTAAATCTTGAAATGGAGGGTTAAACAAGAATAAATTTATAAATTAAATGTGCCAAAAAAAACTATTTATTTAATTTAAATAAAAATTTTAAAATAATTTTTGTGTAAAGTTACACATAAATGACAATATTAGCCCCCCCCCCCCCCCGCTTTCTTCTCATCCAGTGTAAACTGGATGTGATTTTAAACAAAAAGAGTGGAATGAATAATAAATAATGAAGAAAAAAATATACAAACTACCACCTTGTTGTATAGAAATACGCATTAATATTGAAATAAAAAAGCTTCATTAAAAGATGTGATCCCCTCCCCTTATCCCTACACAGACAATTTTTACTCTTTCATCGATATTTTATAATAGTTTTCTGAATTTGTAACTTTTTGTTCGATAGAGTACGCTATCAAAAACTTCTTCATACTCTTCGATAGTGCATCTAAAATAGCTTCAAATACAGGCTCAATATTAAAAACAATTGGTCTCTTCATGGAACTATGTTATAACTTCTTTTTAAGCACTAGAATTAAGAATCTGAAGAGTCCATAAAAATTCCAGTGGTGGAACAGTGCATTTTGGGTTGGCAAACGGCGAGAATAAAGAAAAATTCGGGTTTGTGCAACCATATGGAATATTATTTTCATGTCCTTTTCATAATAAAAGTTAATTGATAAAAATATCTTTAATAAGAAAAAAGTTCATTTAGGGTTGTTAAACGACGGGAGTAAAGAAAAATTCGGGTTTGTGCAATCTACTCATGTGGAGTTATTTTTTTCATATTTTTGCATGTTAAATCAAATAAAACTAACACGCATTGATAGAAAATTGCCTT
This sequence comes from Maratus michaelseni, assembly GCA_963931845.1. Classification (NCBI taxonomy): domain Eukaryota; kingdom Metazoa; phylum Arthropoda; class Arachnida; order Araneae; family Salticidae; genus Maratus; species Maratus michaelseni. The sequence goes on from OZ007590.1 coordinate 324,482,099, forward strand.
TATTAAAAAAAAGTTTAAATTTATATTAGGTATTTAATGACAAACAACGGAAAAAATGAAATAAGAAGAAGTGCAATATATTGAAAAATTGCATTCTTGTTAAAAGCCGCGCTGTCCAATCACCAGTTCCAAAAGAGAAAAAGGGTGTCTAAATAAAACCTATTGTAAACAACAATGATTAATGAAATTAATACTGCGTATGCGTAGAAATAATGCTGAATTACCGTCGTGTTTGTAACGTCGAAAAATAATATTAACACTAAGAAAAGTGACACTTTCAAATGTGAGTAAATCGATGCTTTCATGTTATGAAACTTTTTGTTTCAAATAGGACGACCCAATGCTTTCAATTCTGAAATACTCAGAATATTGAAACATGGACATACTCAAAACTGAGCACATAGAGGTCAGTTCATACTCATTTTTGAAACATGAACATACTCAAAAATGATTAGAATCAGTTCAAACTCATTTTTGAAACATGGAAATACTCAAAAATGAGCACATAGAAGTCAGTTCATACTCATTTTTGAAACATGGACTTACACAAGTATAAGCACATGATGTTTTATTTTTAAGTGTGTGCATGTTTTCAGAAATGAGTATATACGCGTTTCAAACTTGAGTAATTTTGATTCGGAGCCATTTTGACCATGCGACATACTCAGATTTGAGTATTTTTTGCTCAGTTTTGAAAATGTCGTTTTTAGGGTGCAGCATTAAAACAACAGGACAATTTTCATTATGTTTACATACTTATTGGAAGTAGAAAAAATCACATAAATTCTTACTTATTGGAACAACATTAGTAGATTTTGAAATTTACTTATTATTTTTATTATTACTTATTATTACGTATTATTTACTTAATATGACTTATTATCCGGTTCAGTTAATCGCTGGATAATAAACTGAATAATGAAGACTAGGATTGGGGTTTTTTTTCAACAGCATTTAGAATTGCAGCCATTAAATACAATTTTAGAACCGCTCCTGACACAATTATGCAAATGATGTTATGAAACGGCAGCGCTTCAAGTTCCAAATGCTCATGTTTCAAGTCTGATGTAAAAAGTTCCCCAATGAGTAAAATTTGCGAAAGAGGGACGATCTCGTACTTCTAATGCGGACGATTTCGTATGAGATCGTCCCTCTTTCGCAAATTTTACTCAATGGTGAACTTTTTGCATTTATACATTTTACATTTATATTAGGTATTTGATGACAAACGACGGAAAAAATGAAATAAGAAGAAGTGCAATATATTAAAAAATGTATTCTTGTTAAAAGCCGTGCTGTTCAATAACTAGTTCCAAAAGAGAAAGGGGGTGTCTAAATAAAACCTATTGTAAATAACAATGATTAATGAAATTAATACTGCGTATGCGTAGAAATAATCTATGTCTTGAAGCAGGGATGTTGCGTATTTTTGTAGAATATCGATCTGTCTATTTTGGTTAAAATCCAATTCATATGTTTAAAAAAAAAAAAAAAGGAAAAAAAGTTATTTTTGTGTTTATAACGTCGGAAAATAATATTCAGCATTAAAACAACAGGACAATTTTCATTAAATTTACATACTTATTAGAAGTAGAAAAAAAAATCACATTAATTTTTACTTATTGGAACAACATTAGTAGATTTTGAAATTTACTTATTATTATTTATTATTAGTTATTATTACTTATTACTTACTTAATGACTTATTATCAGGTTCAGTTAATCGCTGGATAATAAACTGGATACTGAAGACTATGATTGATTTTTTTTTCGACAGCATTTAGAAAAGCAGCCATTAAAGACAATTTTAGAACAGCTCCTGACACAATTATGCAAATGATGTCATGAAAGGGCAGCGTTTCAAGTTACAAATACTCATGTTTCAAGTCTGGTGAAAAAAGTTCACCAAGGAGTAAAATTTGTGAAAGAGGGACGATCTTGTACTTTGAAAATGAAGTTATTGACTTACCTGCTGAAACTGAGAAACTGTAATTGTTGGATAAAGATATTGATAGAACATTTGAAGAATTTTAAAGCCCCAACTTCACCAATAACGATGAAGCATCTGAAGCAGCAGATGAAGCCAATCCAGAACATACTTGACAATACTGGTAGTGCCATACATTTTCTGTTATTTTCTCAAATTCTTTAATATAAATTTGCATGTTTTTTTATGTTTATTTTGTCAACTTGACGTTTTTTATTTGATTTAGCATGCATGAAGTATAGAAAATTGCATCCCACCTGACTAGGTTGCACAAACCCTGATTTTTTTCATTATTTCTTTCCTCTGCCACCCAAAATGCACTATCTTCTCATTAAAGGTAATTTCCATCAACTGTCATTTGTTTCCTTCATTTAGAATTAAAATAATGTGTCATATGACTAGGTTGTACACACCCGAATTTTTTATTATTCCTACCATTTGCTAACCTCAAATATTTAAGGCTTTCTTACTAAAGGCGATTTCTATCACATGTTTTGGTTTCCTATGTGTTTCAGTATTACAAATACATGAAAAATGATATCCCACAAGACTATATTTAAATTTTTAATTAAATTTTCAGCAGGACTGAAACTACGCCTTAAATCTTTAAATAGCATTACAAAGGTTGTGAATTTTCTTTTCGCTTTGCTTAATAGCGTACAACCAACTTGAGTGAAAAATGTGTCCAGAGCGGGTAAAATAACCCAGAAGAAGAGGTGCCAGACTGGATGTTGTCCGGATGGCTTAATTGGTAAAGCACTTGGTGCGCTATACCAAGGTATCTGGGTTCGATCCCCGGTCTGGACACATTTTTCACTCGAGTTGGTTGTGCGCTGTTAAGCAAACTGTAAAGAAAATTAACATCCTTTATAGCACATGACTATAGTTTGCACAAACTCGAATTTTTCATTATTGACGCCGTTTGCTAATTCTAAATGTACAGTTTTCTTATTAAAGACAATTTATACGAGATGTTATTAGTTTTCTTGCTTTCAGCATTAAAAATACAGAAAAATGATATTCCATTTGACTAGTACAAAACCGAAAAATTCATAATTCCCGCTAACTGGCAAAGCTAAATGCACTGTTCGCACAGACTTTTTACGGACTCTGTAGAATCTTGATTCTAGTGCTGAAAAAAAAAAAAACTTAAAAAGCAGCTTTATGAAAATGCCAATTTCTTTCATTATTGAACCCCTATTTTACCTATACTACAAGAAGATTAATATAAATGTGAATATTCATGTCGTTTTAAAATTGTGGTAAAGTAATTTTTAAATACAGCTTCCTCTTGTGTAACATTTATCACTCTCATTTTTTTCTCTGCATATTTTATAAATGAAATCCAGATAATAACACGTTGATTCATAATATAAATAGTCATTATTAATGACAACAACAACAAAAAAAAAATGGTTTAATTTTCTAGATTGAAAAATAAGGTATAAAATCTTAACTTGACTGTGCGTTAAAATGAGTATTTGCAGCTTGCAAAATAAAGTATATTAAAAGTTTTTTCAATCATGAAATTAAATTATTGAAATATACAGAACTTACATGTATTAAAGTATAACTATATACAAAAAAGCAGTAAATTGTTTCATTATTTAAATTTAAATTCAGTAAGCATTGCAAATTCAGTCACGTGCATTTGGTGTAGACCACAGCCTTCGCTAAATCGCATAGCGCCAAATTTCTTTTGCGGTAAACACTCGATAGTTTATTATCATTATTATTATTATTATTATTATTTTACAGATTTTCTATTGAGATTTAGTAGCTAAATTTCACAGTATTATTTTAGGTACGTATGCAGAATCATCAGCAATTATTTCTAAATATTCTGAGTATGCACTTTAAGGAAACTTTCCTTGTTAGTGTACACCAGATTTAAAGCAAAAAATCCCGATTAGCTATTTTATATTAAATAAATGACTATTTATATTGTGTAATGGCTGTTAATATTTAAAAATGCAAACAGTTTTTTTTAATCATAAACAATGCCGCATGGCAATTTTTTTTTCTCATATGCCGTCTATAATCTGTTTTATTTCGATAAAATAGTTATATTTTACAATTTTGTATCTAATACAAATCAAAAGCTGGAAATTTTAGTCAGGGACTAGACTTGTAGCGTACCTGGCAAGACCGCTACCTTGAAGTTAAGTCATGACTCAGTTTTAAGGTAAAACTGTTTTATTTGAACTAATTTGACAAGAAGTATGGTAGAGTCTTTTGGCGAATTCAGCCTATGCTATGCGACGATTAACGAAGATTAGTCACTAACCCCCCCCCCCCCCATCCCCCTCAATCATCTCTCAAAATAACTAGAAAATTTTACTAAATGTCAAAATTTCACTTACGTACAGGTCGCTGGCAACCCAAGTCACTATCAAATTCCAAGCTCACGCAATGTTTTAACTGCCCAGGAAATCCTTCAGTACAATCTAAACTTTACTAGATTTTAGCAATCGTTGGTTGTCGATGAACTTTATTTCAAACTATAAATTAAAGTTATCTTACCCAATCTGCAAGTCTCGCTCAGCAAGTTTAGATTCCCCCCCCCCCCCCTTCAACGCTTGTCAATATAACAATATAATCATTTTAATTCTTCGATACAGGTCTTGTTCACCGGAGTGGTATAGGACTCGATCAAAGTCGTTGATATACACTTTCGCTTTTCGTTTTATACTTTGAAGATCGACCAACGAAGCTTAATTTGCATAAACTCACAGTAAAAACAGTAACAGCAGACTCCGAGAGCTCCAAACACACTTCGGAAAATTAGACTAATATAAAGTACAGATGTGGCTGTTGCACACATAGGTTCAATGTTGACAGCACGTTCACATTAAAAAAAATTAGTCTCTTCATAAGACAGTTTCTGGTCCATGACAGACTAACCTATAATAATATTTTATTGCCTTCTAAAAGTTATTCAACAGAACAATTTTATGCTACAATTAACAAATAATGCAATATTTTAAAAAATATTTTAAACCACTTCACTTCTGAGTATTAATGTTATGTTGTTAATTATTACTGAATTATTTCTTCACAAATTTGACTTTAGAGCAAGAATTTTTTAATTTATTTGTATTATTTTGAATCTTTAAACATCGAAGCATATCACTGTGAGACCGGAATTGCAATTGTGTTAGAGTATCCATTTTAAAACGGGAATGAATCGAGGTCCACATTTGTAGACCTACAAATTTTTTTATAGAGTTACTTTCATTTTCGGAACCGGTTCTGAAAGTAAAAGTAGTCTCATTAAAAAAAAACTGCAACCAAAATCAAAAAAGTAAAAATCAGCCCTGTTAGAAATCGACTTCAGTTATCCTATGAAAATAAAAGTCATTTAAAAATATTAAAACGCAAGCAGGGAATTTGAAAAGGTTTAACTCCCATAGGTTTAACATTATCGTGCGAGTTTCTTCGCGGGATAAGTGTGGGCTCGTAAGGCGGTTGTCAAATTTCCTGCTTAACAACGCGAAATTTGCTGACACATTTTCTTTCTCTTTTTTAAGCGCAAAAGCATATATCTGGCGGCGATTTGGAATCGGATGCCTTCCAGTTTTTGATAAATAAATTACTTATCGAGTTCTAAGCGATTGTTGTCACTTGACGATAGGTTTTTCTCCTCTCCCGCGCTGTTGTGTCCAAAAATTCGGTTCAAAACGTCAACATTGACAGTGTTTTCTGAAAAGTTTTCTGCTTTTATGAAAAAATGGAGAAAACCGTTCGAATACGTAGTTTCTGGATAAGAGCACCTGTGAAATTGATTCGTTTCCGAGCAAAATTAAATTCAGAAATGTGTCAGAAAGTAGCTGTATCGGATTTGAGACCAGTCTTAAGTAATCAATTTAAAAAACGCATAACACATTTGAAAACCCAATTACAGCAATTACCTCCCATTTTCGGAAAGGTATACTCGAATCTTTTTCAGCAGCGCTGTGTATGATCAATAAATTATTGTATGTAACTACATAATTCATTTACGTTAGAAAACGCATAATAGTGTTGAAAACTCACATTCAGCAATTTCCTCCAATAGAAATAAATGTACTCGATTTTTTTTTCTTTTGTACCTCCCTGTATGTTAGCTACAGATTTTTGTACGGACCACATATTAAGCTAAAAGGATCAGGGTCCATAAGCCGTGTTTTTGGCCCATGAAATAAGACTAAAATTGGATTTTGTTGTACATACTTAATATTTCCCTTTTTAATATTAGAAGGTTTATCCTGTACGATTTCAACAATATTTTTTGCATTTTGTTCGGATTTATAGAACTTACTCAAGCTCAAAGTTCGTATTATTCGTTGTTTTTGACGAAAAATACGCAATTTCTCCTAATTTTACCTGAATTTTAATATATTTTTTAATATTTTACTATGAGCGCAGCTTTGCAACACTTTTATTTTTACATATATTGTACATTTTGATGTATTTTATAATATATGTAAAGAAAAAAGTATTGCACGATTGCACACATATAAATAATTGAGGTAAAATTAGGAGAAATTGCCTATTTTTCATTAAAAACTAAGAGCAATACGAACTTTGAGCTTGTGTAAGTCCTATAAATCCGAACAAAATGCAAAAACTATTGTTGAAATCTTACAGGGTGAACCTTCTAATATTAAAAAGTAAATAAGTAAGTCAGTATAACAAAATCGAGTTTTAGTCTTATTTCGTTGGCCAAAAACACAGCTTATGGACCCTGTTCCTTTAATTTAGAAAACAAAACGCATAATACACATAAAACTGCACTTCTAGCAATTACCATCCATAGACGGCAATGTATCCACTTCTTTGCGTAGCCCTTTATAAGATCTAAAGAATTTATACATACCACGCAGCATGCAAAAAAATTAGTTAAATTTAAAAATGCAAACCAAAGTTGAAAACGCACTTCTGTACACACTTCTCATACACACTTCTGTACCCGAATTTTTATGTGTCCCTGTAAATGAACGATAAATGCTACGCCTTCTATATTCTCCAGTAACAATCTTACAATGCATATATATAATCTCACAATAATATATATAAATTTCATTATGTGTAATATAGTGTAACATCATTAAAATACTCTGCAAATAATTTATCCCTGTAGACCATTATGCAATTGAATTATTTTGTGTGAGCCCGTAAATGAATGATAAATGTTTTGCACTCCATATTCTACAGAAAACATGCTTTAGTGCGCTTCATAAATGCATATCACTTTCACCATGTTTGAAAGAGTGTAATATCTTTAAAGTACAATGATTTTCCGCCATGGGCCATAACGTAATACTAGCGGGGAAGACCGAGCTAAGCTGAATTAAAATTAACTTTTTGTTCAGCTCGAAATAACAATAAATTCCCTCTATAATATTATCTCGGCCTTGTTTCCTATTCCTGTTTTCCTCGGCATGTTTTTCCTATTGGGAATTTCTAGAAAATTCCTTCAGATTCTTAAAGCCAATTTTTTCGCCAAATGGTGTCAAAATTTACCAACAAGTGGCCAACTTGGCGACATTCTTTCAATCTGCGCAAAGCATGTGTTTTGGCATGGGTAATCCTGAAAGTCGTTTTTCCCGAGAAATCCCGCCAATGTCGCCTACATATCGTCAAATTTTGCGAAATGTTGCCAACTTTGCGACTTTGTTTACTGCCAACTGTTTAACAACTTAATAATTGTTTCAACCTTCAATCCCATTGAAATGCATTGATCCTTATTGACTCCAAAACGAATTTTTCGAACATGTGACCTAGCGCAATGGTCTTCTCGTACCCTAAAACAGTAGGATACAAAATTTAGTCACAATCGTTACAGTTGCTTTTTAGATGAAATTTGCACACACATACACAAGATTTGCTCGTATTATAATATAAGAAAGTTCTTTTGAGTGTCTCTGTAAACGAATACAATAACGTAGAAATCAAAATATATTTACAAGAGTTAGAGCACGTACAGACAGATGAACTGAAATGATAAGCACTATTCAATTATGTTGGAAAGACGTGCTGACAACTTGTTGCCAGATTCAATCAGGATCTTCCGTGTACTTCCGCTGACTGATAGAAAAATGAAAACAGGAATAATTCGGTAAACCAGTTTCTACAGTGATATTCGAATGGATAGATAGAATACATTCTGTGTTGTTTGTTTGAATGTTGTAAGAAGTGTTCTTTGAGCAACCAGAAACATTCCCTTGAAGCAGTGATAAATTGAGGAACTGGGCCTTAGCAGCATTATCAATCAGAGTATGGGATCCCCCCCCCCTTCTTTTCCTTCCACAGCTGCAGAAATCTCTCCCGCAAAAATGTCCGAACGTGTGTCTGAAATGTCTGTGTGAACAGAACTGCCTTGAAGTCAGTTTTTTCCTCTTGAAAGTTATAGCCCTGTAAAGGATTTCTGCAACATTTTGTCCATTTTTCATTTTCTTCATTCTCAATTAAATAAATGTGATTTAAAAATTGTAATTACCATAAAAAAAAGGAAAGAATAAAAAGAAAAGATAGAAAAGACAGAAAGAAAATAAAACAATTTTGTCTTATTGACAAATTTTATTTAAGCTCCAAGGCGCATACTCAGAAATTTTTGAAAAAATTACAGAATGTTCTTCTTATGAGGATATATACGTCTATAAAAAAATTTCTGCGGAACCTCTATATAAAGTCTGTAAAAAATATGAAAATTTCGTTTATTTGGTGATTTATCACCGGTTGGCGACGGAATGAAATTAACCCTTTCAGGGGCAAAGTACTAATGTTTCTAAAATGCTGAAATCATTGAGTCACACCGGGATTTAACAACAAATTTATTTCCAAATAAGTAAAAGATTTTCTTCGCGTATATTATAAAAGTAAAATTTGATTCCGAAATTCCGGTGTCATTGTGGCATTTGGGAATTAAAATTAAGTGGGATATATTATATCTCACCGCCCTTCAAATGGGTTAAAAAAATTAGCTTTTATGACAAATAATCCTTAAGGAAAAACTTTTTCATGCTGAACTTGTTTATGCACGTTTAACTTACGTAATAAATAAATTTTTATAACTACAATTTAAAATTAAATTTACAAATTAAAATTGTTTCAAGTTCAAAAATAAGCCCGATTCTGAACATTGTCAATTGAAGAAAGTTTTTGTTGCTATGGAAATAACGACTTCTTCGATATAGAAATGTATAACAAATTTATTTGTCATTGGGCTTTTCCTTTTAAAATACAATTAAAAATTACTTGTACAACCGTTGAAACCATTTAAATTAGAAAAAGTCGGGGAATGGAGGATAAAACAATAGGTAAAATTTCATTTAATCGGTAATAAATAGAGAAAAAAAAACGTGAGTGATTTATTTAATCTGATTTAAATAATATTTAAAATTAATACAGTGGTGGACATAATTATAAGACACCTACCTAATTTGATATACAGTGAAAGAAAAGATTCAGAGCTTAAAAATGCTTTATCAAATACAACAAAAACATAAATTTATTCTGTTATCACACGTAATTGTTTTACAGAAATGATATTTTTATAGAGTTTTTTAAAAAAAATTAAAAATACCATGGACAAAATTATAAGACACCCTGACATTTTAATTAAAACACCTGCTTTTTTTCGAAATATGCAAATTTTTTGCACGTTGTTATGACGTCAGCAGTTAACTAAAGCAGACGATAACGACTTCACGCATTTACAAACATGCCACGAGATACAGAATTAAAAGAAAGTTAATTTCGCGAAATTTGGAGATTAAATAGAACTGGTGCTTCAGTTAATAACATTTCAAAAGTTATTAAACGCTCTAGATGGGCAATTTCAAATGTTTTGAAAAGAGGAAGTAGTGGATCGGTGATTAAAAATATCTGGACGTACTCCTTGCTTGTCCTCGTGAGACAGGCGCCATGTGCTTTCGCTCGCTACACAGAATAAGATGACCACTACAGTCATTAAAAATGCTTTGAAATTGAATTGTTCAAGGAGAACCATTCACAGAGTGTTGCATAATGCTTCTTATGTGAAATTTAAAAAAATGAAGAAAAAACCACCCCTTCTAAGGCGGCCCAAAATGGACCGTTTAAACTTCGCTAAACAAACTATGGCTTGGACCTCCAAATGGTACTCTGTGTTATTTTCTGATAAAAAAAAAAAGTTTAACCTGGATGGTCCTGACGGGTTTCACTATTATTGGCATGATTTACGGAAGTCTCCTGATGTACAAATGAGCCGCCAAATGGGTGGAGGCGCAGTAATGGCTTGGGCTGGTTTTTCGGCTCAAGGAAAAACCGATATCGTTTTTGCGCATTCAAGAATGAATTCCGAAAAGTATAAGAAGCTTCTTAAATATCAACTAGCCATACAAGGTGAACTTCTTTGTGGCGAAAACTACATTTTCCAGCACGATAACGCGCGATTCATACATCACACGTAACAAAAAAGTGGCTTTCAGAGCAAAGTATCAATGTTCTTCCGGGGAATTCTCGCTCCCCAGATTAAAAACCATCGAAAATTTGTGGGGGATCTTAGCTCGTGAGGTTTACCGAAATGGGAGGCAGTTTACATGTGTCGAAGACCTAAAGAATGCTATAAAATGTGCTGGGGCATTCTGTACCTCGTGGCATATTTGTAAATGCGTGAAGTCGGTTATCGTCTGCTTTAGTTAACTGCTGACGTCATAACAGCGTGCAGAAAATTTGCATAATTTGAAAAAAAAGCACGTGTTTTAATTAAAATGATAGGGTGCCTTATAATTTTGTCCATGTTATTATTAATTTGTTTTATTAAACTCTATAAAAATATCATTTCTGTAAAACAATTACGTGTGATAACAGAATAAATTTATGTTTTTGTCGTATTTGATAAAGCATTTTTAAGCTCTGAGTCTTTTCTTTCACTGTATGTCAAATTAGGTAGATGTCTTATAATTATGTCCACCACTGTATTACTGCAAACGTACAGAGAGTTGAAAATGTTGAACGCAAAATGCAAACGATTCTGAACAAGAGGGTATGGTATCATGAGCCAAAGAATTAACCCATTCGTATAATTTTTTAAGCTTGTGACAACTTTACGCTTTCAAGTTTTACAAAAATCTCATAGACAGGTCTCATAACAAGAATTTCATCAAACTCTTCGCTTACTTCAATATGTCTTTCAGATTCATATATAATTTCGATTGTTAAAAAAAAAGTGAAAATAAACATACAGGTTCAATAATTCAATAATACACATAATTTAAATGCCAGCTTCACTATAACATAAAATAGATATTTGCAGCTTCCAAAACATAGAACATATTTTTTCAGTGGTAAAAATAAATAACTGCAACAACAAGCAGCTTGTATATATTATACAAAAAATAATAAATATTTCATCGTTTAAGTTCATTCATTAAATATTCATTAAGTATATTCATTAAATATTGCGCATTCGAATAATCATTTTACAAGCAATTCAACATGTTCGCTGCCAACTACGAGTATACTCGTAGTGCTATCTACGTTTCTTCAATCTAAAATTAGTTATTCGCACCGGAAATTTCAAAAGAAGAATTTTTATTTTATGTAATTACGAAGTGTCTGTAATAAAACAAAGTAAATATTGGTATGAATTTGAACTTTCTAAATAAAATGAAAATTCCGGCATTTTTAGCTTGGCAGCGAACGTGAAAAAATGCATTAAAATTGTTTGCGTTTGGCGAAGGAAAACAGTTGCTAGCCAAATCGTGTGTTTTTGCGCCAAATTCTCGAAAGTATTTTATTTTTTTGCAGATTTTCTACTGGGATTCCACAGCTAAATTTCACTGTTCCTTTATTACATACATGAGTAGCTTCATTAGCATTTTTTTCAAAATTTTCTGAGTATGCGTTTTAAGGAGACCTTCCTTGTGAGATTAATAAAACTATTTTAATTTTATTATTACCCTTTAGGTACGTACGTATGTATGTACTCTTGAAAGAAATATCCGATTTGCTTCAAATTTATATATATGTTCATTCTGATAACGCCTTTCCCCGATTACTTTTGGGGGTTCATTGGTTAAGTATACAGGAGAAAACGGGGAGTAATCCCCCACCCTTAATTTATCTAAATGAGTATTTCATGCAGAATTATCCGATTTACTTCAAATTTGGTATAAAGGTTTATTGCCGATTTCTTTATTTTTCAAGGGGAATTATTCTTTGAAATAAGAGTATAATATACAATTAGTGTGACTAGCCTGTGAGCTCAATGCCACCAGTTTAACTGGGCACTTTTCTTTTTATTACATTTTGTATTTATAACACATACCTTTAGAACTGAATGGATTACAAGAAAGTTACGAAATTCAATATATTCTACTCTGTCCTAATACACATTAAATGATAAGTTTTCCCATTGTGGCGTCAACAGTCTCTGCAGATTTCTAATGCTTTTTTTTTTTTTTTTTTTTTTTTTTTTTTGGTAATTGGGATAACTGTGCCTTTAGCATGGGCATATTATTTTTCGGCTTTATGAAAGGAAGTGCTTGAGAAATATATTTGTTCAAATTAAAACTCATTATGACGTAATTACAAAAAAAAGTATGATATAACTTAAATGAAAAACACATTTAATTCACAAATTTAATAATTTGAATATTTAAAGAGAGAGAATGAAGTATTAAAAAAGAATGCAGCTTTAAAAAAAAAATTATTCTCTGCTCTTTCCTATAGCTGTCATAATCCGAAATTTAAAAAATTTTTGGTAGTAGTGGCGAATTTTAAAACCTTGTACGATTATAATTATATATTGTTAACATTTCCGTGACTTTGATCATATCTTCTGAATCATATCTTTTGAGTATCTCCCAAGAAAATAACTTTTTTAAACGCAACGAGTTTCAAGTACGCTGATATCTTATTGAAAAAAAAATCCCTGACGGCTCGGCCTACAGGCACAGGTAGATTTCAAAGACGCAGACCGTGGGGCGCCTGTTTGTCGGGAATTGCCGAAGAAATGACCTTTTTACGATGATGCGGCAGTTGGAACCGCCTACTTCGAAACCTAACTTGTTTGCAGGCGGAATCGGCAGGGATTTTTTTTTTTAATTTTTTTTTTAACGGTTGGTCCTATAAAAAACTTGTAAATATAAAAGTTTTAAATAATATTAAGAGGATTAATAATAAATTTAAGCGGATTTGAAATCTTGAGAATTGGCGTAGTTATGAATTTTTTCTTCTAAACCCCCCCCCCCCCCTTAAGGCAATTTTTAATTATATCAAAAATCTGTCATACATAAATTTTCGGCCCTTCTCCTAGAAGTAATAATAACTTCAAACGGATTCGATACGTATCAGAAGTAAGAAATTATGGGGTTTTTTCTGTTTTCACAAAAAGCTCCCCCATCCCCCCCCCCCTTGGTTCGATTTTGTCCATTAACGAACTTGACCGAGATTTTATGCCCCTTGATTTTATGTATAAGTTTGTAAAAGATTAATGCAGAATTTTTCCAGTTATCGTGGTCAGAAAAAAGTGACATATATATATATATATATATATATATATAAAGTTTTGAACTGGGGGTGGTTTTGGGTTCTGGGAGTCATGATCGGCGTAGATCTGTAAAAATTTTTCAAAATTTCCAACTTAGGTGAGAATGTAATAGGTAGTTATTTCTTACGAAATCTACCTAAAAAGGATGCGGTTAAAAAAACATTCTGTTCTGCTCTTTTAAATTCCTGTAGTGGTGCCATCTATTATCCCTAATCTGAAATTCTTAAATTTTTTACAATAGGGGATATTTTTAAAACGTTGTATGACTAAAATTATATATTGTGATAATCTCCGTGCATCCTTTCATATCTTCTTAATCATATCTGTTGAGTATGTCATAAGAGAATTACTTACTTTATTAAAGCAATGAATTTCAAGAACGATAGCTTATTGAAAAAGGATGCAGTTAAAAAAAATTATTTTCTACACGTACCTATTACTGTAGTGCTGTCATCTATTATCCATAATCTAAAACTCTTAAACTTTTGACAGTAGTGGATATTTTTAAAACGGAGTATGACTATAATTATATACCGTAAAAATTTACGTACATCTGTTCATATCTTATAAATAATATGTATTGAGTATGTCCTAAGAAAATTACTTTATTAAAGTTTGAAGTACTATATCTTATTGAAAAAGGATGCAGTTAAAAAATTATTTTATGCTCTTTCCTATTGCTGTAGTGGTGTCATCTATTTTCCATAATCTGAAATTCTTAAATTTTGACAATAGTGGAGAGTTTTAAAACGTATATTGTGAAAATTTCTGTGCATCTTTTCTTATTTTCCGAATAATATCTGTGGAGTATGTCACGAAAAAATTACTTTATTAGACGCACTAAGTTCCACGCACGAGTTTTGTAATGTTTGAACCTTTCTAAATTTATTTGCGAAAAAAAATTAAACAAACTACGCAATAAATTGAGAAATTATTTTCTTTCCTCAAATACACTAATGAAGTATTTGTACATTAATATTTATACAGTTCAAATAAATATGTATTTTTATTTACACATAGCTTTCTTCTAATAGGTCTAATATAATAATTGAAAATAAACAAATTAATAAAGATGACAGATATCTAGCAGATGACACTATTAATACACTGGTGGCCAAAACTAAATGTAGAAATGTATTGTGGAATAAATAAAAAAGTTGCTAATAATAATTAAGAAAATGATGTTATTTATATTTATTATATGGGATGTGATGTATATACATTCAATGTTTGCTGAATTGTGGTAAAGGGACATACGATAAGAAGATATGTTAGTCATCGTTTCCCAAATTTGAATATTTTACCTATAATATTTCGTTTCTTGTAAAAATCATGACATTGGCTGTTTTTTATTAAAGTGAATTCTCATGATCTTTTAAAAGAAAAGGCGAAATGAAGAGCCAGGTTTGAAGTTGATCAAACGAATTTTACTTGATGGCTACGATGATACAAATTCCAAACGGTCGGTTGGTTGGTTGGTTTATTTATGATGGTCGATTATTTACACGAGGGATATAGGCGCTAGGGGGGAGTGCCGTCCGTAGGGTTCTTTCTATGGGATCCTAACCCGTATTTACGGCAAGGTTCGAAGAAAACCACGGAAAACTTCGAACGGTTAGGTCGAAGGGTGCGACAGGGGTTTGAACTAGTGCTCCCGATGCGATACGTATTTCAGTTATACGTTTAACCGATATACGTGTATACGTATAATACGTATTTAAGATATACGTATATCTTAAACTATACGTTTAAACGTATCCGGATACGTATAATCGTACATCGGTTAAACGTATAATTCAAGTATACGTATATTTCAAGTATCGTATTTACTTTTAATGCCAATGGATGTCATCTCTAGATGTCATCAGTGTTACGTCACTGAACGGGGAAAAAGTTGGAAATCGGTGGCGTAACTTTAGCAATCTGTATAATATGTTTCATACATAGAATCTTGTTATTGTTCCCTATAAAAGATTATTCTAAATATATAACGAAAGTAAAAAAACTTTTTGAGCAAATAAGGAGAATATACACGTTTCAGATTTATTGTTAATTCTTATTAAGTATATTCTTTCTTTTTTAATTAAAAAAAAATATATATTTACTTTTTGTGCGTATACTCAAATTGCGCCCGGGGGATCAAATGTTGTTCTTTCCACGGTGCTAATGCTTTCTGCTCTATGCTAATGTATAACGCAATTTAATTTTTTTAACAATGACACTCGTGGTATTTTTTATTCACAGTGTATATGCATTACAAGATATTACGTTTTAAGAATTGTCGTTAGTCTTGACAAATTTCATTTTTTGTGTTAGTACCTATAAATTTCGATTACTTATAAACTGAGAAATAATCGTCACTGCAGGTTTCAGAACGCAATCACACAAGCTTCAAATGACTTGCCTTCTATTTTCTTTTTTGCTGTAAAACGTATTTTCAAAATATTTTTAATATAAAAAAAAGTTTTCTTAAATAAAATAAAAGTATGTTTAGTTAGTTATTTGTTACGGCCGATTATCTGCACTAGGGATATAGGTCGGTGGGGGGAGTGGCGCCCTCCGTGGGGGTCTTTAAAATAAAAATAAGATTATGAAACTTCTCAGGAGTCGGATTGATCAATGTCAGTATAAAATATGAAGTTAATGTAAGTTTGTGTTCTGCAATATTAATGTTTCTGGCGAAATGTCCACGCCATAAATCAAGATAAGCTATGCGCGTGTGTTACAGATATGCGAAAAAAAAATCATTTCATAATTAATAGTTTAGATTTGAGGGGGGGAAAAACAAAATCTAAACTGAGGAAAAAATATTCAATTTTTTTTGCTTTTTTCAACGGCTGCACAGGACACAGCGGGTGTTTCTCAAAGTCTCTGATGCACAGACCAGTAGGAGAAAGGCATAATTTTTTTAAGCAATGAACGAAAACCATTTAAACGTTTATACGTTTAACCGCTGGTGTAAAATACGTATATACGATGTACCGTATATGCTGTTTCGTATAATACGTATAACCGCATTGGTCGTATCATACGTATCCAAAACCTGCACCCCGTATAGTACGTATTATACGTATACTCGTATAAACGTTTAACAGGGAGCACTAGTTTGAATCTAGCACTTCCCGTCTACCAGCTTTGAGAGCAGAAGCTCTCAGCTACTAGTGGGGCCTCCAAACAGTCTGAGGCCTACCAAAGAGCCATGCATTTACGAAACATTCATACGTGGCATTAAATACATGATGTTGTAGATAAATGAAAAAACGAAACGTCTACTCAAAATATCGCTACTGAGTCTGAAATAGTAATTTATTGGCAAATTATATTCAGAAACTCTGGGGAAAAAATACAATCAATAGCGTGCGTTTTACTCGAGAGATCATGAAAGAGAGCATATACTTCATGGAATAAGATACATCTCATATGGACACAGCAAAACCGGGACTGGTGAGTCGATATTTATTGCCCAAAGGATATATTGAATTAAAAAAGATCAAATTGTCAGTTATCGTCCATCCAGTATTAGGGAAGTCGACCATTTTGGTGAAAGAGGAATCCTAGTCCGTGCAAGCACCTTATCGGAAAACTCTAACGCCATTGCAGATCTTTGAGTCACATAATGCAATCTCGAAACTTATTTGAGTGTTGTAAAGATGTAGAAGGCCAATTCCATGCGTGAATGTAGTGCAAGTCACATAGCCGTAAGCATCTACGATTTTTGGCCACCGGTATTTTTTTTTAAATTCTTCATTGTATTTAATTGTAGATTATCTAGGATTGAATAAGTCAAATATTCTTTTACTATAATACTGGTAGTCAAACATCGTAGCCATTTACATCTGTGTGACTGACACTACAACCACGCATGGAATTAGCCAGTAGAGATTTTATTTTATAGACGAGAATGCGAGGGCACACAGAGCTCCATTAGTCGATAATTACCTGGAGAAAGAGAATATTCATCATATGATATATTTTATTATTTTTTCCTCAATCAAATCGATTGATAAAAAATTCCTATAAGTTGAAAATTTCCAAATTGAATGAAAAACTTTCCAAGCCAGAATTCGAACCCTGGATCTACAGTGCTAAATCTCTGCCAAGTGACGGTCTGTTCATCGTTCATTGGAGTGCTTTTGCCTATGGTTTATTGTGATGCGCTGTCACATATGACAGACTAAATGCTATTGTCAGAAGGTTGTCTGAGTGAATTGTTCTGCCATACTTGCACAGGTAGACTGTAACTTGCACTTAGCAGAGCGTTATCATGGCACTCGACAGATCCAAGGTCCTATTCGTGTCCTGGACACTTTTTCACTCACTTTGGAAATTTTCAACTCGTACGATTCACAGTATGTTGTGATTAGTACCCAAATCGTTCCTAAATTATATCTATCATGTTGGAGGTTTCAAATTCCTCCCAGGTTTCTTCCGAAATGTTAAAGCACACACTATTAGAATGGATTGAACTTTGCCACCAGTTGCAATCAAACGTTATTTGCAGCATGAAGGTCCGTTGCGTGGCTTGTTCAGCTCTGCCAGGCTGCCAAAATTTTTATCAGAAAAAATTATTTATTCATCATACCGTAAAAAAATGACCATTTATTTTGATATGTTGCTACGTTCTGTCTCATAGTACGGGCATTCGAATACAGACTTTAATTAAAATAAACCAATTTTTTAGCGATATATCATATGTTTTAAGTTTCCAATCTAAATTTCAGACGTCAATGTGTAAAGACAAATTAAAACAAATAATAATAATAATAATAATAATAATAATAATAATAATAATAAGATAGAGAAATACGAGAATAGAGAATAAGAAGAGTTATAATAAGATTCGTTTCATCGTATTTTTTAAATATGCATCCTTCTTGTAAAAAAAGTTTATAAACATATTCCAGAAAAAAATGTCCATAAATGACGATCAAAGAAACAGCAAATCTTAATTTATATTAAATCAACAAAGAGAATAGCGTAAAATATTAAAAATGTAAAGTGATTTCAGAAAAGCTTTTATGTCACGATCCTCATCTTTTTTAGGCATTTCATTTAAATATTTAAAGTGGAGAAAAGTGATAATCTATAACAATTGGGACATATTATTTCGACATATACTTAAACTTTCAATTAACGTAGGTTAAATCAACGTCACAAATTTTCAGACCACAGATATGATTATTTTAAAAGTTATGTAATGAATTCAGTAGCAATTTAGTTCTATCAGATAATTTTTTTCCTTGGTTGTTCTATATTTTTATCAGTTTACAGATATTTCATAAATCAGAGACAAACAATGAAAAATATTTATCTTCTTTTTTCACCTGGAACTATTCAGCTTAAATTCATAGAATTACACAAATTTTCAGGGTTATTACATCCTACACAAATTTCAAGCGACACATTTGGACTACTGTAAGCAAATGAATGTTTTAGAGCGATTTTCTTTTATAAACTTCTTATAACTATTTTTATTTAATTTCATTTCATTGTTGTAACAGTAAACAAAGTTACCCCTCACTTGTTGCAATAATGATATTTTTGTCGGTCCTGTCTATTTTGTATTGGTTTACACAAAATACTTAAATGCACCAGCAATCTATTTTAAGAAGTTTTGAAATATAGTATCTATTAACACACACCAAGAGAAAAAAGATGAAAAAAAAAAAACAAAAAAAAAAAAACAGAAAAAATGCGCATGCCAAAATATGACACAAGCCTTGTTCTGGCATTACAACACGTGCACAAAAACTGAAAATAATTTGTGCATTGTGAAAAACTTAAGACATTTCTGTGAGTTCTGGTACCGGTGAAAAGAGGATATCCAGCCAGCATAAATAGGAACACAGCATAAATTCAGAAGTTAAAAATGTCAACCTGTAGAAAATTTTTAATTTAATTTTGCACTATGAAATCGGGTAAAGTTATACAAATCAACCATTGCCTATCGCGCATACACAGCCGTCAGTTGACACAAGAATCCATACAAGCAGAAGGACTAAAGCAAAACAAAATAAAAAATAAAAATAAAAATAAAATAAAAATAAATAAGTAAAATAAATAAATAAAAATGCAGGAATGCATAACACGGATGATAAGGTATGAATTTTATGAAACTCTGCTTGTAATATAGGGAGTTTTACCAAAGCAAACAGGCCCCACCAGTGGCTGAAAGGGTCTGCTTTCAAAGCTGGTAGACGGGAGGTGCTGGGTTCAAAGACCTGTCGCGCTCGTCGACCTAACCTTTCGGAGTTTTCCGTGATTTTCTTCGAACCTTGCCCTAAATACGGATTAGGATCCCTTAAAAAGACCCCCCCCCCCCAGATTGTAACATTTGCAAACTAATGTTGCAATGTTAGAATGTCTAAATTCTTGGACACGTTCTTTAGAAACTTCCCGTATATCAATTTCAGACTGCTTAAATAACCACATAAGCAATAATTGTGAAGGTATCTTCTAGCTTCATAGCTTAAAATTTTGCTGCCAAACGCCACATCTGTACAGATTTCTAGATTCTAAAGACTTTTATTCTGATTAAATTTCGATTAATCGAAAGATTTTTTGCGTGCCAACGGGTTGAAGCTGTCACAAAAAATCATGAAAAAAGAGCAACATAGTAGAGCTAAGTTTAGGGCGATATGTACCAAAAAATAACCAACAGAAATTAATGTCAAGGTCTGATTGAATATGAAGTTTGATGAAATTTCGTGCATTACTTCTTGATTTAGAGCGGCCACAAAAGTTGTGTAAAAACGGTGATAGACAGACATTTTTCAAAAATAATCAGATCATATTTATGATATTCCAAAACGTGTATAGCCATAAAAAATGGAGATAGAAAATTCTAACGAATTTCTTATTTCCTATTCCTATAATTTTATTTTACTTCCTTATTATGAATATAGAACAGGCCTGTCCAATCTTTCAGCAACCAGATGCTCTTATTTCAGCTGGTGGTAAAAATTGAAGAGGGTCATTATTCACATAACAGGAAATATGCAACAATATTATATTTCCATAATAATAACACACGTTTCATACGATGCATAAGCTTCTCACAGGCATAGTCACGAGACCCATACGATTCAGAAACCCTTTTAAAAATAATTTGCTGAAAAAACATACAGAGCATAGTAAATTTAGAATTGCAATTTCTTGAGGTTGAGGATCGACATTTCTCTCTCTTTTTTTTTAGTAGGGGGGGGGGGGGAGATAGAAACATTAATCGTGCTTATAATAATAATAATAATAATAATAATAATAATAATAATACAAATATTACAGATTTGGAAGAAAAATATTTTTAAAATGGATTTTTATTTTTTAAAAAAGTAATAGCAGGACAAAATCGAAAGGGGGCCATGCCATCCATGCAGCCGCGTTGGACAGACGTCATATAGAAAAAAAAAAAAAAATGATAGTCAAAACCAGTGCATCCGTATATTATTATGGAAAAGAGTAACCCCCACTTCCTTTTGAAGTGAGTTAAAAATTGCGATGTATATAAAACAAAGTTATTTCATACTTTTTCTCCACATGGTAATTTTTTCTCATTTAAGATGTAGTTTTTTATAGGTTATACTTATATGTCAGTGACTAGTACTTTCTAATGCGGTGATATGTTCAAACCTAAATCGTTAAAAACTTTTATGTCTGTCCAGTAACTCACTATCACATTGCACAAACACAAGGCAAAATATCTCGCCGTTTTATCATCGCTATTGAATGTTTTAATTTTATCTTTTATTTTTTCAAAGAGTTATCACATATTATTGTATTGCCAAAGCTACAATCTCTAACTATTGTCATATAAAACAAAACGCCCTATAAAACTTTAGTCAGAGCTACACATATATCGTTTTCCTGCAATTATTGTTTAAGACAAAGGTAAGCGTATTTTTATATTACTTTAATTCACTATTTGCTTATAATAATAATAATTATAATATATGAATTCAATACTTGGAATGTGGTAAGAATATATACAATAAAATTCCAATTTAAGGATTACTTAAAGGTTTTGGATAGGTAAGCATTGATTGGCCCCTAATAGGATAGAAAACATCTTTTTTTTTTTTTTTTTTTTTTTTTTTTTTTTTTTTTTTTTTTTTTTTTTAATGTTTTGATTCTTTTTAATATAATTTAGGATGTATATTTTCTGCCTCTCTGATTTTTTTTTGTTTGAGGATTGTTTAAATGTGTTATGCAAAATGAGAAACGTAGATTTATTATCAAATTATAAATGTATTTCAATTTGAGTATTTTTTAATATTTGAAAACGCCCATAACACCATCGTTTATTTTTATTTTTATGTTAGTATGTAAATAATAAAGTATAACATTTGTAAAAGCTACGAATGTGTTATGAGCGCTTCAACTCGAAAAATAATCACCTTGATATAATTGACATATGTTAAAATTCTCAAAGTAAATCTATTTTTCTGATCTTGGATAACACATTTAAACTATCTTGAAGCCGAAAACAAAATCAAAAAGGCAGTAAATATACTTTTTTAAGTTTTATTAAAACAGTCAACAACAACATATCTTAGAAGAAAGAAAAGGAAAAACTTTATCGTGGAGTCAAAACATCCATGCTTATCTTACTCACCCACCTACTTAAGAGATAAATTTTAATGTACTTGGATTCATCTGCATTTATTTTTATGTTATATGATCTACATCTTAGCGACACTTTTTTACTATTTATTGATATTTTTTATGAGTTTCAAATATTTTTTACGCGTTTTTAGTAAGCAAAAATGTTAATTTTTATCCTCTATTGTTTATCTACTGGACGAAAGAAAAACACGATAAGTATTTACGGGATTGATTATGTTCAGTACACTGTAAAAAAAAGACCAATGTTTCTTATTTTATAAAAATATACTAAAACCACGAACAAAAATATAATATAATCTTCTGAGTTATCTGAAATTCTGAAAATCGTATGTTCCATTGTCTTTTGAATCCCCAGAAACCAACACATTTCCAAAATTAAAAGAATTATTTATAAAAACAAAGTATTTTTTGCTGCCCGTATTTTTCAGAAACTTTTCCGAATAGTTCTTATAGTATATTAATAAGTTTCCTCAGCCTGGAATACCTGTTTTTCGAATGTCATCCATTCTCAAGTAAACGTTTTCAGCTGCATAAGTTAATTTATATATGAAAGAGTAAAGAAATAATCTTAATTTTAATGTTAATGTTAACGCTGTTAATTTTCCATGTTTGTCTGTTAAACATATTTGTTGAACATGAAAATGTTTACTTGAGAATTGATAGCATCGGAAAAAACTATATTCCGGGTTTAGAAAACTGATTAATCCACTTTAAAAGCTAACTCGTAAACGTTTCGGAAAATTGCGGGCAGCAAGAGCAATTTTGTTTTTATAAATGATTCTTTAAATCTCGAAATGCGATTGAGGTCTAAGGTTTCTACAGATAAAGAAACACTTTTCAGAATAATGGTTAACAAGAATGAGTTTATATTATAAATTTATTCGTGATTATATTAATATTTTCATAGATTAAGAAACATTTGTCATTTTTACAGTGTAATTCATGTTTAGAAGGGAAATTCAAAGTGCATTTGATACGGATAAGTAAATATATATACAGGGCGAGTCAGAAAAATGTATACACAGTTTGAATGATTATAACTACAGTTTTTATTCACATATAATTAACATTTAAATTGCAAAATAATCTAAGACTTAAAATGTATAGCTGTTTCTCCTATTGCAGATGTTCAAAATTATTACCGTTCTGGTCAATACGCTGCTGATAACGGTGTGTACTATTAATTCATTCAAAAAGTTCAACAAACATTTCACTTGGTGTTGTGGCGCATTGTTGCTCAATTGCGGTTCCGGAACTTTGTCCATGAACATCCATTCATTTCAAACTTATATTTTATCCGATTAATTGTATGTCGCGTAAGTAGATCTGCCTGAAACTTCCTGCCATATTGTCTTTGTACTTATGCTACATTTTCATACTTTCAATGAATAGAATTAAAAAAAAAATAATTTTTTCAAAAATTAATTTTGTCCACTCATTATTATCCAATTAATTATACCTTGAAAAGCAAAAAAAAAAAATCAGAAAGTTTTGACTCATTAAACAACACATTGTTTGGATCACCCTGTACAATTTGGAACAATTGAAATGTCACGTCGCACAAGTTTAAGGTAAAAGCGAAGCAATAAAAGATTTTTGTCAATAAAATATTTTTTTTTTCAAAGTAAATATTTGTTGAACTAAATGGAATATTTAATAAAATAACTACTGATAATTAAAAACTTCAAAGTGTTATAAACAAATTTTATGCAGTTCTTATTGGCCTAATTTGTTCCTCGATTTAAGGATGACATCAATTTTACGGAATTATCAACGGACGCTTTGCAATCGTTAAATTGAGGTTCAAATAAAAATAAATGAGTTTGACTAAAAAAAAAAAAAAAAAAAAAAGAACTACCATTTAAATTTAGTAGTCTATGAGATCGTAGTTTAGCGTGCATTCATGATATACAATTGAAAAGAAAGACTATTTGCAAATAATAAATTTATAGCGAAAAAAATATTATATAACCTAGTAATATACATACACAATATTAATTTATTTAAAAAAGATGTAAAAATTATATATTTTTTGCAGAACTCGTAATATAAACGAAATAAATGCTTAGCTACATGGTTAGCATACATAGATGTTAGTGTATTGAGAAGTATTTATTTATAGATTTGAACCAGCCCATGGCAAGCAAACAAACATTTTTTTTTTATATATATATACGGAAAAAAGAATTTTTAGTACATGTTATCCGGGCGCAGATGCTAAATCACCAAACATTGAATCCCATTGCATTCATTGCATCTAAAATATAAACCTTTCACTCATTTAGTTTAATATACTTAACTTTTATATATATTACATAAATTTATAATACATGTACTAAAATACGTAACGAAATACATTTAATGAAAATCTATATAATGTATGAAAATTACATTTAAAATGTACATACATTTAAAATACATGAAAATCACACATTTTTTTTAAATACAATAATAATAATAATAATAATAATAATAATTATTATTATTATTATTATTATTATTATTATACCATAAAGCCAAACATTTTATTTCTACATCAAAGTATTGTTCCTAATTTACATTCGTCGAATATAAAAACTGCTATTGGTGAGATTTGCGACTGGCTAACATAAAAGTAGCGAATTTTGTTTTCATTATCAAAATTCCACTTCATAGGAAGCTCACTCCCTTTGAAAATTGAAAAGAAATCTTCTATAATAGAGTGGTTTAAAGAGTGTTCTTAAACTAAGCATATGCACACTAATTACACATAATATAATTTTTACAATGACAACTAAGCATAAGTAGACTCCCGGTTTAATGCTTTAGACTTTAAAATATTTCAGTTTCCCTTCCGACTAAAAGTCCCTGACAAAAGTTCTCTCTCGACAATGAAACAGAAGGAAGGGAAGAAAAAAAACCCGCATACATTAAAGGTTTTTTTTTTGGTTTTTTTTTTTGGTTTTTTTTTACGTAGCAAAAAATACGCAGGACAACAATATAGATATATATATATATATATAAGGATTATTCTTAGATAGAAACGCTCTCTAAAATTTCACAATAACTGCCATTTATCAATTATCTACGAAAGTATGAAATTAAGAAAGTTGAATGAATGAATAATAATAATAATAATAATAATAAATATCGTTATAATTATTATTATTATTGTTATTATTATGTTACACGAAATCTGTCATCAAAAGATTATTGTTGCAACTATGCAAATATTTGTTTTCAAAGTCACTTTCTTTAACGTGCATAATAATTGCCACGAGAATGTAGTTTTATGATTTTTTTATTACTAAATTTAATGAATATTCGTGAGACATCTAATTAAACAACGATTTATTTTCAATTAATAAAATCAATATAAAAATGTTAACAATCTTAGTCCAAAAACTATGCAAATATAATTTTTGTGTAGCCTCAACAGTTTTGAAAAAAAAAAAATCAAATATTGGTTTCTAAAAATTTCAGGTAGTGTTCATTTTTTAAGAAATTATCACTTTTGGTACAAGTTATAGGTTTAATCATTTTCTATATTATTTTTATGAATCATATGAATGCAACAATATATATTTTTCTTATTAGAATGTTCACGAGGGCGGGTTTCAAAAGCTCCCCCCCCCCCCCCCCAATAAAAACATAATGGATTCCTCTCAACAGGGGCTGGCACTGAACTTTTTTGAAATCCATTTTGGATATATATGAAGTTCGATCATTAAGTTTAATGTAATATTTTATGTAAAAAAAGAAAAAGGAAAAGAAAAAAAAAACATCGTGTGCCAGAAAGAGTTAAGTCTAATTATTCTTTACTGAAAAAAATATTGCACAATCCGTTGAAAGTGATTAAAATCCAATATAAATACCAATATTATATCATTTAAGCATTGGAAATATTTCCATAACGGAACATTTTTGTGTACCATTACTATTCTGTCGCAGCAGATCACACTGTGCATAAAAAAGATGGAAAACATTTAATAGTATTTGTTATAAACAATAATGTTTACTTTATCTTGTAATTTTTGTAAAAAAATAAAAAAATAAATAAATAAATGAATTTTTTATTAATGTATAATGCAACATCGTTTGAAATTTGTGTCTATCATTTGGTAAAAATAACATTTGCTAGAAAATATTTCATTACATAATTGAATCCAACGATTTATGAATACATATAATCGAATGGATTAATTTAAACGACAAAATATTTAAAACTTACTGTGCAGTGTTATTTTATACAAAAATTCGACTGGCTTTTTTGTTTTCACAGAGTAACTTTAAAAAGTTAATTTCTCATGAAATCGTTTTTGTACAAAAATTAGTGTTACGATCAGGGAAAAAAGGAAATTATTGAGGTATGTTTTGTTGGTATTTAAATAATCATTATATTATACGAGGTGTCCCTCCTTACTGCTAACCAATAGCTAAATCCTATAGTGTTAGTTTTAGAGATATACTTCTGTTTCAAATGGTATTCTCCATCATAAAAAATGTCATTACTGTAAAATAGTTATCTTTCCAAAAGTTACGAAATTTAAATTTTCATACTGTCTCTGGTTCCCATAATTTATGTTTAGAAAAATATTCCCCATGCTGTAACAAAAACAATAAAATACCCTTCTTTTACGAAAAAAAAAATAACGATACTTTGAATTTCTTGGATTTTCAGCGTTTCTCGGCATTAAAAAAGTAAAGACGCGTTTAAAAGCCGGAAAACACTGAAAACTTATAAAATTCAAACTGTCATAACTAGGTAAGTTTTGATTGCAAAAAATTATTATTTTTTTCTTTTTGCTTGCTAAGCATGGAGATCTGTTTTTGTAAATATAACTCAGAGACAATTCAGAAATTTAAATTTCATAAGTTCTACAGCGGAGATTACTACTTGAACGTAAATAAATTTTAATAATGATATATATATATATATATACCTGAAATATTCTTGCACTTAGAAGTATCCACTATAAGTAATGGTTTAGGATTTTTGTATTGGTCAGCGGTAAGAAAAATTACCCAGTTATTAACAAAACTGAATTTTTTTAAAAAATATGAATTTAAAAATCGAAGTTTTGTACAAACGCCATATTTTACGTAAATATTTATAAATAATTGTACCTACATGTCTCAACATATGATTTTCTTAAGCTTAATTTCTGTTTCTCTTTATTTTTACCTTTAGATGAAATACTTCGTGTTTTTAGCACTTTTGCCATGCATCTTGGCGGCAGGGGTCCAGAACGCTGTTTGCGTGGACGGTACTCAATGTCCACAAGGTAAGTTAAAACTAAGTATTTTCTGAAAATCTTTTCGATTAGATTATATTTTCCATAAAAACAATCATATGTTTAACCTTAAAAACGCTCTGGTTGTTTCTTCTATCTTATCGATATCCAGGCCAATGTTTAAGATAATTAAATAAACTTATATAAATAGTTTTTAAACGTTGAGATCTTATTTAATAAACACTAACAAATTTTAAGCAAAAAACTAGGGTTTGTGTGATTTTTGAATTTGAGTACCGCTATTTCCGAATGGTAACTTTGCTTTCTGTAACTGCATAATTTGTAATAATTTTCTGCAATTAAATAAGGCGAAGGTCATAATTCGGAAATAGTGATTCTCAAATTCAGGTACCACACAGGCCGCGGTACTCCACCGATCTTGTCTGCTTTTTAACTTACCTCGATTACATCGACAGTTGGTGAAAACCAGCCAATCTCGATCGCGTGACAGCTAAGAGGGGGGGGGGGGGGAAGTATTGTGGCCTATCTCTTTCATCGGATGCGAATAGAACCCTGAAAAATGTAAGTCTACATGGCACATTTAAGAAATGAAAAAAAGTAAAGAATGAATTTTAGAATTAAAAAAAAAGTAAATCTTACGTGTCTCCTCCGTTAAATGTTAATTAGCAGAAGTTTTATTTATCATAATAACATACAAGATGCAGACTATTTTAGGAAATAATACAAATTGTGCCAATTTTATGCAATTAGAAAAAGTGACTATTTTATTAACGAAAAAGCTTGTGTTTGAGATAATTTTGGTATGTTTCTTCTATCGAAATAGATTAAGATTTATTTAGATTAAAGCTCGCTTTTAAACATTATAGAATGACCAACAAATTTGCTTTAATAACAATTTTTTTTTTTTTTTTTTAAACCGAAGACTAAAATCGATATTTAAAAAAATAATAATAACCTCGATTTTGTTTAGTACGGTGGCATCATATTATGGTTTTATTTGCATGAATATCTCATTCAATCGAGTTTTTCGATTTACAACTGTAGTATACAGTGATGCCAGTTGGGTGGATTTTTTTTGTTCGGATTTGTTGGTTGCTACCACTTTTTCTGATATAGTAATATCTACCTTATTTCATGATTTGCAGATTTTAGAAGGCGAATATGACTATTTCAAAAAAGTGATGGCAATCAAACAATCTAAATTACCCCCCTCCCCTTTCCAAAAAAAAAAAAAAACAAAAACACCGAGTGCAGCAGTTTTTGTTTTATTGTGAATCTTTGTAAGAACAGATTTCTTGCATATATTTTTAAATAAAAAAAATGTGCTATAATGCACCAAAACGAAACACCCGCATACAATATACTTATTTAGAGTATTAACAAACACCATGAATCTCATCTTATTTTTAATATAAAATTACAGTCTTCAGTGGTTCCATGCATGGAAATTTACAGTATCTTGGGTATTTTTTTATAGAAGTGAATTTACCGAGTCTACGGTAAATTTACATATCAGCTTACTTGTTTTTCATAACAGAATCTCAGCTTCAGCTCTCTGTAAATTTACATAAGATGTATTTTTGTCATTCATAAGATGTATTTTTGTACCATTTTTGATAAATGATTACCAATAGATTCTCAAATGTTTTACAGAAATAATTTTAATAGCTTTTTTTATATGCAGTAAAGTATATATAAAATCAAATAAATAGCTGAATATAAGACTTTAGTTAAGTAAAATGAGATTTAAATAAAAATGCGACTGCTGGTTTTAAGGCATCGGTATGCATATTAGTAGTAAATATGAAATAATTCTTAGTGATTAGAAAGACTTTGAACATAGTCTCCAATATTGTAGCAAGAAAGTTGATGAAGAATAAAAAGTTTTGGAGCTTCTTTCTTGAAGGTTACTAAAACTGGTCCTACAGAAACAATTTGTTTCGTAATCTCAGTTTACTAAACTAAATAATCATTTTTTAGAAAAATTTGTACAAAATTTATTTATTTTAACCTCTTTGAGACTGTTTTTTGAAAGGATTATTCCTCATTGGCTGTAATGTAACGGAATACTTTTGACTGTTCCTGTAAAAAAAAACTATAAGTGCTACACACTTCAGTTGAAATCGAGAACATGCTATAGATAACGACAGTAACATATAAAAATGTTAGAGCAATCCGATCATATTTACGGGAGTTAGAGCATGGCCAGACGACCATCCGGCAGACAAATCGAAGTCATAAACACTTTTCAACTAGGTTGGAAAGTGTTAAAAGTTACAGCAATAATTGTAAAATTGAGGGGAGAATCCCATAAGATTATGTTTTTTTTCTTTTTTTTTTTTTTTTTTTTTTTTTTTTAAGCAATATACATTTTTTAAATCTATATCATGAAAAAAATAAAAATAATAATGTATTTCTTGTTTATATTATATCTATATATTATAGGGTGTCCTAAACTGGGCTGATTGATTTTAAAATTCAATAACTTCCAAACGGTAGCAGATATTAAAAAAAATTCTTGCAGGAGGGTTATGTAAGATGTCAGGAGTTTTTTTACTGTGCTTCCTGATTTTAGTTCCAATTACTAGCAATCGATGGCGCTGCGAGAAATATACGTCCAATTGAGACAGAAGCAGAAATCAACCAGCATTGATGCAAAATTAGTAGGTTAAATATATGGAGTGGATCTCATTCACCAATACAATCTTCATCGTAAAGTCGTCTGCCAACTCGAATACTGCATTTTAAATTCATGCCCGAATCTGAACGCTGCGCTGTCGTTATATCGAAGAATTCGTTATTTTCATAGCAAATAATACATTTCATCGAAATTATAATGACTGAGTTCAGAATCGGGCCCTAAGAACAAGATTGTACACAAATAGAATAACGAGACCCACTGCGTATATTTAACCCGTCCCTTCGCATCCATGCTGGGGGCGAGATTGTGGGATTTCAGTTTTGGCGTCGATTGAGCGCCTATTGCTTTCAGCGCCATCTATCGCTGCTATTTAAAACTAAAGCCAAAAACGAAGTAAAAAAAACTATTAGCATCATAGATTACTGTCCTGCAAGAGTTTTTTAAATATCTGCCACCGTTTTAAAGTTATTGAATTTTAAAATCAGTCAGTCAATTTAGGGCACCCGGTATATCTCTTACGTATAAAATTTTTCAAATATTTTCATAATAATTCTTAAGTTATATGTGCACGTACCAATTTTATTATATATACGCAGGTTTAATGCCTACAAAATCAGTAAAAAAGTATGTCTTAATACACAAATAGAATAATTCTCAGCTTTGCTTATTGAAATTATGGTATGGACAAATTTATTTGCAATTGCATTGTGCGTGAAGAGTTTCAGATAAGCACTCAGAGAAATAATTTGAAATTTACAATGTTCATGGATCCACGTTTTGTTTTTGTCCTGGTGTTCTTGAGTTAAAAAATTACCATGCGTTATAAGAATAATACTCAATATTTTAAAAATAATAGTTTTGTTATCGTGCTTATTTGCAATTTATTTCTTACTTAGGAAAATATTGCTGTGAATCTGGATGTTGTGACATATCAAAAGAACTGCAAGACAAAGGTTACGTCCCAGCTTTGCCTCCATCGTCACCACTCAACTTGACCGTATCAATGGCTGAACCGAAAACTATGAATGCTGCTTGTTTTGGAACCCAATGCGGATCATATTGCATTCCCAATGTTTACAGCGGTACTTGCTGCGGTAATCCAAGATTCGCTTGTCCTTCGAATACAAGATGCTGTAGTAATTCATACTCTGAACAACCCTGGTGTTGCAGAAGATATCAGCGTTGCAGTTCAATAAGGAACCTCTGCATAAATAGCGCAGTTACCGCTTCAACAGCCATGATGTCGGTGCTGTTTGCATTTATGATTGGAGTAGCCTCAAAATATTTTCTGTAGATTGTAACTGGAATATTACTTTTATTTAAGTATACAAAATACCAATTTAAACTTTAAAAATTATTCTCTTTAAATTCTTATGCCCAAGCAATTCATCATACATTAAAAATATTTATTATATACTAAGAACAGACACAACATTTATTTTCTTCCTTTTTATTTTTGTGAATAACATTTATTCCTAGATTTCCTAATCTAAAACTAATGCTTATGCATAAAATATGAATATGATAACATGTTTTACATATTATTTCTAAATTACATAAGTTATTTATATTTATAATTAAGTTAATATCTCAAAACAAGAGTTTTGGAAAATTTGGTGTATTTTTCTTCATAGATATTAAAAAAACAATGTAGCCAAAATTATCTAATGAAAGATACAGCATAGGTGAGAGTAGCTGTGTAAACTGTACGGTAAAAAGAAAAGTTTAGTCACGTTCCAGCGAAGAATATATTCTCAAATAGTTTACGAAAGATATTTCTTCTAAAACAATTCCTCCATCCTGACGCCTTGTCATGGATTGAATGTTCCCACGATGATTTTCCGATGATTCACGATGAATCTTACGATGAAAATACGTAGCTGCTTTTGCAGAGTTGCTCAAGCGGCTGCACACTTTTATCCTGTTGTATCGAGAAAATATTTTACTATGTTCCCAAAAAACTTTGAATTTTGCCTTTGTTAATTACACGTACTTGATAGAGAGCAGTGTTAATTTCAGATTATACGTGACATTTGTTTGCAAGAATAAAAGTCTTTTTATAAAATGTCTTAGTACTATTTTTTCTTCATTGCCATCTGATTATTTTTCATACACACACTCGCAGAGAGAGAGAGATATGTAACGATGGGATCATGATGTGGTTTGTACTGTAAGACATGTCAAAGTGTCGGATTTTTTGTGGCAAAAGCAGAAAAAAGTTCAATTTTTTTGTAAACTTTATTTTGTTACAAAAATGCCGACCATTTTTTCTAGTGTTCTGGTGCAAATCACATACCAATGTGGACATTTGTTAAATTCTTTATAAAATTTTAAAGTGCGAATGGACTTCTGAGGAGAAAGATTTCAACTTTTTTGACAAACCTTGTGTTGTAAACCACACTCCGATACGACGAATTTTTAAGTTTTTATGAAATTGTGAAGTGATAAGGAATTTATGAGACTCTTTAAACTATTTGTTTTCTTTAGCCACGAAAGATATCAACTTTTTTTATAAACCTTGTGTTGTAAATCACACTCCGATACGACAAATTGTTAAGTTTTTATGAAATTTTGAAGTGATAATGAATTTATGAGACTCTTTGAACTATTTGTTTTCTTTAGCCACGAAAGATTTCAATTTTTTTGATAAACCTTGTGTTGCAAATCACACTCCGATACGACAAATTGTTAAGTTTTTATGAAATTTTGAAGTGATAATGAATTTATGAGACTCTTTGAACTATTTGTTTTCTTTAGCCACGAAAGATTTCAACTTTTTTTGTAAACCTTGTGTTGTAAATCACACTCCGATACGACAAATTGTTAAGTTTTTATGAAATTTTGAAGTGATAATGAATTTATGAGACTCTTTGAACAATTTGTTTTCTTTAGCCACGAAAGATTTCAACTTTTTTGATAAACCTTGTGCTGTAAATCACACTCCGATACGACAAATTGTTAAGTTTTTATGAAATTTTGAAGTGATAATGAATTTATGAGGTTCTTTGAACTATTTGTTTTCTTTAGCCACGAAAGATTTCAAATTTTTGATAAACCTTGTGCTGTAAATCACACTCCGATACGACAAATTGTTAAGTTTTTATGAAATTTTGAAGTGATAATGAATTTATGAGACTAGTTGAACAATTTGTTTTCTTTAGCCAATGTATTTTTGAGTTAAACAATGGATAATGACACTGATTTTCTATACAAAATTTGTTTGTTTTGATGTACACTACCGCTTCTTTAAATTAATCCAATCATTGTTGAATCACTCTGTACAATAGCTGCATATATGTTCAAAAAAGAAGTTAATGAAAGAAGAAAAAAAAAGGGGGAAATTTTTCGTTTACTCTCATGTCTATCGTTTTTTCGTGTTTTATTACTATTATTTCTATTATTGTTATTATTCTTATTTCATTCTTTCAATGAGAACTAATAAATCAATATACTATCCTAATATAAATAAATGTTTTTTTAAACTAAATCATAAAACGTACAAGGGAACAAAACAAAAGAAATGATAGAAAAAAAATGAAAATTAGCCATTTGATTGGAAATTATGTGTTCTTTAAATTTATACTAAAACAATGAGCTTAAAAGACCATCTTCTTATTAAAAAACGATCAAACTTAATTGTCGGTACAATCATCCAACTATGACACCAGAATACGGATCTGAGTCTTTAAATTAGTATAGATTTTAATTTTCATAAAGATCCTATGATTATTTCCTAATAAGTTAAATATTAAAAACTGGGCAAATTTTGGGGGGTTGTCTCAAAAGTAAAATTTGTCACTTTAAGGTTCAGGATTAATGTAACTTTTATGATAATGTTTTTATGGGTATATTATTAGTGTAAAAAAGATGGTAAATAAATTATATAGACCTGTTCTCTAATTCAAATTTGCTCTTTCGGGCACATTCCTGCATTCAATTTGTTCGGAAACGCAAGGAATTTGCAAGGGCTGTTATTTAGAAACTGTGTAATTGAACAGTTTTCTTCCATTTTTCGGTGAAGACAGACGATCCTTCAGCAATTGCTCTCAAAGATGGCGTTTTGAATTGAATTTCCAGAGGCGACAGCATAATAAAGAAAACACGGTCATCATGAGACAGCAATAGTTTATAGTTCAAGATGTAATTCCTTTATAGGAAAAGGAAAAAACTGTTCAATTACAACTCACTTCAATAATTGATGCCTGCAAATATCATGCTTTTACGTTTAAAAATAAGTCCGTACATGCGTCCGAAAGTTTAATCTTTTTTGAGTGGGGGAAAATATGTTTTTCAAAAAAATCCTAAATAATGAAACTTTCATTCTGAAAATATCATATTTAGATCTAGAGCGGGGATAGTAAAATAAAACACTTTCACTTTTTTAATTTAGATCTAGAGCGGGGATAGTAAAATAAAACACTTTCACTTTTTTAATTTAGATCTAGAGCGGGGATAGTAAAATAAAACACTTTCACTTTTTTAATTTAGATCTAGAGCGGGGATAGTAAAATAAAACACTTTCACTTTTTTAATTTAGATCTAGAGCGGGGATAGTAAAATAAAACACTTTCACTTTTTTAATTTTTTTTTATGCTGACACAAATTCCAGAATCATTAGTGGACAAATGGAAAACAAGAAGAGAAAAAAAAAAGGCGAGAGAGGGGATAACTACGCCCTTAATATTAAATGTTCATCAATACCAAATTATTAAAAGTGATGTGATCAAAAGTGGAAAATTGTTAAATACCTCCTAATACGGAAATCATCTTATGCCTTCTTTATAGAGAAAGGACGAAAATTACACCAAAATCCCCAGGATAAATTTAAATAAACGAAAGTTTGCAAAAATTCTTAAAAAACAAAAACAAAGAAGAGCCAAAGCCCCTCAAAAATAATTGTAAAATAATGTGAGATTAAGTTATTACACTTCCCTATCACTTTAAAATTATTTTCAATAAAATAAGCAAATGATATTGAGAATATATCAATCCTTCCTGCCTACTCAAAAAAAATTATGAAAGCATCAAATGATTTTTCTTCTACAGATCTTATCAAGTTCATGTTATCAGTTATGATTTTTCTTAATTTTTTAATATAAATATATAATTATTTTGCTTTACATAGATCATTTAATTAATGAGTCATATGCTTTGAGCAGATAGTTAACTAATTAACATGACAGTTCCAAAGAATTTTTAAGTACTAATTGAAGTACTATTGGACCTAATTTTAAAAGATGTAAATTTAAAACTTTAGGCATGCAATGCTCGAGAATAATCAAGACTCGTGAGAGTTGTTACAACAAATGTTCACGGATTACTGTAATTAAATTCATAACAAATAATTTTTGAAAAGAAAATAAAACCGAGTTTAAGTGATTGTTCCTTAACTTATTACACTGCTATAATATACTTATTGCACACCAATTGTCATAATTTAGTGATAATAATTTGGTACAATTTTTAATCTCATTGTTACCAATATCGCATATTTTGTCACATAACTGACAACTATATTAACCCATTTTTACCTGTTCCTCTCTGCGCCTTCCCAGACCTTTGTTCAGTTACAACTGATATATATGTAATACAATAATTATTGCATTATACTAATCTGAATTTTCTGTTTGTAACTTGTGTAAAATAATCTTAAAAATTGGAAAAATAATGTATCTGAAAAATATTAACTTATTTCCCAAAAATCACAACGTCCCAATTTTGGGACAATATTCATAAATGGTTTAATATTTGGGATGTGTGTATTAAAAAAACTATGTCTATTTTAAACTACATTAAACGCGCAGTGTACTTTAACATCATATTGAAATTTCATGGCAATAGGATAATTTTAAAGAAATTTATATCCTAAAAAGTTGAAAAAAAAAAACAATCAGTCAGAGAAACTTACCATTTTTTGATTCTGGTAAAATCGATATAGGTCCACCACAGAAATGTACTCATTCCTACAATAACAGCAAGCAAATTTATGATAATTATTATTGTTATTATCATTGAAGTTGGAGCATCCCTTTAAAAATTGTGCGTGGACATACATTGAAATATGTAAATACAAATAGATTGCGCAACCTCTTTTGTTGAAAGTCGGTAGAAAAAACTTTATATATACATATACAGGGATTTTTCTTTTAAGTGAAACAAACGTAAGAAACCGGTAAAGCACTGTTACAACAAATAATTTTTCTACGAAAAACGTAGGTTTAATTTATTTATTTAGTCAAGCATACAAGATATCTTATTTCAATCGGTATCCGTCTGTGTTTTCAGAATTTGTATTAGTAATAAAGATATTTTAACGAAATCAACAGACCCACCTTGCGCTTTGTGAAATGCAACGATATCTCTAAATGTGGTGAAAGTGGACTTTCTTTTGAATTTAACATGAAATTACAGGTGATCCTTTTTAGAATTAAAAAAAAAAGTTTATCGTAACAACATCATTTTCCGTCCGGTTTTCCAATCCAAAATTAAATCAACATATATATATATTTAATTAATAACCTGATATATAAAATTTCATGCATTTCTAGCCAATAGAAACATAGATACAGCTATAATGTTCATCAGAAAAAGCATACCATAGCAGCGTCTCCCATTGAAGTGGGGGGGGGGGGGAAGTTGAATTAGCTTGAATTTTTATAATCTTGAATATTAAATTTGTTGAACTTCCATCTTCTAGATGCTGAGATATAGCTACCTCGAAAATCGTGAAAAACACAGTATGGTATGGCCACCTATTGGGTATGTCAAGGTCTAACAAAATATGTAGTTTGATGAAATTCCATACCAGAGATGCAGATATATCCCTTTAAGAGACTGTACTTGTCAGCGGACGATATTTGCAAACTAATCTGAAGACATTGAAAGTATTTTTAAAAAAAATTTAAATGATGCTTTTGCATAGGATATCGGATGTCGAAGTCTAACGTGACAGTCTTGTACTTTTTCGATTTTAGTTGGAGTTTCATTTTGAGAAGGCTTTCGATTTTGGAACCAACGAACCAATTTTTAAATTAAATATTGAAAGTGTCCTCAGTATAGAACTGCAACCAAAACCGAAAACGTACTAAACTACCACGTTAGACTTCGACCTCAAATGTACTATTAATCCGGAACGAAAAATCATGCGTTAAGCATAGACCATACGGTAGAGCCGGTACAAATTACCAGGGCCCGGGTCTCCTAGGGTGCCCGGCTTCTGTACTGGTTTTAAAATAAATACCAGAAAAAGTAGACTGGTATTTTTACACAAAAATTTTAATTAAAATAACTAACAAATAATAAAATTCAAAAGTCAGAAGTTGCTTGAACGTCTTTAAGAACTGGCTAGGAGAGGGATGGGGGGTGCTCAGGAGGCATTTTATGTTCGAAACAAAATCCAGCTTTTATTAAAAATCAGCAGAACGCACATATCAAAGATGCAGGCATTTATTTATTTATGTTTTATAGAACAAATATTTTCTAAATTGTAAAACACAATAACAAAAGTTACAATAGCGTCAGGCAATCGGCTCTTTAACTGATGAATTGGATTAAAATTGAATTATACTTTCAATATTTTAAATTTCTATTTAAAATCTTTTTATGAAAAGGTGTTACCAATGCATCATAAACTGTACTACTATAAAATACTGTAAAAGAAAAATAATAAAATTTTATGAAATTACTATATAGATTTTCTAAAAAATATTATCCAACATATTTATTTTCTAATACAGTAAGGCTGTTTATAACGGGGGAAGAAAATCATGGTGTAGCCAAAACAATTCCATTTCAATATCTTTTAAGATGAAAAAAACCTGTTTAAAACGAAATTTCCTGTACGTTTTCGTCTAAGCAGGTTTCATTTTATCAGACTTATAATAGGGAGCTGCATTGGAACTATTACCGGGGCCCGCAGTCTTTCTGTACGGCCCTGAGCATAGATTATGAAACACTTTCCAACACTTTCAGAATACTTTCACAAAACTTCACCGTTTAATAAGGTGAAAGATGATATCTAAGTGAACAAGCTCAAGTTCAAACCGGGCGAGAAGGCCTTATCTAAGTAAACAATTTGAAAAACGCATAACATATTAAAAAAAAAAAAAAACAATTTCAGAAAATACTAACAATATTCGGAAATATTTATCCGAATTCTTTTTTGCAGCCCTGTATATGATCGATAGTCGATGTATGTATCGGCTGTATATACACTATATAAAATGCTAAATTTGAGTTCAGTTGCGAAAAGCATAGCACAGTTTAAATTCCTTTTATGGAATTTCCGTCAATAAACGGAGATGTACTCGAGGACTTTTGTACTGCCCTGTATATGATCTATAAAATTTATACACACCAAGTAATAGACAAAAAATGAGTTAAATTTAAAAACACGTTTAGCAACTGAAAACGCATTTCCAGGAATTATTGTTAACGTACAGTATCGAATTCTTTTGTGTGTCCCTGTAAATGAACGATGAATGCTATACACAAAATATTCTATAGTAATCATCTTGTAATACATCTTAGTGATATAATATATAAATTTCAATATGTTTGTAATAATGAAACATTATTAAAATAAATCTCAAACGATTTTTCTCCGTGCATTTTATATAGTGTATATACCGTAATGTAACGAAATTCTGTTGCGTGTCTCTATAAGTGCTATGCACACCGTATTCTTTAGTGAGCCTATTGTAGTGCACCTAAGTGATATAGATCAGTTTCAATATGTTTTGTGTCCAGCATTAATAGAAACCGCAAATACTTTTTCCCATAGACCGTAATGTAATGGAATTCTTTTGAGTGTCCCTGTAAAAAAAACTAAAAGTGCTACACACTTCACATGCTCCGAACATGCCATAGTAAACCTAATTAACATTTATCAATTGCATGACATTCCGAATATACGCGAGTAAGAACACGGACAGACAGACAGACAAACCAAATTAATAAACCCTTTTCAACTATGTTTGAAAGTATTAAAAAGAATCATTTAAAAATATGCAAATGCAAACGAGAAATTTGTAAGGAACGATTCATTTATTTATTTTATTTTTTTTAAATTTTAAATACATATCGATTAACTGAAAAAATTATTGTACCTCAACGAGTTAAAGCTACTACAAAAATCGTGGAATTACATAGCAGAACAACGCTACCTTTTGGGCAATATACACTCAAATCTAATCAGCACGTTTGACGAAATTCCATGCATTAGTTCTGGAGATAGAGCGGCCACAGAATTTGTGTAACATACTGACATATAGACATTTTCCAAAAACAAAACATATATTAGTGATATCCAAAAAAGGGGAAATCCTTCAAAATATGAAAAATGGAAATTTTAACGAATCCAATACTTTTTTCCTTATGAATATAGAAAGTAATAAAAAGAATGTTATTAACCCTATGTTATTATCGAGAAGAACAAGAGTCTTCCTTTTGAAGTCAGATAAAAATGTAGATCTAAAAAAAAAATAATAAAAATGTTATTTCCTACTTTTTCTGCACATAGCATACATTAATTTTTGATTTTGATTTTGATTTTTTTCTTTTTAGGTTACTTATATCTGAGCGTTTAATCTAACATTTATAGAGATATTTTAAAGCTGAAATCATTCAAAAAGATTTCATGTCTGTCTAAAATATCAGAACTTCAATATCACATTGCACAACCACAAGGTAAAATCTCTCGCAGTTTTATCAGCTCTATTGAAAACGTTAATTTTATCTTTTTATTTTTCACAGAGTTATCGCAAGATATTGCATTGCCCAGGCCACAATCTCTAACTATTGTCATAAAACACAGAACGCCACAGTAAAACTTTAGTTAGAGCTACATATCTACCGTTTTCCTGCAGTTACGGTATAAGTTAAAGGTAAGCGTACTTTCATGTCACATTAATTTACTATTTTCTTCTTCTTCTTATTATTATTATATGATTTCATTATTTGGAACGTAATAAGAATTTTAAAATGTACAGTATAATCCCTATTTAAGGATTACCTAAAAGATTTGTCTAGATAAACATTGATTTTTGGCCTGTAATAGGTCGATTTTTTTTTTTTGTTGTTGTTTAGATGTTTTGATTATATTAATATCGTTTAGATTGTATATTTTTTGCCTCTAAGAATGATTTTTGATTGAAGGTTGTTTAAATGTGTTATACAAGATCAGAAACATAATTTTATGAACAAAATATAAATGTATTTCAATTACATAAAGTTGAGTGTTTTTCGATATGAAACGCTCATAAAATTATCCCATTTTTTTACAAAATATGTTAATGTGTAAATAATAAGGTAAAACATATGAAAACTAGTCGTTGGGGGTTAGCGTAATACTTACCCATCATGGATAGGCATAATATAAAATATGAAAATAAAACATGTGTAAACTATTTATAAAATGCATTGCAATTCGAATAAAATCGTGGCTTGATGACGTCACAAACTTTAAATGCTCTATTACTGAATTGCGTAAAAGAAACATCCTTATAAATCCAAAAATGATAATCATATTAACTAAGAGTTTGCTGTGTCCGATTAAGCGTCTCATTTCCAATTAATATATATTTTTGAATTGAAATTTGAATGAAACTCATTCACTCAGTCATGATCGACTTCATTCTTTATGAAAAATGTATGTTTTTTTATTGTCTTTTATATTCATTCCTTAAAATAAACAATTTTGAAAATTGTTATGTACCTTTTATCAGAACGAATATTTCGGGAGTCCGAAAAAAATAGTTCCGGATAATCGAGGTTACTGACATTCAATAGTCTTCTTTTCATTATTACATACTAAGTACATACCAAATTTCAAGTCTCTATCTCAATTTGTTTGGAAGATAGAGTGCTTACAGACACACGGACACATAGACGGACGGCAGTTTTTTTTTTTCTAAAAATATGTTTTTCGGAATCTTCAGTGTCTAAAACGTGTAAATCCGTCAAATTTTTTTTCAATTTTTAAAACGATTACAAGACTTACCCTATACTATGTATGATGGGTAAGTAAAATTACGCTTGTGTTATGAGAACATGTATATATTTGAAATACATAAAAATATTAAAAATAAATCTACGTTTCTGTTCTTGGATAGCACATTTAAACTAGCTTCAAGCTAAAACCTGTCAAACAGGTAATAAATATATTTCCTAAATTATATTAAAACACCCAAAAAGACATTATCGTGAAGACATATATGATCGTAAACCGGGGTCCGGGGAAGAGAGTGCTAAGCGACATTTTTTGAACATCTGAGATATATCAATTTGAAAATTAGATCAAATACTCCAATCAAAGTATATAACAAAGTTTTTTTTGCCAATTTCTGAGTAACATCTGAGATATTCTGAATACCAGTATGGCACTACTTTAATGATATACACTTTCTGTCTGGTAAAAAAGTTCTAGAAAGATCTGGGGCAAAAACGAAACCTAGGACATATGCTGCCACCTAATGACACTAGAAAAAATAATATGTAGGATATTATAATTTACATTATTAAGCAACAGATGTCAGATTTATTTCACCAAAAATGTGGCTTGCCCGGATCCCCTCATATATCCATTCTTATCTACCCACCTACATTAGAGATAAACGTTAAGGATCTGGATTCATCTGCATTTATTTCAGCATTTATATGATCTATGTTATATCAGTACTTTTCC
The DNA here is from genome assembly GCA_963931845.1 of Maratus michaelseni. NCBI lineage: Eukaryota > Metazoa > Arthropoda > Arachnida > Araneae > Salticidae > Maratus > Maratus michaelseni. The sequence goes on from OZ007590.1 coordinate 324,523,784, forward strand.
TCTCTTTAATATCATCTTTAAAAAAAAAAAAATCAAATATTTTATACGCTTTTTTAGTAAGCAGAAATATCAGTTTTTTTTCTATCTATTGTTTTATTTTAGACGAACGAAAAATCCGATAAGTATTTATGGGATTGATTATGTTCAGTAATTCATGTTTAGTGGAGAAATAGTACGTTCAGAGTGCATTTGATACGGATAAGTACTTAGTATATACTATACAGGGTGTTCCGAAATTCGACCGACAAATTAAGAGAGGAGATGGAAGGCATCAAGAGGATGAAAACTTACCATAGGACATGGGGTCGCAAACCACATTTAGTGGGTGAAAATCGCAAAAAATATTTATGAAAGGTGTGACGTCGAGTGGCACAAAAAGGGCCAATAATAAATAGAAAAAACATTTATTTGACGTAAAGCATGATTACAATGCATTACAGTTCAACGTCAGAAAAGAGACGACGAGACATTTTTATAGGAATATGTTTTAACGCGTCCGGCAATCCTTCGTCCGTTAATGTCGGCTGTGCAATGACCTCCGTGGCCACAATGTCGAACATTTTCTATAAATATGTGTCGTCATTTCTTTTCTGACGTTGAACTGCAATGTATTGTAATTATGCTTGACGTCATATAAATGTTTTTTCTACTTATTATTGGCCCATTTTATTCTACTCGACGTCACACGCTTCATAACTATTTTTGCGATTTTCTCCCACTAAACGTGCCTTGCGACTCCATATTCTATATTAAGTTTTCATCCTCTCGATGCCTTCTATCATCCCTCTTAATTTGTCGGTCAAATTTTATAACACCCCGTATACCGCTTTTGAAACAATAGAAAAATTCATGTCTCGTTGGTTTAAAGAAACAGCAAAGCAACTGTCAATAACAGATGTTTTTCCTTTTCAAAGTAAAAGATATATATTTACTGTACTAAGAGAAATCATAAAATACTATTGATAATTAAAATCTTCCAAATGTAATAATTAAATTTCATGAAGTTTTGATTTCTGTAATTTGTTCCTCGATTTAAGAGTACCTCAATTTTACGGAATTTTCAGCTGACACTTTGCAATCTTAAAATTAAGGCTTGACATTAGTTAAAATAAATTACCTTTTAAGTTTGGCAAGCTATCAAATATGAGTTCTTGGTTTGTTGTATAGTTAGGCATAGATAATTAAAAATATAAAATATTTATCAATAAGGGATTTATAACGGAAACATTAGAAAGCACAACAATATTCCTTAATAATATTAATTTGTTTTTTAAAACTGTAATATGTACATTTATTTACGGAGCACTTAATATAAACTAAATAAATAATTATCTACATGCTTAATTCTTACTTTGTTGAGAAGCTCGTAACTGACTTTTCTAGATTCGAACCAATCCATCCCCCATTAATACATGAAGACAAGAATTCTGTTTTCATAATCAAATGTCCTGTCTTTATACATAGAAAGCCGACACCCTTCTTAAAAATGAAAAAGACAAATGTATGATAAAGTGGTTAAAAGAACGTTTTTAAACTAAGCATATGCACTCGAACTGCAGATAATACAATTTTTAGAATGAAAACTAAGCACAAGTACGTCCTCCATTTAATGTTTTAAAATACTTCAGTATACTGCATTGGTCATTTTAACTAAACGGTCCTGACAAAAGTTTTATCTCGACAATGAAACAGGGTAAAATAAAGGAAAAGAAAATCCTTTATATACTGCAGTTTTTTTTTTCTCTTTTTAATACGTATTTAAAATATAAATTATACCCAGGAAAAAAAATGGATAGGGATTCCTCTTAAAAAGTAACGCACTTTAAAATTTGACAGTGACTGCATTTATTCATTATGCAAAAATATTCTATAACTGCAGGGTCTTGACTTCATAGACCGTGCATTTATAGAATATTTTTGTTTGTTTTGGTAATGGCTCAGATTGAACTGAAACATATGTCAACAGTCAAATAAAACCTATTTTACTGTTTATAATCTTTTTATTTTACACCTTTTAGCAATTAAAATGAAGTATATATAGTTTTCTTGCATTACAAAACAAAGTTTCTTTTTCTGTTTTACAAATTAGTATACATTTTTAGATATATGACAAATACTAAACGTGAATTTATGCACATTAGAAATGGAATGAAAGAAAGGGAGTATACGTGAAATGTTGCACAGAGATATATATAGATATTTTTTTTTATTACCCAACATTAGCATTGATGTTAAAACCCACGTATGTATTCCCATTCTCACTACACTGTGTGTGTACATACTATGTTTCTTATTATATAGGCAATTACGTAAAGCTGCTGTTTTATGTTAAGGGTCCTCTTCACGCACTTGAAAACACCCGTTAAAATTAAAGTGTATCGTTCAGTAAAAACAACATTTGCTTGAAAAATATTTTATTACATAATGGTACCCAGCGCGTCATCAATACTTATACTATCGCCTAGATAAGTTTAAATGAATTTTTTTTTTTAATTTATTGTGGAGTAATTACAAAAACTCCAATACAAATATTCTAGAGGCTTCTAGTTTTCACGAAATTATTTTAAAATATTAATTTCTCATGAAATCTCTTTTGTACAAAAATTAATATTACGATCATAAAGAAAATGGACTATTGCGGGTTTTTAAAATTCAAATCATTATTATATTACACAGGGTGTCCCTCTTTACCTCTAATTAATAGCTAATTCCCAAACCGTTATTTTTCGAGAACTGCTTCTAATTATACTACCAATTTCAAAAAAGTTTCAAATGTTGTTCTCTATCATATTAAAAGCCATTTCGTCAAAATGGTTATCTTTCTAAAAATTATAAAATTTAAATTTTTATACTATCCCGGATTCTTTCTGTAAGTTATATTTAGAAAAATATTCTCCGGACTCTATAAAGAAAAACAACAAAACAATCTCAATCTTTTACGACCAAAACTTACCAAGTTATGATATTTTGAACTTCATGGATTTTCAGCGTTTCCCGGCATTAAAAACGCAAAGGTGCGTGTTAAGTGCCGGAAAAGCACTAAAAGCACTGAAAATGTACAACTTTAAAACTGTAAAAACTTTGTAAGTTTTAATCGTAAAAAGTTTTTTTTTTCTTTACTTGTTAGAACAAGGGCCATGTTTTGTAAATATAACTTATAAAACTCAAAGACATTACAAAAAATTTAATTTCATAACTTTTAATGAAGTCTGAAATAAATTGAAGTCTAAATACTTTAACTGAAGATTTATACTCTGATGTAAATGACTTTTAATAATGCTAGAGAAAAATATTGGAATTATTCTTGTACTTGGAAATGTAACACTATAACTAATAGTTTGGGAATTAGCTATTGATCAATGGTAAGAGGGTACACACTATGTAAAACAAAATGAAAAAAACTGAAATCAAAAACCGAAGCTTTATACAAAACGCCATATTTTATATAAACATGTATAAATAATTGTATCTATGTTTCTCAACGTATGATTTCGTTAAGCTTAGTTTATTTTTCTCTTTACATTTTTTCCTTAGATGAAATACTTCGTGTTTTTAGCACTTTTGCCATGCATCTTGGCCGCAGAGGTCCAGAATTAGCTATTTGTCAGCGGTAAAAAAAAATCACTCTGTATTAACAGAAATGATTTTTTTTTAAATATGAATTTGAATTAGTTTAAATATGAATTAGGTTTTAAAAAAATTTGTTTTTGAAGCAGGTTTTGTGCAAGTGCCATATTATATGTAAAAATGTATCAATATTTCTACCTACGTGTCTCAACATATGATTTTCTTAAGCTTAATTTCTTTTTCTCTTTACATTTTTTCCTTAGATGAAATACTTCGTGTTTTTAGCACTTTTGCCATGCATCTTGGCCGCAGAGGTCCAGAATGCCGTTTGTGTGGACGGTACGCAATGCGCACAAGGTAAGTTAACCACAGTATCTTTAGAAATTCTCTTACAATAGATTTTTTTTTTCTCAAAATTTATCAGTCTTTTCAGCACTTAATAAAGGACGTATTTTTTTTTCTACGTAATCTTACACGATTTCCAGGCTAAAACGACTGGAAGTAAACTATTATGCACAGTTTTAAAACGTTGCCAGCTTATTAAGTAAACACTACAAAATTTTAAATAAAAAAACAGGGTTTGTACCACTATTTCCGAATATCAATCTTCGCTTTATTTAATTGTACAATCTGTAATAATTTTCTATGATTAAATAAGGCGAAAATAAAAATTCGAAAATACCAATACCCTAATTCAGGTACCGGGTCCAACACGGTACTCCACCGATATCGGTTGCTTTTCAGCCTACCTTGATTGCAAAGCAGTTCTACAATTTGTAAAAAAACAGCCTATCTTGATCACGTGACAGTCAAGAGACGTGGAAGTATCGTGGTCGGTGTCTTTCAATGGCTGCTGTAAAAACCCTGAAAAATATTGTTTATGCAGACCGTTTTAGAAAGTTAAAATGAAACAAAAATTCTACGTGTCGCGTCCGTTACATGATGCAATCCGGCAAACGTTTGATTATGATAATAACATCCACGATACCGACTATTTTAGAAAATAATACAATCCACAATTAAACTAAAAGTCCAGTATTTTATTAGCAAAAAAGTCCTGTGTGTAGGGGTATTTTTGTATGTTTCTTCTATTGAAATATTGATTAGGATTTATTAAAATTACATATCTCCTTTACATATTATAAGATGGCCAACAAATCTGTTTTTATTAATACAAATTTTAAAAACTGAACACAAAATTCGATATTTAAAAAAAGTAACCTGGATTACGTCTCATACGGTGGGATAATTCTACGGTTTTAATTGTGCATGAGAATTTTATTCAAAGATATTTTACTCCAGTTTGTATGCAGTTTCTGGATATAGCTGCAAATGTTTTGAATGAATTCTCAACTCAGAATTTATTTACGAATTTCATTCACATGAAAAATCGGAGAAAATAAAAATATTAACCGTCTAGATTGCACCTGCTGCCATCTGTTGCTGTTTTAATGAAGTAAAAATAATATCTTTTGCAGATCTCTATAATAAATTAGAGCAGTAAAATGTTGAACGAAATTTAAACAATCATTGATGATAAACTATCTTCCTATCACGTAGTGTTTTTTTATTAATGAATTTAAGCCGTGCTGTACAATATTATAGGTGCAATGTTTTAAACAAATTATGTTTCCAGGATCTTTTTTTCATAGTATTTAAATGATTTATATGCCCATTAGTAGTTCCAACTAAATGCATTTTTAGTTGTGTTTTCAACGGAGTTTTCAATTACTTTTTTTGCATTAAAAAATTGTCAATTTCATATGTTCAAATGATTTATGGTAGTATTTATTTCGGCTAGAATTACTGCAAAAATAACAAGAGCGAAAAATAATGCGTCAAGCATAGATTATGAAACACTTTCCAACACAGTCAGAAAACTGTAAAGAAACTTCACCGTTAAATAAGGTGAAAGAAGATATGTAAGTAAACAGTTTAGTAAACACATAACACATTGAAAAATACAGTTTTCAAAATTACCTTCCAGTGTCAAAAAAGTAGACGAATTATTTTGTGCAGCCCTGTATATGATCAATAGATGTGGATATATAGTATGATAAAATTTAGTTCAGTTAGAATATTCACATTTAGCAATTTTCGCCAATCGATGGAAATGCGCTCGAAATATTTTGTACAGTCATGTATATTATCTGAAGACTTTTGTACACACCGCCTATTCCTCTAAAAGGCAACTTAAAACTCACTTGCAGCAATTACCAAACGTAAACGTAGCCCTGTATATGAATTTATTTATATTCCATAAACTTCTATTAGTCCATTAAATATAGTTCAGCAGGAAAATGCGTAAACACAATTAAACACTATCCTTAAGCAAATCTCCCCCATAGTCTGTAGTACTTACGAATTTCCTTGTGTAGCCCTGTATATGGTCAACCGAGTTTATAAACACACACGTAATATGAAAAAAAAAGTTAAAAATGCAAACCAAATTTGAAAACGCACTTATCACACATAGACTGTAAATATCGCGCATGTACCTTAACCAATATCATTTGTGTGTCCCTGTAAATAAACGCAATGCACACAAGAGAGCAATTTATAGTGAACCTCAGTAATGCATATTATTTTCATTATGTTTGAAATAGTGAAATATCACTAAATTACACTGCAGACGATTTCCCCCATATAATGATGTGAAAAAGAATTCTTTTGTTTGACCCTGTAAATGAATAATAAATGCTTTGCACCCCATATTCCACAAAAAGCATGCTTTAATGCGCTTCATGATTATATATCAATTTCATTATGTTTTAAATGACGTAGTGTCATCAAAATGCGCTTGAACCGTTTATTCTCCATTGACTGTAATGTAACGGAATACTTTTGACTGTCCCTGTAAAAAACTATAAGTGCTACACACTTGTGTTGAAATAGAGAACATGTTATAGTAAACGACAAAAACATACAAAAATTTCAGGACAATCGAAGTATATCTACGGGAGTTAGAGCACGGACAGACGGCAGACGGACAGACGGCAGACGACAGATGGACAGGCGGCAGACAAACCGAAGTCATACACACTTTTTAACTAGATTGGAAAGTGTTAAAAAAGGGCGAGATTGCGAAGCGAGCTGGGACCGCGTAGCGGTCTCAATGTAAATTACTTCGCAATTTACAGGGGGTTGGCGAGCATTAGCGAGTAGGGGGCTGAGCCCCCTAGTAGAGATATATTGGTCTTCAAAACGTTTTTTTGGATGAACATTTTCAATTTCCTGAAACTACGAAATACACTGTTAAAATTTTCTGTAAAAACACAAAGAAGAAACAAAGATTCTCGATAAATTTACACAAGTTCTCGGTTAAAAGCACTTGATTATAAAGCATACAATCAAGTTTCTCGATCGTAATTCACATTATAGAATTTTTTTATAGATTGGTGGATCACAAATAGGTTTTGTAACATAAATTTTGTACATCGTAAGGCAGGAGATACAATCAATTTTATTATAATTTACAGATGTAATATACAGTGGCTAGTTGTTGTTTTTTTATTCGGTTTGCTTGAATGTACTATTTTTCTGATATAGTGATATTTGCCTTATTTAATGATTTACAGATTAAACAAGACAAATATTATTATATTTTTTTAAAAAAGGGAAAAAAATGTAGCAATCAAGAAATTTGAATTAAAAGGAAAAAACCGCTGAAATAGAAACGCTGAACGTAGCAGTTTTTGTTTCATCGCGAATTTATGTAACAGATTTATTGCTTTTATCTCGCAAAAATTGTGCTATAATGCGCCGGTACGAAAGACACGCTTACAAAATAGTTCACTCATATTAGTAACAACAAAACCACAACTGTCATATTTTTGTTGTCTTTCTCTTTTCTTTTTTTATTATAAAACTTCACTATTTTCAAGCATGAAAATTTTTAGAGTTTAGGGTATTTTTATAGAGGTGAATTTACAGAAGCTACGGTAAATTTACAGAATAGTTTACCTGTTATATTACATATGCATATGAAATTTAAAGCTAAAGTAGTACATTCGTTGTGAGAGGCGATAAGAGTTGTATAAATTTTCTCCAACAGAGGGAAAAGCATCTAATCTAGTTTTCGAACCTGGAACCTTTGCTATACATGCCAATGCTCTAACTACCGAGTTATCCAGACGATATCCAGCCTGACACAATTCACTCAGCATTTTGGTATAATCAAATCTGTAAAAATGGCAGTTTTTATCGATGAAAATATGTACACATGGAACGCATAATAATTATATTATATATACATATGAAATTTCAACCTGAAATACTATATTCGTTGTAGGTGAAGGTCAAATAAGTTTAATACATTTTCTCCAACAGAGTGATAAGTATCTATAGGCCAGGATTCGAATGTGGGATCTTGGCTATATTCGCCAATGCTCTAGCCACACAGATACCCAGACTATTGTGTCAGGTTGGATATCGCCTGAGTAACTCATTGACTAAAGCATTGGTGGGTATAGTCAAGGTTCCAGGTTCAAATTCTTGCCTAGAAACTTTTCACTTTGTTGGAGAAAATTTATTCAACTTTCACCTCCACCTACAACGAAAATAGTTTACCCGTTTTTAACAGAATCTCGATTTCAGCTCTTTGTAAATTTATATAAGACATGAGATAAATGATTATAAATAGATTCCGTGTTGTTTCACAGAAATAACGTTAATAGTGTATTTTATATGCAGTAAAGTGCATATAAAATGACTGATATAGCAGAATATAGGATTTTAATTATCTAAAACGAGATCTAAATAAAAAAAGGTAAATCGCATAGTTGATTTTGAAGCATCTATATATGCATGTTACGATATAAACAATCCTGTTGCCCTTTTAAAAATCTATTATGATTTGTAGGTCGGTGAAACTCCCTCTCGGAGAATTTTTGTTAGATCGTTAGCATAATCAAATCCATGCAGTTGTCATTATGATTCCACCTGCCTTTAGTCGAAATACATTGATGATTTCCCACAAAATAAGAGAACTAAACTTCGAAAAATAGAAGAAAGTTTTTTATATTTTCTAACAGATGACATTTAAATAAACATTCGCCACCATTCTCTCGTATCGATGAATACTTTCATCGTTAAAAGTTAGCCGTCATGTCATGCCTCTAAACTTAGTACATACGATGTTAATTTCATATCACATTTCGAAATATTCAAATGACTCACTTACAGCACAGCAGATTGTTTAGGAAAGACAGTATCACAGAAATCTAAGCTTCGTATCCCATGTTTTACGTTAAATATTCCAGCGCGTAAAGTTATCTACGCTAATGCAGTGGTACAGAATAGCCAATCAGAGCTTTTGATTAGTTCAAAACTATGTTTTTTTGGCAGCAGAAAATCGACGTGATTAGGCATTTGTGAGAAACGGACTTGACTTTTGGAATAAAAATAAGAAAAAGAAAATGGTACAAATGATAATTTTATATAGATTGAATTCGGCTTTTTAATAATTGAGAAATAAAAAAGGTTTAAAAAAAACGAATTACAGGAAATATTTTTAAAAATATTTTGAAGGGAAATAAAATATTAAATACGCATTTTAAATGAAAAGGAAATTAAATAAATGAAATAAATGGAATATAGTTTAAGATAGGAAATAATTTAATAAACTACAGTTGTAAAATAAATGTAGAAGGGGAAAATTTTATGAAATTTTTTTAATGAACTGCGGAATTTAAATTTTTGTAATGTGCATTAGTAGTAAATATGAAGTAATTGTCAGTTTTGTAAGGACTTTACAGGTAGTTTTCAATAATGTGTTATAAAAGTTGCTGAAGAATTGAAAGTTTCGGGTTTTACTTCCTGAAGACCATTAAAAATAGTTTTATAGAAACAATTTGTTTCGGTATCTCTAGTAAACTAATTAATAAGACTTTATTTCTTTAGCAGAAAATGTTTTAGAAAAAATTATTTAACCTTTTCGGGACAGACTTTTTTCTTTGTACTTTTGAGGAAAAATTACTTTTAGGTTTAAAAAAATGAAAGTTACTGTCAAATATTAAGGTTTGCTGAAATTTAAAGAATCCGTCATTTAGCGAAATCTGTCAAATACAGTTGTTTTGCGTAACATTAATAGTTTAAAGAAGAATTTTTTAAGACATTTGGAAAATGTCGTATTACAACAGCATTAAATAGACTTAACCACTTTTCAGTGTTTATTATTATTTATAAAATCATTATTGGCTTGGAAAAGTAGCACCTATTTCAAATTTTAAAAACGAAACATGATGTTTAAAATGAAAAAATCCCAAACGGTGAAAAGAAATTTAAGCAAAATATTTATTTTGTTTTCCTAATAAATATTGAAATATAAATGAAGTGATAGTAATAAATGTACAGACATATACAATGACTACTACATGGAGATATTAACAAAATAATTGTTTACAGAAAATAATAGTTTAATTTAACCCTTCTTTGCATGAGTTTTTCTTTTACAATTGTGTTTTTTTATACATATATTAAATATTAGACACCAGAAATTTTAAGATAGATTTTTAACTTTGTTCTGCAACATAGTTCACGGGAAATTTACTGGATTAATATTTCTATATAAATATAGTGCTGGCGAAGAAGTTGATTTATTTATTAAAAGTTAAATAAACAGTGATGGAAATTTACATCACTATGCAATTAAGGGTTAAATTGACTAGTATTTAAGGTACCGTTAATACAGAAATGTTTAAGTTGTGAAATATAAGTTAAATTATGTTAGAATATGTTTCAATATGAGAAATAACTCTCGATTAGGTCATTCTAGTTCTCGGGAGTATGATTGTAACAAATGACAATGTTCATTGATCTTGAAACAAAAACAGATAACGAGTTAAATTACATTGATCTTGAAACAGCATACAAAGTAAATTTCTCATTTTCACATGACATTTTAACTTTTTATGAATTTCGAATTTTTATGAGGCCTTTCTAATTATTTTTCCTAATTTAAAATAGAATGTATTTTCGTTTATATACAGGGTATCTGATAAGTCAAGAGCTACTTTAAATTGCATATATAGAAGTAGGTATGTAAATCTAACATGTATTTGCTATGGAAGCTTGCTATGGAATAACTTTGCGCACGATAATCGATAGAATTATATATATAATTTATAATAATTCTCCAGTTATATGTGCATATACCCTTTTAATTATATACAAAGAGATGTCGCATCTACAAAATCAATAAATAAAAATAAATCTTAATACACAAAGCGTATAATTCTATTCTTTCCCTGCAAGAATTACGGGATGGGCAAGTTTTGTGGTAGTTGCATTGCCCACGACGAGCTCGAGATAAGCAGGGGAAGAGTTAAACTATTATTTGAAAATAACATCGTTCATGGATTCATATGTTCATTGATTCATATGTTCATTGATTCATATGTACAGCTTTTTGAATGGTGTTTTTCAGTTTAATATATATATGTATATATAATATATATATGCATTATAAGAATAATGCTCAAATATTCTATAAATAATAGTTTTATAGTCAAGTTTTAATTTCGAATTTATCTCTTACTTAGGAAAATATTGTTGTGAATCTGGATGTTGTGACATATCCCAAGAACATCAAGACAAAGGTTACGTTCCAGCTTTGCCCCCATCTTCACCACTCAACTTGACCGTATCGATGTCCGAACCTAAAACTATGAATGCTGTTTGTTTTGGAACACAATGTGGATCATATTGCATTCCTAATGTTTACAGTGGCACTTGCTGCAGCAATCCAAGATTCGCTTGCCCTTCGTCTACAAGATGCTGTAGTAATTCATACTCTGAACAACCCTGGTGTTGCAGAAGATATCAGCGTTGCAGTTCAATAAGGAACCTCTGCATAAATAGCGCAGTTACCGCTTCAACAGCCATGATGTCGGTGCTGTTTGCATTTATGATTGGAGTAACCTCAAAATATTTGCTGTAGATTGTAACTGAAATATTACTTTTATTTACGTATACCAATTACCAATTTAAACTTTCAAAATTATTCTTGTTAAATTATTATGCCCTTAGGCTTAAAACTCTTGTTTGCAAACAATTCATCTTGCTTAAAAAATATTTATTATATACTAAGGACAGATAAACATTTATTTTTTCCTTTTATTCCTGTAAATTATTCCCCAAACGTTTAAGAAAGATACTTCCTCCAAACATAGTCTGTAATTTATCCTCCGTTTCATGACTCCTTATCCGTATATAGTCATGGATTGAATATTATCAGGATGATTTTATAAATGATGTATCTTTCCGATTCGACTTCTAAATCTTTTTTATCCTGGTGTGTCAGGAAAATGTTGTACCGTGTGCTTAAAAGAGTTTGAATATTGCTTAATTTAATAGAGATCAATGTTATTTCCCATTGTGCGTGACAATTGCTTGCAAGAATAAAAGTTTTTGTATTAAAAATCAGTCATTGTACTCCTTTTTCGTCAGTGTGACTGGGTTATTTTTCACGCACATACACACAGAGAGAGAGAATGGCAGCTGTTACATCGGGATCATGATGTGGTTTGCACTGTAATATTTGTCAAAGTGGCAAAAATTTTCTTGTTGCAAAAACAGAAAACAGTTCAAATTATCAGTAATTTTTTTTATTTGCTTCAAAAATTCCGACTATTTTCTAGTCTTGTAGTGCAAATCACTTCTGATACAAACATTTGTTAAATTTGAATGCTCTGAGACTTTTTAAACTACCTTTTTTTTCCTTAGCTACGACAAATTCATTTTTTGACAAATCTTGTGTTGTAAACCAACTTCTGTACAACAGCGTTTTAAATTTTCATTAATTTTTGAAATTTAAACGAACATGTGGCATACCCTGCATTTAAGGCATATTTAATACACGGAATTTTAAGCTTGTAATCTTAAAAATATTTAAACCTTTCAAATATAAAGAAGAAAGAAAAATCATGCGTGAATAGATTATGAAAATATTTCAAACACAGCCAGAATACTGAAACAAATACTTCACAGTTTAATAAGGGGAATGATGATAACACATAACACATTTGAAAATCCAATGTCAGCAATTACCATACATAGACTAAAAACTATCCGAATTCTTTTTTTTCTGCCCTGTATATGATTTATATATTTATATCTATACTACATAGTTTTCTGACATTTTGTTCAGTTACTAAACTCATAGCACAATCGAAAATTTCCCTTCAGCTATTTCCGTCAATAAACAGAAATGTAACCGAGATTTGTTTGTGTAGCCCTGTATATAATTTATAACATTTATATACACCAAGTAATATGCAAAAAATTAGATAAATTTAGAAGCTTGTATCACAATGGAAAACGCAAGTCAAGCAAATATTGTTCATAGATAGTACTGCAAACGAATTCTTTTGTGTGTCCATATAAATGAACGATGAACACTGTATTTTACAGTAAGCATCTTACAGTGAACCTCTCAGGGATATATATCAATTTCAATATGTTTAAAATAGTGTGATATCATTAAAATGCACCGCAAACGATTTTTTCCCATATACGCCTAATTTAACCGAATTTTTTGAGTGTCTTGTAAACGAATTATAATTGCCTACACATTTCATTTGCAATACCGAACCTGCCATAGTATTTCTAAATAACATAAATCAATAACACTGCAATCCGAGTATATTTATGCGAGTTAGAACACAGACAGAATGGCAGACAGACAAACCAAATTAATAAATATTTTAAAAATGTGTCGGATTTCACATTGTGTAATCTCTTGGGAAAATAATCGAAAATATTTACCGTAGTTTTATCTACTTAATATTTATCTTTGCTGCAAGGTTATCGCAAAACTTTGCATCTGTCGATGCACATTAAAAGTCAACATAAAAAATAAAACCCAGACTAATATTTTATCTATTTGCTACACTGCAAAAAAAGTGTTGATTTTACAGTATAATACTGGCTTTCCAGCTGCCAGTATTTTACCGTAAAATTAACAGTAATAAACAGTAAAATAAGCAGTAATAAGCTGCCGCGCATTATACAGTAAAATCAACACTTTTTTTGCCGCAGTGTACTTGCTGCCTTTTCCTTTTCATTGGGATAAAGGTAAAAAAAAAAATAATAAAAAATTCTATTTCATAGCAGTTTATTATTAACACTATACCTACCCAGTGACATGAGATACCCAAATATTTATTTTTAACGGTAAATAAAAGCATGAGTGTGTGTGAAAGATAAATTTTGAACTTTAAACCTTTTTACAACTTCAAAATTTAAAAGAAATTAATGTTTTACATTTAAATAATGAGTTTAAATATATATTTTTTTAATTATACTGAAGAATGTGAAAAAGCTACTGTATTTTTTGAAAAGTGTTTTATTACGAAGATCCCATTTTTAAATTTAAAGGAGAAAATATTCATAAGTATAATTAATATACAAAATGAAAAAAATAATTTTATCATCTGAGCAATTTTTTTTGTTGAAAAGAGCAATTCAATATTCGTTAGACACAATGTCAGAATTTGAATTATTCTAGTCATCCATTTCTAAGCTATTGCCACTTGATTATACAGTCGCGTGTCCCCCCGCGTCCACCTAACTTAGCCTAAAAAGAGAAAACAAACATTCCATATATATTTTAGTCATCAAATTATCCCTAGAAATTATGTCTTCTTCAAATTTATGTTAAAAAACAAAAAAAAAAAAAAAAAAAAAAACTTAGAAGGACTTTTTTATAGTGAAATTTTACCAAACTCTGGAAATTTTAATAGGAACACATAATTTTCACATAATCTTTGACATTTCTGGTAAATTTTACGTTAAGATACCAAACGGGAAGTGATTCAGTCAAGCAGTTTATGAGCTATGCAGGTTTAAAGTTTGCAGCTCCTAAGTTAAATCCGTTTGTACTTGATGCAAGACATACTGCAATGCGGGTAGTTTTTTTAAGTATAACTCAAAAATTATTTGGCTGAATGAGCTGTAATTTTGGATTCGCATATGTAAAACTTCTAAAAATAGATTTCTGTTGCAAAAATCAGATTGAAATTCATATTATTTTCAAACATTATATACAGGTAATTATCGAAATAATGGAAAGACTTGTGAATAAAAGTGACATTTAAGAATGCATTTCGTGAGCATTAAAATATAATTCTAGCTACCAGTTTTTTTTATATAAACAGTATATATCATGGTAGTATGAGGTAGCTTTTGTGAAGTTGTATACGTCTTGGATTTTTGTCAAGCCGTGTAAAATATCAGACATCACAGACTTTCAAAGAGGTCAAACTGTAGGAGCCCAACCAGCTGGAGAAAATGTGACCAAAACATCCCAGCATTTAGGCGTGTCTAGAGATACGGTATCTAAAGTCATGACAGCGTACACACAGCGTGGCAAGACAAGCTTGGCAAAGGAAAATAGTGGACGGACGGAGAAGCTGAGTGAAAGAGACCGACGGTTATTGAAGTGGATTGCAATGCCTAAAAAGAAAACAACTGCAGCCAAAGTGACCTCAGAGCTCAATCAGCATCCCCAGTGTCAGTAATTACAGTTCGGAACATCCAGATAAAAGTTTTGTTGAATCAACAAAAATTTGGTTGGCCCAACAAAACTTTCCGTTTAAATATGGGTCAATGGTGAATTTGTTTGAATCAACAAGAAAAATATTGTTGATTTTTTTTGCAATTCCTACAAAAAATTTTGTATCGTCAGCAAAAAAAAATGTTCTGTTAATTCAAGTAAAAATGTTTCAATTTTACTTGAATTAACAAAATTATTTTGTTGAAAGTTTTCTCAAATTAAATATAATTATCTGTTACTTTAAGAGTTCTTTTCAGTTTCGGCAACAAAAACTTTTGTTTAAACAATTGTTTTGTGTAATTTTAAGATTTTTTTTTTGTTTTAACAACAAAAGGTTTTGGTTACATAAACAATTATAATATTTACTTCAAAATTATTTTTTGTATTAGGACCAATCTAAACATAACTATTTTTAGGTAATTTTTAATTCATTTTCAGCAGTGAATTACGCCTGTAAACCTTGAACAATAACAAATGAATTTTTATCCTGCTTTTTTTTCAAGCGTAAATCTACAGTTTGAACAATGTCCCCAGCTGGGAATAGAAACCGTGTCCGAGAGCTATTCTGAAGACACGGGTACGATTCCCGGCTTGGGACATTTTCCACTCTGTCGGTTTACGCTTGAAAAAAAGCAGGATAAAAATTCACTGCTTATTATTTAAGAATTACAGGCGTAAATCACTGCTGAAAATGATTCAAAAATTAATCCGTGCATTAGTTCTTGAGATTTATTTACAGTGGAAATCATGAAAAAAACATAGCAGTGCCACCTGTTGGGCTATTTACACCAAAACGTAATCAGTTTCTATTTATGTCAAGGTCTAACTCAATCTGTATTTTGATGTAAATCAGTGCATTAGTTCTTGAGAAATCGCGAATCTATTGCAGAAATCGCGAAAATTGCAACATAGTAGCGCCACCTGTTGCGCGATTTATGCCAAAAACTAATCAGTACCAATTTATATCAGGAAGTAACTGAATATAAAGTTTAATTAAATTCCGTGCATTAGTTCTTGAAATAGAGCGCCCTCAAAATTTTTGTCACATACAGACAGACATAGACAGTCATTTTCTGAAAACAGTCAAATTGTGTTCAGGACCTTTTAAAATCCGTCGAAAACCAGAATTTGAAAATTTTCATAACTCCAATACTTTCTTCTTGTAAAGATAGAAGACAGTAATAAATGGGATAGGGGGATTTTTAAAACTACCTTGGGCCGTCCTAATTAAAAAAGTTTTAATTAACCAAAAATTATGGTAATCCTTTAATTATACAGCTATATAAGTCAAATAAACCAAGTTACGTGAGATAGTTGTGGCTACTACACAATAATTTAAATTTTGTAAAAGCAACAACATTTTGCTGGAAATACAAATTACAAAATTATGGTAAAATAAAAATAAAAACAGATTTTGTTAATTCAAGTAAAATTGATGAAATTTTGTTAAAATTTTGTAAGAGTGTCAACAATATTTTTTTTGTCAATGTAACAAAACCAACTTTTTAATTGAAACAACCAAAATGTACTCAACAAAACATGTTTTGTTGTTTTAATCAATTCCTTTTTCTGGGTGAAGCAGATTCATAAACCGCATATTTACGGCAGAGCAGCAATTCCCAAGCTACTTGTCACAGCTGTTAATGCCAAACGTCATCTACAGTTGTACTACAGCCACAAAACCTGGTCGATTGATAAATGGAAGACAGTTACGTGGTCAGAAGAATCAGCTTTCATACTTATCCCCACAACAGGTCGGAAGCACATTTGGAGACCGTATGCAAAGAATATGATTGCGATTGTCTTCTTCCCCCCATGGAGATAGATCTGTCAGGGTATGGGTGGGTAGCCGTGTCATGGTTTTCTGCCTGGCCCAATCGTAAACTTGAAAGTTAGGATCACTGGAGAGAAGTATAGAGAAGTTTTAGTTGACCAGGTCCATCCTATGATACAAACTTTGTTTCCTGCAGCAGAAGGAATTTTCCAAGAAGATAATGTTCCTATTCATGCAGCGATACTCGTCCAATCATGGTTTCATGAAAACGAGGATGAAGTGCAGCATCCACCGTGGCCCGCACAGTCCCCCAATCTCAATGTAATCTAACTGTTATGGTCTATTTTAGAGCGTTTTATGCGGAATCGATATAATCCGCCAGCATCTCTTCTGGAACTTTCACAATATCTAACCGAAGAATGATACAAAACTCATCTAAGCACTATCCAGCACATGTTTGAATCGATTTCCAGGCGACTCCAAGCCGTATTACATGCCAGAGACGGTCCTACGTCATATTATTAAAGAATTCCTGCTAAATCTAGGATGTTTCCATTATTTTGATAACCACCTGTATATATATATATATATATAAAATTCAAAATTCAAAATTAAACTAAATATGTACCACAAAATTTAAACCATAAAATGAAGAATATAAATAAATAAAAAAGAACAGAATAAAATATTTAAAAGAAATTAACTAACACAAAGAAACATATAACGTAACCAAAATCAATAGAAGTAACAAAATAAATTACAAATTAATAAACAAACCAACCCAGGATACAGGTTGCGCGGTTTACGACACGCAAAAGCAGTTTTGACGCATGGAATCTATACTAATAAAAGACAAAATCGCTCTGTGTGCGTGTGTGTGTGTCTGCGATGGCTAGCGAAATCTAGCGCACCTAGAAGCCTGAAATTTTAGGTGAGGATATGTCCAAGGCGTCTCCTGGTGCACATGAGTCTCAGAATCTTAATATTTTGAAAATTAGCCGAAATATTAATTAAACTCATTAAAAATAGCATCGAAAATGCCATCTTTTTTTCAAAATGTCAAAAGAAAAGAACTCCTGTTCTCGATTTGCAAGCAAAAATGAACGAATTTGAAATTTACTAATTAACGAATTTTAAAAAACCTAATTAAGATATCAATTTGAAACTTTCTGAGCATATGGTGAAAATTTTCTGCATTTTCTGTAGGAAAATATTCTGCAATTTTTGTAAAATTCTGCCGGTACTTTTTCTTAATATTTGCAAAAAACTGACAGCGCCAGTCAAAAAAATCGAAGAAAGTTTCAGACAGGGATCGGACTGTTTCTCTGGCAGATCCCTCCATTTACTCTGCGAAAATGAAAGGAAATAACTAAAAATTTTTACTAATGAACAAAAATTAAGATAAATAACTAAGATATCTATTTGAAATTGAGGATGGGATGGGGTGCCATCTGGCGGCTATTTTAGCGTAAAGTTTTCGTTATGTTCTAATTATCAGAAAAATATAATTATTTTTTTAATGATCTCGTTAATATAGGGAAAGGGGTTTTCTTGAACAAATTATTCGTTATATTTGCGGGTATGGGGAGGGGGATTAACGCATTGCTCTGATTTACACAAAGCAAATTCCATTTAAGAGACTGAACAATTTTAACTTCCCCTGTAGCGTTTTATAAATGTTATATATAGAGAATACCGGAAATTTTAAATAACGATTTTCGTAAAAATAAAATTTTTGTTCCTAATAAAAGTACACAACCCGTATTTACTTGATGCTTACCAATAATCAAAGTAAATGGTTTGTTGTTGAGCACTTGACCAGGCGCCCCTGGTGGGCAATCCTAGAAGTTTTTTCTCTATCTGTGAAATTCTTATCTCGGATCACAACGGGATTTGGATCATTCGACTTGGTTTTCGATCGTGTTACAGATTTTAGTTCCACCTTCCATCGCCAGGAGGCGCTTAAATTTCTTGAGTTCTATTTGCCCGATTTCGAAGGAATTGGTGCATTCACCTCCCTTGATACAACGAATACCCGTGTCGGATGTTCGTATAGAACAAATTGCGCCCCCTGGTGGTGTAAAGTGGAACTAAAGGATGCACGCCTGCTATACGGTGCCGGAAGCAGCGGGGACATGTGTCGGAGTTTCGTTGGGAAGGTGGTTTCTTTGGAACAAAATGTACCTCCTGGCGGCAGAAGGTGGAACTAAAGATTTTGGGGCGCAGGCACTGCACGCCTACTATACGGTGCCGCAGCTACAACGACTTCCATGTCGGATTAGACATTTTATTACTAGCTGACGTTTTTCAAAATTTTAGAGAGGTCTGTTTAGCTTCTTACAAATTAGGTCATTGTCACACCATATACTGCCGCAGAATTTGCATGGCAAGCTTGTCTAAAAATGACAGGAGTCGAACTCGAATTACTCACATATCCAGACATTTATCCGTTTCTTGAAAGTGGTATACGTGGTGTAATTTGTACAATTTCAAAAAGATATAATCGAGCCAGTAATAAATACATGCCAAAATTTGAAGAGTATAATCCCTCAAAATATATAATTTATTTAGATGCAAACAATCTATATGGTTGGGCCATGATCCAACATTTACCAGTTAACGGATTTGAATGGATTAGTAAAGAAGAGATTGAAAACAGTTAATATAATGAACATTTCTGACGATGGAAAAGTACGTAGAATATGTTTTCTCTGTGGATTTACAGATACCATCAGAACATCAAAATAAAATGAGTGATTGCTCATTAACAACTTAAAACATCCTAATTCAACCAAAAATGGTTTCAGACTACATCAAAAATTTAGTTGAAATTTATGATAGAAAAATCTCAACAGTGAAAAAATTAACACCGAATATTTATGTAAAAAAAAATATTATGGAATACATTATAAAAATTTTAAACAATGTCTAGAAATCTCTGTATGAAAGTTTAAAATATTCGCAAGGATTAAATTTAACAAATAAACGTGGTTGAAATTCTATATAGAATTTCATACAATTCAAAGGAAAAACGCTACAAACGCATTCGAAAAGGATTTTTATAAACTTCTCAACAACAGCGTTTATGGGAAAACACTTGAGAATGTAAGAGATTGTATACAGATTCGACTATTAAATGATAAAAAATATATTAAAGGTTATTGCGAAACCATCATTTCACGCATATAAAATTTTCAATCAAAATGTAGTAGGCATCCACTGAAAAAAAATAGTGAAGTTAAACAGACACATTTACACGGGATTTTTTATTGTAGATGTTAGTAAAACCTTAAAGTGCAAATTTCACTACGAGTATATTTTGAAAAACTATCCAGAAAAAGCATCTTTAATATTCCCCGATACAAACAGTTTGTGTTATGAATTTTGATATTTACGATGAAATGTATCGAGACACTGATTTTTTCGACATGTCAGATTATACTAGGAATCATAAAGCATTCAACATAATTAATAAAAAAGTTCTTGGAAAAATGTAAGATGAATTTTACGATGAACCAATTATTGAATTTATAGGATTATGTTCCAAAATGTACAGCAACTTAACAAAAGTAGATTAAAGAAAACGTGCGAAAAGTGTTCACAGGCATATCGTCAAACATATCCTCAAGCATGACGATTATAAGGACTTCTTCGTATTCTTCAACTAAATGTCAATAAGAGCAAGCGCTGAAAAAATATCAAGTAAGGATCCTAGCTAATTCACAATTGTTGAAAGAAAAATTTCCTTATCAGCTTACGGGGACAAACGATATTTTTTAGAGAATACATTTGACACATTAGCTCTAGGTCATGTAAACACAATTCTTTCAAAAGAAGTTTATGATTTAAATTTATAAATAGAACCTGAAATACAAGATCTTCTAAATAGAAAATTCATCGGAAAAAAAATATTGAAAGAAGAAAAAAGTATGTGTGAATGTGTGTGAATGTGAGTGCGTGGTGTGTAAATGAAATGATAATTTTGATTTTAGTCACATTAACTTTAGTCAAAGTTTTTAGCTAAGATCACATTTTGACAAACTTTTTTTTTTACAGTTGTTGAAAGAAAAGTTTCTTTATCAGCTTACGACGACAAACGATATGTTTTAGATAATAAAATTGACACATTAGCTCTAGGTCATGTAAGCAAACTTTACTCATAAGAAGTTTATGATTTAAATTTATAAATAGAATCTGAAATACAAGATCTCCTTAATCCAAAATGAATTAATTTTATTTTTTTCCCTTATGAATTGTGGCGCTATGAATATTTTTCATAGTGGGTGGTTACGATAAGCACAATTCAAAAAAAATATTTTTATTTCTAAATTAAAAAATAATAAAAAGGTTTGGACAGGGGGGGGGGGGGGTTGGTACCTATCAGCACATTTCAAAAATTTTAATGATCATCATTCTATAGCATGCTGAAATCATACATACCCTCATTCTATCTAATCTCTTAGTAACACGTTATCAGACCCTCGTGCTGTAACATAGTAAAATTAGCAGGCCGCTCACTGAGGCGTTAGCAACAGGAAGTGCGACTTATGGGAAGAAACAGGTTGAAACAAAAGAGAAACCTGTTACAAACCTGTTTTAAATCTGTTTTAGGTAGCTTTTATTACAAAAAGCTACCAATTGCAGCCGTTCGGAGGAAAGCAATTCGAAAAAAAAAGAATTGGTATATTTTCACTGATCATGACCCCCTGACCCCCAAAGCACCCTCCGTTCAAATGTTGATATATATATTTATATCTGACATATGTTATGCTGTAATTATCTTATTTATGAACCGATTTAAATGTGACTAAGTAAGTGAATAGGACATAGCAAGGTCTCCACCGAGTTTGTTGGCCAACTTCATCCGCCATCTTGTTTCAAAATGTTCTCATTTAGAAAGTTTTAAAGTTTTAAAAAGTCAAAAAGGTGTACAAAAAAATTATAAATTGAAAAAATTGTTTCTGTTAAGTGTTAGAACGTGATACAAGGATTCTGGTACGTTTTTTGTTTTGGCTATATCTTAAAAAATGACTGATATATGGCAGTTTGAAATTCTAAGCTGGCTGAGATGTTGAAACAATCTGATATTTATTGTGCTGTAACTCTCGTATTTATGAACCGATATGAATGTGACTGATAATGTGTGTAGAACACACCAAGGTCTCGACCGAGTTCGTTGGCCAGCTTCATCCGCCATCTTGTTTCAAAGTGGCAGCCAGTTAAAAAAATTTTAATTTTTAAAAATCCAAAAAGATGTACAAAAATGTTATAAATTGGAAAAATTGTTTCCGTTAAAGATTAGATCGTGATACAAGAATTCCGGAACATTTTTTGTTTTGGCTTTATCTTAAGAAATGGCTGATATATGGCAGTTTGAAATTGTAGGGGGGATGATATTTCGAAACAATCTGATTTTGCTACGCTGAAATTCACATTCAAATTCAGTATTAACAAAAACTGGGATTGAACCTTCTATAATCGGGTTCAATGCATTTTATCTTCGTGTATTTGAGTAAAATGAGTTGAATTTTTAAAAACATGGACTATGAGAGCTACCTTTTGCTACCGATACAGGCCGGAAGGACTTTTTTCTCCCAAGTTGTGTTTCATGTTGCTCGAGACGCTTCAGTGTGCGGTCAGCCTACAGCAGCACACTATCTCCTCTTCCTGTAGGAGCACTCCTGATAAGATAAGAAACTTTTTATCCACAGGCGGAGCCGGACCTTGGCTCCCACCGGCTCCGCAAGTTTCACCTTCTGAGCCAGCACTCCTTTGTAATATCTACTTAAGTGGCTGGCAGAAAGAGCATTCCTGACACTGTAACCATACATCCATCTACAAGCTAAAACCTATAAAAAGGGAACTTGTATTTAACAGAATACTGACTTAAAGAAAACATTTCATGGTCCCTTCAATGGTAATAGCGTGCAAATATTCCTGCTAAGACGTAAAGCTGTCTAAATCGTAATTTTTTTCCCGTTCCTAGTAATTCCGCTTTAGCAAGTTTTAATTTAAGACTGAAAAGCTTTCCTATTAAATATTCCATTAGACAGTCAAATGTTTCCACTTTTTAATTTTCGTGTAATATTTAAATCAGGATTATGTCCTCTAATTGCAATTTTGCAATTGCAATCTAAATGCAATTTTTTTTCAATGTTCTCCTATAAAATGAATTATCAGTGAAATTTATTTCGAAGCCAGTTGCTATTCCCTTTCTCTGTGCAACATTTTCTCTGGGATGCCCACGCTATTTTGAGAAAAACGCATAGACTCGATTATTGAGACGCCTAACTGTATCTCTCAGGCAGCTTCGCCACTTAAAATAGCATATTTATGTTTACTGCTTGTTTCAGCAATATTACAGTATAAATATAACTTACAACTTATATAACTTACATGCCAGTTTAAGTTAAAATGACTATAAATGAGTAAATCACATGTACACACACACATACACATAGATTAAAAAATCCAAACTGTAATAATTTTATACGTTTATGAAGGAGCACCGTAATGCAGCCTGTGTAAAAATTTCGTAAAAAAATATTGTTATTTTGTTGTAAAATAAATATTTTTTTCCGGCTTTTGTTTTTAACATAACAAAAAATACATATATATATATAGTTGTCATCTTTTGATCTCTCTGAAATTGTAATTGGTTATAAATATAATTGTATCCAAGCTCTTTTTGAAATTTCGTGAACAAATATGTATATTTAGTAGTGAAAACATGAGCCGAAACAACCCACGTCAGATTTTGTTGTTAATTTAATACATTTACTCGTTCGAACGTTACGAAATTTCTGTAGTTGATGTAAATCTGTTCTGCTGAAATACTCTAAAAAGATTGTGTTGAAATACGAACGTTTGTTTGCTTTTAGAATAGAAAAAAGGTCGTCTCCAGGAAGCACGAGGTGACCTGCGGTCGGCAAGGTTTGTGTAACGGTTGAAATTCCTATTTTTGAAAACCAATTGCATCGTCAAAAAGAAGAACATTTGAGCTTGAGCATATATTTTGTTTATCGGTACCTCTAAAATTACGGAGTGGAGGACCGTTTCTGTAAGGCGGATGTAAGGCAGAAAACGTCAAACGCAAAAACGGCACTTTTTAATTTTATTAATTTTTAATTTAAATTTTTTTTAAGGTTAATAAAAAATATTTTTTCAAACTGATTGCGGTGAAAACAGTTGAATAAAATGAGTTTACTACAATTTCAAGTATGAACTTTAAGGATATGTCTTCCGTTTTTACGTATCCGGAAAAATATAAAAAAAATAAAAAATCTAAGCCTCATGTGCATCAGGGCCTGCCTTAGACTTAACTCACCCAAATTTTCAGACTTCTACGTGCGGTAGATTTCGCTAGTCATCGAAGAGAGAAACACACATACAGCGAAACTTTATTTAATTAGTATAGGTTTAAAGGGAAAGAAGTGATAATCTACAACAATTGCGACATATTATTTGGAAATTTACTTTAACTGTCAATTAACGTATCTTAAACCATCGTCACAGGTTTTTAGAAAAAGAGATAAAGTTATTTAAGATAAGGTAATTAAAAGCAATGTAATCAATTCGGAAACAACTTATTTCAATTAGATATTTCTTGTCTTCTTTGTTACACATTTTTATCAGTTTACAGTCACTTCATAAATTAGAGCAACACTTTTAAAAATATCCATCTTCATTTTTCCCTTCAAATTATTGAAATTTATTTCATAGATTTACACAAATTTTCTGGATTATTACATATTGCACAAATATAAACGACACTTTCGGACCACTGTAAGCAAATAAATGCTTTTAGAGAGATTTTTTTTTTTTTTTTTTTTTGTAAAGATGTTCTAACCAATTTTATTTAATTGTGCTTCATTATTGCAATAGTATACGAAGTTATGACTTTTGCTGTAGACGAGGGATTTCTTTGTTGGTCGTGTCCATTTTTAACCGACTTAAAAAAAGGAGGAGGTTATCAATTCGACCCGTATGTATGTATTATGTTGTTCACGCATAACTCTCGTAAATGTGCATCGATTTTGATAATTTTTATTTTGTTTGAAAGAGTAAGGGTCCAAGGTGGTCCCATTTCAATTTCGTCAAAATCTGATCATTAGAACAAATTATATATTGGTTTATTCAAAATACTTAAACACAGCAGTAATCAAAATTACGAAATTTTGAAATATAGCGTCCATTTACACACACCAAAGAAAAAAAAAGAAGAAAGAAAGAAAAAAGATACAAAACAAAAGCTAGATTTTTTTTCTAGTAAAAAACTAATAAAACATGTCAACACATGCAGAAAAAATGAAAATAATTTGTTTATTCTGCAAACTCGAGCCATTTCTGCGAGTTTTGCGACCGGTGAAAATAAGATATCAGGATATCCTGTATCTCCTCCAACCGCCGCTACAGGCGGAACAGACGGTACGCGTTCGTACCCCTTTCCTCAACACTCACGAAATCGTAGTAATCCCGACCACGAAAGATCCCACCGTAAAATTTAAAAGCTAAATTCAATAAGTTTAAGCGGGATGAAGCGTTTAATATATCGAAAGACCGCGTCGGTTTCGAAATCTTTATAACTATCGTGAACCGCCACGTTTCTGGATCATCTGAACTCTTACCATTATTCATCCTACATTAAACAACTGGTTACATAAAAGGAGAAATTGGCATAATTAGATAAATATGGACACGATGTAAGTTCAGAAACAAAAAATGTCTACGTGTAGAAAAGTTTTTAATTTAATTTTACGATATGAAATCACAAAGATTTATACGAATCAATCGCTGTCTATTGTGCACCTACATTTATTAATAGATACAGGAATTGATGCAAGCAGAAAGACAATGAAGGCAAAAAAATAGGCAGGAATGTACAACACAGATGGAAAAGTATGGATTAAATGGAACTCTGCTCGAAGTAAAGGACATTTTCCTAATATGGAAGCAAATTGGGATGATCTTTATACAGTCCTTACATGATCGACAACAATCGTCCGAAAATCACGTAAAACCACTGACAATGTAACTTTTTCACGAGAACTAGTGAAGCTATTTCAAAACTTTTTAAAAATAGTTTTAGCGGTAGCTAAACTATAAATTCATCGTTCAACAAAAGATAAAATTAAAAATGCAATAGTTACGTTAATTAAAAAAACCCTACGTATTTTCATTTATTTCAGAAATTGTGTAACTATTGTATTTTATATATTCATTTCTTGCCGAACATGCAATTTATAATTTTGCTTCTGGAAAAATTAGCGACAAAAAGTTTTGAAATCGGCCCAATAGTTCACGTTAAAAACGTATAGCCCTGGAAACAAAAAGTGATAACCCCTACTAACTCTACCACATATCACTGAATGAAAATTTGACTGGCACCAATAGATTAATAATAACGTCTACTAATTAATGATATACTTAAATTTTGCTTAGGGGGTCGTCTATACATAAGGATTGTAACAAATTTTACTATTTACAATACTAACATCTAATTTTGATCTCATATTTGGATTCTTGAATAAAATGTACCTTTGGATATCAACCGCGAAGTCATTCTATCAAGTAGATTAAGAATAAACCAGGCTAAAAATTTTGAAACCCGCAATGATAAATTCATGTTTAATCGTTGTAAAACAACTGAAATGTGAGAAGGTTTTTAAACATAATTGAAAACTAATTGACAAAATGAGCTGTAAATTTGGATTCACATATTTGAAGCTTTTAAAAATCGTTTCATGGTCCAAAAAATCATAGGTTACAATTTATATTTTATTCGAATATTATTCTTAATATTTCTATATATATATATATATATATATACTGAATTGCCAAAAAATTAGAGACATCCTCCAATAACGAGTTGGTTCACTTTTAGCTTTTGATCACAACAGATATTCTTCTTGGCATGGACTCAACAGGTTGCTGAGGAATGTTGGCCCATGCTGACATAGCTGTAAGTTGGGTCAGATTGGATGGTGGAATTTTCAAGTTTTAAAGTGCTCTTTCAACTTTGTCCCACAAATGCTCAATTGGATTGAGGTCAGGGGACTGAGCTGGCAATGGAAGCAGGTTAATCTGTGATTGATGTTCCTCAAACCAATTTAAGTCCGATCTTGTACGGTGGCAAGGTGCATTGCCCTGCTGAAAGTTATCATCTCCATACGGGAACATTATAGCCATAAACGAGTGCACGTGATCGGCAACAATGTTGAGGTAAGTATGCTGTTCAGAGTTGTGTTCACAGATATGAAGGGACGTGTACTCTAGGAAAACATTCCCCAAACTATAATTCCACCGCCACCAGCCTGAAGAGTTGTCATTTAGCAGGAGGGGACCATGAATTCGTGCTGTTTACGCCATTCTGATCCTGCCATCTGTATGATGCAGTGGGAAGCGAGATTAATCGCACCAGGCTACTTTTTTCCAATCCTCAAGTGATTTCGCCCACAACAGGCGCCTTTTCCTATTCTTTTGTGATACTAAAGGCAGTATTGATGGTCTCCTGTTGCTAAACCCCATCCTTTGCAAAGACCGTCTTGTTGGGTGTTAGCACATGCTTTTGTGATGCAACTGCATTGATTTCAGATGTAATTTATCGTGTTGTTGCCCGTCTGTTGCTGCAGATTATGCGTGCTACGCGCTTTCACCTCTCTCGTTCACCAGTCTTTTTCGACCGGAATGGTCCTTATCGCTTGAAAGTTTTTTTACTCAATTGCGACTCTCTAAACACCCTAGATACTATTGGGCGAGTAAATCCTAAAAGAGTCGTCGTTCCAGAGATGCTGGCATCACCTCTTCTTGAGCCGATGACCACCCCTCATTCAAAGTTACTTAAATCTTTCGTCTTACCCATTTTTACAGTAACTGCCAACTACGTCGTACAAATCTGAGAGTTCCATATATAAGAAACTCTGCGTTGTTACGGCATTCTACGTCACTGTCCGACTCATTTACTTTCAGATAAATTATGTCTCTGATGTTTGGCCACTTCAATGTATGCATATATATATTCGAAATAAATTTTCGAAACAAACATTGAATTGTAATAGAAATAGATTTCTAGAAGGGGCTTTAAATATGCGAATCCAAAATTACAGCTCAAACAGCTATGGTTCCAAAATTTAAATCTGGATAATTCCTAATCTACTTGAACGAATGATTTCCCGCTTGGAATCCGAAGGTACAAGTTAGAATGTAAAAATTACGTTTTTATTGAAAATTTTAAATTTTATTATAATATCTATATGTAGACGATCGCCTAAGCAAAATTTAACTATAGCATTAATTAGTAGATGTTATTACTCGTCCATTGGTACCACTCATATTTATGACCGATGATTTGCAGCAGAGTTTATCAGTGGTGATCGCTGTGTTTTTCCAGAATTGTATATTACATATAGAAGCTAAATGTACACACATATCTAAGCTAAATGTACACACATATCTAAGCTAAATAAGCATAAAATTAATTTATACAACGTAATTCAAATTAATTTGCTGATTACAGAAATAATTGCAGGTAAAGAAAATTTCAAGAAAGTTGCGCAATAAAAGTTAAAAAAAAGTAGTCAGGCAGACCAATTTACCATTTTTTATCCTGATGAAATCGATACGGAACCACAACAAAAGCGTACAATTTCTTTAAAAAATAAAATAATAATAAAACTAAAAATATTATTTCAATCTCAATCCGGATGTTTGTTCAGAATTTGTATATTAATAAAGATACTTTAACGAAATGTTCAACAGACATACGTTGCTTTGTGTGATGTGTAACACTATCATTAATCTTGGTCAAAGGTTCTTTTGTTTGAATTTAATATAAAATTATTGTGATCTTTTTTCGAATGATAAAATCCAAGCGCAACAACAACAACTTCTGTTATGTATTCCAATCCAAAATTAGATCAACATACATTTGTAATTAATAACCTCAAATATAAAACTGGATGCATTTGTACCCTATAAAAACTGAGTTACAGCAATAAAGGTTATCGCATAAAGCATAGCATAGTAGTGTCCCCCATTGAAGGAACAAAGCCAAAATTGAATCAGCCTAGTGTTTTTATAATAAGAATCTAGCATATTAAATTTGATAGAAATTCCATTCCATAGATGCCGAGATACCGCTACGTCAGAAATCGGAACAACACAGCCTGTCATCAGCACTTTTTGAGCAATATTAGGCCAAAACCTAATCGGCACCAATGTATGTTAATGTCTAACTGAATATGAAGTTTTCGGAGATATCCCTTTAAAAGCCTGTAATAGTCAGCATATGACATTCGGAAACGAATGTTAAAACATTGGAACTATTCTTTACAAATTTCTTGTTTGCATTTCAATATTTTTAAATGATGTTTTTTTCAAAGGATATCTGAGGTCGAAGACTACCGTGATAGTTTTACACTTTTTAGATTTTAGTTACAGTTTCATTCTGAGTATACTTTCAATTTTGGAACCAGAAAACTAAATTTTACCAGAAATTGAATGTGTCTTCAGAATGGGACTGTGACCGAAATCGAAAAGTATAAGGCTATCACGTTAGACTTCGATCTCAGATATACTATTCAAAAAGAATCATGTAAATATATTGAAGTGAAAACGAGAAATTTGTAATGAAGGCTTGATTGGTTTAATATTAAGTGAATTCGTAGGCTGACTAAAGTCAGCTCTTAAGCCACAGCCGTCACAATCACGGTACTCAACTCAACAGCATTACTTATTTTATGGCTTATTAACACAATATATACGTCTACTGGCAATTTTTCGAAATTCATGCGCACATAAGTTTACTACAAATTGAAACCTTCTTACAACCAATCAAAAACAAGCAACAATAAAAATTTGGATTATTCCTTATTTTTGCTACTTCACAAATTTTCCGGTACAAGGAGTAATTTTTGTCACCAATCTATAAAAACGCATCTTTAAGTTTTCAGCACACAGTGGCGTAGCCAGGGATGGGGTCCAAATGCTCTGGATGTCAGTAATATTATAAAATTTTCTTATCCTTGATTATCACTGAAAGTTCTCCCATTAAATAATGGAACTTTACAAAATTAGCGGAAAACTTTACAAAATTAGTGGTATCTAAAGCATTTGGGTCCCCACCCTGCCTACCCCACTGTCAGCATATACAATTTGTTAATTTCGGGATGCTTTAAAACCTATCAGCACCTATCGGGGCGGTACCTTCTAGCTTCATAAGCTAAACTTTTGTTGTCGGACACACCTCCGTACAGATTCCTAGATTTTGAAAACTTTTATTTTGGTTACATATCGATTAATCGATAATTTTCTTGTATCTCAATGAATTGAAGCCTCCATAGAAATCAAGAAAAAATACAGCATAGCAGAGCTAGCTTTAGGCGATATGCACCACAATCTAATCAGTACAAATTTATGTCAGGGTTTAACTGAATATGAAGTTTGATGAAATTCCGTATATTACTTCTTGAGTTAAGAATAGTCACAGAATTTATGTAACATAGCGACAGACAGACACTGGCCAAAAATAGCCAGTTAACATTTATGGTATCCCAAAGCTTGTATATCCATCAAAAAATGGATATAGTAAATTCTATCCAATCCAATACTTTCTTTTTATGAATATAGAAAAAATAAAAAAGAGTGCACCCGTATATTATTATCGAAAAGAATAATCCCCCTTTCTTTTGAAATCAGTTTCAAATGGCGATGTATAAGTACGTTATTTCCTACTTTTTCTCCACACGACAAGCATCAACTTTTTTAGTTAATATGTATTTTTTTAGGTTACGTATGTGAGCGTTTGGTATGAAACTTTCTAATACGGTACTATTTTCAAGTTGAAAACGTTAAAATCTTTCATACTTGCCTAAAATGTGAAAAATTCGATATCACATTGCCCAACCTCAAATTAACATCCAGTAAAATATCTCGCAATTTTATCAGTTCTGTTGAAAAAGCTAAGTTTATCTTTTTTATCCCCTTGCAGAGTTATCACAGGATATTGTTTCGCCCATGCCACAATATCTGTTCCATAAGACAAAACGCCCCGTAAAATTTTAGTTACATCTGCATATCGATCGTTTTCCCGCAGTTATAGTTTAAGAAAAAGGTAAGTTCATAGTTATATTTATTAGTTTAATTTACTGTTTGCGTAGACTAATAATAATAATGATCATAATAATGGATTTCAATAATTGAAATGTGATAAGAATATTAAAATATACTGTACAAAAGGTGTTCACACATTTTTGTAACAATTTTGATTTCTCTGTGATTTAAATTTAAATGAACGGAAAATAAAACCTATATGGCATCAATTCGGAATAGAGTTTAAGTTTCGTCTACATTAGTATAAATATTTTTTGCTTTAAAATGTCGCTGGAAAATAAACAATCGATCGAAGGCTATGTATTTGTACTCGTAAAGCGCACTTCTACTGGAGCTTTATTCAATTATTAAAAAAAGGTATGAAAAGCATGGTTTTAATATTTCTTTACATCAAATAAGTGACATAATTAATAAAAATGAAAGAAACGTCATAGTTTGCTTTTGACTGGGAAAAAGGTAAAAAATGCATACACAACAAAAGGCATGTTCACCGCTTATTGTATATCTAAAGTCTCATCTGATATTTTAAAAGAAAATCCAGCCCCCCAAAGAACTATCACAAAATATTTAAAAGTCTCTATAAGGAACTGTAAACTAAATTATAAAATCTGATTTAAAGCTAATCAAAACAATAAAAAACATGATGTTCACCGCTTAATGCGAAAACATATTTCTCAGCATAAGACTATGTGCAGATTGTAGTATGAAAATTATTTGGCAGGTGAAAAATGGAAATATGCAGTTAAAATTGACGAGGCTTGGATAGATTTATCTGATTTTAAGAGAAAAAGATCAATGTACCACAGAAAATGTGCAGAAAAAGACAAAATATTGGTTCAGAGAAAACAAGGAAAGTTTTGATAAAGGTTTTATGGTTATTACTGGATTCTGTTATAACGAAAACTTAAAATAAGGAAAGTAGAAAAAATGTCAATTAACTCGGATTACTTTAGAAATATGTTTTAACACCTTTTTTCAAGGAAGACATTCCATCACTTCACTCAAACAATTTTCATTTTGTTAAATTCCATCAGGAAGAGGCTACCAGCCATACCTCTAAATATACTGGCATGTTTTTTGAAAAAATATAGAAATGAAACCGGAATTGAAGCTATTCCATTTAAATGCAATCCACTCATGCCCCCCGACGAGTCTTCTGTGCATTTGAACTTTTAAAATAAGCTCTTTATAAGCGTTGATATTTTAAGAAAAGCTCTTTTATCTTGAAAATCACGATGTAATATGATAGTTCAACAAAAGAGCTATCAGAGTGAACATATTAGAAATTAAAATTCTTATCTTTGTTTATATATTTACAAGAATGTAAATGTTATTACAAAAATGTAAAAACACTCTCTGAATAATCCCAATTTAAATATTACCTAAAAGATGTGGATAGATAAGCATTGATTTGCTGCCTCTGATAGGAACGAAAAAAATATTTTATGCTTGTCTCAGATATATTTTGATTATTTTAACATAGTTAAGGATGTATACTTTCTGCCTCTATGAATTATTTTTGATTGAGAATTGTTTAAATGTATTATACAAGATCAGAAATATAAGTTTATTAACAAATTATAAATGTATTTCAATTATACTATTTAGAGTATTTTTTTATATGAAATGCTCATAACACTATCGTACTTTTTTTAAAAATGTTAATATGCAAATAATAAAATATAGCATATGTAAGAATCAGGATTGTGTTATGTGCAGTTCACATCGAAAACTAATCACATTGATATACATAAAAAGAAAATATTTGTAACCTTGATCTTGGATAACCTATTTAAACCAATGTGAAGCTAAAATCTATAACATAGAATCAATAAATATACAACCTAAATTACATTAAAACTGCCAAAAAGTTTGGATCGTTTATCGTGGGAGTCAAATATCCATGCTTATCTACTTACCTACTATAGCGATAAATTTCAATAGTCTGGATTCATCTTCATTTATTTCTATCTGTCGTATTATCTATGTTTTAGGAATACTTATCCTCTATTTAGCGATATTTTATTATGGATTTCAACTATTTTAAACCTTTTCCCAGTAAGCAGAAATGTTAGTTTTTTCTTTATATTGTTTGTCCACCTGCTTGTCTAATAGATAGGGCGCTGACTGCTGGACAAAGGTAGTCGATTTCGAATCTCGATTCAGGCATGGACGTTCGTAGTGGATCTGATTCTACTTTTAGCGGAGATCCTAGTCTGTTTAGCTCTTGTGTGCAAAAAATGACCATAGCGACCGCAACCAACTAACTATCTCTTTATTGTTTATGCACTGGACGAAGAAAAATCTGATAAGTACTTACATGATTCAATATGGTCAATTTGGAACTAGGACGTTCAGCGTGTGTTTGATATGGATAAGTAAGTATATATATAATATTTTTGAAACAACTGAAAAAAATCATGTTTCGCGGGGTTTTTTTCAAAATAAAAGATTTTTATTTACCGCGTTAAAATTAATATTTAATAAAATACTACAAGAGATTAAAAATTTTTAAACGTAGTATCCAAATTTTATCAAATTTTGATTTCTCTAAAGTGTTTCTCGATTTAAGAATAACTTCAATGGACTCTTTGCAATAGTTAAATTAAGGTTTTATTTTAGATTAAAAAAATAGTTACAGTTTAAGTTTAATAATTTTTTAAATATGAGATCGTGTGCATTCAGGATATATAACTGAAAAGATAGACTATCTGCTAATAAATTATTTATAGCTGAAATATTTTAAAACATATATAATATTCATAAGTAATTTAAATTTAGTTTTTTAAGTTAAAGTATATATTTATTTACAAAATACGTAATGTAAACGAAGTAAATATTTACTTCGGTTGTAAATATTTATTGGTTAGCATGCTTAGTTGTTACATTATTGAGAAGCTCGCAACTGACGTTTGTAGGTTCGAACCAGCCCATCTGAAGCAGGTGAATGTGCAGTTGTATTTTTTCCAGGTTTATGTATATATACACGAAAATAAGATTTCTGTTTCATCATCAAAAATCCCCTTCATAGAAAGCCCACTACCACTTGAAAAAAGAAATCTTCATGATAGAGTCTGTAAAAAGACGTTCTTATACTAAGCATGTGCCCATGAAGTGCAGATATGCTCTTTATAAATGGAAACTAAACACAAGTAAGCCCTCGATTTAATGTTTCAGAATACTTCAGTTTCCTGCTTTCTTCATTCCGGCTAAAAAGCACTGGTTCTATCTTGACAGTGAAAACTCAATAATTTATTTCCATATGTAAAAAAAGTACTTTATATCATGTTTTATTTTTTTTACACAAAAAATAACTTCCAAAAAAGTATTTTATATCATGTTTCAATTTTTTTACATGAAAAACAAAATTCCGAATATAGTATTGAAAACAGTGCAAATTTTGTGCATTAATTATCTATCTGGTAGATAAGTGATATATTTGCATTAAAGCTCTAACAAACAACAAACTATAGCTTTCGTTTAATGGGCCAAAAATAGTTTTGAAAATAAAATATGTTAGATGTCATTTGATTATTTTTAATAGAAATAGTATAATTTACAACGACGCCGAACTATTTTAAAATCAATATATTTTTTTTTTAAGTGACGGATCACTATTTATAAATTTTTCATTTATCCGTTTTATATTTATTCATTTCATAAGATTAGGTTATAATTCACTTTTAGATTTCTTGGTCATAAAGGCTACCCTTTTTAACCATTTCTTGAAATCAATTTTTTATATTTATTCGATGAAAGATTTTTAAATACTTGCTTACGATACATTAATAGTTTTTATGTAAAATTTTGAATTCATTCAATTTCTTAAAAAATTCACAATTTACTTATCTACGTTTAACTATATAAATGATTTTATAACGAAATCCTTCATTAAAAAAAAATTACTTGTTTCAACAAAAAAAAAAAAAAAATTAAAATGGCCTGGTGTAAAACTGAAACCTTTCCAAAACAGAGTATTTCTATTTTCCATTACTATTCCATCGCAACAGATCTCACTGCACATTAAAAACAAGTTGGAAATTGTACGTCAAGCGTGACATACGAGGTGCGTTCGTACTATAGCTAGTTATATAAATATTCAGACCTAGATGATTTTTAATTCTGTGAAATGAATTATATCGTCTGCAGATTAATTTCTGTAATAAAATAAGTATCTCGGTCGCTTGACGATTTAACATCCATCGGAAGCTCCTCTAACAAGAAAGCACCGATTAAAAAAAAAAAATTCAAATTTCTTAATAAATATTTTTATTAATATCTCCTAAAGTTTTGATTCGATTTTAATAAAATTTGAAATGTCTCGACAAAATGCTGCAAAGATAATATATCTTAAATTTTAAACAATTCGGTTGGGTAGTTTTTGCGTTGTTATATGCGGACGGACGGACGGACAGACATGCGGACGGATGGACGGATAGACATGCGGACGGACGGACGGACAGACATGCGGACGGACGGACGGACAGACGGACGGACCAAGCGACGACAATAGGTGCTACGTATTTATATAATTATGAACGCACCTAAAAAAAGACCCTTTGAATGTGTTTTCTTTTTTTTTTTTTTTTAATGTAACCATTGATGTATAGTTTATCTTGTAATTTTTGAAAAAAAAAGTGCTTATTAATGTACAATACAACAACTTTTGAACTTTGTATATATCAATCTGTAAAATCATTCTGAAAAATTTGCTAGAAAACTATTTTATTACATAATTAAATCCAGCGCCTCAGCAATATTTAAAATCGGATTAATTTCAAGGGAAAAATTTTTAACGATTGATTGTGCAGTGTTATCTAATGAAAAGATTCTAGAGGCTTTTTGTTTTCAGAAAGCAATTATAAAGTGTTAATTTCTGATGAAATCGCTTTTGTAAAAAAATTAGTGTTACGGTCATGGAAAAAATCAGATTACTGAGGTTAATGATATTATGGTGTGAAAAAATTAGATTATTGTGTTGTTGGCATTTAAATCATCATTATATTATACAAGGCGTACATCCTTACCGCTCACTAATTGCTAATTCCTAAGCCGTAGTTTTTGAGATATACTTCTGTTTATACTTCCAATTTAAAAAAAGTTTCAAATGTTGTTCTCTATCATATTAAAAGCCATTAAGTCAAAATAATTCTCTTGAAAGAAAGACAACAACAAATAAAACAAGGGGGTAAGTGTGATCGAAGATCGCACAAAGGGTTTCGTTTAATATTCCATTCAAAGCACTTTATTCTTTCTTTAATAAATCCAAATAAATTTCATTAAAAAAAAAAGAGTTTTGTTTTTTATAAAGTAAAAATTTATCGGTCTATTTTTCTCGTTTTTTCGAAAATCTGAACCGGTGCGACAGAGGGCGAAGCCAGCTATTATACTCTGTCATAATAATATCTGTCATATGGACTAAATGCGATATTAAAAAAAAAATCAATTTCAAAATTAAACATGTTGTATAGAGACCTTCAAAATGGTAGACGTCAGATTAATTTTCTTTTTAATTCTCTAATGACGTCATATTAAGCTGCTTCCTCTATTTACACATGCTCATACTCCTTGTATTATTGAGAAATGTTTGAAAATTTCCGTTTTATTACCAATATGACGTTACATTAATCTTTTTTACAAATGGTGAAACTTTGTATTTCATTTTCATTTTTCACGTGGAAATCTTTCAATAGAAAATTAATTACTGTAGAAATAATTATATCCTGGATTTTTAATTGTTGGCAACTTCTATAACGAAAAATGTTTAAATTTATTAGGAAAAAGCTGTTAGATTTTTGGTTTATTATCTCTCTGTATTAAAATAATACGATTTGTTCAAATTTTATGATTTTGAGCTTCATAATAGGTATTTAGCTATAAGTACAAAAAAATTTCATGACTTAAGTTACATAGTTTCTGAGAACCGGATCTGTGACGGACAGATAACGAAGCGGGAGTAGTAGGGTTTCGCTAGGTAAACGAAACCCTAAAAAATACCATCCTTTTATGACAAACACCTATCTAGTTACGATACTTTGAATTTTATGAATTCTCTGCGTTTCCCGGCATTAGAAACGCAAAGACTCGTTTTGAAACATCTAAAATTTATAAATTTCAAACTATCATAACTCGATAAGTTTTGTAGGTAAAATGATATATTTTTTTTCATTTTTGTTTACTTAGGTTACAGCATGAATAGTGATTTTGTAAATATAAATTTTACGACTCGGAGATAATACAAAAATTTCAATTTTATAACTTTTACAGCGAAAACTACTACTTTGACGAATAATGAATTTTAATAATGATAGCGAAAAATATTGGGCATATTCTTGTACTTGGAATTGTGCCACTATAACTAATGATTTAGAAAATAGCTATTAGTAAGCGGTAAAAGGGATACTCTGTGTTAACCAAAACAAAAAAAAGACCTGAATTTGAAATATGAAGTTTTACATACAAGCGTCACAACATTTTATGTAAACATGTATGAATAATTGCATCTGTGTGTCTCAACATATGATTTCATTAAACTTAGTTTCTTTTTATCTTTACTTTTACCCTTTAGATGAAATACTTCGTGGTTTTGGCACTTTTGCCATGCATCTTGGCCGCAGAAATTCAGAACGCTATTTGTGTGGACGGTACTCAATGCCCACAAGGTAAGTTAAAACAAAGTATCTTTAGAAATTCTTTTCGAATAGATTTTTCTTCTCAAAAACAATCAGTCTTTTTAACACTCTTAATAACGGACGTGTTGTTTTTTCCAAGCAATTTTAAGTGAGTCAAATTAACTTGTATGCATAGTTTTAAAAGTTGCGATCTTATAAAATATTCACTATCAAATTTTAAGCAAAAAATCAGGGTTTGTATGGATTCTAATTGTATGGAATTCTAATCTATGAATTTTTTAAAAACAGAAATCGACTTCTAGAATCTTCAAATTTGCGAATCCAACATTACAGCTAATTCCGCCAACTAGCTTTTGCAATAATGCTTCAAATACCACCCGCATTGTAATCTGTTTTGAAACGATTAGAAATAAGTTAAAATTAGAAGATCCAAATTTTAAATCCACATAATTCCTAAACTGCTAGACCGAATCATCTACTGCTTGGTATCAGAAAAGAAAAATTGTCAATCAATCCAAATATGATGTCAACATAAAGTGTCAGTATTGAAAATTTTAAAGTTTGATACAATTTCTATGCGTAGACGACCCCGAAGCAAAATTTAAGTATAGCATTAATTAATAGATATTATTACTAATCAATTGGTGCTAGTCACATTTTTATACGATGATGTGAGGCCGAGTTAGCGCGGGGATATCCTTTTTTTCCTCCACGTCTGTACCAAAACATTTATAGAAGTGTACTTACTGACAATCCTGGTGCTTATGTTGAATTCCAATGGGATCATTTGCAATGGTAATAAACGTTATTAAGTTTCCTTGACCAAATAAGTGTTTAATTTATATACCTACTGCTTAAAATGCAATTTAAAATAGATATTTTGACTTATCAGACACCCTGTACATTGCAACAAATATTTGCTATATACAAAACTTTATTCAGTGCAAAATATTTACTTTTTACTTACCTCTGTCTGAAGTTCTATGTCTATAGATTAGTTAGACACACTCTTCTAAACGCTTATTGCAAAAAACTTCTTTGGATTTAAAGAAGTTAAAATTATAAATGAATGTTAAAAATACAGTAGCCAATCGTGCGTCCAACATCGTTTAATATGACCAATCGCTCTTTTTCTATGCCCTCCGACGAAAATTAAATTACTTTAATCGCACTGTTTAAGTAGCTTTATACATATAGATTAAAATAAGTGTCTGTATCTTTAATTTTCTTAAGACAATTTTAATTTGCATATAGACTAACCTCTCAGAGGCCAATATAAAGCATTTTCTTGTAAGTTAACTGTTTTAAATATATATATATATATATATATATATATATATATATATATATATTATGTCATCGGTTATATCGCGCTTAACCTTCATCTGACCTTTTACTTGTCTCCAAGTTCAAACACCATAACAAAGAGCGACGTATATAGTTTAATAATTTAAAAAAAAGTAATTTTCCCTTTTTTAAAAAAGAAATTAATATAAAAAATAATTACTGTAGAATTAAAAAAATACGGAAAAAATTAATATACTCCATCATATCTTCTGTAATATGATAGTTACATAAATAATTTTAAATAGTTTTAAATAAAGGAATTAATTATACAAGCATGAGAAGTCTCAAGCTTTAATATAGGGTAGATGTGCCAGTAATGGGACACCTTAAAAGTTTTTGATTTATAAAAAAAAAATAACCAATAAAAATTTAGCTTTTTTAATTTATTTATTTTCATAACTCCCCCTTGCATGTTTTATAATCTGGGTTATTGCTGACACTATTAATCAAACCAATCAGGAAGCATAAAATAATGTTTCACAGTTCCACTGTCTTTCTGTGAAAATCTTAATGAACATGCTAAGATCTGGCTTCACTTAATTAATTGATATATTTTTTACTTTCTTGAAAAAATTACATGTTTTTGTTTTGATAGTAATAGAAAATTTTGAATTTTACATACTAATGGCAGTTTACAAAATCACATTTATTTTTCAGGTTTTAGGACCATGGTCCATTACTGGAATGCGTAATTAGTCAATTTCCAGTAATGGACACCCCATGTGGATATTACTAAAAAAAACAATTTCAGAAATGTTCATAGTGCATAATTTTTTTTTATATTTAACTGAAAAGCTCAGTAATCAAATTTTATTTTTAAATTGTTCTTATCAGAATATAATAACAATATATATATATATATATATATGTGTAATTTGACATAGCTATTTGGGGTAATAATTTCATTGCATTTGGTCAGTTATTTCTGTTTCAATGGTTAATTTTTGCAATAAGTTTTTATATATTGAACTTCCATAATGACCTGCTGCATTTGCGCAATCATTTGTGGATAGTTTTACTTATTTACTTTTTTTTTTTTTTTTTACTATTAATTTTTATATTCGTAAGAATATCGATCACTTGCAGCCCAATTAGATATTCATCTAATTACAGCCCAAATTTTGGCAATATATATATATTTTCATAATTATTAAATACATTATTTTAATGCTGCTTATGCGCAAAATTTTATGTATTTCTTGTAGTTCAAATTAATTTTACCTTGCTGCATTATAACTTTTTGTAATGTTTCTATTGAAATAACATATTAATATGGCCGTTTGCATTGTTTTTGTTTGTGTCCTACTGATATGGTCATCTTGCATTTTGAATAATTTGTATAGGTTATTCTGTATGGGCTTATATAGTTAAAATATTTTAATTTAAAAAATGTTCATCACCACGCTGCTTAACTTGCCCACATGCAGATCCACTACAAATTGTTAATAGTTCTAACTATGTTTTATAATGTGTAATTTGACATAGCTATTTGGGGTAATAATTTCATTGCATTTGGTCAGTTATTTCTGTTTCAATGGTTAATTTTTGCAATAAGTTTTTATATATTGAACTTCCATAATGACCTGCTGCATTTGCGCAATCATTTGTGGATAGTTTTACTTATTTACTTTTTTTTTTTTTTTACTATTAATTTTTATATTCGTAAGAATATCGATCACTTGCAGCCCAATTAGATATTCATCTAATTACAGCCCAAATTTTGGCAATATATATATATTTTCATAATTATTAAATACATTATTTTAATGCTGCTTATGAGCAAAATTTGATGTATTTCTTGTAGTTCAAATTAATTTTACCTTGCTGCATTATAACTTTTTGTAATGTTTCTATTGAAATAACATATTAATATGGCCGTTTGCATTGTTTTTGTTTGTGTCCTACTGATATGGTCATCTTGCATTTTGAATAATTTGTATAGGTTATTCTGTATGGGCTTATATAGTTAAAATATTTTAATTTAAAAAATGTTCATCACCACGCTGCTTAACTTGCCCACATGCAGATCCACTACAAATTGTTAATAGTTCTAACTATGTTTTATAATGTGTAATTTGACATAGCTATTTGGGGTAATAATTTCATTGCATTTGGTCAGTTATTTCTGTTTCAATGGTTAATTTTTGCAATAAGTTTATATATATATATATATATATATATATATATATATATATATATATAGCTGTAAATGAGGAGCTCATCGGGCTCAAACTCTCCTCATTTAAATAAAGACAATTTTTTAAGTCACACAAGTTGTTAAAAATCTATTATTTTCTGTCTTAAATATTTCATTATTCACCTCTGGAAAAACAGCTACGTACATAAAAGAAACCTCTATAATATTAATTAAATTTATAGTATTAATGAAACTAGTTAATCTGCAGATCAGGGAACTCAAATGTCAGTTTCGCTATTTTATTTTGAAATAATTTTATTTAGCATTTAAAAAACATTCAACCCACACTTTCAGTTATTTGGTATTTTTTATACAAATTACTAAAATTAATATATCAAGCAGTTTAGGAAGTTTAACTGTTAAGAATAATAAGAAATATGATTCCATGCACTAGTACTCCAAAACACTTTTAAAAAAAATCTTTTTCTTTTTTTTAACTAACCATTCTATGCCCCCCAATGACTCAATAATTTGATAAATGTAATTCTTTGAAATTTAGTATTTTAAACTTTCTATCTAAAATAATTAAGATATTGGTCTTGTGATAATGACAATAATTAATTTAAACAGTGAATTATTCTTATAAATATTTTATTAATGACTGATATCCTAATTCTTAAATTTATTTGAAAATGACTATTTTATTTCATTAATATGTTTTCATTAAATTCTGGTTTTTAATACAATCATAATATCAATTATCTACTTTTTCTGGGGTGTCCATTACTGGAACAGAAAGTGTCCCATTACTGGAACAGAGTGTATCCATTACTGGAATTTAGGATGTTTAAATTTATTTCTGTTATTTAGAATGAAATTTTGATTCACATTGGGAAATGGGAATAAATATTGTTGATAGATTAATATAATATTAAAAAAAGTGGAATATAATAATTATAACTATTAATTAAAAATAATTTTTAAAGAAATTCTGTAACATGAATAAATATTGTTGATAGATTAATATAATATTAAAAAAAGTGGAATATAATAATTATAACTATTAATTAAAACTATTTTTTTAAGAAATTCTGTAACCTGTTAACTGGGTATGACGAAATATTTCGTCATACACGAAATACTACTGCAAAGGGCATAACGACATTTTTCACCATTGAAATTTGCCATATTATTTTGAACTTTTCCACCAGTAAAATTTAATAGAAATTTTCGTCGTATTAAAACGTCCTATTCATGCGAAATTACTGTCATGAATAAGAAAAAAAATTCTATTATTTTTTTACTGGGGGAAATATGTCCCGTTGGTAATCAGACCCTGATGATATTACTTATCACTATGAAAAAAAATGCCCCCATTGTGAAACGAGTTGCACAAAAGTTTATTCCCCTGTTAACAGGTTAAGAGTGTCCATTATTGGCACATCTACCCTGCGTTAAACGTGAACCTAAAATTCCTGAAAATGCATTCTGAGAAAATCTGAAAAATTATTTACTCACATTTGCGTGGAGTTTCTTGTTTACAAACTTATATATTGTGAAACTATATTAATTAGTTATTTTTAGAAAACGTCTCTGATTGTTTAGTTTTAAGCTCAAAATTGAAAATTCTAAAATTTGAAGTTTGTTATATAATGTGTGGCTTATTTCTCAAGCCAATCGAGTCCTCAGGATTACATTGCAGCTAATGGTTGATAGTAGAATCAGATAAATAATAATATTATATCGATATTGAAACTGCGTATAAAATTAATTTTGCATTTAGATATGACATTTTACCTTTTTATGAATTCCGAATTTTTATGATACCCTTTTGAATTTTTCAATACAGGCTGCATACATATTTCGATCCAAAGCACAAAAAAAAATATTTTCTTAGATCGAAGCTCAGATGATTAATAATAATTGCGGTGGTGCGTAAGATATGTACTGAATAATGTTTACACACTGTTTCTAAAAATTTCCGCACTATGCCTTCCAGGAAACTACTTCAAAGGCTATATCTGCCTTTCGTAATCTATCAACTTTATGCCATTGTAACATGAAAATTTGCTACTTTTTCATTGCCTTTAAATATATATGTATATTTAAGAAATTAAATATGTTATTATTATTATTTTTTATTGTAAACTTTAAATTTTTAATCTATATCATGAAAAAATAATTATTTCATGTTTTTTACACGCATGTCAAAAAGTTTCATAAAAATTTTCGAGTTATATGTGCATACACCCTTTTAACTATATACAAAGAGCTGTGACCTGTACGTAATCAATCAATAAAAAATGAGTATTAATACACAAAGGGTACATAATTCTCGGGTATCCCCGCTGGAATCGCGGGATGAGCCCATTTTGATACAAATGCTTTGCCCGAAAAAATGCACGAGATCTGCAGTCAGACTGTTAAAAGAAAAATTAAAAAAGGGATAATGTTCGTTCATGTTTTGCTTTTGTCCTAGTATTCTTGTAAATTTGTAGTCCAGTAAATATTATATATGCGTTGTAACTTCTAAGACTAATGCTCAAATACTCCATATATCAGCATTTTGTAGTTGTGCTTAATTTAGAATTTATTTCTTACTTAGGAAAATATTGTTGTGAATCTGGATGTTGTGATATATCAAAAGAGATGCAAGAAAAATTAGAAAGGGATAATGTTCGTTCATGTTTTGCTTTTGTCCTAGTATTCTTGTAAATTTGTAGTCCAGTAAATATTATATATGCGTTGTAACTTCTAAGACTAATGCTCAAATACTCCATATATCAGCATTTTGTAGTTGTGCTTAATTTAGAATTTATTTCTTACTTAGGAAAATATTGTTGTGAATCTGGATGTTGTGATATATCAAAAGAGATGCAAGAAAAATTAGAAAGGGATAATGTTCGTTCATGTTTTGCTTTTGTCCTAGTATTCTTGTAAATTTGTAGTCCAGTAAATATTATATATGCGTTGTAACTTCTAAGACTAATGCTCAAATACTCCA
The DNA here is from genome assembly GCA_963931845.1 of Maratus michaelseni. Lineage (NCBI taxonomy): Eukaryota > Metazoa > Arthropoda > Arachnida > Araneae > Salticidae > Maratus > Maratus michaelseni. The sequence continues at coordinate 324,567,908 of OZ007590.1, forward strand.
TATATCAGCATTTTGTAGTTGTGCTTAATTTAGAATTTATTTCTTACTTAGGAAAATATTGTTGTGAATCTGGATGTTGTGATATATCAAAAGAGATGCAAGAAAAATTAGAAAGGGATAATGTTCGTTCATGTTTTGCTTTTGTCCTAGTATTCTTGTAAATTTGTAGTCCAGTAAATATTATATATGCGTTGTAACTTCTAAGACTAATGCTCAAATACTCCATATATCAGCATTTTGTAGTTGTGCTTAATTTAGAATTTATTTCTTACTTAGGAAAATATTGTTGTGAATCTGGATGTTGTGATATATCAAAAGAGATGCAAGAAAAATTAGAAAGGGATAATGTTCGTTCATGTTTTGCTTTTGTCCTAGTATTCTTGTAAATTTGTAGTCCAGTAAATATTATATATGCGTTGTAACTTCTAAGACTAATGCTCAAATACTCCATATATCAGCATTTTGTAGTTGTGCTTAATTTAGAATTTATTTCTTACTTAGGAAAATATTGTTGTGAATCTGGATGTTGTGATATATCAAAAGAGATGCAAGAAAAATTAGAAAGGGATAATGTTCGTTCATGTTTTGCTTTTGTCCTAGTATTCTTGTAAATTTGTAGTCCAGTAAATATTATATATGCGTTGTAACTTCTAAGACTAATGCTCAAATACTCCATATATCAGCATTTTGTAGTTGTGCTTAATTTAGAATTTATTTCTTACTTAGGAAAATATTGTTGTGAATCTGGATGTTGTGATATATCAAAAGAGATGCAAGAAAAATTAGAAAGGGATAATGTTCGTTCATGTTTTGCTTTTGTCCTAGTATTCTTGTAAATTTGTAGTCCAGTAAATATTATATATGCGTTGTAACTTCTAAGACTAATGCTCAAATACTCCATATATCAGCATTTTGTAGTTGTGCTTAATTTAGAATTTATTTCTTACTTAGGAAAATATTGTTGTGAATCTGGATGTTGTGATATATCAAAAGAGATGCAAGACAAAGGTTACGTTCCAGCTTTACCTCCATCTATACCATTCAACGTATCCGTGTTAATGGCCGGACCTAAAAGCAACCAAATGCATGCTACTTGTTTCGGAACACAATGTGGATCGCATTGTCATGAGAATACATACGGCGCTACTTGCTGTACCAATCCAATGTATGCTTGCCCTTCTCTTACTAGATGCTGTAGTAATTCATACTCTGAACATCCCTGGTGCTGTCAAAAATATCAACGTTGCAGCTCCATTAGGATGATGTGCATAAATGGCGCAGTTACCACTTCTACTGCTATGCTGTCAGTGCTGTTCGCATTTATGATTGGAGTAGTCTCGAAATATTTCCTGTAGATTGTACTTGAAATATTATTTTTATTTAGAATACGATTATCAATATAAACTTTAAAAATTTATTCTTGTTAAATTCTTATGCCTCTAGCCTTCTAACTCTTGACTTCTAACTCTTTTTATCCGGATGTGTTGAGAAAATGTTGTACCGTGTGCCCATAAGGCTTTGAATGTTGCTTTCGTTAATTATAGTTATTTTATTGAGAGCAATGCTATGGTCACGTTATGCGTGGCATTTGTTTGCAAGAATAAATCTTTTTATTTAAAAAATAAGTTTTGGTACTATTTTTTCTTCATTGTGATATGATTACTTCTCTCTCTCTCTCGCACACACACACACACACACACACAGAGAGAGAGAGAGAGAGAGAGATGTAATGTCGGGATAATTATGCACTTTCTACTAAAAAACGTATCAAAATATCAGATTTTTCTCTGTGTGTGCGTGACAAAATCACGTAATAGTTGAAATTATCTGCAAACTTTCATTTCCTGCAAATAAACTCTGAACATTTATATTCTTTTGTTAAAACCTACACTCCGATACTAACATTTGTTAAATTTGTATGAGTTTAGAAGTGTGAAAATACACGTTTGAGACGCTTTGAACTATTCGTTTTACTTTAGGAACGAAATTTTCAAATTTTCCACAAATCTTGTGGTGTAAAAAACATTCTGATACGACAGCTTTTCAAATTTTTATACATATTTTATATATAAACTTACTTCTGGATTTCTTTGAACAATTATTTTTTCTATTGCTACAAACAAATCCGGCAAAAAAAAATTTGAAATTGGCAGCAATAAAATTAAAAAGAAGTGAGGATTTTTTTTGTCTTATTTTTGTATACTTTTATTTGAATAAATAAAAAATTGAATCGTTTTTGGACAAAACTGTTTTATCCATCCAACAAATCATACCAAATAGCATACTTTTGCCATACATACTTCGTGAAATTGATAACTTTTTAAAAATGTGTCATTTGATCTGTTGTGGTCGAAATAGGTATGTATAAAATATCAGTAAGTTAAATGGTAATTATTGATTATTTGTTTGTAATTCATAAAAGAAAAACTGATAAGAAAACTTATGCTCGTATTCATCATCTACCTCAGCCTAGAAAACTTGGGTCGAACGCCCAGATGAAGTTCCCGATTAACCTGATTGGACTTGATCGCGACCGAAGTCCTATCAGATTCATGATGAATACCATTTCAGCGTTCGACCCAAGTTTTTCTAGATTTTGGTAGATGATGAATACGAGCATAAGAAGTCTTAATGTTAATAATACTGAAGGACCAAAGAAAAGTTGTTATAGAGATATATTCCAATTACAGAAACGACCAACTTGATTCATGTTGCAATGTAAAATATTATTGCACCAAAAAAATCATCACTAAATCGTTTCCAAGCATGAAAGAAACTTACGTGAAAATTCTGTGTAACTTTATTGTAAATCAGTGATTTTTCATACTATAAAATAGTTTATAACACTACATTTATAATTTTGTATCTCATTTATATACAGATGGGTGACAAAATAATACGAACACTCATGAAAAAGAGTGAAAAGAACAATATCTAGTAAAATATTTGAAGAATTATCCTGAAACTTGTAAATAGCACAGTTGACGTCATGTATTTCCGTGAACATTTTTTTTTTCAAAAACCCCATTGTTAACCGTCAACAAATTGTAGAAAAACGAATATCTTTTGGATAACCCAGTATAAAGTAATGTCACTTAAGCTTTGAAACTTTAGCACATCATTAAGAGACTTATTGTGATAAACTATGTTTATTTTCACGAGTACGACATATATACCCGTAGAGAAATTAAAGTTTTTATAAAAACAATCCCTAATTTCACCAAGTGTTTTGCTTATAATTTGCAGAGTTCTTAATATAAAAGAATGTTTTTTTTTCAGAAAATATGACTTATAACATTGTACACAATACCCCGCAATCAGAAATAACAAAAAATAATAAATATTGGATGAAAACGAGCAGGTTCATTAAATAATGTTTCACTGCGCAAGCGCGAATGTTATCAAAATATAATGTGCATAATATTTTACCCAAATGTATAGAGCAACTTTTGGGAATGTCTCAAAATCAATACTTCAAAATTCTGAAAGTGATCGTCTATAGAATAATTTCGAAATCCGTTGTTACCAAAATGAAGCAAAAATATAAGGGGTTGGATCCAAAGTATGACATGTACAGAAGTATTTCTTATACTTTTCTACTTGTCTTCATTTGGATACAGCCCTGATCTTTTTTTTTTTTTTTTTTTTTTTTTTGGGAGCGAATTTCGAGCTTATTCTATGGATGACCACTTTCAGAATTTTCAAGCTATGTTTTTGAGACATTCACAAAAGTTGCTCTATACACTTGGGTAAAATATTATTCACATTACATTTTGATAACATTCGCGCATGTACAGTGAAACATTATTTCTTAAACCTGCCCTTTTTTCATCCAATATTTATTGTTTTTTATTTCTGATTGCGGGGTATTATGTATAATGTTGTTAGTCATATTTTCTGAAAAAAAACATTATTTTATATTAAGAACTCTGCAAATTATAAGCAAAACACTTGGTGAAATTCAGGATTGTTTTTATAAAAACCTTAATTTCTCTACGAGTATATATGTCGTACTCATGAAAATAAACACAGTTTATCACAATAAGCCTCTTAATCATGTGCTAAAGTTTCAAAGCTTAAGTGACATTACTTTTTACAGGGTTATCCAAAAGATTTTCGTTTTTGTACAATTTGTTGACGGTCCCCAATGGGGTGTTTTGAAAAACATTTCACGGAAATATATGACACCAACAGTGCTGTTTACATTCCTGAAGTTTCAGGATAATTTTTCATATATTTTTCTAGATATTGCCCTTTCACTCTTTTTCATGGGTGTTCGTATAATTTTGTCACCCATCTGTACTGATGACTAGATAGAAAACTTAGATGGTCAAACTTTAAGAGGTTTGATCCATACTACAACTAGAAATGGGAAAGCCTGAAAAAAAAATTGTGGAAAGAAAGCATTTTTTTTTTCGAAAGATTTATCGCCATTTTGAAAAATTGGGAAAACTGAAATCTCATTTATAGAATAATGTATTCAAAATTTTATGGTGGCTACATTCCACTTTATTTTTCTTAATTTTTTAATGCTCAGTGTCTCACGTGAAAACATTAACATGCAAAGTAGATAATTAAATGATACTTTTCTCATTAAAAATGAAAAGTAATATGGAAAATTATATCATTAATACCAATTGGAGGAAATGATAATGTTGAATACAATATAATATATGATAATTTTAAAAGCTTATTTCTATTTATTACTGTATGCATAGCTTTTCATAACATTAGATAGTAATTACCCGAAATATTTAACTATTATTAAAACTAAAAAAAAAGAAATATTCACTTGAAAGGATTAAAAAAATGTATTTAAAGATATGTAAATAATCTTGGCAAAGAATAAGCAATCTTCTGGTAAATTGTGCAATTATTAAGCAATCTTCTGGCAAAATTTAGTTGAAAATAATTTATATGTGTTACATGACCATAAATACTCCTTCTGTTTCATAAGTTTTATTTATTTATTAATTTTAAATACTTTTATATTGAGTATTGTCAAAGAATCGATGATATAATATTTATCAGTTTCCAATTTCTTGAGTTTTTTTAATTACTTTGAACAAATATTATATTTTATCTTTACAATGGTCTTCATTCTTAATCAGAGTCTGAATTTACTTTTTGTACACTTCTGGGGGATGAACACTCTTTTGAAATAGTGTATTCTTTTTTAAAATAACACAAATTCCAGAAATTAATGGATAAAACTGTTGATATATATACTTTTTATTTGTAATTTTAAAAATTAGTTTTAATGGCATTTTAAAATAGAAAGTGCAACTGAAATGACCAATTAAACTGTTTCCTCACACAGAAAGTCCAATTTTCTAGAACTTCTTTTAATTATTAAGTCTCCCTCAAATCCCTACAGGTTTATCCCATTAATTGTATGCAATACACTGAACAGAGATTCTAAATTAAACTTTCACATTTAGCGAAAATATTTATTTAACAACAATAGCGGAAAAAAAATAACTTATGGCTCCAAACATCTTCTACGCACAATCGTGACCAAGCTTTAAATGTTGACCTTTAAGTGCTAAGTAATTGCACTTCTTTATGGATAAACTTTTTATTTCGCTGTTCATGAAAGAATATTCGTATAAAAACAGAAGAACGATCGATTTTCTGGATATTCTAAATTCATTAAAACTAATGAAACTACTCCGAAACAATCAGACCATCCCACAAACGGAATTCATCGGAAGGGTCCTCTCGCACTCCTCTTTTCTGTTGATAGCATGCGTTGCCATGGAGACGCTCCATCATCCTCATCCTGAATGGCGCCACTCGTTCCCCGATTCTTATTCCAGTTCAGCCGTACTGTCGGCGACCGTGTTTATGATGTGCTGTTGACTTACGGTCACTGTCCGTCCATGTCCATCATCAAGGACTGGCACTGGCATCTAAAGAACCGGCGGGCCAATAGCTGGTCGTCAGGAGGTCCTATAAGCGCGAACCATGACCACCACCAACTTCGACACAGTGGGCACCGGCAGAAGCGGTAGGATCCATCTCAATTTTACAAATGTATGTAAAAAATGCATTATTAACAGTTCTGTGTTTTATTAAACATTAGTAAGATTCATTAACTGAAGCGGTAGGATCCATCTCGATTTTACACATTTATGTACAAAATCCATTATTTACAGTTTTATATTTTATCAAACAATTGTATGATCCATTAACAGAAGATGTAGGATTCATCTCGATTTTATACACTGAAGTAACAGAAGCATTATGTACAAGCTCTATATTTTATTAAACAGTGGTAAGATTCATTAACATAAGCGATAGAGTCAATCTCGATTTTACACATTTATGTAAAATAATGCATTATTTACAATTCTAAGTTTTATTAAATAGTGATAGGATTCATTAACAGAAACGGTAGCATCCGACTCGATTTTACACATTTATGTACAAAATGCATTATTTACAGTACTATTTTTAATTAAACTCTGGTAGGATCCATCTTTTTTATACATTTATGTAAATATACATTATTTACAGATCTGTTTTATTAAACAGAGGTAGGATCCATTAACAGCAGCGACAGGATGCATATCGATTATAAACCATTTATATATTTAAAAAATGCATTATTTATAGTTCAATATTTTATTGGACAGTGGCCCAAAATTATACAGGGTGTCTCATAAAGGCTATAACGTGATTTATTTTTTTTCTGTTGGTGATAAGTAGGCATTGTTAATTGCATAAGTGTTCAAAATAAAATAATAAGGTTATATTAATGTAATAATTCCCCTTAATTTTCAAAAAGTTACATTTCAAAAATATTTATACAACCTCTATAAACAAAATTGACTATTTAGAAAAAAATTCTTTTAGCTGTAACAGATTACTTCAAAAACCCGCATATCAGTATTTTTTTTAAATTGAAGAAGCTATGCACAATTAAACTTTTAGTATTGTGACAATTGCAAATGGATTCCATATATCAAATTAGAAATTTAAATCAGTGAGGTATTGTAAAGAAAAGGAAACATGGATCTGAAACAAAACATATATATCTTACCTTAAACAAGAGATAATCAATGCTTGCAACAATATTAGCTGAGAAGTACCCCAAAATATTTATAGAGTTATATAAGGGAGATGAGAGAAAACACTTTAAAAATATACTTTGGAAATTCCTTTTTTTTTCATCTTTCTAAGATTTAAGACCACATTTGTCTCTTTACGTGATTTCTCTCCGTGTAGAGTAAAATCTCGTTATAACGAATTTCTGGAGAAAACCGATTAAATTCGTTATACTGAAAAATTCAGTAATGTGAAATTCCTATATGCCGTTTGTTAAAAAAAGGAAATTTGCATGCATATTGAATAAATAAATATAATATTCTAAACGTATTGTACTGTCCTCTAAAAAAAACCCCACAGTGAAGTGAAAAAAAAAAACCCACCGTAGTACTACACCAAATATTGTACTAAAGTCAATTTTTTTGTTTTGTTCTGTTTTATGCACCATTTAGAATAATAAAAATATTTAAAAGTACTTTTAAAATAATTTAAATTAACAATTGCAGAATTCTGGCAAAACACGACTTTCATTTTTACAGATTTTCTTTATATAATAGAATTTTAGAATGATCTACATAATTTTTTATTATTTTTTTATATTAAACCATTAATATGTAATAAAATGCTTCATTTTTAGCTGATTATGTCAGGTGTGGGTTGTTTTCAGGTAACATGGGTCATTTTTTGGAAAAGTGGGTTGTTTTCAAATTCTCGCATAGTTGGCTGCCATTTTGTAATAAAGTGATAAAATGAAAAATGCTCAATATTAAAATCTTAGTCAGAACAAGCTGTAAAAATTTAGCCCTGTTCAATTTTTATAAATTTTTTATTACACTTTATATAGAGAAAATTAAAAAAATGGGTTTTTAGAGGGCAGCGTCAATATATTAAATTTCGTTTAGCAGCCAAATATGTCACTAAATAATAAATATACAGTATTAATAAATTATGAACTTACTATTTAGAAATAGGATAATTATTAAGTTCATTAAGTTTCAAGATTTTAATCCAAAGCTATTAAAAAATATTTATAATTTTTATTAGATACCTGACAGATTATAAAAACCTCACTGACATCTGCCGTAAATATAACTTTATTTCTTTACAAAAAAAATCCGAAGTATTTTTTTTCTGCACTGAAGTTAAGAATGCATTTTTCAAAACAAATTGTCTAAAATGTTTTCGGAACATTATTTTGCTGAGATAATTACTTTTTAAGAGTTTTAATGTTCTACAGAGCCCCTATTTGATCGTACAACACAATCTTCGGTACTTGATGGACTGTCATCATCAGCTTCATTTTCACTGTCGCCTGTTTCACTTTCACTGAGTCTCCGACGAAAGTTTCTTTCCAAATTCTATTTTTTCAGTAGAGATATATTTGTTTCTCGTCAACTCAACATCCGTAAAACTGAAATGACTATTATTTTAGTTAAAATTATTTTAGTTATGTAGTTAAAATCGAGCATAAAATTAATTTTATAACTTTCAATAACATTTATTAATAACTTTCTATTTATTATATTATTTAAATTTTTTTTACCTGTTAATAAATTTAAAAAAAGACAAAGAAGGGAATAAACGATCGGTATTTCGATGTATTCTATATTGTATTATAAGAAAAATCTACTCACATAGTTTTTTTCTGTAGATGCGCGGAAAAGGATTCAAATTAAAAATAACCCTGAAGGCAAAAAACTTCAAAATTCCATAAAAAGTAAAATGGCACTATCTAAGAATAATTACTTATACAGCTTACTAAAGAAATAAAAATTCTTTCAATCGGCACAAAAAATACAATCCTACTAACATCTGTAGGGAAAATATTGAGTGTAATGCAATCTGCCAGGACAATGCATTATGTTTTTCAATTACACACAATTTAGTAATTTTTGATTATGAAAAAATAATGAAATTGCTTTAAATTATTTTCCATTGTATAAAATGCTTTATTATAAACGTATTAAATTAATTTTTAGTGGAAAAAAGTTTTATTATTAATTCATTTAGCATTTGGAATAATATATATGACCCTAGGTACAAGCTAAGATAATCACTTTTGAACATTTGATATATTTTTAAATAAATTTATTAACTTTCTTTCAAACTTTTTATATACCTGTAGATTAGCCAAGAACATTAAAAAGTAATTAAAATACTTTTAATTATTATTTTTTTTAAATGATATAAGGTAGTTACATGTATTATTCCTGTTTTGAGAGAATGACCCATATACATAATAAATGTAAAACGTAATAAAATAATGCAGTATTTTTCAAAAGATAAAGATCAACACTAAAGAAAGCAAAGGGAAAAAAGTGCAGCTCGAGCACACTTTAACTAATTTTCATACACATCTCAAAATTTTATAGACGTGGATGAATGACTGTGTATTTGGGGTCGCGCATAAAAGATCGATGGACCACATGTCACCGCGAGCCGCAAGTTGAGTATAGCTGGTTTACAGGATTGAATTCTTCATTTCTGTGTCATTATAAACATTTAAAATTTCCCTCGCTTTGTATTTCAGTTTTCTATAGAAATTTGATTTTAATATGATAGAAGCCTCATAATGTTAAAATAATTCCCATTTCAACAATACTTCTTTATCAGATATGCACTTGAAAAAACTATAAATGCAAAAGTGATATCAAATTTCATTTTATTTTATTGACTTTTGTTAGCAGATTGAAATTACAACTGCGCAAAACAATTCAAAACTATTCATTCCTGATGTTATCTAATCAGGTGTTTGAAGAAAACATTTTGAGATCAATTGTATTTACACTGAGAAAAATGTCACTTTGAAATCTGAGTAAATCGATGTTTTCATTTTGTTAGAAAATTTTTGTTTCAACTATGACAACCCAATGCTTTCAATTCTGAAATACAAAAAAATACACAAAATATTGAAACATGGAAATACTCAAAACGGAGCACATCGAGGTCAGTTCATACTCATTTTTGAAACATGGCAAAATGAAAAAAATGAGCAAATGAGCACATAAAACGAGCTAAAAAATGAGCACATAGAAGTTAGTTCAACTCATTTTTGAAACATGGACATACTCCTCAAATATGAGCACATGATGTTGTATTCTTGAGTGTGTGCATGTTTTCGGAAATGAATATACACATGTTTCAAAGTTGAATAATTTTGATTCGGAGCTACACTGTAAAAATTTTCGTAAAATTTCAGTAGATTGACCGTAAATTAACGGTACTTGTACCGTTTTCACTCTTTACGGTATGAGTACCGTACTTCTAAGGTATATTAAGCGTAAAAAACCGTATATGTGCCATTTCGATTATAAACGGTATTTATACCGTAAAATAACTATTTTTCAGTAAGGAAACAGCTGGTAGCACCGCCTCGGTGTACGGCAACCCCTTAAGTGATGCTCTTGCTCTTGTTACGTAATGCGTGCAGGCCTGAGGAAAAGGGGGGGGGAGCGCAGCCAGTAAATTATACTTTAAATATTTTACGGTACATATACCGTCCAGTTAAATTACGGTACATATACTGGTTACAAAGTTGCCAGTATACGTACCGTAATTTTTTACCAAATTTGTTTACATTGTATTTTGACATTGCGACATACTCAGATTTGAGTATTTTTCGCTCAGTTTTCAAAATGTTGTTTTTAGAGTGTAAGAGTTCATTTAAAGGGAGAAAAAAGAATATTAACATTACACAAAAAGCAGTATTTTTATTGCCATTTTTCATTATTATACGTGAAAACAGAAAAAATATTAAACGTTCATGAAAATCAATCAATTGAATCCGTATAAGCTACAACTATGCATCCTCTCGAGTCACATTTTATTACTATTAGTTACATCATATATTTTACAAAATACACCCAGAAGTCTGTTAATCCACAGGTACAAAGAACTATCAATCCCACATTATATATATATATATATGTACTAGCTTACCCGCCCGGCGTTGCCCGTGCCAACAAACTTAAATGTACCTGAAATCAGTGTTGAACATTTTTTTATTTTTAAACAAATCTAATGTTGGGGCCCCACTACCTTAGACAGCAAACACTGGGCGTGCCATACACACTCCCATATATTACCGTAAGTCGAGTCGAAAGAGCCATACCCCTTCATGATCCAGCCCATAGAACCAGAGACAGAAAAGCGCCCCTGGTGGTGAAAATCGATAAGCTCTATCTATGTAGAGTCGAATGAGCCATACCCCGTCGTGATCCAGCCCATAGAACCAGATATAGGAAAGCACCCCTTGTGGTGGAAATCCGAACTAAAATCAGTCAGCTCTATCGATGTCAAGTGGAAAGAGCCATACCCCATTGTGATCCAGCCCATAGAAACAGAGATAGAAAAGCACCCCTTGGTGGTGAAATTCAGGACACAATATGCTCTATACGAACATAACTGAAATCATTAATGTTATCGATGTCGAGTCGAATGAGGCATACACCGTCATGATCCAGCTCATAGAACCAGAGATACGAAAGCGCCCCTTGGTGGTGAAACTCGGAACTGAAATCGGTAAACTCTATTGATGTTGAGTCGAATGAGCCAAAGCGTATCGTGATGTGACCCATAGAACCCGAGTTAGCTGCAAAATCCTTTAGTTACATCTTCCACCGCCAGGGGGCACAATATGTTCTATACGAACATCACTGAAATCATTAAGGTTATCGATGTCGAGTCGAATGAGGCATACCCCGTCATGATCCAGCCAGAGCCAGAGATACGAAAGCGCCCCCTGTGGTGAAAATCCGAACTAAAATCAGTAAGCTCTATTGATGTCGAGTGGAAAGAGCCATACCCCGTCGTGATCCAGTCCATAGAAACAGAGATAGCAAAGCACCCCCTGGAGGTGAGAGGAAGTTGATGTAGTACAAATGCGATATTTAATAAAAAGTCGTTCCCCCCCACCCACTTTATCTCGCCATTTTCGCTAATTATTACAAATATACAAATGTTTCTTAATTACATCTAATGTCCCGATCCGATAATGGGGTTTCCCTATCTACCTATTCTAATCCGCTTTTCCCTATCATAATAGAAAAAAGCATATTTTATCAAAGAATCGCTGGCAAACGTGAATTTTGTCAAAGGTTCCCGAGAAAAACACGAATTTCATCAAATAATCGCTGAAAAACGCGAATTTTGTCAAAGGATCGCTAAAAAAACATGAATCTCGTCAAAAGGCAGCAGAGAAAACACGAATATTGTCAAAGGATTATTAAAAAGGCAAATTCCATCAAGGGATCACAGAAAAATGCGAATTTCATCAAAGGATCGCGGGGAAAACGCAAATTTCGCCAAAGGATCACAGGAAAAATGTGAATTTCGTCAAAGGATCGCTGAAAAAACACGAATTACGTCGTAGGATCACTGAAAAAACCATGAAGCTCGACAAAAATATGTGGAAAAAACACGAATTTCATTAAAGGATCACAAAAAAAGCAAATTTCGTCAAATGATTGCAGGAAAAACTTGAATTTAGTCAAAGGATCGCAGAAAAAGTACGAAATTCGTCAAAGAATTGTGGAAAAAATATTGATTTTGTGAAAGGTTCGCAGAAAAAACTTTCGTGAAAGGGTCGCAGAAAAAATGCAACTGTCTTTATTAAAAACAGCACACACACAAACCTCTATACAAACAAACCTATTCTGTCTTCCTGCCTGAGGAAAGCACCGTAATTATAACACCTAGGCCTTATTTTTTAATTTCAATTTAGATTTTTTTTAAATTAAAACATGCATACGGAATTCTGGATTCGAGGCTATTCCATGCTCTCCGCATATCCACAGCAACAAAGCAGACAGCCAATGAGAGCAGGTGTGAATATGGGATGATCCAGGATCCAGCGACGGCAGTTCATGTTCACAGCTGAAAGCGGCTAACCACAGATTTCATTGTTTTGTTTATGTTTGAGTTTTATTTTAAAGAAAAGGTAAGGGCCTCCGTGGCCGAGTGGTTAAGACACCATTCCTCTAATCGCTTGTGAGCGTAGGACTCAGGTCGGCGTGTTCGACTCCCGCCAGCTCCATTGCACACACTTTGTGGAGCTCCCGGATGTAACTCTCTGGTGTTGTAAATTTTCTTGTGGCTATCTCGTCCCTGTATATTGACGATGACTTATAAGCGGGCACTTGATGTCAAGCACACAAGTCAGATGTATGTTCTCAATAAAGAAAGTAAAGGTATATATTTTTGGCTAATTGAGGTTCACATAAGTTAGTTTCACTTGTATTTATTCTTTGTATGCGTAGTTGCCCCCATAAATTATGTGTTTGGTAAGAATATATTTTGCACTTTATTGAATGTTTTCATAGCGCTAGACACATCAGCTCATGTTCTTAAACTGTTTTCAATAACAAATCTTAATGAATCAAATTAATCTTACACTTTACTATAAAATGTACAGTTCTACAATTTATCGCATATTACAACGTTCTTGGGAACTAAAAATGTAGTCCAATAACAGTAACAGAATGAAAAATTGTAAATAACAACAAATAAATAATCATAAATTTCAAATCATTGAATTAACTAACTCATATATAAGGTACAACTTTAAACTGATATGCCTTATCAACTGTTGTCGAAATCAATATAATGTAAATAATTCTTAAACATTATAAGTTAGCTAAGAAATTAAAACATTCAGTGCAGTGTGGATGTATTTTTTCCTCAAAACAATTTGATTTGTAAATATGAAGTAAAAAAAAAAAACGTTTTCTCACATATTATGAGTTTTATCAGCAAGTTAAAACATTAAGTAAATATGAATGATTTGCGGAGCTGTTTCTATCAAAAATTCAATAACATCGCCCAAAAACCCTCAACAAAAATAATTATAAAGAGTGTGATGACAACATAAATTTTATACCACATTCCATGTCCGTTCTTGGGCGATTCTTATAAAACTCAAAATTTGTCACAAAATGGTGATTTTTTTACAACATGCTTACAAATTAAAGTGGTTTATAATTATTTTTTAAAAAACTCGGCCAGAAATAACATTGATTTTACATTTTTAAAGACTTATTCTTTTTAATTATTTTCAAACAGCTCCGCAAATCATTCATATTTATTTATTGTTTTACTTTCTGATGAAACTCATTATGTGAGAAAACGGTTATTTTTTTTTTTTTACCTCATACTTACAATCCGCAAAACAATTTAATTTGTAAATATGAATTTTTTTTAAAAAAAATCACCGTTTTCTCACATATTATGAGTTTTATCAGCAAGTTAAACATTAAGTAAATATGAATGATTTGCGGAGCTGTTTCTATCAAAAATTCAATCACATCGCCCGAAAACCCTCAACAAAAATAATTATAAAGAGTGTGATGACAACATAAATTTTGTACCACATTCCATGTCCGTTCTTGGGCGATTCTTATAAAACTCAAAATTTGTCACAAAATGGTGATTTTTTACAACATGCTTACAAATTAAAATGGTTTATAATTATTTTTTAAAAAACTCGGCCAGAAATAACATTGATTTTACATTTTTAAAGAATTATTCTTTTTAATTATTTTGAAACAGCTCCGCAAATCATTCATATTTATTTATTGTTTTACTTTCTGATGAAACTCATTATGTGAAAAAATGGTTATTTTTTTTTTACCTCATACTTACAATCCACAAAACAATTTAATTTGTAAATATGAATTTTAAAAAAAATCACCGTTTTCTCACATGTTATGAGTTTTATCAGCAAGTTAAACATTAAGTAAATATGAATGATTTGCGGAGCTGTTTCTATCAAAAATTCAATCACATCGCCCGATAACCCTTACCAAAAATAACTATAAAGAGTGTGATGACAACATAAATTTTATACCACATTCCATGTCCGTTCTTGGGCGATTCTTATAAAACTCAAAATTTGTCACAAAATGGTGATTTTTTTACAACATGCTTACAAATTAAAATGGTTTATAATTATTTAAAAAAAAACTCGGCCAGAAATAACATTGATTTTACATTTTTAAAGACTTATTCTTTATAATTATTTTGAAACAGCTCCGCAAATCATTCATATTTATTTATTGTTTTACTTTCTGATGAAACTCATTATGTGAGAAAACGGTTATTTTTTTTTTTACCTCATACTTACAATCCGCAAAACAATTTAATTTGTAAATATGAAGTAAAAAAAAAAAATCACCGTTTTCTCACATATTATGAGTTTTATCAGCAAGTTAAACAATAAGTAAATATGAATGATTTGCGGAGCTGTTTCTATCACTAATTCAATAACATCACCCAAATACCCTCAACAAAAATAATTATAAAGAGTGCGATGACAACATAAATTTTATATCACATTGCATGTCCGTTCTTGGGCGATTCTTATAAAACACAAAATTTGCCACTAAATGGTGATTTTTTTACAACATGCTTACAAATTAAAATGGTTTATAATTATTTAAAAAAAATCGCCAGAAATAACATTGATTTTACATTTTTAAAGACTTATTCTTTATAATTATTTTGAAACAGCTCCGCAAATCATTCATATTTATTTATTGTTTTACTTTCTGATGAAACTCATAATGTGAGAAAACGGTGATTTTTTTTTTTACCTCATACTTACAAATCAAATTGTTTTGATGAAAAAATACATCCTACACTTCACTGAATGTTTCAAATTCTTAAACAAAATCATAATATTTAAGAAATATTTACATTACATTGATTTCGACAACAGTTGATGAGGCATATCAGTTTAAAGTTATATCTTATATATGTGAGTTTGTTAATTTACAACCTTTCTGTTACAGCTTTTGACTACATTTTTAGTTCTCGGAAACGTTGTAACATGCGATAAATTGTAGAACTGTACATTTTATAGTAAAGTGTAAGATTAATTTGATTCATTAAGACTTGCTATTGAAAACAGTTTGTTTCATTTCAGAACATGATCAGATATGTGAACGTTTTGAAACCATTCAGTAAAATGCAAGTTATATTCTTACCTAAAACATAATATATGGGGGCAACTAAACATACAAAGAATGAATACAATCAAAACTAACCTACTTTAATCTCAATCAGTCAAAAATATATTCCTTTTCTTTAAAATAAATCTAAAAAATAAACACTGTGCTACGACCATAAACTGTCGTCGCTGGTCGCTAGATCCTGGATCATGCACCTGCTCTCATTGGCTGGCTGCTTCGTTGCCACGGATGGCGTTGCCGAGGCTATTTCATGGGAGGAGCTTGAAATAGCCTCGAACCCAAAATTCCATATACACGTTTTAATTTTAAAAAAATCTAAATTAAAATTTAAAAATCCGGCGGTGAGGTACACTTTCCGGTGATAGTATCTACACATGACAA
This sequence comes from Maratus michaelseni, assembly GCA_963931845.1. Classification (NCBI taxonomy): domain Eukaryota; kingdom Metazoa; phylum Arthropoda; class Arachnida; order Araneae; family Salticidae; genus Maratus; species Maratus michaelseni. Next base: position 324,584,305 of record OZ007590.1, read on the forward strand.
AAATTTCAGAATCCTAGGTGTTATAATTACGGAGAAATCCTCGGGCAGGCAGACAGACACCTACTGTTTTATAGAGATAGAGATAAATGTGGGATAAAAAATTAAATAATACCCATCTTTGCATGAATAACTACAATAATACAGACTCAATGATTTAATTAATAGACATATGAAATCACAAGGTTATTACAAGACTCGTCATATATAAAATGAGAACAAGAAATAGGTTGTTGTTCTATAGTTTGGTATCCAAGTATGAAGATGGATGATCCGATGTATGTAAAATAAAGTGTTTATAGTGCAATTCTAGGTGAAATGAAGTTTATCAGTAAGTAAAAAGGACTGTTTAAACTTAGACTGAAGAACTATACTCTTTTCATAGTTATAAGTCAAGTAAATACTTAAGGAACTGTAAGTAAGAAACTGTAATAAATAAGAATTACTACATATATATACTAATAAAAGAATTTTTCACTCTATGTGTCTGTCTGTGTGTTTGTCGGCTTGGCTAGCGAAATCTACAGCTCGCACAGATATGAAACTTTGGATTTAGATAGTTTAAGGTGCACCCTGATGCAACTGAGCCTCAGATCTTTAATCATATGTAATAATAAATGGAAAAAAATGCAAATAATTTCAACACAGGGGAGTGAAAATACAAAAATAAGAAACTATGAAAAGGTTATGGATTATTTAGAGGATATTCATAGTAAGTATACGTTATTTCGCCGAATATTGTCGACAAGAGGCCTTAAAATCACAATATTAAGCTCCTTATAACATATCGAAAACACCCTGGATAATTGAAACAAATTAAAATATCCAATAAATGAATAAAAATTCAGCTATGATGGATGCAAAACTTAATAAGTAACCCCCAAAAAACTTCACCATGAAAATAAAATGACATTGATACGACCAGATACCAAATACAGGTCTATGTGACAAAAATTAACTAAATAAATTTGAGCCAAGAGAGAGAGAGAGAGAAAGAGAAACTAATAAAAAATGTATAGAGTATATTTAGAACTAAGAACTATAGCAACATACACATACACACACATATCTATACTAATAACGCGAGAGACTTTGCCGGCTATCAAGGAAACATATGAGTTTTTGATGAGTATTTAATCAATATCTCGTCTAATTATAAAAATATTAAAAATCTGAGACTCAGTTGTATCAGGGCAGGCCTTGGACTATCCTCACTTAAATTTTCAGACTTCTAGGTGCGCTCGATTTCGATAGCCATCGCGCACACACAGATATTTGTACTAATAAAAGAAAGTTTCACTCTGTGTGTCTGTCTCTATGTGGGCGCGATGGCCGCAGTGCATACGGAAGGCCTCTCCTGGTCGTGCGCATTATAAGTCCCTCAGGACTTGGGTGCGACGGTTGACGTGCTTGACAGGCGCCACTCTGTCGCCTAGCGGCGCAGCTCAGTTTTATCCTTTGTTATTCAAAAGACACAAAAACTGTCGTTTATTGCAAAAGACACATTTAATCAATGGCAGTGCTAAAATATATTCTTATCGCAGAATTCTGCGATTTAGTATGGTGAAAATCACTATTCAAAAATAGCGAATCAAAACTCGTAATACTTGGCACATATATGCTCAATCACCCCTTAAGATACCGATGTTATATTTATATCTCTTATGTCAAATAGCCAACAAAAAATTATCAATATTTTATGTCATTTATCAAGCACTAAATCCCATTTCTGGCAAAAGTCCAAAAGTTTTTTCTTTTAATTTAAATTCTTAAAAACTAACCTTTTATAACTAACTTACAAAAACGATTTAGAAAATAGAGTGAGCATTAAAAAAAGCTAGCATTTGTGTGTGGAACAAGTTTTTATTGTTCCCTAAAAATTTTTGCATATGTGATTTATGGCAGATTTTGAAATGTCCGATTCCTTTATTTCAAATCGCCTTTTTTTTTAAGGATGAAATTTTGTTTAAAATTTGTTGTACAGTGTTATCTGTTACAACAGTACTAGAGGTCTTTGGCTTTCATAAAATAGCTTTAAAATGTTAAATTTCTCATAAAATTTCGAGTAGACCAAACAGAAAGTGAACAGCCCCTAATGAATGAACAATTAGTAAATATTTTAATAAAATAAGGTTTGAAAACTCCGCATTCGTTAATTATTATTCTGGATTTAAAATACCAGCAATTCAGTACAAATGTGTTATAAGTTATTTGTACAAGTTGTAAAATAAATAACAGTATGAAACTTAAGTGTTTTTAAATTGCTGCCTGTTCAATCACTGGAAAAATTTGCATTCATTCACTGTTAAGAACTGTTCATTTACTTCGTTTTTGTATAGCTTTCTATTAAGACACCTCTAACATCCAAAGAAATAAAATACTTTCTTTTATTATTTTTTAATCATTTCTATGCCAACACATGTATTTTCACTGTCAGACACCAAAATATACTGTTTATTAAGATATTATCAATTTAAAAAAATGTGCTTAGGTGTTTATTTACTGACTACCCTGAATATAAAAGCGAAGTTTGAATCCGAATTTCAAAATCGAAGTTTTATACAAATGCCATATTCTATGGAAATGTGTTTAATAGAAATATCTATATTTAAAAATTTATGATTTTGGTAAGCTTAGTTTCCTTTTATCGATCGTTTTTCTTTTTAGATGAAATTCTTCGTGCTTTTAGCACTTTTACCATGCATTTTGTCCGCCGAGGTTCAGAACGCTGTTTGTGTGGATGGTACTCAATGCCCACTAGGTAAGTTAGTCAAAATAACTTAAATTTTTCTGTTATAGATTTCTTTTTGAAAAACTGATCAAGCTTTACAACTAACAAAGGTTTGATTATGATAATAACAACCAAGATGTAAACGATTTTAAGAAACGAAAAAAATCTCCTTTTTTGTGCAATTACCCTAAAAGTGCAGTATTTTATTAAGGAAAAAGCATGTGCTTAGGGATATTTGTGATTTATTTTGATAAGAGCTCTCTTTTAAATATTATTTAACGTCTGACTGTTACTTTTAAAAAAATCATTGTGCTATCATAATTTAACACTTTTTTACTGCTGTATTAAATGTATTAAATTTATGTATATTCACGAACTAAACTATAAAATTCTTTTTTTGAAAACGGTATTGTTTTTTTAATTGAAAACTTCTATAGGTGCATCGCACACTTTATTTCTGCGCAGCTAATTTGGAAAAATATCGCCAAATTTGGCAAAAAAAATAAGTTACCATGAACGGGTAATGGTCAGTTTCTTTGGTATTACGAAGAAAAGGGTTAGCCCTAACATTCAGAGAAAAAGGTTGCCCTGGAAATTCGTCGACAGAAATTATCCAGTGGATGGCCAATAGATATCCAGTGGATATCCATATGGCCCGAAAGGTTTCCTACTGCCAAGTATATGAATGGTATCTCGGAATGGGACTTAAAAACGAGGTTTTTACATTTCTACAAATTTAACATTAGTGCTAACGTGATAGTCATTGTGAGATTACCAAATATTATATGCATTTGAGATTCTTGCACAGTGAGGTTGCTGCATCTAGTGGTTTGCTTTGTTTTCATGGGCGCAAAGTGCACATACCGTAGTACCGTAGCACATACATCTAGTGACCGCGACATCACTGAATTCCATTTACTTTTCATATCCTTATACAATAAGGTTGTTGCATCCAATGCTTTTTTTTTTGTGCTTCTTGGACGCGAAGTACACACCCGCGTTTTAGATATCGTGGAATTATCGAATTACATTTGCTTTTGAAATTCCTTTACATTGAGGTTGCTGTATCCAACATAAATTAAATTTCACAGGCATGCATGTCCAATTGGTTAGTGATAAAAAAACAACCTTTTACTTTTTTTTCTTACCTACATTTCTCCCCTATGGTCTAAATTCAAAATCTCTTTTGTCAGGTTAAGAAGTCACGGTAACAGATCTGTCAACTAGAAAAATTAATGTCAGGAAAGCGGAGGGGGGAAGGGACTGGACAGTTGTCCGCCATAAACATGTCCATATTATCGATAACTGGCTAATATTTGGTAATAATCACATTGAAATCCAATTTTAACCATAATTAATATTCTTTCATAATTTGGGTTCATCTAAAAATGACACAATTTTACTTTCTTCTACATACATAAGAATAAAGTATTGGAATCACAAAAACTTTCAATTTTCGTTTTTGGATGGGTTTATACGTTTTATGATCTCTTGAACACAATTTAGAATTTTTGGGAAATGTCTCTCTATTTGTTTGTTTGTCGGTTTGTTAGTATGTATGTTACATAGTTTTGGCTGATCTATCGCAAGAACTGATGCACAGAATTTCACAAAACTTTCGATTCTGTTAGGTCGTGGCATGAACAGATCCTGATTAAATTTGGGTGTATATCGCCCAATAGGTGGTGACAGAATGAGGCATCATTCACGACTCCCGTGATAGCTATATCTCAAGAACTATCGCATAAAATTTCATAAAACTGCATATTCTCTCAGGCACTGGCATAAGCAGAATCTGATAAAGTTTTGGTGTATATCGCCTAACAGGTGGCGCTGATATGTTGCGCACGATTTCCCTCGTAACTATATCTTGTTATCTGAAGGATGAAATTTTTTCAAACTTCATATTCAGTTTAATATTTACATAAGTACGAGTTACATATTAGGTTTCGGTGTATAGGTGGCGCTTCTTGCTATATTTTTCACGATGCCCCTGATAGCTATATATTAGCATCTATGGACTTGAGTTTCATTAAACTTGGTATTTAATTAAACCTTTAGGTAAGTTGGTACTGATTAGATTTGGTTGTATTTTGCTCAAAAGGTGGAGCTTCTGTGCTGTATTTTTAGCAATTTTCGTAGTAGCAATATTTCGGATTATATGGGACGGAATTTCACCAAATATAATATATAAGACATTTATTAAAAATATTTTATTTCAGTTTCAGCTATTGATTCAACAGAAGGCGCTGCAATCCTATGATTTTCACTACATCTGTGATAGCTTAATCTCGGCATCTATGGGATGGGATATGACCAAATTTAGTGTACAAGTTATTTACTAAAAACTATGTTGATTCAATTTTAATTTTGTCCACTCAACAGAACCCGATAGAATTTAGATGTCTTTAGGTGTGTTTGCTTTTTGTTTGGTTATTTTAGAAAGCCGATGCCAGATTTTATATATCGCAGAAAATCGGAATTCGCAAAAGAGAGTCCTGCGCACGAATTTTTTTTTAAGGGTTAATATTCGTATTTTTCAAAAACAAATACAGATGTCGAAAAAAGAGTAAATGTAGATATTGTCTGGTATTTTTAGTTTTTCGTACCTGTCTCTGAATCGCCGATGCAAAATTTTAAAAAATGCCAAAATCGCAAAACGGCATACAGAAAATATACTTTTTCGAAGGGTTATTTTTTGTATTTTTTAAAACCAAAGGTGGCTTTGAAAAGGACAAAAACAGTTTTTTAATTTGGTGACCTTCGTTTTTCCGTATCTTTTGTATTCTGGTAGATGCAAGGCTCGGAAAACGGGAGAAAATAAAAAACACGAATTCGATGCTTTTTGATTATTTTTTTTGAAAGGGTTAAATGTAAAATTTTTTTCAAACCAACCAGATCGTTCGAGACGTAAAAGTATGTTCTTTTAGAATACGTAGATGGTTTTTCCGTATTTTCAGCCGTTTGTCCATGGCGAATTTAGAAATACTTTAAACAAAAACGGAATGTCTTCTGCTTTCTTTCTTCTGTTCCGGAAGATGAGGAAATTGGTTTCTGCGCATGCGCCAGCTCGCTTCAGAATAATGACTTTTTTATTTGTGATCTTTGATCAGTTTTTAATTGATAACTACTTTAATTTTCAAAATTTTAAAATTCTGAGGCTCAGGTATACCATGAGAGGGTTTGGACTACCTAAATCTAAATTTACAGACTTCTAGGTGCGCTAAATTTTCCTAGCCATCGCCAACAGACACACACACACACAGACACACAGAGAGAAACTTTCTTTTATTAGTATAGATGTATCGATATTAATAAAAGATGTGTGTGGTCTGCCTCGTGGAGATGGCGAGGGCAATCTATCTCACATAGCGTTCTGCAAATTTGAATAAGGATAGACGAAGATAAGTCGGAATGCATCTGAAACACGGATTTTTCCCCTTTAGATGATGAACCGATATAGTAATTGAAAATTCTCATCGGCCTCTAATGAACGAGCTTCGATTTTTCTCAGTTCTCTGGCTTCATCATTTCTTCCAGGCTTGTCCAAGGAAAGTTTTTTAAGCCTAGAAGTAGTAAATGTTCCGTTTTTGTGCTTTTTAAAATCGAGGTCGCCATGACCCCTATGGAGTTAAAAGAAAAACAAAAAGACTTCCGTGTTCACTGTACCTTTCTAGTACTGATGGTACTTTGCAATGCAAAAAATATAAATATTTACTATTTCAAAAAAATTATTTCTCGCAGTTGGTTTTCACATCTTCTGTGCTTTATGCATTTTCAGCACACATTCCCCGGACCATGGTTAAAGTTATTAAGCAAAATAACATAAAAAAATACCTACTTTTAGGTGGCACCTTTTCGGTTGTAATAGTATCTTTTGTTAAAAAAAATATCAATATTTGCCATTTAAAAAATAACATTTTCTGAAGATTCTTTTAATATTTCATTTAACATTTCACTTAGAAAAATATAAATATTAAGTATATAAAAAAAATTTCTGTAGGTCGATTTCATATTTTTCATTCTTTTCTACAGTTTAGATTGCAATCGCCGAGGACTTTTATTTCTTCTCGGTATCTTCAGAGATATCATTTCTTGTTTTAAGAGACATACAGCAGGGTTTTTGTTTTCTTTTTTCCCGTGAGAGTGTTGAAAATATTTTTTCGATACGTGAAAACAGAAATATACCTGTTAGAAAATCAAAATTTAATAACTGCAGAGCTTAGTTAATTCCCCCCCCCCCCCCAGAACTCCAGAGCTTCCTTCTCAAAGCTGTAGAAATCCCTCTAGTTAGAATAATATAGAAGAAAGTTTTGTGATGGCGACAACACAATAGTTAATGTACTTTAATTGCAATAATAAAAATTAATATATTGTTGAATATAATTTATTACTATGAGTGGGTGGACCTTTGTACATAATATATACATACATATGCATGTACAAATAATTGAATATTGGCTTTTATGGATTGGAAAATTGAAAAGGGGTCAAATAGACAGTTTGACGATAAATTGAAACAAAATAAAGGGAATTAGCGCGTTCCATATAATACATATACAGGATCATTATAAAACAACTATTCCGATCTAACTTCTCCTAGATATCATACCGTTCACAGAAATTGAATGAAATTTTGGTTTAATATATTTTGAGGTATGCGCTCAAGAATCATATGAAAAATAACAGTTAATCAAACAATTACGGTTACAGTGACAAAATTTCTAAAATTTCAAATAGTAACACCTACTTTTTTTAAAATTAGAATATGATGCTCATAGTGGAAAAACCGTAAAAAACGTTGGAACCGTACCTGTAGTACAAAAATCATTGTCGCTAGACAGACTAAGAATCAAAGAGGAAACAACTGTGGTGCTCACCAGATCACGAACTTTCTTTTCTAATGACATCACATTACACACTGTGTCTTCGGCTCCTTTCCCAGCCTACTGAATCTCGCTCGAAACGAGAAAAAGAGACTAAGATACGCTGATTTCCTGGTTCGGCATAAGACACCGTCATGCCTGAAGTTGTTGCACTAAGTGAAAGAATAGGAAATGACTGTGGAATGTGAGCCGCGTATCTTGCTTTCTTTCACTCTGAACAACATGCCGCTTAAAGGAAAAGAATGTGGGGAAATTGTAAAGATTTATTACATGAACGGACAAAATGCCGTAGAGGCATTGCATGTCTACCGCGGAAACCATGGGCTACGCTTATACCCGTGTACTGTAAAAGCTGTACGGGACATTAATACGCAAACTTGAAGCAACTGGTTGCACAATGTAGTGATAGATTTCAGCCTGGAGGACCTTCCGTTCCTGTCTAGGCTGTTGCAGAAATCCATGAGACGATCAGCGAAGTTCCTATTGCAAATGCTCGTGATGTTTCTCGTGTTCTGCAGTTTCCGAATTCTACGGCACGCAATATTCTGCGCTCTGTTTCCATATCGATTCCAACGTGTCCAGATGTTGCAAGCGGGTGATAAGCAACAACGGCAAGATTTTGCGAATAGATTCCTCACCTGGTATGATGAAGATAACAGCTGGCCTTTACGCATTATGTGGACGGATGAGGCCAATTTCTCGTTGGCTGGTAACGTTAATTCGAAGAACTGCGTGCACTGGACAAACAATAATCCCCATGATGTGATGGTTGCACTTCCATTACACGAAGAAAAAGTGACTGTGTGGTGCGGTAAAACAAGCACTTTCATCCTCGTCCCTTATGTTTTGAAAGAGGATACTGAGGCAGTTCTTCAAACGTCTACGGTAACGAGTGCTCGCTATCTAGAAATGTTGACTAATTACGTAATTCCCAATTTGAAAGAGCGACATTCTCTATAGGACGTCTCCCACAAATTGGGTCTTCTGTCTTAACACAATAATTTGGTGACAGAGTTATCTCTCGCCATTTCACGTTTCCGTCGTCGACAAAGTCTCCCGGTCTCACTTCAATGGATTCCTGACTGTGGGGATAATTGAAATCCAAAGTGTATGCATTTAATCCGCAAACTGCATCTGATTTGAAAGATGTAAACCAGACTTCAGTTTCAACAGCTTCCTCTTGCCATGGTACGTGCTTCAGTGCTATCTACCATCTGCCGCATACAAAGTGTCATCGTGTGTGAAGGTGGCACGCGGAAAATTTGTAAAACAATAAAATGTTTTGCTTTCTGTTTCTTCTCTGTCCTATTGGTTGTTTTCACTTTTCTTCTTAGCCTGTCTAGCGACGGCGATTTCGTGCTACAGGGACCGTTCTAACGCTGTTTATGGTTTTTCACTACGAAGATCACATTAAAAAAATAGGTTTTGCCATCTCAAATTTTCGAAATTTTGTCACTGTAACCGTAACTGTTAGAGTTTAACTGCTGTTTTTCATATGATTCTTGAGCGCTTACCTCAAAATTCTTTAAACCAACATTTCGTTCAGTTTTTGTGAACAGTATGAGAGCTAGGGGCTCATATATCGAGATATTTTTTTTATAATCGCCTGCGGTATAATACAGAGGTATTATAGTCTTTTGAATTGACTACATTTGCCAAAAAAAATTTCACTTTGACCGTGCAAAGATAATCACACACATTTGTTTTTCGTTTGTTTTGTTTCTTCTTAATCTCTTGCGTGAAAAAATACACATTGAAAAAAATATACATTTTATGTTTGCAATAACTTACATATATAGAAAATTTTCAAAGTTGTATGAGAATATATCCTTTTAATTATATATACAAACAGGTGTAATATAAAAAAAAATTATGAATTACAAATTAAGTTTTAACAGGAATCGGGGTAAAGAAGTATTATAATACTTTTAAAGCGCCTACATTCGCAACCCACAGTTAAACAAATGGGAGATATTTGCAAATTTCTGTTTAGGTTTTTAATATTTTTAAACAATCCTTTTTGCATAAGGTATCTGAGCTCGATGTCTAAAGTTCTACGTTAACACTTTTTCGATTTTAGTTGCAGTTTCATCCAATTTCGAAATAAAATTAGTTAGTTGGTTCCGAAACTGAAAGTGTCCTCAGAATAAATCTGCAACTAAAATCGATAAAGTACAAAACTATCATATTAGATACCGACCACAGATATCCCATTCATAAAAGATAAAAAAATATTGAAATACAAACGAAAAATTTGCAAAGAACACTTTCATTGGTTTAACAAAGCTTACGAATGTCGAGGCAGGACTGACTGACTGCTCTTTAACAGTCAGTGAAAATATTTAAACATGATAATACTCGTGGATTTATGTAATTTCTTTGTTCTGGTATGACCGAGTTAAACGTTTATGTATGTGGTATAAGAATAATACTTAATTTTTTTACGAAATGATAATAGATATATTTCTATGGCATACTTAATTTGGAATTTATTTCTTCCTTAGGAAAATATTGCTGTGAATCTGCATGTTGTGACATGTCAAAAGAAATGCAAGACAAAGGTATAGTTCCAGCTTTGCCTCCAACTGCACCATTCAACGTATCCTTATTAAAAGCCGAACCTAAAAGCGAACGTATGCATGATTTTTGTTTAGGAACAGAATGTGCATTTTACTGTCATCCTGGTAACTACGGTGCTACTTGCTGCAAGAATCCAATATATGCGTGTCCTTCCAAAACGAGATGCTGTAGTAATTCATTCTCTCAACATCCCTGGTGTTGCCGTCTAAGTCAGAGTTGCAGTTCAATGAGGAACATGTGCATAAATAGCGCATTTGCCACTTCTACAGCCAATGTGTCGATGCTGTTTGCATTTATAATTGGAATAGCCTCGAAATATTTCCTGTAGGTTTAAACTCGAATAATATTTTTATTTCGAAAACGATTACCATTATATGCTGTTCAAAGTTAAACTGCTAAGGTAACAGGCTTAAAAAACTCTTGTTATCAAACAATGTAACTTGTTATATATTATGGCAAGATATGATATTTATTTTATCATCCTTTTATTAAAATATCCTGTGAATCCTATTTATGTTTAGATTTGTTTTATTTAAAACTAATGCCTATGTATAACAGGTAACTATGCCAAAGTGTTTAAATATTACTTTTAAATTGCGTTTGTTAGTCATATTTATAGTTAAGCTATAATCTAAAAACAACAATTACCAATTTTTTTTTTTTTTTTCATATATTTTTTTAGATAAAAGCAAAATTATATAATTAAAGTTATTGCATAGTTGGGAGAGGTAAATATACAGGAAAAAAGGTCAGTCATTTACAGTTACTTTTAAATACTACTTATCCAAACACTTACAATCGACGCTCTCTCAGTGCAGTGTTCCCATATTTGGGGTTTGTTTTTATTCAAAATATTCCATTGTTCAACTAATAATTTTTGATTTATATAATGGCACAATGTCTGTCATTAAATAAAACCACTCTAAAATCGTGGTAGATAATTCGAATAAAAAATATACCCAACACTGACTCTTTACATACTCTGGAATCGGTTCTTCCAGTTTGTTACATCCTGACGCCTTATCGGTATATAACTACTGCCATATTGAGAATTTTTTTGTTCAAAATATCTACCCATTTTTTGGACTAGTAATCATTTTTTTTATTTAATCACAGAATGTCTGTAAATAATAAATAAAGCATGATGTATGATAAATAATGAATAAAGCAAATTTTTTATTCTGCAATAATGCTAGATATTTTTAATAAAATAATTCTGAAATTTGGTTATACTGCTATATGGTCCTGCATGAAATATCCACATGATGATTTTCTAAATGTTATATCTTTCCTTTTTGACTTCCTATTTTGTCTTGATGTAAAATGAGCTCTCCTTAAAAAAGGTCACAGAAATAATTGACTTCTAATATTTATACAGAGTGCATATTCTAACTTACGAAGGAATGCCTTTTCACAAGTTATAATTGTATGTCTATATAATTTTAACATTCTATTATATCAAATTGCATATTTACAAGGTTATAATAATTAGAATTTTAATCAGCTTTATTGACTAAGTTTGTTTTCGTTATTCTTATTACACACTTTTATTTAATTTAACGTGGTTCATTACGTAAAAATAGAATTTTGGATAGTTGATTTTTCACCCACTTTCTAATTTGCTAGAATTATAAAAATTATGTACATAGGTATGTTTCCAATGACAATATAACATTTTAGAGCTTAATTATAAACTAATAAATTAATTTTAAGGCATTTTTCCGTAGGCCGGGCGCAGATGATAAATCTCGCCAAATTTTCTTTATCGTTACAACTGTATACGAGTTACAACAACAATGCCAACAACAGCGCCAAACCACGCTGGGTGTGCTTGAATGTTAGTGTGGGATAATTAGAAGTATTTTCACTATTCTATTTTTGTTTGTATATGAATTATCGTGTTTTAAAATGTTTCCTGATTTTCTATCATCCGATAAACAGGTTTTTAGCAATAATTTTAATTGGGACATTCATATTGATTTTTACACAGAACAGAAGTGACCAATTACTAGTACAGTCTCATTTTTTGACTCATAGTGTAAATAATTAAAATTCTAGGAAAGAAAAAGTGAAACTGTTTCCGAATTATGAATTCTCATACCATAATTATTATTTACTAAAGTCTGCAGTAAAATGATAATAATTGTTTTAGAAAAGAAAATCAAACTTGAAGTTTCTACTAAAGGATCAATTACTGATGCATTCACGCTCTTTTTATTCTTGTGTGTCGAGAAAATGTTGTGGCTTGTGCCTAACATGGCTTTGAATCTTGCCTACGTACTTGATTAAGGCCAATGATAATTTCAGATTATACATGACTTTCGTTTGCAAAAATAAACATTTTTATATAAAGACAGATTTTAGTACTGTTTTTTTACACTGTGATCTAGTTATTTTACACGCTTACCTACATTATGCAACAGCGGGATCATGATGCGTATCATAATGTTTTATTTTGAAAAAGATTAAATATACATATTAAAGTTTCACAATACTAATTAACGCATATATTCGCCTATCAGTCGACCCCAAATTTCGAGAAGAATAACACGTCTTTTCATTTCACTACTGATAATTACGAAACAATTCCTTTGCTTTATTTAATCGCAGAATTCGTAATATTTTTCTACGATTAAATAAGGCGAAAGTTCCAATATGGAAATACATGTAATTGAACGGAAGGGTATGCTATTTTTTCAGAATTTTAGAGTCCAGTTATACGCAAGTATATATGACATTTAAAGACTGATTTATATTTTTGAGGAGCAGCACATTTTTAATATAAGTGCAAGACATTGAACGCGATAAACGGTTTCTTTTTTATCACTTAATGGTTTCAAAACTATCTCCTGGAACCTGTTAGCAGACACCTGGAGAATTTTGAGAGAGGAATCTATTTTGGGCATATCCTCAGTATGTAGTTCAAACATGACGTATTTTTAAGATTGGTTCGCTACCAATTCCTCTACTTGGTATAAACTGTTTCACGATAATAGCCTAATTCAGCTAAACGAATTCCAACATATGTGTCGAGTGTTCTCCTGGAGTTACCGAAATAGAATTTTACAGTCGTTCTAAAAAGTGCATTGTAAACGTCGAAGGACTATAAATTCCAAGATGTGGCGAGTGTTCTTGCGTTACCGAAATAGAATTTTGCAATCGTTCTAAAAAGTGCACTGTAAACTTTGAAGGATTAAAAAGCATTTCCCCTGATTAAAATAAGAGTCTTTAGTTTACGAACATATATAACGAAGTTTATTTCATAACTTGTATAACAAATAAAATTCTTTAATTCAAATTTGTCGTTTATATTTACATACGGTTTCAGTTAAAACTTCAAAAAGCATTGTAAAATTTGAATACAATCAGCAATGCCAATGCTGCAGTATAGTAACATATAAGTTATATTGATACAGAGGAAAACTAATTCTTACTCTACAGATGGTTGATATATTTCGGAGTGTTAGAGGGTATATTTAATACGTCAACAAAATAAACATATTTTGGACAGAGTTGGATAAAAATTGACCGAGAAGATGAATACAGTTATTAGTAAAGTTAAAAAAACCACTGAAACTTATCCATTAAAATGTAAAAATTATTGTAATTGAAGTGTAAAACAGCTTCAATTAAAACTACGAATGCATATTTTAAAATGAAAATGTATAATACTACACTAGTGTGCAAAACTTAAGCAACAAACACAAAATGCTAATTTCTGAACACGTGAGTACTCAAAAGGAAATTCTATAAACAGCAAGTGTAGAAAATAGGTACTACCCTTACAGCACAGACAGTCGATGTGAAGTCTTCTTGACATCACAAATGGTCACAATTGTCACAGTCACTACAATGAACATAAATGTGATATCTTTCATTCGTCTCATTTTTACTCTCATTTGGTTACTCCACTGAACAGTCACCATGACTGCTCTTTTTTGACTAGTCACCAGGTGACTTTACAATGAAGTCATCTTGTGATTCTCATGTGACTGTCATTTTGACACTCCATTGTAAAGTCATCATGATAGCTGTTCTGTGACGAGTTCCTAAATGACAGAAAATGAAATCATCTGGTGATTTTTCACAAAGGAGTGCAATAATGACTTCACAATAAAGTGTCGATCACCGGAAAGTCACTATGTGACTTCTTTGTGACATTATTTGGCGACTCATCACAATGCAATGCTCATAATGACTTCAAAGTTCAGTCTTCAACTGACATTGACTTGAGAATCACAAGGTGACTTCATTATAATGTCACCTGGTGACAAATCACAAAGCGACAGTCACAGTGACTTTTCAGTGTTAACAATCATTTGAGAGTAATAATAAGACAGTGAAGTATCCCATATTTTGATTCACCGTAGTGATTGTGACACTTCTAACTATGTGTGACGTCAAGGGGACCTCACATCGATTGGCCGTGCTGTTAGGGTAGTACCTCTTTTCTACACTTGCTCTTTATAGAATTTGAGTACTCACGTGTTCAGAAATTAGCATTTTGTGTTTATTGCTTAAGTTTTGCACACCAGTGTATTATTATACAGTAAAATCTTCTTAAAACAGAAACGCTATTCACAGGAAAATAATTCTGTTGTTTAAAGGTTCCGTCTTAGATGGTAATATTTCATGAGATTTCTTCCATCGAGGTCAGGTAGATTTTTATTTAAGCATGATTCCTTTATAAACAGCATTCATTTCCATGAGTTTAACATGTATAATTGTCGGTTAAGCTGTATAACCGTCGAATGTGGAAGAGGAAGTCATTCCATCAAGTAGTTTAGGAACTATGCAGGTTTAAAATTTTGAGTTCCTAATGTTAAATTCCTTTTTAATAGTTGTAAAAAAACTACAATGAGAGTAGTTTTTTAGGCATAATTCAAACACACTACTTGGCGAAATTAGCTGTAATTTAGGATTCGCATATACGACGCTTCTAGAAATCTATTTTTGGGATAATCGGTTCATAAGTTTCAATTAATATTTTTTTAGATAATTTTTTTCAATATATATATATATATATATATATATATATATATATATATATATATATACAATGAGTTACAATGAGTTAATATGCTGATATACTTAATTTAGAGTTTTGAAATGCAGTTAAATGCTTTGGAGATGGGTTTTTTTTCTCTCCATCTAACAGTTTGTTGAGCTCCAGATCTTGTATCTCTACCAGAACCTGTATATTATTAGTTAATAGACTGAAGGTTATATTAACTACCCGTCCTGCAATAAAATGGATGTTTTTAAAAAATATATTATACTGCTATACTACAACACTCTCTAATTTTAAAGAAATTTATAACCTGAAAAGTCCAATAAAAGACAGACAGACGAATTTGCTATTTTCTTATCCTAATGAAATGGGTACGAGAAATCCACGGAAGCATACCATTTCTAACAAACAAAAAAGGATTATTAAAAAGGGAGTATCAGTTCAAAAACTATGTTTGGATATACATTAAAAATATATAAATACAAACGGATTGTATAATATCTTTTGTAGAAAGTCTGTTTAAAAAGCTTAAGATATACATATACAGGTTTCTTTTGTCTTTAAGTAGAACAGACTTAAAAAACTGATAAAGCACACTATAACAAATAATTTTTCCATAGGAAACTAAGGCCCAATTCATTTATTTAATCATAAATACAAGGGATCGTATTTTTTCAATCTGAATTGGATGTTTGTTCAGAATTTGTATAATAATAAAGATAATTTAACGAAATGTGCAACAAACATACCTTGATTTGTGTGAAGCGTAACATTACCACTAATATTGGCGAAAGTGTGTTTTCTTAGAATTTAATATGGAATGTCAGTGATCATTTTTAGAGTAATAAAAAACTTAGCGCAACAACACACTTTGTTCTGTATTCCAATCCAAAATTAGATTTAATTTTTAGCATAATTTTTAATTAATGACTTCAAATATAAACTTTTTTTCATCTCTGACTAATAGAAACTGTGATAGAAACATAATGATCATCTCAAAAAGCACAGCAACTATTAAGTGATCTTGTACCTTTTAAGCGCAACGAAAATCGAGAAAAACGATTAAAGTTTGAATTAGTGTATTTTTAAAACCTTTATATGCATAAACATAAAATTTTGATTTTTAATTAAACAGATTGTGCTTTTTAATATAATGCTATTAGAAACTCACTAATATTTTACTGAATTTGTGCATTGTTGAAATTAAAGTAACTCTTTTTTTTTTTACTCCGTCTGTCATTGCGCGCATGATATCTGGAGAACGTATGCTTGGATTGCTATGAAATTTTATTTAGATAATAAGCGCATATGTGTGTTTAAAATGATCTACTTTTAAATTTTTACAATGATAAGATTTTTAGTTATGACTGTTTTTATCCATTAAAAAATGTAAAATTTTGAAATTTTGTACAAAAATATTTTTTTATATGGTTATTGAAATAATTTTGATCTAAGAGTAGATCATTTTTAAAATACATATGTGCTTATTATCTAGAAGAAATTTCATAACAATCCAGTCATACGTTCTACAGATATCATGCGCGCAATGACTTACGGAATAAAAAAAGAGCAACTTTATTTTCCACAATGCTCAAATTCTGTAAAAGACTAATCAGTTTCTAATGGTATTATATCAAAAAGAACAATCTGCTTAATCAATAGTCAAAATTTCATGCTTATACACAAAAATCTTTTGCAGATAGACTAATTCTAAGTTTGAATGTTTTTGTTGATTTTCGCCGAGCTTAAAAGGTGCAAGACCCCTTAATTCAATAATTATTAATGTTTGAGTGCGTAGTTTCGTTCATTTTTAGCATCAAAATTTATTGTGAAGAATAGATTCTCCTCTTTTTTCCCTTCAACTGGTTAAAATTCTCCTGTCACTTCTGGTTTGATTTCAAGGACCAGGACCCCTTCCTTAAAACAACAAGACCCCTTCCTTGGATTTGTTTTGAACTGTCCGGACACTATTGTCCTGGCCTCTAACTGCACGAGTTTTGAGGACAGCTTCATTGGTTTTAAGGCCTAGTTTAAAATCATGCCTTAAGATACATAAAATCTAAACATTTGTATCGCTCTTTAGGTAACCTGAAAATGAAAGAAAGAATTCTGTATGATTATAGAATGTAGAGGGAGATATATTCTCTTAAATAACATTTTATGTTCAACAATAGGGATGATAAAGTGCCAATTACATGCTTTTGTGTAAAAGCATTCAAAAAACCAAAATACTTTTGATACTGCCTAATATATTGGCGTGACTTGCTAGGAATTTAATTCTAAAAATAAGGAGCATATAGCTCATATGAAGCGGGGCTGGGTTTTTGCCGGCAGAAAGTAGTTTCTGCCGTGCCAGTGGCAGAAAGTAGTTATAACTGGTTTTAACTGGCAGAAACTGGCAACAACCAGCATAAACACATTTCGTGACATAATCTGAGACTTTTTTAGTAGTTATTAAATTTCTTAAGTACATTTTATTCAGGATAAATAACAAATAAAATATTGTGGATAGTTTTAATTAAAAAATAAATAAATTTGTATTATAAAAATAAGTAATGTAGCAGGTAAAATTTTTGTTATAATATATTTTGTAATTTTATTTATAAACAATTATTAGAGTATTTAAAATCTCAGATTAAAAATCAAAATAGAATACTATATCCAATTATATAGTAGATAATCTTTAAGTTATAGCATTGTATTATTTATTTAAAAACACTCTGAAAAGTGATTTGTTAAAATATCATAGAATTTTTTGTAAATTTCTTTCTTCCTTTCTTTTCTTTTCCTCTGTTTTTTTTTTTTTTTTTTTTTTTAATAGAAATTCAACTGTAAACAATAATATTAATAGTTCAACTTATACAGCATCAGATACCATTATGAAAATTTCTGTTTTTCAGTTGAAAGAAAATTAGTATTATATAAACAAAGTATATTTATATGATCCTTTTGAAACTTTCTGCTACTTTGAATAACATTCATAATCTTTAGTTTTAATTTTTAACTTAATTGTATACAGATGAAATACATGTGTGAATTATGAATCATTGCAGATTAAAGTTCTTATTAGTATTATTTCTTACTTTCTGCCAGTTTTTGCCACTTAATGGCAGAAACTAGTTTCTACCATGCCAGTTTTAACCGGCAACAACCACTGGTTTTAAACACCCGGAAAAAAATTGCCAACCCTGATATAAAACATAACAGTAAAACCCCAGGCTTGGCAAGATTATACCAAGAAGAAAAAAATCCAAATTAATTTCAATAAAAATAAGATAATTTTTCCCTCTTATCCCTCCATTATAAGAGAAACGATAGCGATTGTAACAAGCAAAAATTCAATATGTAACGATGCAGCATCATTTAAATTACCAAGATTATGGATCGTGTTGGTCACCATGGTTACGGATAAGGATGTAAACACCCAAATAAAAATAAAAAATAACATGCGTAATCTGAAAGTGTACGTAAAAAAATTAATGACGGCATTTCAAATCATTTCATCATAGATCATACAGCTATAGAATATTCTTATTTGTTTTGATAATGGCTTCGATGGAGTTGAAACATCTAAACAGACTATTAAAACTTTTTTTTTTTTACTGTGTAATATCATGACAGCCGAATGACGCAATGATTCTTCTCTTTAAAATTTAAATGCAGAGTTTACAGAGGGTGTTAGCACATTTTTTAGACGATTTCGACTTGTTTTTTTAACGTTTAAAATATGAATATTGCTTTCTGAACTAATCTATATGATAATAGTGTTTCTTGATTCTAATTCTGCGTAATGCTTTCGATGGTAGACGGTTTTTTGTAAAATTTACAGGGTTATTGCTTCCCATGCCACTTTACAAATTTTCCAGATTCGATCAATCGTGGTGGTTTTGCGCTTTGAAAAAGCTCTTTTCAGCAGACCAAATGCACGATAAACCATAAGAAAAACGTCAGGTGACTTCTTAGGAATATGTTGAAAGGTATAAATGCAATATCTGTGTGAGTTTTTAATGTTTTCAACGAATACAGTGATAGTTTTTGAAGTATGAGCGGTAGCTTTGCTTTGATGCAGTTTCACCCTTTAAAAGTCGTTGAAATAAAGAAAATAGCATTTTTTCTGTAAATATCGGATGTAACACATTCTCTTAATAATATAATGAATTGATTGTAAAAAATTTTTTCCAATATTCTTATTTTTATTTTCCCATTGTAAGATAAATTTGCGACAGTCATAAATCCTTACCTGAAACTTCGTTTTCAGCTTTAAAATGGGCTCTTTTTTTAATGTATTTTTTTTTTTCATTTTGAGTCTTTTTACTAAGAATAAATACTGATTTTCGGGATAGCTCTTTCCAATTAATACTGATGTTTATTTTGCACTTAGAAATTTTTATACTATGCGCTTTACATTCATTGTAAACTTCCGAATAAGAATATTTTTTAAAAAAAGTATCCTCTGATTCACAGATTGTTTGAATGCGCCATCTTGATAGAAGAATAAATTTGAAAGTATCAGACAATAATATGAATTACAAATAATAAGTTGTTGAAAGAAAGTTTTTCTCTAAAATAATTCCATTTCTTAAAATCATTTATCAAATTTGTCTAAAAAATGTGCGAACAGCCTCTGTATTAAATATGAGAGTTGGTATTTACAATGATATGTACACTATATACATTTTTACTATTATTCATAACAATTCAACGAAAACCACATTACATCTTAAAATAACCAAAATATACTCGGATGCATTCCCACATCCAGGGAAATAGATTGGGTTGGAAGGATGTTGGTTGCATGATATACTGTTTTAAAGTTTATATTTTACACCTTTTATCAATTAAAAGAAGTATATAATATAGATTAATAATATGTATACGATTAATCAGCTATTAAATTCATTTAACCCTTTAAGCGTCCTGCAAAATTTTTCATGTATGTTTAACGATTCATAAAATAAGATATGAAATTCATGCTTGTCAAATATTTTAAGGAAATTCGATAGAGCGTTGGATACAAATCACCCTCAATAAAATGCCTCGCAGTTTTTCAGTTCTATTAAATATATCAATATATCATTTTTATCATTTTTTTTAATAGTTATCAGAAGATACTGTATCACCTACGTCACAATCTCTGTCATATAAGGCAAAACGCATTGTAAAATTTTATTTGCATCTACATATCTATCGTTTTCCTGCAGTTCCAAATTAATATAGAGGTAAGTGCATATATTCTATTACCATACTATTCTATTACTTATTACTTATATTCTATCAATATTTTCTGATAATGATAATGATAATAATAATAATAAATACAACAACAGTAATAATGGGATTTCAATGTTTCTAATATGATAAGAATATTAATATATACAGATAGAGTCGAGAAAATCTTTTCTTTTTTCTTAGATATTTCCATTGTTTTAACAGTCAGTCGTTAGGATTCATATTTTCTGCCTCTATGAATGATACTTTGTTGAGAATTGTTTAAATGTGTTATACAAGATCAGATACATAGCTTTATTAACAAATCATTAATGTATTTCAATTATATCAATTCGGGTGTCTTTCGATATGAAACACTAATAACATGATTTTCTCTAGTGCCAAAATAAAATTCTGCCCAAATTTTTGTGAATGGCCACCAGTTGTCGCTGTTACTAAATATTTAGTCAGGGTCAATCGGGTCTAATATAAGATACCCCAAAAAGTGAGGCTAATGTGAGACATACAGAAAAGGCACCAAATGTTATAGTAATCAAATTTACTTTGTGATAATTTTGTAAGGAATCCATCATTTTACTTACACCCAATACGAATACACACAAAATTTAAAAATAAAAAACATACGTGTATATGTGCCGTGACCTTGCTTTTCATAAGAAAAACTCTTCTATTTGGCTTTAAAACTTTTGATATGCAACACTTAAATAAAAACTTGGGTCAATTATTACAGTGGCTTTATTCAGTAAGAAGTGGTGAGTTTTTAGATTGCAAATTTGGAATAGGTTTAACATAGCATGAGGTACAAAGAATCAAACGCAGGGGACTAATGTGAGACAGTATGTGAGTCTAATATGAGACGTATATAGGGCTAATATGAGTCAGTGCTTGGTGCTGCAGCAATACAATTATTTTTTTGGGTTGGGTTGGGTTGATTTATGATGGCCAATTATCAACACGAGGGATATAGGCCCTAGGGGAGAGTGCCCTCCGTGGGGGTCTTTTTAAGGGATCCTAACCTGTATTTACGGCAAGGTTCGGGGAAAACCACGGAAAACTCCGAACTGTTAGGTCGCCGAGCGCGACAGGGATTTGAACCCATCACCTCCCGTCTACCAGCTTCGAGAGCAGAACCTCTCTGCCACTGGTGGGGCTATATATATATATATATATATATATATATATATATATATATATATATATATAATGTGGTACTAGGTACACAATCTTGTTTTCGTGTATATATGCAGGGCTTTACAAATTTGATAAAATCTGGTAGCCAGCAAAAAAATTGTAGTCGCCAGTAAAAAATATTTTCGCCGCCCCATCACTGATTTACAAAAGCACAAAAGTTTGTATCAATTAATCGAGAAAAACTAATAACAAGCACAATTTAGAATTACTAGTTATATAGTTCAGAATAGTACCGGATTTAAAAAATTAGATTCTTTAACATAATTTTGAATGCGAATTTTAGCGTTTTTTCGTTTCCGCGGCGATTTTTTGACATTCTTTAAAAAAATCCTTTTTGCCAAATGTAGTAAATTTTGTCCTCTTCTTTAGCGATTTTTTTCCCGTTTCGCTACGAGTTTTCAAAAGTGATAAAAGGAATCCGGTTTCAGTCTTTTAGCCCAATGCTATATTATGCGATTTTTGAAATGTTTAGCGATTTTTTATGCAATTTGTAGTGTTTTTTCGTTTTTTTTGTGGCAGTTTTTGACATTCGTAAAAGAAATCAGGTTTCTATCTTTTATCCCAATAATGTAGGTATTTTGTTTTCTGTGATTTTAAATTTTTTTCCAGAATCTTTTATGGGATTTTTAGTGTTTTTTCGCGTTTTGCGTCAATTTTTAGACAATTTATTTCTGAAACATAATGAACTCCCCGGTAATTATTCTAAATGTTCTTTGTGCTCATTTCTCGGTCAATTTTTGTACAAAGAAAAAAAAGGAAAAGGAATCGCCAAATTAAATTACGTGGTCGCCAGTGGCAAACTGGCGACCGCATTTATTAAGTCCTGTATGTATATGTATATATATATATATATATATATATATATATATATATATATATATATATATATATATATATATATATATATAATATACACTCACGAAAACAAGTTTTCGGTTTTCCTCATCAAAAATCCAATTTATAAAATGCCCAATCCCTTTTAAAAAGAAAAAAAAATCTTCTTTGATACAGTGGTTAAAAGCCCGTTTTTAAATTAAACATATACACACGAATTGCAGATAATATGTTTTTTATAATGAAAACTAAGCACAAGTATGCTGGCGATTTAAATTTTTAGAATACTTTAGTTTCCTGCACTGAGTATTCTGACGGTTCTTTCAAAATTTTATCTCAAGAGTGAAAACTCGATAATTTATTTTCATATGCAAAAATTAAATTTTCTATCATGTTTTCAATTTTTTACATAAATTTTTTTCTCGAAAATAGTGTCAGAAAATAATGCAAATGTTGTGCATTAATTAGCTATCTGGTAAATAAGTAATCAATTTGCATTAAAGCTGTAAGAAACAGAAAATTATAGCGGTCGTTAATTGGGTCGAAATAGTTTTGAAAATAAAATATGTAAGATGTCATTAGATTATTTGTTAGAGAGATGGTGTAATTTACAATGGGTAGGAACGATTTTTAAAGCAATATTAAAACAAGAAGGATAAATCATGCTTCAAGCATTGATTATGAAACACTTTCCAACACAGCCAGAAAACTGTAACGAAACTTCACCGTTAAATAAGGTAAAAGAAGATATGTAAGTAAACACTTTAGAAAACATATAACACTTTGAAAAATACAGTTTTCGACCTTCCAGTGTCAAAAAAATAGTTGAATTATTTTGTGCAGCCCAGTATATGATCAATAGATACGGATATACAGTATGATGAAATTTAGTTCAGTTAGAATATTCACCTTTAGCAATTTTCGCCAATCGATGAAAATGCACTCGAAATCTTTTCTACAGCCCTGTATATTATCTGAAGACTTTTGTGCACTCCACATATTAAGCTAAAATGCAACTTAAAACTCACTCGCAGTAATTACCTACCGTTTACGACAATGCATCTTTTTCTTTGCGTAACCCTGTATATGAATTTATTTGTATTACACAAACTTCTATTAGTCCACTAAAGATAGTTCAGCAGGAAATTGCGTAACACAATTAAAAATTACCCTTAAGCAATTCAATACCATAGTCTGTAATACTTACGAATCCCCTTGTGTAGCCCTGTATATGATCAACCGAGTTTATAAATACACACGTACTATGAAAAAATTTAGTTAAACTTAAAAACGCAAACCAAAGTTGAAAACACAGACTGTAAATATCGCATATGTATTGTAACCGATATCTTTTGTGTGTCCCTGTAAATAAACGCAATGCACACAAGAGAGCAATTTATAGTGCACCTCAGTAATATATATAATTTTCATTATGTTTGAAATAGTGAAATATCACTAAATTACACTGCAGACGATTTCCCCCCATAGAACGATGTGTAACAGAACTATTTGGTTTGACTCAGTAAATGAATAATAAAATGCTTTGCATTCCAAATTCTACAAAAAGCATGTTTTAATGCACTTCATAATTGTATATCAATTTCATTATGTTTTAAATGAAGTAGCTTCATCGAAATGCACTTTAAACGATTATTTCTCATTGACTGCAATGTAACGCAATACTTTTGACTGTCCCTGTAAAAAAAAAAAAATTATAAGTGCTACACACTTCTGTTGAAATAGGGAACATGCTATGGTAAACGACAATAAAATACAAAAATTTCAGGGCAATCCGAGCATATTTATGTTAGTTAGAGCACGGGCAGACGGACAGACGGCAGACGGCAGACAAACCGAAGTCATAAATACTTTTCAACTAGGTTGGAAAATGTTAAAAAGCGATGGAGCACAATTTATACATTTTTCATCTATCCGTTTTATATTTATGCATTTCATAAGAATAGTTTACAATTCACTTTTAATTTCCTTGTCATAGAGAAACTATCTCTTGAAGCATTTTTTTATTATTATTTAATCAAAAAATAATTTTAAATACTTGCTCACGATACACTAATTATTTTTATGCAAAATTTTCAATACATTCAATAAAAAAAAATCATAATTCATATACCTTCAGCTACATAAATGATTTTATAACAAAATCTTACCTGGAATAGAAAACTGCAGGTACTGAGGAAACATATATGATTAAAATGACCGTGTAACTGGTAAAACGGAAACCTTTCCAAGACGGAATATTTCTCTCTTCCAATACTATTCCGTCGCAGCAGATCTTACTGTACATTTAAAAAACAGACAACCGTTTAAAGCATTGTTTGTAATAAATAATGTTTACTTTATCTTGTAATTTTGAGAAAAATTAAAATGTTTATTAAGGTATAATTTGTTTGAAATTTTAAAATATCATTCTGTAAAAACAACATTTTCTGAAAATGTTGTATTACATAATTGAATCCAGCGCTGCAGCAATATTGAAATCACCTACATTAATTGAAAGGGGAAATTTTTTTTTTAAATTAATTGTGCAGTGTTATTTTATACAAAGATTCTAGAACCTTTTTGTTTTCACAAAGTAATTTTAAAATGTAAATTTTTCACGAAATCGCTTTTGTACAAAATTAGTGTTACGATCATGAAGAATATGAGATTATTGAGGCTTGTTTAGTTGGTATTAAAATCACCATTATATTATACAGGGTGTTCCTCTTTACCGCTGGCTAATAGCTAATTCCTAAATTGCAATTTTAGAGATATAATTCTGATTATACTTTGTAAAAGTTATGAAACTTAAATTTTTATATTTCCCTTGCATCCTATAAGTTATAGTTAGATAAAAATTCACTATGATCTAAGAAGAAAAAGAATAATAAAAAATCCCACTATATTATGGAAAAGAACTTACATAGTTACGTTTAGTTTGACTTTAATTTTTTTTTTTCAGTGTTCCTCGGCTTTAAAAACGCGGAGACGTACTTTAAGTACCACAAAACACGTAAAAAATGCATGAAATTCTAACTATCATAACCCAGTAAGATTTAGTCGTAAAAAAGGATTTTTTTTAATTATTAGAGCAAGGGGAATGTTTTTCTAAATATAACTTATAGGACTCCCAAACAATACAAAAATTTAAATTTTCTAACTTTTACAACGATGATTACTTTTAAGTTGATTCAAAAGAAATGTCGGATTTGGTAGAAAAACTTAAACAACAATAATTGCATGGATAATGACTTTTACTAATCAGAAAAAAGTATCTTTAAATGCAATACATCTCTCCCATCGCAATACCAGAGCATTTATTCCAGTTACATAGACGTCCACAGTTCTGGACCGAAAAAACTCCTCAAAAGAGATTTTAACGACTGTTTCATTGGTGAAGATTTTCCCTGTAGAAAAATGCTCTAAATCTTCAAAAGGGTGATAGTTGTTGGTATAAGATCTGGGAAGTATGGGGGATGAAGTAGAGTTTCATATTGCAAGTTGTGTAATTTTTGAACAATTGTTCTCGAAACGTGTGGTCTCGCGTTGTCATGCAGCAATAAAACATTTTTGTTGACAAATCTAGGCTGCATAACTCGTACTTCTTATGCGTTATATCCACTTGGGTGCAGTATTTGTTTGCATTAATAGTTTCGCAACTTTTCAAAAACAAAGTATGGAATCAGCCAGGACCTAAACTATTATTTTTTTTTTCATCCTTGGCAAGCATGAATTTCAACGACGCATCCCCAACCTCCTTTCCAAAATAAATTTATAAAGTGAAGTTCTAAATCCATTCCCTTAATTTTTTAATTTTTATTTCAAATATGGAATAACTAGGGGGCTCAGCCCCCTACTCGCTGACGCTCGCCAACCCCCCATGTGGATTACGTCCAGTTATGTCTATACTATGTTATGTCTATATCATGTTATATTTACCCTGTTACCATTCCCAGCTATAACTCTAATGATTCCTTGGTCGTCTGCAAGGACATTTAAACTTCGCGATCAACACCACGTACGCAATCTGGCGGTGTTTATAATTATGAAAATAACCCCATCCCGAAATCCATTATTTCATCTGAAATAACCTAATACTTCGAAGTAAATGAATTTTAATAACGATAAAGAAAAATATTTGAAATATTCATTCACTTCGAAGTGTACCACTATAACTAATTGTTTAGGAGTTAGCTATTGCGGTAAATATACTCTGTATAAACCAAAAGAAAAAAAGAATAAAATTTGAATTTGAGAACCGAAGTTTTATGCAAGCGCCGTATTTTATGTAACCATGTATAAATAATGTATTAATAATTGTATCTTATATGTTTCAACATCTGATTTTGTTAAGCTTAGTTTATTTTTCTCTTACTTTTTCCCTTTAGATGAAATACTTCATGTTTTTAGCACTTTTGCCATGCATCTTGGCCTCAGAGCTCCAGAAAGCTGTTTGCGTGGACGGTACTCAATGCCCACAAGGTAAGTAAACAATAGTAAGTTTAGAAATCGTTTTCCAAAAAAAAAAAATCTCAAAAATTAATCATCCTTTTTTAGCACTTAATAATGGATATGTTGTTATTTCTATATTACTTAACTTCCAGACATTCTTAAGAGAATTAAATAAACTTGTCTGTATTAGTTTTAAAATGCTGCTATCTTATTAAACAAACGCTATTAAATTTTAAGCAAAAATGCAAGATTTGTGTGTTTCTTAAATTTGAGTACTACTATTTAATTTGAATAGTAATATTCGCTTTATTTAACTGTATAATTTGTAATAATTTTCTCCGATTAAATAAGGCAAAGATTACTTACGGAAATAGCAATACTCAAATTCAAGAACCGTACAGGACGCGGTACTCCATCGATTTCAGCTGCTTTTCAGCCTACCTTGATCACATGGTAGTTCGACAATTGATGAAAACCCTGCTTATCTTGATCACGTGAAAGCCAAGAGGTTTGGACGTAACGTACATGACTCTTTCATTAATTGCTGTAAAAATCCTGAAATATGTAAGTCTACATGGTACGTTTTAGAAAGTTAGAATGTAATAAACTAAATTTACATGTCTCATTCATTAAATGTTAACTAGTAAAAATCTGTTTAGACTAATAGTATCAAAGATGCAGACTATTCAGAAAATAATAAAAATTACTCCATTTTTACAGAATTAGACTAAAAGCTATTATTATTAACTATTTTTTATGCTTTTTTATTAACAAAAAAAATCATATGTTTGGGACTATTTTGGTATGTTTCTTCTATCGAAATAGATTAAGATTTATTTAGATTAAAGCTTTTTTTTAAATATTATAGAATAGCCATGAAACCTTTTTTCTTATTATAATTTTTAAAAACCGAAGACTAAAATTGATATTTATAAAAAGTAATTTGGATTGTGTCTCCTACGATGGGATAATACTATGGTTTTATTTGCCTGATCATCTCATTCAAATTGATTTTACTCGAGTTTGCATGCAGTTTATGGAATTTGTTGCAAATGTTTTTTTATTTGGCAGGTGTATAGGTATTATACAGGGATTATTACAAGGCTGTCACTGGCGATAATGTATACATTCTATTTGTACTACTTTCTTTCAAAGTATTACCTTTTACTATACACTTTGGTAAAAACTCCAAAGAAACGTATCAAAAAGAGTATAGCATAAAATATCGCCTACAACGACATGCTCAAGCAATTACAATTATAGTGCAAAATAACAGCAGATAGCAAGTTAAATTTACATTGATTTTGAAACCGCATGTAAAGTAAGTTTTGCATTTCCCCATGACACTTTTACTTTTTATAAAATACGAATTTTAATGAGATTCTTTCATTTTTGTCTCTTAAAATAGGTGTATTTTAGTTTATATACAGTAATAATAAGTCAGTACCTATTTTAAATTACATCCTGAGCAGTAGATATGTAAATTTAACATGTAATTGGAAATGAAATACACTTAAAGCTACCGCAAATGATAAACCTTAGAGTTCAACATGATCCATCAGCATTGTCAGTACACTTCTGTAAATGTTTTGGTATATTACCTACAACTTTTTTTAGGAAATCGTGTAGTACTGCATTCAAAACATCAGTTATACCTACAAACAATCTCAGATATACAAAATTTCCTAATCAGGTCATAAAATGTTATCAAATAGGTTGGTATCATTTTTATTCTATCCTAACATGATTTCTGCAAACTCCATACACTGCTCGTAGTCCTTGGGAAAGAATTCCGTGTATTAGGGTGGATCAAATGCAAACGGGACAGAAGCCACTGAATGAAATGACATTGTTTATTTTAAACGTAATCTCCACTGTTACAGAGACACTTGAAACACGTTTCACCAAATGGTAAATACCCTGACCCTAGAAGTCTTTCGGCTAAAATTGGAATCAGTTTCGAACGTTATCTATGACTTTGATGCCCGGGTAAAAACGGCGACCCATCAATTCCCTTTCCACTGGAACAAAGATGTGACGACAAGATGACGATGTGACAATGTGACGACGAGGTGATCTTGACCAGCTCGTGAATCATCATTCACAGATTTTCATCCCTTGCAGAAATCTTTGAGCCAGTCCTTCAAACAAGTCAATGACAGTAAATGTTCTCCATAGACTGCCTTCCTTCGCCGATGCACTTTGCAAACCCTCACTCCTTGTGCCACTAATAAACGAATAACAAACACTACGTGCTCTTTTCTGCAGACGCTGATGAATAACAATCGACTGCCTACAGGACGATACTGTTGGCCGACCCCCAGCGCATATCGCATGTCCCAGCGAAACTACTCAGTGCAAATCCCTTTCTGCAGTAGGGATTGTCTTTTTTACTTCCCGCTCTACCTCTAGACATACAAAATTAAACCAAATTATAACCTCTGCTCCGTTTTTATTTGATCGGCCCTAATAAATGTACAGTCGAAAAAATGTATATATACCGCGAACTACGTTATACACAGCCGGTTCATGACTTTTAAAACGTCACACGGAGTGGATAATCTTTACACTGCAATTGGCACATAACGAGGGGCGCGACGCTTTGCACCAATCGCACTCCGTGTGACGTTTTAAACGTCATGAACCGGCCGTATATAACGTAGGTCACGATAAACCTTTACTAACTCTGCTGCAAATCATCGTTTACTTTCTTCTCAGCATAAGCTAAGCGCTGTAACAAAAAGCTACTTATTTGATTTAATGAAAAGAAGAATCATTTTTTTTTTCAAAAAGAACGTAATATAAAAAATAATAACTAAAGAATTCAGCAAAATCAACGAAAAAAATTTATATATTCAATCAATAATGTAATATGATAGTCAAATTCATAATCTTTTGTAGTTTTAAATAAATTGTTTTGTTATAAAAGCTTGCGAAGTTTCAACTCTCCAGTTTTAATAGATTTTATAAAATGTGTACTTAAAATTGCTGTAAATGCATTACGAAACAAATTTGAAAAAACATTTACACATGTATGCAGGGTATTGCTTGTTTACGAACGTAAAGGCTTTAGTAGTTTATATGTTCTGAAAGTACATCCTTTAGTTATTATCAGAACTGTATCGGTCTGCTTTATTTTTTATGAAAATTCGAAAATTTGAAGAATATTATATATCATCTGTGCCTTATGACTTAAGTCATTGTCATTCGATTTCTCAGGCTAACATATCAGCTAATGGCTGGTAATAGAAGTAAATACCACGTTAATTTTATATTGATATGGAAACTGCTCGTACAATTAGTCTTGCATTTCTACATGACATTTTAACTTTTTACACACTTTTTTTAAAACTAACAATAAATATTATCCTGTAATCTGGAGGCACGGCAGTGCCTCCGCCAAGTCGAGAAAGCACAGCCGTAAGCATACTTTTCTGGAAGCAACTCAGGGCACTTTTGACCCCCCCATATCTCCGCGCTGGAGTATCCCAAAAATTTTAAACTTCAATTATAGAGAGTATTTGGCACACAGGACCAAATTTTAAAGTTACAACTTTCTGTCTTTTCTAGTTCAGGCGATATATGAACTCAAACATTCGATTTTTTGTCACTTCTTACTCACTCGTTCACGCGTCATCAAAAAGATTGGGTAGATCCCGTAGCCCCAGAAACTTGACATTTGGAAAAAAGGTAGTGTTTAGGATACAAAGAAAGGAAAAATTATAAAATCCAGAAAATTCGAAAAAAAAAACATTCGAAAATTCAACAAATTCCATCAAAATTGAAAATTGAAAATAATACGATCTTGTAGTCTTGGAAACTTAAGATTTGGTGTGAAGGTAGTGTTTAACATCCAGAAAAAGAAAACATCAAAAACACCAAAAAAATCGAAAGCAAAATTGAAAAAATCGAAAAAATTGAAAAAAACCGAAAATTTGAAGATAATCCGATTTTGTTGCGCCAGAAAATGCAAATTAGGAATAAAGGTAGTATTTAGGATACAGAAAAAGAAAAATTAAAAAAATCTAGAAAATTCGAAAAAAAAATAAAAAAATTCGAAAAAAATTGAAAAAATAATTTGATACGATAATGCTCGAATTTATAAATTAATTTGGATGAAACTAATTGTGTGTATTAAGCTCACCAATGCCTCGACCGAGTTCGTTGGCCAGCTTGGTCCGCCATCTTGTTTCAAGATGGCGGCCACGGAAAATTTTAAAACTAAAATAAATATACAAAAAAGTTAAAAATTCAAGTTTATTTTTTAATTAGGTGTTAGGACTTGATACAAGGATTCCAGAGCATTTTTTGTTTTACCTCTATCTAAAAAATTGGCTGAGATAGAGCAGTTTGAAATTCTAGGGTGGCTGACATTTTGAAACAAAACAGCACATTACAAAAAAACCAACGATAAATTTATGGTCAATAATGGTTAAGCAGGTGCAATCCCGAATGAATACTCCGTGTTATTATAACTGTAACTTTGACTTCGAAATTTTGATACGTTGCATTTTCTATTTGTTGATATTTTTGAACTATGATTTACGCTAAGTGAAATGTTGTTGTTGAAGAGGGATTTTCCATGTAAATCCGAAACGTCCAATTTTAATATGTTTTTAATGTTTTATGAAAGTGTATTGTAATGTCTGTAATTTTAATGATTTTAATATAAATTTACAAGTTTTAGTGAACGCGATTTCTCGCAAATTATTTTCTTTCATTGTTGTAATCATTTTCCCAATCATACGCATAAAACTATATATTCATATCCATTAGCGCCAAATTCTCGCCAAATTTGGCGACAATTGGCGAAATCTCGCCAAATTTGGTGACAAAAATAAGTCTTCATAAATGAAGCCAACTTGGCTATAGCTCAATAATTTGGCGAATTTCTTATTCAAATTCAGTGTGAACGAATCTTTTGTAAACGGTTTCTTTGCATTTTAACTTGCTGTTTTCGAGTAACATTAGCTAAAATTTTAAAACGAAGATACAGGAAAGCTACCTTTTCCTGCCGGTACAGGCCGGAGGACTTTTTTATGAGTTGTCGGATGCAATCTATGTTTTGCATTAAATAAAGTAAAACATTGAAAAACAAATCCCACAGGATGGGGATAGTTTGTTTTAGATAGGTTTTAAGATAATTGTCCTATTAGCTAGTACACCTTCCTTTATTGTTTTATGTTATTTTCCCGGGATTATGCTTTTCTTTTCTTTTGTTTACGAATTTTGTAATAGAAAAGTTCCGCTATAGACTGGCTACGTTATAGACCTTTTTTTTTTATAGACAGGTTCATTTTCTTTCACAGGCTTTACTCTATTTAATTTATATATGAAATATTTGTTGTTAAAAGATGTTGGTCGCACAAAAATTTTCACATCTCTCCCTCCCTCCCGACATTACTGGTTGGTTATGGCTTGATAGTCCTTTCTAAATAAAATCATGGTGATTCTAAGATTCTCTTGATTTATCTCTAAATTGAACATAAACGATCCTAAGAAAACGGATCAATGAATTACTATATTGGCATGAGGAAATTTAGTCGCAGAAAAATGGAGCATATAGCTAACATTAAGTCTAATAGGAAAACCACAGCCTTGGCAAGATCTGGAGGCACGGCAGTGCCTCCGCCAAGTCGAGAGAGGACAGCCGTAAGCATACTTTTCTGGAAGCAACTCAGGGCACTTTTGACCCCCCCCCCCCATATCTCCGCGCTGGAGTATCCCAAAAATTTGAAACTTTGTTTTTCTAGAGTATTTGGCACACAGAACCAAAATTTAAAATTACAACTTTCTGTCTTTTCTAGTTCAGACGATATATGAACTCAAACATTCGATTTTTTGTCAGTCACTCACTCGTTCACGCGTCATCAAAAAGATTAGGTAGATCCCGTAGCCCTAGAAACTTGACATTTGGTAAAAAGGTAGTGTTTAGGATACAAAGAAAGGAAAAATTATAAAATCCGGAAAATTCGAAAAAAAAAACATTCGAAAATTCAACAAATTCCATCAAAATTGAAAATTGAAAATAATACGATCTTGTAGTCTTAGAAACTTAAGATTCGGTGTGAAGGTAGTGCTTAGTATCCAGAAAAAGAAAACATCAAAAACACCAAAAAAATCGAAAGCAAAATCGAAAAAATCAAAAAATCGAAAAAAATTGAAACATTTCAAATAATCCGATTTTGTTGCGCTAGAAACTTGGAATTCGGAATAAAGGTAGTATTTGGGATGCAAAATAAGAAAAAATTTAAAATTCCGGAAAATTCGAAAAAAAAAAAATTCAAAAATTCGAAAAAAATTGAAAAAATTAAAATAATTGGATTTTTTAGCCTTAGAAACTTAAAATTCGCAGAAAATATAGTGTTTAGGATTCAGAATAAGTTAAAATAAAAAAAGCAATAAAATTCGAAAATAAAATCAAAAAATCGAAAAATAAGGAAAATTTGAAAATAATTCGATTTCATAGCGCTAGAAACTTGAAATTTGGAATAAAGGTAATATTTAAGATACTAAATAAGGAAAAATTAAAAAAATACCCATAAATTAGTGCAGACGATATATGAACTCTAAGTTTCGATTTTTTGTCACTCACACACTCACAAAAAAAAAAAAAAAAAAAAAAAAAAAACTTGAAAATAACACGATTTTGTAGTCTGAAAAACTTAAAATTTGGTTAGAAGGTAGTGTTTAGAATTCAGAAAAAGAAAACATCAAAAACACACACAAAAAAAATTGAAAATAAAATCGAAAAATCGAAAAAAAATCGAAAAATTTCAAATGATCCAATTTTGTTGCGCTAGAAACTTGGAATTCGGAATAAAGGTAGTATTTAGGATGCCAAATAAGGAAAAATTAAAAAATCTAGAAAATTCGAAAAAAAATCAAAAATTCGAAAAATTCGAAAAAAATGAAAAAATTAAAATAATTTGATCTTTTGGCCTTAGAAACTTAAAATTCGCGGTAAAGATAGTGTTTAGGATTCAGAATAAGTTAAAATAAAAACGCAATAAAATTCGAAAATAAAATAAAAAAATCGAAAGAAATCGAAAAATAAGGAAATTTTGAAAATAATTCGATTTCATAGCGCTAGAAACTTGAAATTTGGAATAAAGGTAATATTTAAGATACTAAATAAGGAAACATAAAAAAATATGGATAATTAAAAAAAAATCGAAAATTTCAAAAAAATAAAAAAATAAAAAAAAATAGAAAGAAAGAAAGAAAAAGAGAGAAATTGAAAATAATATGATCTCGTAGTCTTAGAAACTGAAAATTTGGTGTAAAGGTAGTGTTTAGCCTTCAGAAAAAGAAAAAATTAAAAACTCAACAAAAATTGAAAATAAAATAAAAAAATCGGAAAAAAAAACGAAAATTTGAAAATAATTCGATTTTGTAAAGCTAGAAACTTAAAATTTGGAATAAAGGTAGTATTTAGGATACAAAAAAAGAAATAAATAAAAAATCTGTAAAATTCGAAACAAAAAATTCGAAAATTCGAAAAATTGAAAAAAATTCGATTTTGTAGTTTTAGAACTTAAAATTCGGCGTAAACTTATTGTTTAGGATACAGAAAAAGGGAAAATAAAAACACAATAAATTCGAAAATAAAATAAAAAACTCGAAAAAGATCGGAAATTTCAAAATAATTCGATTTTGTAGAGCTAGAAACTTGAAATTTGTAATAAAGGACACAAAATAAGAAAAAATAAAAAAATCCAGAAAATTATAAAAAAAATTCGAAAAAAATTAAAAATTGAAAATAATTTTATCTTGTAGTCTTAGAAACTTAAAACTTGGTGAAAAGGTAGTATTTACTATTCAATAAAAGGAACAATTAAAATATTCGTTAAATTCAACTAGCTAAATTCAAATAGCTAGTACAACGCCCCTAATTGTTTTATGTTATTTCCCCCGGATTATGGTTTTCTTTTCTTTCGTTTATGAATTTCGTTATAGAAAAGTTCCGCTATAGACTGGCTGCGATATAGGCGATTTCTTTATAGACAGGTTTGTTTTCTTTCATAGGTTGTACTCTATTTACTTCACATATGAAATATGGATTGTTAAATGATGTTAGCCCCACAAAAATTTTCACAGCTCCCCCTACCCTCCCGACATTACTGGCTGGTTATGGCTTGATAGTCCTTTCTAAATAAAATCATGGTGACTCTAAGATTCACTTGATTTATCTCTAAATTGAACCTAAATGATCCTAAGAAGACGGATCAAATAGTTACTATATTGGCATGACAATCAGGTAACTTAGAATTGAAATCGAAAAATCAATAAATTTATAAAAAGTCGAAAATTTGAAAATAATTCGATTTTGTAGTCCTAGAAGCTTGACATTTGGCAGAAAGGCAGGGTTTAGTACACAAAGTAAGAAAAAATTAAAAAATCCTTAAATAATAAAAAAAAAAGACTAAAAAAAAAACGAAAAAAAAAAACCATCGAAAAAAGGAATATATAGTTTGATTTATTGGAAATTTCCGGAAATTTTAATTTTGGCTTTCTTTTTATACTAAAAAGTTCTTTTATGTTAAATATCAAGTATCCAGGGCTGCGAGTAATATCTCAGACGGATAGCACCTATCCTGGAAGCAATTGAGAGTACTTTTGACACTCCCCCTCCCATAACTTAGTGCTTGCTTAAAACAAGAAATCTCTTTTTATCTACAGTACTTTGCAAACGAAACTAAAGCTTCAAATTTTTGATACCTGTAAATAATACTGACAGAGTGTGGGCTTAGCGAAAATCAGTGGATAATCTCCAAAAAGAACCCAAAATCAAGAAAAGGACGATTACTTACAAAAAGAAGTGAAATCTCATCAAAAAGTCACCTGTAAAAAATGCAGCCAAGTCTCGTAACTCATTTACCGTAAAAAGTACTGAGATCGTATAAAGCCAAGTTTAACTATCTTATTAACTCTGAAATTTTCATTCACAAATCACTACTAGTCTCTACATCTTTAGTTAATTATTATTTTGTGACTTGGCAATTACGCAGCACAGGGAGGTTATTACACCTTACTATGTTATGGGATGGGATGGGATAATTTAATTAAGGCAAATTATATACGCACGGGGAAGTTATTGCACTTTAATATGTTATAGTATTATTTGATTAAGACTAACTATATACATCACATTCTCGTGCTACGTAATTGCCAAGTCACAAAATAATAATTAACTAAAGATGTAGAGACTAGTAGTGATTTGTGAATGAAAATTTCAGAGTTAATAAGATAGTTAAACTTGGCTTTATACGATCTCAGTACTTTTTACGGTAAATGAGTTACGAGACTTGGCTGCATTTTTTACAGGTGACTTTTTGATGAGATTATTCTTTTCTTGATATAACCAAGCCCCTTCTACCAATGTAACATCAAAATTTGCTACTTTTTTACTGTCTTTAAACACGTATTTTTATTCCAGAATTAAAATGTGATTTAATTATTTTTTAACGGTAAATGTTTTAATGTATATCATGAAAACAAATTTGAAGAAAAAATATATATTTCATGTTTTATAATAATTCTCAAATTATATCTGCACATGTTTTTTTAATTATTACAAATAAGTGTAAAGTCAACAAAATCAATAAATAAAAAATAATTCTTTTATACACAAAGCGTATAATTCCCACTTTTTCCCGCAGGAATTGCAGTATATGCAAAATTTGTTTCAGTTGCATTACGCAAGATAAGTTCGAAATAAGCAAACAGAGAGTTAAAATAATTATTTCAAAATTATAATGTTCAAGGATTCATGTTTTACATTTGTCCTGATATTCTTCAGTTTAAAAATTCTATGTGCGGTATACGAATAATGCTTAGACGTATATTTTATAAATAATAGTTTTGTAATTGTGCTTAATTTGGAATTTATTTCTGTCTTAGGTAAATACTGTTGTAATTCTGGATGTTGTGGCATATCAAAAGAACTGCAAGACAAAGGATACGTCCCAGCTTTACCTCCAGCTTCACCACTAAACGTAACCGTATCAATGGCTAAACCTAAAACTATGAATTCTATTTGTTTTGGAACCCAATGT
Source organism: Maratus michaelseni (assembly GCA_963931845.1). Classification (NCBI taxonomy): domain Eukaryota; kingdom Metazoa; phylum Arthropoda; class Arachnida; order Araneae; family Salticidae; genus Maratus; species Maratus michaelseni. The sequence goes on from OZ007590.1 coordinate 324,621,274, forward strand.
GGAGATTATTGTATGGAAAATGTTTATGGCGCTACTTGTTGCCCCAATCCAAGATACGCTTGCGAATCTGTTGCAAGATGCTGCAGTAATTCGTACTCTGAACAACCTTGGTGTTGTTTCAAATATCAGCAATGCAGTACAATAGAAAACCTCTGCATAAATGGCGCAGTTACCACTCCTACATCCATGTTGTCGGTGATGTTCGCATTTATGATTGGAGTAGCCTTTAAATATTTCTTTTAGATGGTAACTGAAATATTATTTTCATTTGGAATATGATTACTAATATAAGCTTTTAGAAATGATTCTTCTTAAGTTCTTATTCCCTAGGACTAAAAATCAATATTTTCAAACAATGCATCTTATATAAGAATATTTATTAAATACTAAACAAAGATATATCATTTATTTATTTTTTGCTTTTATTCCAGTGAATTATATTTCTGTATAGATTTCTTAATCTAAAGCTAGATCTTACGCATAAAAGATAAATATTCCATCATGTTTCAAGTATTACTACTAAATTGTGTAAATTATTCATATTTGTAATTACGTTATAATCTAAAAACAACAATCTACAAAAATTAGTGTATTTTTTCTTTCTTTTTTATTTATTTATTTATTTATTTATTTTTGATAGAAATTACAAAACAATCAAGCCAAAATTATATAATTAAAGTATAGTATCGTTCTTAAAAACTGTGCGGGGGGGGGGGGGGGGGGTTAGTCACTACTTTATGCTATTTTTTAAAATTAAATCTCTCATTCGTTCGTTTCATATATTCGCTCCATTCCTGTGAAGAGTATTTCCCAAATAGTTTACGAAAGATGCGCCCTCCAAACAAAGTCTAAAATTTCTTTTTCAGAGTTTATTACATCCAGACACCTTATCCGCATATTGTCATGGATTGTCATATTTCTGATTCATTTGAGTTCTAACTCTTGATCTATGTTAAATGAGATGCACAGATGCGGCTACGCATTTTCATCCCGCAGTGTCTAGAAAATGTTGTACCATGTTCTCAAAAACATTTTAATGTTCCCTTGGGTAATTAATCATATGTAATTGAAAGAGATCCATGTTAATTTCATATTATGCGTGACATATATTTGCAAGAATAAAAGTGTTTACATTAAAAAAAGGTCTGAGTACTCTTTTTCTTCCTAATGTGATCTGATTTTTTTCTCACTTATACGCTCAGAGAGAGAGAGAGACTTAACTTAAATGAGCGAGATTGATAGAGTTTGCAGAATACCGTAAAAAAAAAGAAAAAAAATACTCAATTTTTTTAATCTAGCTCTGATCTTTCTTAAGGTTTACGAAAATATTATATAACCTTTTCCCAATTACCTGCGATTCCAAGAAGAGTTCCTTTATATTTAGAAGACTCGGAAACTGATAAAGATTTTCGAGATTTAAAGAAGCATTTCAGAAACAAAGTTTCCTTTGCTACCCGTAATTTTCGGAAACATTTCCAAGTAGCTTTTGTATTAAAAATAAATGAACAACGTAAAGCAACGTGAGTATGCAAACGTCTCCACTCGTGGCCAAGATGGAACCGCGAGCGGAGACGTTTGCACACCACTGACATGGTCTAAACACTTACATCTGTTTTTAACCTTGACACTGATAATGGAGCTTTAGAAGTTCCGAAACAGCGGTATGCCATTTTCACATGTATTTCATTGGTGCTTTTTTCACGTTGTTCATTTATTTTTAATACAACGGCACAAAGTTCAATCCTCTCATTTTAAATTGCTTTTATAGTGTATTAATTAGTGTTATTTATCTAGAATATCGGTTTTTCGGATGCTAATCAATTCTCAAATAAATAATTTTAAGTAAGAAAAAATAATGCTCATTTTAATGTTCATGTTAATTCTATTAGTTTTAATGTTAAAGTTAATGCTGTTAATTTGCAATGTTTGTTGAAAGTGTGTATGAGATGCAAAAGAATACCGTAAAATTACGGGTTAGAAAGGAAACTTGTTTCAGAAATGCTACTTTAAATCTCGGAAATAGTTTCTAAAGTTTCTGAAGATAAAGGAACGTTTCTTTTGAACCAATGGAAACTCAAAAGAGGCTATGTTATATTTTCGTAAATATTAAGAAACATAAAAGCTAGATTAAGAAATATTTGTCTTTATTTACAGTGTATAAGACTTTTCAAAGAGTCGGAGTTTTTGTAGTAAAAGCACAAAATAGTTCAAATTTTCCCTAAACTTTTTTTCTACAAACATTCCGACCATTTTCTATACTTATGGGGCAAACCACAATCAGATACGAACATTTTTAAGAGTTTCGGATGTGGGAATCGTTACATCTGTATAAGAGTTTCAAGAACAATGCCAACAACAACGTCAAGCCACACTCGTCGTGCTCAATGTTAGTATGGTTTAATTAGAAGTATTTTCACTATTCTATTTTTGTTTCTATATGAATTATCGTGTTTTAAAATGTTTCCTGATTTTTCTGTCATCCAGTAAACATGTCTTTTAGCAGTAATCTTAATTCGGACATTCATATTTTGATTTTTACAAAGAAAAGAAGTGGTGATTAATTAATAAACTCCTACTACTATTTTTTCATAATTTTAGTTTCACTAAATTCGGAAATAGGAGGTGGCGGGGGGGGGGGGACATATTTTTACAGCCTACTTTTGACGATATCTCTGAAAATATAATACCTAAATTACAACAAATATATTTCTGAATTCGATAATACGAGATCTTTCGAAGAATACTCTACACGATATATAGAAATAATTTTTTTCAAGTAAGTTAATTAATATCTCGGATAATTACCGATATCTTTTTTTCGAAAATCACTATCAAATATCCTTGGATGATTCTGGGTCGATTCTTCGAACGCCCGTCAACTCTCCCTCTGACCACCCGGAAAGTAAAGTTTGTGTGTAACGGAAAAATGCGTTTCTCTCAAAAACTATGTGAAAATCGCCACAGTTGTCCTGCAATGTTTAAATAAATTCCTACTACCCCTAACATTTTAATAATTTTAGTTTGAGTAGATTCAGAAATAGAGGGGGTGGAGCTTGCAGTGTATTTTCGATGATATCTTTGAAAATATAATACCTAAAATTAAAACAAATATATTTTTGAGATCAGTATTACGAGATCTTTCAGACGATAACCCACACGATATACAAAATGAAAACTTTTTTTTCAAGTAACTCAATCAACCCCCTAAATATTTCTTAAATGTATTTGTAAATGGCTAATAATCTGGAAAATATGTGGGTATAAAGGCTTTATAACTTTCCCAAGTTTGAACTTTCCACGTACCATAGTTTACAGGAAAATGGGCTGTGACAGACAGGTAGTGATCTTATAATGGTTCCGTTTTTTTAACACTTTCCAACCTAGTTGAAAAGTGTTTATGACTTCGGTTTGTCTGGCCGTCTGCCGTCTGTCCGTGCTCTAACTCCCGTAAATATGCTCGGATTGCCCTGCAATTTTTATATGTTATTGTCGTTATCTTTAGCATGTTCCCTATTTCAACTGAAGTGTGTAGCACTTATAGTTTTTTTACAGGGACACTCAAACGAATTCCGTTACATTACGGTCTATGGGGAAAAATCATTTGCGGTTTATTTTAATGATGTGACACAATTTCAAATACATTGTAATTGATATATATCACTAAGGTGCATTACAAGAAGCTTAATATGGAATAGGGTGTGCATAGCACTTATAGTTACTTTACAGGGACAGTCAAAAGAATTCCGTTACATTACGTCTATGGAGAAAAATCGTTTACAGTTTAATTAAATAATGTTTTACTATTTTAAATGCATTGAAATTTCTATATATCACTAAGGTGCATTACAAAAGGCTTATTGTGTGTATAGCAGTCATCGTTCATTTACAGGGACACACAAAAGAATTTTCTTCTGTCTGTTAACAATAATTCCGGGAAGTGCGTTTTAAGTTGCTGAACGCGATTTTAAATTTAACTCACTTTTTGTCTATTACTTGGTAATATAAATTCTGTATTTCATACACAGGGCAGCACAAAAGTTCGCGAACACATATCCATTTATTGACAGAAACTCCAGAAGGAGAATTTTAAACTGTGCTACGCGTTTCCTAACTAAACTAAAATTTAGCATCCTATGTAGTATATATACAAACCTATAGATCCTATACAGGGCTGAACAAAAGTATTCGGATATTTTTCCGAATATTGTATATGTTGGAAATATATGTTGGAAATTCCTGAAATTACGTTTTTAAATATGTTATGCGTTTTCCAATTTGTTTACTTAGATGTTAACTTTCAGCTTATTAAACGGTAAGGATTTGTAAAATTATTTTGGAAGCGTTGGAAAGTGTTACATAATCTATGCTTGGCGCATGATTTTTCGTTCTTGTTACTTTTTAAGTATGGAACCCTAAAATTAAGTTTTAATTGACAAAGAGTATGTAACTCGGGTTTGCCCACTGGAATTGCGGGATTGACAATTTTTTTTACAATTGGGCATTTCCATTGTAACAGACTAATAGAGATAGAGGAAAAAATGATCTTACCTCATTTAAAAAAATAATAATTATGCAATTCAAAGATGGGTACAATTAGCATATGATATTAGAAGATAAATTAATATAGTTATTAGGAATAAATTATGTAATGTAAATAATTATGATTAAAAAAATGATAATGTAACAGACAAACAGGAATTACCATGTTTTCTGATACCTTGATGTTTATCGATATTACTTATAAAATAACTTACAATTTATTATAATAAGAATGTATTTTGATTCAGAGGGAGTTCTGAAACATACATCTTTCACAAAATTTGACTGTTGCCATAAGATAGGTTTGAAAAATATGTAATCTTATCTGTAGCAGACCAACATTTAACATGTAACAGACAAACAAATAAACACATAAAAAGAAGCCATACTGATTATAATGGATTTTCTTGATTTTGACTATTCAAAAGTTTATGAAATGCATTTCAAATGTAAAAATTAAAATACTAGAAATGGTAACATTGGCTTGGAATTGCCCAATTGCATTGCTCGCGAAATGCTTGAGATAAGCAGACAGAGATTTAAAAAATATTTGAAAATGATGATGTTCAGGGATTGGTGTTTTCCTTTGTCCTGGTGTTCTTGAGTTAGTAAATTATATATGCGTTATAAGAATAATGTTCAAATATTCTATAAATAATCTTTTGCTTAATTTGGAATTTATTTCTTACTTAGAAAAATACTGTTATGAATCTGTATGTATTATTACTATTATTCTATAAGTAATAGTTTGCTTAATTTGGAATTTATTTCATACTTAAGGTATACGCTCACCTTCGGAGGTGATTTTTTTAAATCTTTGAAATTTTCTCTTTATACCATTTTTTTATAATGACATTTATGTTACTTTGAAAAATATATACACATTTTAGAAATTACACGGAAATATTTTTTTTAAATGAAAAATAGTTAAAATTGTGTGAAAAATTGACATTTGTGCAAAACATGATAACTCAAAATAAAATCAATGCATTCACATTTTATAAATTGCATAATAAAGAGAATAACTTTCTATAGGACATAGACTAGCCGCATTATAATAGCATCTCTATCGCAGAAGCTGTACCACTTGAAGTACTAATGTAATGAAAAATACGTAAAATTTCTACTTTTTAACTTATACCAGAGTAATTTTTAATCCATCTCTATCACGTGCAAACTCCATTACAGAATAATAATAACACATATGCTCTTAAATAAACATAAATAGTTCAGCATTTATCTCTGGCTAATATTTCATAACAAAATTAAAAATAAATAAATAAAATAAATAAAACATAAATTTAACATATACCGGGTGGTTATAATATATGTATTTGGAGCTGTGCGTAGCTTGAAGGAATAACCGGAATGAAACCAAAATCGGTACACTTACTATTCGAGAAGGGGGAAGAAGAATAAAACAATAAGAAAAAAATAATTGGAATAATCGCCATTAGATGGTGCTTTTGAGTGTGAAATGTAATGTGTAGAGTTGCAAAAATCCGGTTTTTTCCCAGGTTTATTTCCAATAGACCCGGTTTATTCCCAGGTTTATTCCCAAAACACCTGGTTTCTTCCCAAAAAAACCAAGTTTCTTCCCAAAAATCCCGGTTTATTCCCAGGTTTAAACCGGGTTTTTTCTAGCCTTTGCAACTCTAGTAATGTGTAATATGGTGTACCGTGGAGGTGTCGCAATGACTTTACCGCATATTACAACATCTACGAAACATCCATCCTGATGAATTACATTCCGCAGTTGAGCACGTCGTGCACCACCTGGATTGTGGCCTCCAGTACAATGGCCATGTGGAATCTGAACATGATCGGCACCGTCATGCGAAAGCGTAACCACATTCACTGTTACATTTTCCAATAAATTAAGTGTGCCATCCGGTTTGACGCCTTAATTCGTTGTTCTTGAATTACACATTACATTTCGCACTCAGTAGCGCCATCTGTTGGTGATTATTGCAATTATTTTTTTTTTGTTCTATTCTTCTTCCCCCTTCTCGAATAGTAAATGTACGATTTTGGTTTCATTCAGGTTATTCTACGAGCTACAGACAGCTCCAAATAGAGATACTTATATTATAACCACCCTGTATATAATTGAACGATTTAAATTTTTAGACTATTGAATAGGATGAAAAATAAGTACTTTCAAATATAATTTGTTTGAAAACTGTATCCCATTTTACTGATTAGAAAGTCTTAAAAAAATTTTAAATCGTTATACTAATCATTTTCTATAGAGTGTATACTTAAAAATCTGCTATAAAAAGATATAAGTTTTACTCAATTGGATTACGGCGTCGGAATTGTAAGAGTTGCATTCTGTTTTATTTTAACGTTAAGCCGGGTAAAACTACCAATAGTCGTGCACTTACTTTATATATATATCTTAAAGTAGAAATTTTAAAAAACAACACAACATTTTTAACATTGACATATGTTAAAATATACTTTTCTTATAACGTTTCAGCAATTATTTAAAAAATATATGAACATAGTTTTTTTTTATGAAAGTTAAATTTAAAAGTAGCAAATTCTCTAGTAGACAACCGTTATAATCTAGTGTTCAGTTCAACCATTACTGAACCAGTTGTCGGCCGCTAAAGTGTTTTGTCATTGTAAGTAACTTGTGAGTAATTCTTGGGTTTTACGATGAATCGCAGGGTTTGGATCTTTAACCAGAACTGAACATGTTAATTGTTGGATACACTCCTCCATCTTTAAAAAATATTGGTCTTGATCCACCACAGCGATTTTTCCTGACTTATCTGTTTTCATGAAGAAAATATCCTTATTGCTTTTTAATTTAGTAATTACTTTTGGAACTCTAGAAACGGGAATGTTCTTGATAAAATTTCTACTAATATTACAAGTTTGTAGTCTAGCAATCTCTCTTTCTGATTCTGGAATAGCCTGAATAATACATTCTAAGTCTGTACACTGTCTGGTTAAAGATCCAAACCCTGCGATTCATCGTAAAACCCAAGAATTACTCAGGAACAGTGAATGGTCTCCAGAGATCAAAGAAATAATTAAAATTAACCATACTGGGGTTACCCCCCGTATTTTTGCCCGTATTAAAGACCATAAGCCTGGCTTTCCTTTTCGTCCTATTGTTACCAGATGCCAAGGCACTTTGTATTTTATGGAGAAAGAGTTTGCTATTTTCCTTAAGAAGGTTCTCCCAGAATCAAAGTTTTCTATTTCTTCTACTGAGGAATTCATTTCCCGTATTAAAGATTAGATGGATTACCTTATCTGACAGACAAGATGAAAATTTCGATTAAGTCTGGGTTGCATTTAATTAATGAAAGTAATGTTTTTGTATTTAAAGAAATATTTTTTAAGCAAACTAAAGGAGCACCAATGAGATCCCCTATTTCCAGTATACTCGCTGAATTTAAATTAAGACCATTAGAAGAACATATTTTTGAGATGTGTAATCCTAAGCCCACCTTATGGTTACGTTATGTTGATGACATTTTTGTGGTTTGGGATAAAAGTAGAAAATCTTTAATCGAATTTTTTGATGATATCAACCACATGGACAATAATATTAAATTTACGATGGAATTAGAGGATAATAATTCGCTTCCGTTCCTTGATGTTCTTCTCCTTAAAGAAAACAATACTTTAAAACGAAAAATTTTCCGGAAACCCATGAAATTAGATTGTGTTATCCCGGTCACCGCAGCCTCTCCTTGGAATTTCAAAATTGCAGCCTTTAGATCGTTTGTACGTCGGGCATTTTTGGTTTGTTCAGGAGAATTCTTAGCAGAAGAACTTAATTATATTATTAATGTAGGTATGAAACATGGATATAAACCGCACATTATTCGTAAATTAATTGATAAATACAGGGTTACAGTAGTTTCTTCTCCTAAAGTTAGTCAGGTTTACAGAAAAATTCCATATATCCCCATTCTTTTTGAAAGATTAAAGAGAGTTTTCAAGAAATATAATATACAACTGGTGGCATCCAATTCCAAAACATTGTTTAATTTATTGAATAGAAGCATTGACCCATTATCAGCCACTTGTTTATCTGGGGTATATGAAATTCCATTTGAATGGACCGATGGTACAAATTCTGCATATATTGGTATGACAAAACGTCGCATCGTAGAGAGACTTAAAGAACATAAGAGTGATTTGAAATACAATAAATTTTCCACTGCCTTATCAAGAACTTTTGCTAACGGACAGGTTAGGTTTATTAATTTTAACAACGTCAAAGTTATTTCCAGACAAAACAATCCCTTTAAAGCCTACATCCGTGAATCTATAGAAATAACATGAAATTTGCAACGATATTCCATCATTTTTGGTTCCTGCCATATGGAAATGCATTTTAAAATGAACTTTAATTCCGTTGAACATAAGTTCCAGTTACATTTCTGATTCATAGAGGGCGCCACCAGGCGTATTTTGAATATGTTGTTATAATTTCCGTTATTTGAGCGTCTTGGCAGATTGAATATTGTGACTAAATCATGTAACACATTTTAATTTTTGCTGTTCATATTTATGAAGGTTTTTTCTCCTGATGATGGTTATAAAGATTAACCGAAACGTCGAGGTTTGTTTTATATATATGTAGTTTAAAAGTAACTCATATTTATTAAATAATTTTACGTTGGAAGCAAGTGTTTGATGAGTATTTATATGTTAATTTTGCAACGTAAAGTCCTTATTAATTAAGTAAAATTTAATTATAAAATTTTTTCCAGAAGCCGGCTTTTCAAATTTTGTACTTAGTCATCGTAGACCGGACGACTGCGGTAAAAATGACTATGTCATCGATTTTTGAGATGAAATTGTGTTGTAGGAGAAGATTATTAACAGTACATGAAAGAATGCTTGATCTGCCTTGGCATGTCTTGATATAATATGCCCAGCAGGGAACACTAATTTGTCATTTTGGCGTTACTACCACGCCATCGAGCTTCGGAATGAAATTTTAATATGTTGCATATCTTGATTTATAGTACAGCTCCAAGTCAAAAAATTAGAATAATTCATTTCATCTGTATTTGGAATTGCATTTAGCTTTATTTCAGTGCAATACAGTTGAAAAAGAACAGCGATTTATGTTTTAATGAATTTGCATGTTATTAAAGAAAATTGAAACTGTAAAAGATTAAATTTTGAGTATTTTTGTAAAATTATTTTCATTATTCAAAATATTAGAATACTAAAAGAGATGGTTCAAAAAATTGGAATACTTATGCATTTTCCTGATTGATTCAGAAGGTTGCATAAATTAAGCATATAGCTAAGCTTCTGCGGGACTTCTTCTTAAGTTATAAAAACGCTTTGCGTCATCATTGTTTTCATTTCATGTGAAAAAATGGGTCGTTCGTCCGACAAAATGGAGTCTACAAAGCATCGTATTATTGAATTGTAAGAAAGAAGATCGTAATCAGCAATATATCGCTAATTACTTAAAATGTTCTCAACCAAGTCTTAGAAAAGCAATAAAGCAGTATTTTAACGACAGACATTTTGAAAACAAGCATCTGAATAGCGGCCAAAAGCCAAAAACAACTACTCAGAGAGATGATAAAACTAAAGAGTATTAAAAAAAAAAGTTTTAGAAGTGTAAGATATTTGCCTCGAAAGTGGAAATAACACGGTGTTGATGTAAGTAAATCTACAACATTAAGACGTCTCCATAAACTTGGATTTCAATCTCGTGTACCAAAGATAAAGCCGCTCATGACTATTAAACAGAAAAGCGAGAGAGTGAAGTTGTGCAAAAATAAAAGGCTTTTTTGGGGTCTGGATGATTGGAAAAAGATATTGTTTAGTGATGTTTAGTGATAAGAATGTGTTTTGCGTAACATATAGTGATCAAGGTGTTCGTATATGGCGAATGTAGCAAGAAGCATATAAGAAGGACTGCATGAAACGATCAGAGAAATTTGCAGCCAGTGTAATGATATGGGCTTGCATGACTTCAGATGGTCCTGGAAGGCTATGTATCATTAACTAAAGGATTGATTCTGAGCTATTTCATGAAATCTTTGAGCATTTCATGATACCATCGTCGGAAGATCTGTGTGGTGACGATTATATTTTCCAACATGATTTAGCACCTTCACACAGGTCAGTGCCCACCAAGAACTGTCTTAACCAATACCAAATTAACATACTTCCCTGGCCGACTAATTTGCCACATTTAAATCCAGTAGAGAATTTGTGGGGAATAATGAAGAAAATGTAAGATATTGCGCCTAAAAACACAGTTGAACTTCTTTCCAGCATAAAATCGACATGGTCATGCCTGGGCCGAAAACATTGTGAACCATTTGTAGCTAGCTTGGCAAAGCGAGTTCATGCTGTTATAAAATGTAAAGGTGATGCTACAAAATATTAAAGAATAACTATTTTCCCCTTTTTATTAAACACGTATTAGTTACAATGCATTATTCTAATATTTTGAACCAGGTAAATGGTTATTCTAATATTTTAATTTTTTCCAAGTGTGAATAATGATTTTAATTTTGTATTGTTTCCTTCAATTTTAATGCTAATTTTTATGCTTAAAATTCTGCAAACTATGTAGATTCTTACAATATTAAGTTTTATTCTGCATTACTTTTGTATAAACGATACATAAAAAACCTTTTTTCGCAAATCCGTTTTTTTCTATTATTCTAATTTTTTGACTTGGAGCTGTAGAATACAAATATTGCATGGCTTGTGATATCTTGGTACGATATGAATAGAAGGAGGCGCCAATTCTTCATTTTTGTGATACTACCTCGTCATCGAATTTCGCAATAACAGTTTAATATGTTGCATATCTCGAATAGTACAATGCAAATATTTCACTCTGCCTCTTGATATCTTTTGTAATATAGACTCAGAACGTTGTGCCAATTCGCCTTTTTTGGTGGTACTAACATGTCATCGGGTTTTGGCATGAAAATTTAAAATATTGTAGATATCGATTATTGTACTAATGTGATATGTTTAATGTGTTAAAACTGTAATCTGAAACTCAATGACGTGATTGACCAAAACGAAAAACTGGCGCTCTCTTCTGTTCATATCATACCAAGATATACAGAAGCAGACCAGTGATTGTTTGAATTATTGTTAATAACCTGGTTCTATATGATTAATTCATCTCGTAAATCGACGACGTACTCATTTTTGATGCCGCAGCTCTTTCTATATGTATTTTATTTTATTATAGAATATCATTACACCCAAATTTATTTTCCTAAGAACGATATTTCACCTGGGTCAAAATTCTTTTCAGGAACTCATAAGTTTTTTTTTTCCCCTCATGATAGTTATTTTTCAAAGTAACATCGTTCTCATATATATATTTTTTTAATTTTTGATATTATCTCATAAATGAGTACTTTCTGAGTCTTAAACTACAAGAAATGAATAACACAATACCTTTTTACAAATTAATACCAAATTAATTTTTTGTGCAATGTAAATCTTAAAGTGAGAGTTCATTTGAAAATGACCCATGTAAAAAGCTTCATTATTTTATTTTATTAAATTCCTACTATTAGCTCACACTTTCTCTCTATATATATATCTTGTTGGAATTTTCAATCGTTAATAAAATATTTTCTATTCATCCATTCAAGTTCAAATAAATTTTTTTAAACTTGTACTGGATGACAATTGATGTTAATATAGTTTTTAAAAATATTAATTCATTGATTAAATTTAATTAATTAATTTTAATTTTTATATGTTTTTATATGGGAGAAAAAAATTTCTCCCATTGTTTTCATATATGAAATGAAAGATTTATCTCAAATTAGTGATGCCAACAAAAAATAAAATACCACAGCGATGATTATAAAATAATGTTCAATAAAGATAACGTGGGACATTAATGCTGTACGGGTTTACTTTATATATTTAGGATTAAAAAGTAGGAATTGACTTTAAAAAAATTATATTACTTGTTTTATTATTTAAGTTTGATAGACGCTGTAGAGAGGATTTAAAACACAGCAGTCAGCCTCTTATTAATTAGGAAGGCTAACTATCGGGTAATAGATAACATATAACAAGTTTATCTTATTATTCAAATACTAGCAAAAACAACGGCTTTGCCGCGTGGCAGTTGAAATATACCAAGTGATATTTGTATGTCTGCAAACAATAGGGGAAATTATACTGCTGCAGAAAATTTAAAAATCACTAATTAAGTCACATTCTTAAAAAATGTCATTTTTGTGCCGCATTAGGTGAATGTGAATTATTCAAATCAACCATCCCCTTGTGTACTTTGACATTATCTTTCATCTTATTAAAGGGGAAAGATTTGTAAAATAATTTTGGAAGTGTTGGAAAGTGTTACATTATCTACGCTAGACGTATGATTTTTTGTTCTTGTTTATTATTTACGCAATTTCTTGCAAGAACGACAATTTCTATTACCAACGTATTTTTCCTGTTCCTGCACATACCTGTAAAGTTGGGACTGCTTTAAAGCCCACCAGGAACAAACGCGATGGTAACTTCTATCTTCATAACTTAAACTGTTGCTGTCCGGTGTTACCTCTGTGCTGATTTGTGGTTTCTGAAGCCTTTATTTTGGTTATAGATCGATTAGTCGAAAATTTTATTTCATCTCAACGAGTTAAAACTATCACAGAAATCATGAAAAAAAAAGAATAGCAGCCCTACCTTTTGAACTATATACACCAAAATCTAATCATCATCTAATTTATGTCAAGGCCTAATTTAATATGAAGTTTGACGAAATTCCGGGCATTACTTCTTGAGTTAGAGCGTACACAAAATTTGTGTATAATACACAGACAGACAGGTGTTAAAAAAATTGTCTGATCATATCCCTGATATCCCAAAATATTTATATCCATCAAAAAATGGAAATCGGAAATTCTATCGAATCCAATATTTCCTTTTTATGATTATAAAAAAAAAGTTAAAACCGGAACATCCATATATTATTATCAAAAAGAATAATTAATCCCCTTTCTTTTGCAGTCATTTAAAAATGACGATCTGTAAAAAAAGTAATTTACTATTCTTTTTACTCATGACAAACATTATTTTTCTTCTTTAATGTGTAAATTTGTATAGTTACGTTTATGTCACAGTTTGTTTTAATACTTTCTTATGCGATGATATTTTCAAGCTGAAATCGTTAAAATATTCTATCTAAAGGTCATAAATTCGATATCGCACTGCACAAACACAAAATAAAACATCTCGCAGTTTTATCAGCACTATGGTAATTTAAGATGTTTTTTTAAGGTGTTGCATCGCCTAGGCCACACACAGTATATGCACTGTTTTCGTTAGAGCTACATACCTATCGTTTCTTCTGGAATTATATTTAATGTAAAGGCAAGTGTATTTTTCTGTTAGTTTAATTTGCTATTTGCTTTACATAATAATAATTAATATTAATATTAATATTATTATTATTATTATTACAGGATTTCAATATCTGGAATTTCATAAGAATATTAAAATATACAGTATAATTCTAATTTAAGAATTACCCAAAGCAGCGATCTTTGCCCTCTTAAGGTCGAACAAATCCTTTATTTTTCTTTAAGATGTTTTGATTGTGAACCCTTTCCAACATAGTTAAAAAATGTTTAAGAATTACGTTTGTCGGTCTGTCTGTCTGTCCGTGCTCAAAATCGATTAAATGAAATCAGGATTAATGCAATTGATATATGTTATTGAGGTTTAACTATGGCATGTTCGATATTTAAAATGAAGCGTGTTGAATCATTGAAAATGAAGTGTGCATTTGTATTTCGTTCACAGGAGTACTCAAAATAATTTTGTTACATATAGTCAACGAGGAAAAATCGTTTTCAGTGCATTTTAATGATGTTACACTATTTCAAACATATTGAAATTGACATATATCATCACAAATGTGCACTATAAGACGCTTACTGTAGAATATGGTGTGGATAGCATTCATTGTTTATTTACGGGGACACACAAAATAATTCAGTTACAGTACTGTCTAATAACAATAAATTGCTGGAAGTGCATTCTCAGTTGCGGTACGCCTTTCTAAATTTAGCTAATGTTATGCTTGTTACTTGGTGTATATAAATTCTATAGATCCTATACAGGGTTGCAAAAAAGATCTCGAGTACATTTACGCTTATTGACGGAAATTTCTGAAGGGGGATTTTCAACTGTGCTATGAGATTCATAACTAAACTAAATTTTATCCTACTAAGTTAAATATATATAAATTTATAGATCATATACAGAGCTGGCACAAAAGAATTCGATTATTTTTCCTATTATTGGTGGTAATTCGTGAAATTGGGTTTTCAAATGTGTTTACCAAACTATTTACTAAGACATCATCTTTCCTCTAACCGGGTGTCCCAAAAATGACTGATGGATTTTAAAATTCAATAACTTGCAAACGGTGACAGATATTAAAAATATTCTTGCAGGAGGGCTATGTATGATGTCAGGAGATTATTTACTATGATTTTTTATTTTAGTTCGAATTTCAAACAATAGATGGCGCTGACAGCGATTGGCGCTCAGTCGAGACCGAAACTGACGCCACTCAGCGTTGATGCACCGGCCCCTGAATACTAGGCTTGCGCTCTGAGAAAAATGGCGGCTATCGCGGGTAGATTTTTTTTTTTCAGAGTTTGAACGGTCCCTCGAACTTCAACACCAATAATTTCTAAAAGTTTTCTTCGCCTAGTTTTTCTTTTATATCAAATAAGTCAAAGAAAACTTTTAGATATAATTGGTGTTAAAGTTCGAGAGACCGTACAAACGATGAAAAAAAAAAATCCGGCTGCGACAGCCGCCATGTCAGCGGGCAGGCCTAGTATTTAGGGGGCGGTGCATTAATGCTGAGTGGCGTCAGTTTTGGCCTCGATTGAGCGCCAATCACTGTCAGCGCCATCTATTATTTGAAATTCGAACTAAAATCAGGAATCACAGTAAGAAAACTCCTGACTTCTTGCATAACCCTCCTGAAAAAATTCTTTTTAATATCTGTAACCGTTTGCAAGTTATTGAATTTTAAAATCCATCAGTTATTTTTGGGACACCCGGTATTTAACGGCGAAGTTTCGTTACAGTTTTCTGGATGTGTGGGAAAGTATTTCATAATCTATGCTTGACGCATGATTTGACATTCTTTTTTTTTATATAACTTAGGATATTATTTTTCACTCAATCATATTGATTTGTAATGATATCAATTCGTATAATTTAGGCAGCACATTTTCTGCCTCTATCAATGATTTTCTTTTTTCTTTTTGAGGATTGTTTAAATGTGTTACACTGGATGAGAAACATAGGCTTATTAAAAAGTTTAAAAAGTATTTCAATTATATCAGTTTGAGTATTTTTCGATATACACCAACGTATGTTATATATATATATATATGTTAAAAAATTACAATTTTATCCTTTTGCTCGGCGGTCGGAAGGTTATCTCTCGTTAAGTTTTGTTCGTAAAAAATGTTTTTTTCCTTGTTAGAGATTTTATAAATGTGACTTATAGCACTCATTGTCAATGCAAAAATTTAAATTTTATAATTTTTAAAGCAAAGATTATTATTTGGGCGTAAATAAGTTTCAATAGTGATATATAAAAATATTTGATGCATTCCTGCACTTGGAAACGTGCCACTATAATTAATTTTTAGATATCAGTTTCGGTCAACACTAAGAAGAGGCATCCTGTATTAACCAAAATGAAAAAAAAGTATATATATATATATACGAATATTTTATGTATATATATATATACGAATATTTTATGTATATATATATATACGAATATTTTATGTATATATATATATATATATATACAAATATTTTATGTAAACATGTATAAAAAAAGTATCTATGTGTCTCAACATATAATTTTGTTAAGCTTAGTTTCTTTTTAACCATATTTTTTCCCCCTTAGATGAAATATTTCGTGTTTTTAGCACTATTGCCATGCATCTTGGCCGCTGAAGTCCAGAACGCTGTTTGTGAGGACGGTAATCAATGCCCACAGGGTAAGTTAATCAAAGTACCTTTACAAATTCTTTTTGAATAGATTTTTTTCCCTCAAAATCTAATCAGCCTTTATAACACTTATTAACGGACGTGTAGTTTTTTCTATCTTACGCGATTTCTAAACATTTTTAATACAATTATTATAATAAAATAAACTTGGGTGCATAGATTTAAAACGTTGCAATCTTATTAAATAAACGCTATCAAATTTTAAGCAAAAGCTACAAGGTTTGCGGGGTTTTTTAAATTTGAGTACTACTATTTCCGAATAATAATCTTTGCTTTAATTAATTACATAATTTGTATTAATGTTCTTCGATTAAATAGAGTGAAAAATACCATTATTGTGCTACTCAAATCCATGTACCGTTACTGGCCGCGGATGTCGGTAGTTTGACTTGACCATGCGACAGCTATCACTTGCTGCAAGAACCCTGTAAAATGAAAATCTACGTTATCCTGTTTGGAAAATTAGAATGAAAAAAAGAAATAAATTTACGAGTGTCGTGCGTTAATTGTTAAATACCAAAAGTTTTATAATGATAATAGCATACAAGATACAGACTATATTACCAGAGTAATAGAAACTAGAGGAGACGGGGCACGTTGGTCTAGCAGCGATATTTTGCAAACTATCTGGTGGATAGCGCTACTAGCTAAGTGACGTGTGCCTTATTACGTCTTCTTTCACCCACAACCACTGAGCTCCATAATAATACGGAGGGCTAACTCACCAATCCACTTTCTGCCACAACCGCGTCAAACTTTCACTACACGCAAGTAATGAATCTGGCACTTTTCTTAATATTACAGGCATTTTTTTAAACTTTTCTGCATACTTTTTGTCACTTTTAGTTATTTCTACAACTTTTTCATATTTTAATGAGCAATACTTAACATATTTTTCTTTTTTTGTTATTGAGCTTATATAAAATTTCCTTTGTAACTAATATCAAACTAAATATTGGTGATGAATTTAAATAAAACCAGTAGTTTTTACAATAAAAAATATATATCAGGGAAAATTGTAGCAACTTCGTCATATTTAATCTAATTTGAAAATATCTACCCCATACTATTCTATGGAAGAAAATCTATGTTTTGCCAAAGATTTTCCTCGGAAAATCTTTGGCATTGTATTGATCTTTGGCATTGTTATGATACAATGTATCAGAATAGGAATTTAGCTCTCCGTTCTATTGTGGAGCTCAGTGCCCACAACAGCGTCAACAGTGAAGAAGAAAGTAAACGAAAGCCACTTCAAATTTTCAAGTTTTCACTCAAGTAAGGTTTTTTTTCACTTTTAAATAATCGTTTCTGATTTGTTTCTCAATTAAAGTTTCGCTTTGGTGAATAGCAACCTAAGAGACCGTTGTACAGATCTTATTTTATATTTCCTTAAAAATATTACCGAAACTTACTATTACTTAAACATATTACCAAAAACTTACTATTACTTAAAAATATTACCAACAACTTACTATTACTTAAAAATATTAACAGAATATTTTAATCCGACCATCAACAACCAAAATGTAGATATGGAGCAAGTTGGTTCATTTAATCCCACTGGGCTAACATGCCCCGCAGCCTAAGAATTTGTTTTCTGCATTCATAAGCCTATAAAAGTCAACAAAATTGTTTAATTAAGTGTGTTACTGGGCAGGGCAATATTGACTAATAGGCAGATAAGACAAATGTCTAGGCCCGTAAATCCGAGGAGCCCAGCTTCATAATCAAGAAATAATAATAATAAAAGTAATATTAAATTTCCATCAAAATCTAATTTTTTATAATCTAAAATTTATAACTAATCTGAATTCACAAAATATTTTTTCTTTATTGAGTAAATAGCTGACGAAAAACGATGTAATGTAAAAGAGACTCGAGGACTGGTTGTTTTTTGAAAGCTACGAAACTTTGTACAAAACTTTAAAATTTTCAATGCTAACATTCAACTTTGATAAAATTTTTGAATTTTCCAGTAAATTTTACCATCGATACCAAGCGGAAAGTCATTCGGTCAAGAAGTTTAAGAATCATGCAGGTTTAAAGTTTGGAGCTCCTAATGTTAAATTCACTTTTACTGGTTTCAAAACAGATGGCAATGAGGGTAGTTTTTTAAGCATAATTCAAAAGCTACTTAGCGGCGTTTGTCTAATTTTGTAAATTCAAAGCTTCTAGGAATCGACATCTTTTTAAAAATTCATAAATTACAATTCATATTTTCCTCGAAAATTAATTTCAAAAATACATACATTTCGAAAATTGATTTTTGTAAAATTTATATTATATTTTATTTATTTACCAAAAAATCCAAATGGGATATCAAAATTAGGAGTTAGTACTGAAAATTATAAAGTTTGGAAATATATACATTTTTAGATGATCCCCTAAACAAAATGTAAGTTCGGCATTAATTCATAGATGCTATTAGTAATTGATTGGTCCCAATCACATATTTATAGTATAATTTGCGGCAGAGTTAAAATGGTGTAACTTTTTTTTCAACGACTGTACCAAAACAATTACATAAGTGTTCTGACAATGCTGGTGCTTATGTTGACATCTAAGGGGGATCATTTGCTACGGTGATGACCAAATTCATGTTAAATTTACATAGCTATTGCTCGGAGTGCAATTTAAATAAGTATTGCCTTATCCGGTATCCTATTTTAAGAGAAAAATATTTGCTATATACATAATGGTATTCACTATGACTATTTACTTTCTGAAAGTCTACTATGTCTATAAATTAGTTAGAGGAACTTTTCTAAAAGTTTCTTTCAGAAAACAGCTTTGTCTTTAAACAAGTTAAAAATATGAAAGAATGTTACGTATACTGTAGTTCTACGTTATATCTTACGTCTCGTTACATCGTTTATTAGGATATATTGCTCGTTTTCAATGTCATCCGACAAAATAAAAAATAATCGCGCTTTTTAAAGAACTTTATATGTCTACAAAGAGAAAGATAGATATATAGATAGATAAATAGATTACAAGTGTCTGTATCTTTAATTTTTTTAATGAAAAGAAAATTGTGCGTTTAGACTAATGTTTCGGAGACAAATATAAACGTTATTTGAAAGTTAGCTGCCTTCTTATTTATCAGAGCTCCGTTCATTTGACAAAACCCTATTCGTCTCGCTCCTCTGTGTGTTTGTCACAGAGTTTGTTCTCGAAATCTGTATAAATTAGAGACTTGAATTTTGCATAGTTATAGCTGATGACCTCCTGTCACACGACAGATATTAAATTTTTGAAAAAGTCTCATATTATTTTAATTAAATGAATTAATTTAATGACATCCGACCATTTTTAAGATTTAGATTTTAAAACAGAACTTTAGTCTTTTTTTTTTTCAGTCTTTTTTCGCGTAGGCTAGGTCGCTAGGTGGTTCAGTGGTAGCACGTTTCCTTTCTAATCCTTCCGGGTTTTATTCTCGAGGACGGAAGTGAAAAATTTTGATTATTAACCTGGGCCTACATTTAATTCTCCGATAGATTTAATTAAAAAAACTTTCGGGTTTTTTTTTTCTTTCTTTTTTACACTTTAAGGGTTTCCGTTTTTTTCTTTTTGACTAAAATTAAATTATGGAATTAAATATGTGTTTTAGATATACAAACATATGCTATTACAATTGTTTGAAAAGCAGTTCTTTTTTAATATTTTTAATATAGCTTCTTCTTGTTATGATTTTATTATTAAATTTCATGGTGCTGCCATCTATGTTCTTATTGATAAAGTGTATTGATAAATAATAATGATTTAATAATTATAAATTAATGATTTGAATTTATTAATTAAGTGATAAAGTATTTTGAAAGGAATATTAAACAAAATACTTTATGCGATCTTCGATCACACTTACCCACTTGTTTAATGTCATAGAGGTTATATTGCGAATTCGTATATATCGGGTCTTTTATTTTTTTCTCTTGCAACACAGAGCTATTTAAATAATTTAATAGAAGAATAGCAGTTTTTATCTTTTTCTCAATCAGAAAAATATAGAAAATAATTACTGAAGCATTCAGAAAAATGTCAATAAAAAGTTACCATGTTTCACCATATTTTCTGTTACATGATAGATTCATAATATTAAGTAGTTTTAAAGAAACTGATTAGTTATACAAACATGAGAAGTCTCAACTCTCTAGTCTTCATATATATATATATATATATATATATATATATATATATATATATATATATATATATAAGAAAATCTAATAAAAGATCCACTCATAAATGCGCGGAATTGTTTCTTTACAAACATAAAGACTTTCGAAAGAGTTTCGACGTTTATATGTTGGGGTAAAATATAAAATGACTACTTTCGGAATTATATTTGTCTGCTTTGTTTTTTATTCTAAAAATTGAAATTTCGTAAAGTTAAAAAATATTATAACATCTAGGCTTCATGACTTTAAGTCATTCGAGTTCTCAGGAATTCTCTACATTGCAGCTAAAGGCTGGTAATAGAAACATGTAACATGTTAATTTTATATTGATATTGAAACGGCATGTAAAATTAATTTTGCATTTCAAAATGACATTTTAACTTTTTATTGAATTCTTATTTTTAAGAGAACCTTTCAAAATTTTCAATCTGAACAACATACATAAAGCACAAAATAATTATTCTCATAGATTGAAGTTCAAATTAATAAAAAATGCGATGATGCACAGGATATGTATAATAAATGATTTTTTTATACTGCTTTTAAAATTAAAAACAACATAACTTCCAGGAATTATTCCTTTTTTAATCTAATCCTTTTTATTGATGTAACAGCAAAATTTTTACTTTATTTACTGTATTTAAATATTTATGTATTTTCAGGAGTTCAAATGTGATTTTTTAAACATTTGTTTTTATTTGCCTCGAGAAAAAAAAAGAAAAAAAAATATATATATATACAGATATTTCATGTTTTTTTTATACATTTATCAAAACTGTCATAATAATTCTCAAGTTATATGCTTATATACTCATTCAATTAAATACAAAAAAGTTGTAACGTCTGTAATATCAATAATTAAAAAATAAGTCTTACTACCCAAAACGTATAATTATGGTCTTTGTTCACAAGAATTGCGAGATGGGCTAAATTTGTTACAATTGCATTACATGCTAAAACCTCCAGATAAACAATCAAGAGTTAAAATAATCATTTCAAAATGATAATGTTCATGGATGCATGATTTACTATTGTTCTGGTATTTTTTTTGTTTAAAAATTGCACATGCATTACAGGAATAATGCTCAAATTTTCTATAAATAATAGTTTTGAAGACTTGCTTAATTTGGAATTTATTTCTTATTTAGAAAAATATTGTTGTGAATCTGGATGTTGTGACATATCAAAGGAACTGCAAGACAAAGGTTACGTTCCAGCTTTGCGTCCAGCGTCATCACTGAACGTAACAGTATCAATGGCTAAAGCTAAAACTATGAATGATCTTTGTTTCGGAACCCAATGTGGAAATTATTGCTTCGAAGATGATTACGACATTACTTGCTGCTCTAATCCAAAATACGGTTGTCCATTGATTGCAAAATGCTGCAGTAATTTCTACACTGAAAAACCCTGGTGTTGCATGCGATATCAGCATTGCAGTCCAATAAAGTACATGTGCATAAATAGCGCCGTTACTACTTCTACAGCCATGATGTCGGTGCTGTTCGCATTTATGTTTGGAGTAGCCTCGGAATATTTCCTGTAGATTGTTACAGAAGTAACTTTTTTTTTTGTAATACGATTGCAAATAAAATTTTTAAAAAATGATTCTTTCTAAAATCTTCTGCCACTATGCTTAAAAAATCTTGTTTGTTAACAATTCATCGTGCATTAAAAATATTTATTATTTCATAAAGAACATAGGAAACAGAGGAGCCTTGTCCAACAAATAAGAGTGAAATATGCCAGCCAGGATCTCGTTGGGATAGCTCAGTGTGGAAAGCGTTGGCCACGGCAAGCCAAAAGTACCCAGGTTCGAGTCCTGGTCCCGGCATATTTTCGCTCTGTGAAAAATAATCTTAACTATGATACTCCAACCATTGGATATTTATTATTTATTAAAGAAAAAATATTTATTTTTCTTTTATTCCTGTGAGCCTGCGAATAATATATTTGTCAAGATTTCTTTATCTAATATTACTGTTTATGTATGAATGATAAATAAACCAACATGTTTTAAATATTACTTCTAAATTGTATAAATTATCCATAATCAAAATTATATTATAATCTAAAAGCAAACATTTACACAATTTAGTATATTTTTTTAACAGAAATCAAAAAACAATCAAACCAAAATTATATAATGAAATAGATAGCATATTTTGTTGTAGCCTTGGAAACTGTACGGGAGAAAGAGGGTTAGTCATTTTATGCATTTTAAATTAAACATTTCATCCATTCTTATGATATTTTCATTTCATTCCTGTGAAGAATAATTCCTAAATACTTTACGAAAGATGTTTCTTAAAAAAATAATCTGGAATTTGTTCTCCGAGTTTATCACGACCTGACGCCTCATCCTTTTGAGTATTTTCAGGATGATTTTCCAAATTCGACTTCATCTAATTCTTGATTTTCTGTAAGAGAACCTCTTCAGAAAGGGATGCGTATTTTAATGATTCTGTGTCGAGAAAATGTTGCTTTGAATGTTCACTTTATTAGACAAATGCATTTGATAGAGAGCAATGTATTTTCATATTATGCTTGAGGGTTTGACAAATACGGTAGCCATATCGCCACTGTCGACTAAGTTATTTAATCTGGTGGGTTACGTTATTCTTTTCTTGGTACCTCAAAAATGAACACAAACGGCATTTTACCTCTCCTCCACCCCTACTCGTGCGCAGTAGCAGTTATTTTCCTCTTATCTCGTACTTTTAACCCATTCGCTGCCAACCACGCGTATATTCGTGGTTGTCAACATTCAAAATAAAAGTGTATGGTTAAAAAAAAAAAAAAAATCCTGTCTAGCCCCACTATTTTAATATGTTAAAAAATACTTTATTTAATGACAAAAAGTTTGCAATTAAAGTCACCAAATATTATCTTTCAGAATTTTTGGTGGGAAACGAATTTCAGTAAAATTATCGAAGATTCCGCCCACATAGTTTTGTCAGTTATTGGGTTAATGGAAGAATCAAGTTTAAAAGGCATTTTCCATCTCATGCACCGAAAATGCCATTCTTCTCCGCTCTTGACAGCTAGCATATCAAGTGATTATATGGGGGGAGGGGGATGTTTCAATAAAACTATCAAATAGAGTCAATCCAGCTTCTGTGTCATCTATAAAATTGGGTACAATGCTAAAAAATGCTAAAGTTTTTCTATAAGTTTAAAATCAGATTTTTGTGTTCAGAATTAAAACTGATTAATCTATCGCATTCATTTTAAAGAATAATATATAAGTGATTATAAATAATGCATTTAAAGTAAATCTATAAGACTTAATTAAAATTCAACCACTTAAGTTTCATTAGAAAAACTTAGTTTAAATTATGTAATTCTTTCTAAATTATATAACTAATAATTCTAAACTATGCTTATTATTTTTTTCAACTAATTCATAAAAAAAACTTTTGTGCTTTTTGAAAATCAATGACAGGAAAAGGAAGGTGGTAAATATATTTACTGGCAACTAGAATTTTTTGCTGGCCATCAGCTTTTATCAAATTTGTAAAGCCCTGTGCGTGACACTTATTTGCAATAATAAAAGTTTTTATAATAGAAACGTTTTATTACACCGTAAAAAAAGTCAATAGTTTCTTAATCTACGAAAATATAGTTTAACTACGAACGAATAATATATAACAACCTCTTACGAGTTATCAACGATTTCTGATCGCGTTCTTTATCATTAGAAACCAGATAAAACAATCGATTTTCAAGATTTAAAGAATCATTTATAAAAATAAAGTTTCTTTCGCTGACACAGATTTTCGGAATCGTTTCTGAGTCGTTTTTATAGTATGTTAATCAGTTTTCTCAAACTGGAATATTGGTCTTTAGAATCCTGTCCATTCTCAATTAAACATTTTCAGCTGCGTAATTGAATTTATACTTGCACAAGTATTAAAATAATACTAATATTAATGTTAATGTTAATTCTGTTCATTTATCATTTTTGTTTGTAAAACATGTTTCTTGAAAAAGAAAATGTTTACTTGAAAATGTTTGAACTTTAAAATGGTTGAACTTGAAAATGTTTACTTGTTATTTATTCTCAATTAAACATTTTCAGCTGCGTAATTGAATTTATACATGCAAGGATAACAAGATAATATTAATGTTAATGTTAATGTTAATGCTGTTCATTTATCATGCTTCTTTGTAAAACATGTTTGTTGAACATTAAAATGTTTATTTGAGAATTGATAGCATCTGAAAAACATATATATTCCGGGTTCAGAAAAATGATTAATACACTATAAAAACTACTTGCAAACGTTTCCGAAAATCAAAAGGAGAAGCAAAAAAAAAAATTAAAAACTTTGTTTCTATAATTGCATTTGTAAATCGCGGAAATATATTGGTTTCTGAGGCTTATAAAGATAAAGAAAGCTTTATTGTATTATATTTTATTTTCCTAAATTAAGAAACATCTATATATATATAACCATTAATGAAACATTACCGAAACACCAACAAAAACTATGAAATTATGAATTAGTATGTAATAATTAAACAAAAACAATGGGATTAGTGAAATTCATATATTGAATCTTTGTGATGATAATAATGCAACAATTATTGGAAATTCCTATAACGAGGTATCAGATATCAATATATATATATATATATATTCTTTTTTTTTTTTTTGGAGGCTCTATGCGTCCATTTTTTTCGAGGCTATATTCAGCCTTTTACGCTCCAAATTCTGAAATGATACTGTACGAGGTTTTTCACCAGAGTTTTCAAAATTGTATTTTGTGACCGTTTATTTGTTTCAAAATTTATTTTTATGTTCCTTTTTTTTTGGGATGGAGGTTTCAAGTGGCGGTTTTTCATGTTCCGCGTTGGCGCGCCGTAAGCACCGCGATGTCATGTAATGTGCGATGGATATTTTTTAGGCAAAAGCATAAAATATTTCAAATTTTCAGTAATTTTTTTATACATATATAAAAAATTCAGACCATTTTCTAGTCTTAGGTGAAAACTACGAACGTATGGTGAATTTTTATGATTTTTTGAAGCGCGAATGGACACATGAGACTCTTTGAAATATTTTTTTCTTTAGCCACGAAAAATTTCAATGTTTGACAAGTCTTATGTTGTAAATCGCACTCCGCTACAACAATTTGTTACTTTTTTTTATAAATTTTTAAAATTTAAACAAATTATAGGACACTCTGTATCCAAAGATTCCAAAGACACATCTAATACACCATTTTATGAGCCTGAAAATTTGAAAAATTTCAAACCTTAAAATATAAAAATTTCAAGAGTTCACTTAGGAAAATAATCGGAAATAGCGGTGACAAAAATATCATGAAAATTAACAGCTCTGAAATTCTGGAACACGTCCAGATTTTGTTCTCCTGTTTTTATATATATATATTTTTTTAATTGAATAAATTGAATTCTTATTTGTACAAAACTGTTTTATTCACGCGCCAAATTATATCAAATGGCATATTTTTGCTATACAAACTTCGTAAAACATATGACTTTTTGAAGATAGGTCATTTGACCCGTTGTAGTAGAAATAGGCATATATGAAATATCAGCAAGTTAAATCTTAATTACAGATTATTATTTTGAATTTCTTTTTTTTTTAACCATAAGAATACATAGAAATATTAATGTTAACAACACTAAATGGTCAAAAAGAAGTAGTATTACAGATGAATTTTTATCATAGAGAGGATGAAGATTAACTTTATTAATGCCGCAATGTAACATAGTAATGCACCAAAAAAATAACTGAAACGTTTTTCTAATATGAAAGAAACATTTACGAAAAAGCAGTGTAATTTCAGAGTAATTCGGTAATTTTTCAGACTGTTTAGAATTTTTTTTAATCAACATTTTTTAAATTCTTATACATATAGATTGGTTTTATAAAGATTGGACAAACTTTCAGATGTTTGTCGTACACTACAACAGACAATTTTTTCATAGAAAGCAAGGATCATGATTCATTTATACAGGCTGCCTCACTCGAATGCAAATTCTGATTTTTATTCATAACAAATAATAAAGATATTTACATAAATAACTAAATAAATAGACTGATATTTCTTTGTGTAAAATGTAGGGATATCACGAGGAACAGCAGACGTGGCTACAATCTTTAATTAAATAGCGTTGAACTAGACACTACATGTTTTCGAATGTATCTGGTGGTTCAAACGTTTTATCTACCGAAATAATGTGCATCACCTAGAGATCTGCACTGGCCCGGGTTTGGTCCGAAGCCCGTACAAGGTCCGGCCCAAAGGCCGGGCGGGGCCAGCAAAATTAAAGCAAACTTTCAAACGTGCCGGCAGAATTATATGGAAATTTTTAACGGTCCGGGCCGGGCCGACAAAAAAAAATTAACGGGCCCGCGGGCCAAGTACGGGTTTCCGGCCCGTACAGACCTCTAGATTTTTACTTGTTGAAACTTTTTCACTAAATCGTCAGAATCAGCATATTTGAAAGTTTAACATTTTTTTTTCCGTCCTTGAAACAAAATCAATTCATCACTGTCACTATCACATACCAATTTCAAAATGAATTTTACATTTAAGCGGTTTAACGACAGGTTTTTATCTTTTTCGGTGCTATCACGTCCGGAAATTTGATTCAAACGTCGTCAATTTTTTCGTCAATTTTTTCTGAAAGATCTTTTGCATTTTAAAAGAAATGGAAAACGCCATGCTTACCATCTTACCATGCCGTACCGATAAAAAAAAATTAAGTGGGAAAACCGGCCCAGTATAAAAATTAAAACAAAAAATCAAACTAATTCAATAAAATATGAACGAGTATCAATGGACACAACTGAGGCGAAGATAAGTATAAATGTGCTGTATAAGCTGATGTTACATTGGCAACTTCAATACAGAAATATAAAATGTGTAGCGTACAGATCGACATCTGATTTTTTTTACACAGTGTCTGGACAATGTTTCCATTTTTTTCAGCAGACTCGGGCTGGGTCGGGATCGGGTTTGTATTTTTTTTCTACATTCCGGACCTACATGACGGCCGGTACCATATTTAATTGTTCCCAGGGACGTATCGGGTATGCAATTTGTTTTGTAAAAATAATAATAGTGATAATGAACTTTTGGTAATGGAATCTTTGGAAATATAACTTTTTTTTTTTATATATACCGCTAACCAGGCCCCTACCTGCCCGGCATGAATGCCTAGCTTAACGGGTTAGTACCTGGGTGCGGGGCGGAAATCGCCTGATCACAGCATGGCTGTGATCCACCTGACTATTGATTTGTTCACATCGCTGCTGTGCTTGCTCTCTTGTGATTTGCTACCGTTATCTTTGTTTGCCGGTTCAAGGTTTCTGTTTAACTTTGTTGAATTGACAGATTTAATAGGTCTCGTAATTTAGAACCTTGATCAGGTGACGAGACCCTCACCTGACTAGGCACCCCCAGAGGTATTATTCACAGGTAACTTGGTGGGCTTTGCACCCACGACGGATTTTACATGCACTAGGTGCCATTAGCGTACATAGATTTACATATTTACCATGTCTGTTGGCTTGTCACGTTCATGGTGGGTTGTCGCTGTAGTGTTTATCGCCTCTTTTATGGGCTGATTTCCCTTCTTGTTGTATTTGTCTCTGTCAAGGCTTTTTGGCGTTTTTATAGGCTCGCCCCTGTTGTGGGTTGTTTTTTGTCTATCATTCATTGGTTTTTTGTCTCTTTCTTGATATATTTTTACCTCTAGCTTGTGCTAAAGCTGGTTTTCACATTTTGAATCTTGGTCTTCTTTCAAGAGTTTCACTGGTTATTATGTCACTATCGTGGGTTTTGTCACGTTGTAACTTTTGTTACTGGTGGTTGTCACATTGTAACTTTTGTTACTGGTGGTTGTCACATTGTAACTTTAATAAATTACAGAGAAACATTTTCAAAAATCTCCTTTTTTTGTATAAAACTCCAAAAGCTAGGTTTTTAACATCTTTTTTCTTTAATTTTGAATGCTATTATTGTTGTCAATGAATTTTTATTTGAATGTAAGAGTCTAATGAGTCTAAGCCATTATTATATTTATTATTCTGTATGATTTGGCTTCTGAACATATAGCAATCTAAAATATACTATTAAAAATCTTTCCATAAATATGTATTAAGTATTCTAGAAAATAATCTTAATTGTAAGTTAAGAAAAATCGGAATTTTATGTGGAAATTTTATTGATTGTGAATTTTATTGATTTTTGCTCGGGCCGGGAACCGCGAAATTACTAACGGGCCGGGGCTAGATAGCTTTCTTTCAGGCCGGGCCGGGCCGGACTCGGGCCGGGAAATTCCGGCCCGTGCGGACATGTCCGCCACTTTAATGATGTAATTGCATTTCACCCAAAGAAATGTAAGTCTATTAAAATTGCTTTCAACTGCCTCTATTTTTGTTAAAGTTATGAATGATAGCTATATTTGGATGGGAAGAATGAACCCTGTATTTTTGATTGAATAAAGATGGATAACGACTCTATTTTTTTTTATACAATATTCATTTATATTGGTATGCACAGTCTCTTCTTAAAATTTTTCAATCATTTTTTAATCCGTCTGTATAATTTCAGCATATATGTGCCAAAGTTAATTTAATGAATGAAGAAAAAAAAGGGAATTTTTCCTTTTACGCGTGTATCGTAAACTGCCATTGTTATTGTTATTAATATTATTTGATTGTTTCAATGAGAACTAATAAATTGAACTAAACTACCCTAATATAAAAAAATAATAATAAACTAAATCATAAAACGCACAAATGAAACAATATATATATATATATATATATATATATAAAGAAAGAAATGAAGGAAAAAAAACACAAATATCCATTCGATTGGAAATTATATCTTCGTTAAAATTTATGTTAAAACAATGAGCTTAGATGAACATCTCCTTATTAAAAAAACAAACTTAATTTTCTATACAAACATCGAACTTTGACACCAGAAAACTAATCTAGACCTTTAAATTCGATTGATTTTCTAAAATTTCACAAAATCGATACCACATTGGAGAAACTCGTGGTAAAATATCTCACAGTTTTATCAGCTCTATTGAATATGTTAACTTTATCTTCTTTTCTAATCTTTTTCTTCTTTTTTTTGTAAAGAGTTTTTTCAAGACGTTTTATCGCCCAGTAATATAAGATAAAACATACCATAACATTTTAGTTAGAGCTACATATCTGTCGTTTTCTTGCAATTACAGTTTAAAATAAAGGTAAGCGTATTTTCCTATTACCATAATTTATAATATACTTACAATTACAATAATAATTATTGTTGTTGTTGTTGTTGTTGTTGTTGTTGCTGTTGTTGTTGTTGTTACTAGCTAACCCGCCCAACGTTGTCCGGCACCGCGATAATTACCTCAAATATACCTAAAATCAGTATTGAATGATTTTATATCTTTAAACAAAAATCTTTCCAAACGGAACTAGAGAACGAAACACTAACGGAACTCCCCACTCCCTTTGTCAGCGTACACTCTCGAATTTGTTTGTTTTTATATTTTTAAATGAAAAGGTATACAAGTGAATCTAAAGTTTTGGGGGGGCGCATTGCCTTTCGCAGAGTACACTGGATGTGCTACGCAGGCTCTGGTCTGTTTTGATTATATATTTTTAAACGAAAATTTCCAAATGTGCCTAATGTTGTGGACCCAACTGCCTTCGACAACGTACCCCTTCAAATTTGCATGATTTTGTATTTTTAACTGAAAATCTAAATAGGTCCCTTCTGCTTTCAGCAGTATGCAACCTCCAATTTGTATGATTCGATTTTTTTAAACGAAAATCTATACAAACGAATAAGGCGACTGATTTTGACATTTAGATATATTAAACTTTCTATTCTGAACAAAAATTCCTGAAAAAAAAAACAAAATAATGTACCCGTCCTCCCTCTTTCAAAACATGAATACGATAAAGTTCAGAGTTGCATTGGTTAAGTGGGCATTTTTTGTATTTTTGGTATTTCGATTTGTTAAGCGGATGCAGGCTTGTTAAAATGCGCAAAAAACTAAGCTTTTTTCCCCCTCTTCCATCATCTCTGCTTCAGAACCTCGGATTGTTTCTAAAAACGTCAATATCGGCGGCGGCGCACCATTTTGCGATGATCATTATCGTTTTTTAACTAATATCTTGGTTAAGTAACAAAAAATGAAAAATCTGAATCTCACGTGCATGCGAACCTGCCTTGGACTATCTTCATCCAAATTTCCAGACTTCTGCGTACGGTAAATTTTCCTAGCCATCCTGGAAACACACTCAGAATAACAAACATCTGTCTTTTATTAGTATAGATTTTGCTCACAGAGAATATTTCTTAAAATAATATTATCTTCAAATTGACATTGAGTTTCTAAATTTGCAGCCGTTGCCTTTTAAAACAGAACAAATTAGCGCGTTTTTAGAGACAGCGGGTTCAGTTCGGTGGTTGGCGAATGTTGCTTGCAGAGACAGAGTTTCCAAGTTATGTAAATAAAGTTTTTTTAATAGTAAGATGCCAATCTCTTTTTAAAAAATACATTTTTTTTAAAACTTAACAGGAATTAGCTATCCCGTCATTTATAAACGTGCTAGATGCTATTTGTGTTAACACCTAACAAGTAAATTCTGTTTATTTACTGCAGGTTTTTTTTTTTTAAATAACATCTTTAAACATGTTATCATATCTGTAGATGCCTCCCTCATTACATACACAAAAAAATCAATATGCAGACTTCATTCAAAAAACATTTATATCTCGAACAAAAATATATTTTCCGTATGAAAAAATAATTAAATCTAATTTAAAACTAGTCGTTGGGGGCCATCGTAATACTTACCCATCATGGATATGCATAATGTAAAATATTAAAATAAAAATGTGTAAACTACTTATAAAATGCATTGCAATTC
Source organism: Maratus michaelseni (assembly GCA_963931845.1). NCBI lineage: Eukaryota > Metazoa > Arthropoda > Arachnida > Araneae > Salticidae > Maratus > Maratus michaelseni. The sequence goes on from OZ007590.1 coordinate 324,652,966, forward strand.
GAATAAAATCGTGGCTTGATGACGTCATAAACTTTAAAGACTCGATTACTGAATTGCTTGAAAGAAACATCCTTATAACTCCAAAAATAATAATCCTATTAACTACCGGTTTATTGCATCTGATTAAGCGTCAAATTTCCAATTAAAATATATCTTTGAAAAGAAATTTGGATGAAATACAGGGTCATGAAAAATCGAAGAGTGTGGAAATAGGATTCCAAATATCTCAGCAACTAATTATCCGATCGACTTCATGCTTTATGCAAAATTTATGTTTTTTTATTGTCTTTTATATTCATTTCTTAAAATAAACAATTTCGAAAATTTTTATATACCTTTCATCAGAACGAATATTTCGAGAGTCCGAAAAAAATTGTTCCGGTTAATCGAGGTTATTGAAATTAAATAGGCTTCTTCCCATTATTACATACTAAGTACATACTAAATTGCAAGTCTTTATCTCAATTTTTTCGGGAGATAGAGCGTTTACAGACACACAGACACACAGGCTCACAGACACACAGACACACAGACGGACGGCAAAATGTTTTTTTCTAAAAATATGTTTTTCGGAATCTCCAGTGTCTGAAACGTGTAAATCCGTCAAAAAAAAAATTTCGATTTTCAAAACGATTACAAGACTTACCCTATACCACGTATGATGGGTAAGTAAAAAACATACTTTTATCAAAATTCACAAAAAGGTCAACTTAAATTATAAAGTACGAATGTTTGCGTCGCTCAATGCTGACGTCATAATGATGCGGGCAACAATGTGATGAAAATAGATGAATGTTGCAACAATGGAGCTATTTTTTCATTTAAACAATCGTAACGTTATTTCTATGGGGAAAATGCAAGTTTTGGACTACAAATTCCTTTGTGTCTTTAATTTGGTTGTTGTAAGCTGACCCACCTGGCGTTGCCTGGACCCATGATATACCTAAAATCGGTGTTGAACGATTGTATATCTTTAAACAAAACTTCTTTCCAATCAAACCTAATGTTGGGAGCCGCACTATCTTCGGCAACATACACCGACGAATTTGTATAATTTTATACTTTTAAATGAAAATCTATCCAAACGAACTTAGAGTTTGGGGCTCCACTGCATTTGGCAGCGTACACAGGGCGTGCTAAGCACACTTCGGTCTGTTTCGATTATATATTTTTAAAAGAAAGATCGGCATACCCCGGGCCCGTCACAATAACCTTAAATGTACCTCAAATCAGTCTTGAATGAATTTATATTTTTAAACGAAAATCTTTCCAAACGAACCTAATGTTCATGATGAACAGATGAAAGTATTTTTAACTTTAGGTAGCAACAAATCATTGGATAGAACCTAATGTTGGTGGGCTCCTATGACTTCGGCAGCGTACATCCTGGAATTTGTATGATTTTATATTTTTTAATGAAAATATATTCAAAATAACTAAGGCGCTCTCATTATAGTGATTGCCGATTTAATTTCTGACATTTAGATAAAATAAATTTTCAATTCTTACCAAACGTTCCTGAGAAAAACTAAATAATTTCAAAAGCCCCCCCCCCCCCACCCTTCTTTTAAAACTTCAAGTTATTCTAGAAATGTTGAAGTTTCCCAACGTAGGCACAAAAACAAAAACCTCTTCGAAAATGTTCCAGAGCAAAATTATGACGGGAAACTATTTTCAAAGGCACTCAGAAAGGGCGGAAAAAAATTCTGGGGAAGTCGTGTAAGAACTTCCAGAATTTTTTTTTTTTTTTTTTTGAAACTGTAAAATATAATATTTTATTTTAACCGAAGACGTAATTAGAAAAAGTTACCATATATAAGTAGATTTTTTTTTCGTATTTCGTTCAAGAAAGTGCATGCAGAATTAAAAAAATTTCAGAAAAAATAAAAAACCCAAAAATGTCTCTCGGAAAATATATTTTTTAAGTGTTAATGTTGATATTAATTTAAACGAATCACACCGTTTGAATAGGAATAGTCCCCCCCCCCCCCTAATAAGTGTGTATGTTTTGTTTTTTCGTATTTCATCCCGGAAGACTAATGTTGACTTGTAAATACGCGAGGGAGAAAAAAACAACATAGACGTTTGAAAAATATTTTTTTGAAAGAATAAATATTAATATATTTTTTAACGGATAACACTGTTAAAAACTGAAAAGTACAATGACTAAGGGTTTTTTTTTTTTTTTGTTTCTTAGTATTTCGATTTGATTTAGAAGATGCGGACTTGTAAAAACGCGTAAAAACGAAACGTTTTTGCCCTCTTCTTTCTTCTGTGCTAATGCCTCCGACATTCCAACCAACGGCGGATGAGAATAACTCAGAAAAATCTGAGCCTCAGGTGCATTCGGGCCTGTCTTGGACTATACTCAGACACACACACAGACAGATAAGCATCTTTCCTTTATTAGTATAGATTATTGCTATTATTATTCTTATTCTTATTATTATTACTATTGTAGGATTTTAATACTAGGAATGTGATAAGAATATAACTAAAATGTCCGAAACTCAGACCCTTATGTGTCTGAAACGGATTGTTCAATTTTAACACGCTTCAAAATGTCACCGACATTTTATCACTTTGTTACGTCTGAATCGCGGACATTTTTGATTGCTCATTTTTTTCGACCATTTTTTTCTTCTTTTTTTAACATTATCTTACGCAGCCATTTTTGACCTGATTAAATCCTTTTTGATAAATGGTAAAATACTTCACCATAAAGCAGGGGAAGGTTTCTTCCAGAAACAAAGCATGATTAAAGCATTTACAAACTGGGCCGTGGTTCTATGCTCCCTGATTTTAGGGTCCCCCAAATTTATATGCAATTTTCGTAAAGCTAATATTTTAAATCTGTTTCGACATTGCGCTGATTATAATCAATATTTTGAAATTTTAGAGTAGGGAAAGTTTAAAAACAAAAATATACAGTATAACCATCATAAGGACATTCACAAATATCGGGCACCTCTATTTAAACGTTTCACGAATATCGGGCACCTCTATTTAAAGGTTTCACAAGAAGATCGCTCCTAATCCTCTTATGACTTCTCCACACTCCTATTGTTACATTTTTTCTTTCCATATGATATCGTGTATTTATTAATTGAACTCTTGAACCTGATATATCTTGTATTGTTGAGGATATTAATTTACAGATGGTTATTATTTATTATTCTAATCCACATTTCTATGTGTCTCAACATATAATTTTGTTAAGCTTAGTTTCTTTTTCTCTCTACTTTTTCCTGTTAGATGAAATACTTCGTGTTTATGGCACTTTTGCCATGCATCTTGGCCGCAGAGGTCCAGAAAGCTGTTTGTGTGGACGGTACTCAATGCTCAGAAGGTAAGTTAACCACAGTATCTTTAAAAATTCTTTTCGAATAGATTTTTTTCTTCCCGCAATAACTAATCAGCCTTAACGCTTAATAACGGACTTATTGCTTTTCCTAACTTACGCGATTTCCAGGCATTTGTATGTATATTTTAAAATATTACGACCATATTAAATAAATACTATCAAATAAATATTAAGCAAAAAATACAAGGTTTGGATGGTTTTTGAATTTGAGAACTAGTATTTCCTAACAATAATCTTCGCTTTATCTAATTATATCATTTATAAGAGTTTTCTGCGATTAAATAGGGAGACGAATACTGCTCTCATATAGCGTTACTCATATTGAGGTAACGTACAGGCCTCTGTACTCTACCTATCTCGATAGTGTTCCTGACCACGTGACAGCCAAGAGAGGTTAAAGCATCGTGGTTTGTCCATATCATTTGCTGCGGAAAAATTTTTTAAAAAGTTGGAAATTGTATGTCAAACGTGACAAATGAGGTGCGTTCGTACTATAACTAGTGGTATAAATATTCAGATCTTGAGGATTTTTAATTCTGTAAAATTAATTATATCGTATGGAGATTACTTTCTGTAATAAAATAAGTGTATCTCGGTCGCTTGACCGTTAAACCTCGGTAGCTCCTATAACAAGAAAGCACCGACTTAAAAAAAAAATCAAATTTCTTTGAACCAAATTTTCAAAAATCAATATTAAATCAAATTCCTTTTGATTTAATAAATATTTTTATTTATATCTTCTAAAGTGTTGATTCGATTTTCATAAAATTTGAATTGTCTCGACAAAATTCTGAAAAGATAATATATCTTAAATTTCAAACCATTCGATTGGGTAGTTTTTGCATCGTTATATGCGGACGGACGGACGGACAGACAGACAGACAGGCGGATGGACCAGACGACGACAATAGGTGCTACGTATTTATATAATTACGAACGCACCAAAAAAGAAAGTCTACTTGGTTTGTTAGAAATTTATAATGAAAAATAAAAGTCTACGTGTCTCATTCGATAAAATTTTAATACTAGTAAAAATGTGATGACGATAATAACATGCAAAGTAGAGACTATTTTAGAAAATACTAAAAATTATACTTTTTTAACACAATTAGACGAAAAGTGTACATTTTTATTTACGAAAAAGCTTGTGTTTTGTTCAAAAAGAAATGTTTGAAATTTAAGATAATATATCTTAAATTTCAAACCATTCGATTGGGTAGTTTTTGCGTCGTTATATGCGGACGGACGGACGGACAGACAGACAGACAGGCGGACGGACCAGACGACGACAATAGGTGCTACGTATTTATATAATTACGAACGCACCAAAAAAGAAAGTCTACTTGGTTTGTTAGAAATTTATAATGAAAAATAAAAGTCTACGTGTCTCATTCGATAAAAATTTAATACTAGTAAAACTGTGATGACGATAATAACATGCAAGGTAAAGACAATTTTAGAAAATACTAAAAATTATACTTTTTTAACACAATTAGACGAAAAGTGCACATTTTTATTTACGAAAAAGCTTGTGTTTAAAGGAGCTTGTGTTTTGTATAATTTTTCTATGATGATGATTAGGATTTATTTAGAGTAAAGCTCTCGCTTAAATATTTTAGAATGGTCAACAAACTTCTATTTATAACCAAAATTTTTAAAACCTAAAGCAAAAATTGATTATTTTAAAAAAAACTGGATTGTATCTCATACGGTGGGAAAATGCTACGATTTTATTTGCATGAATATTTTATTCAAAGAAATTTTACTCGAGTTTGTATGCAATTTCTAGAATTAGCTGCAAATGTTTTGTATTTGGCATAGGTGTAAATATTAAACAAGGGATATCGCAGTGCTGCCACTGGTGACTATTTTAACCCTTTATATCCTGGATTAATTTTCCAGATACTCTTTAGATGCTACTTTTTAGAATCCTCAATTATTCCCACCAGTTATTTTTTTTTGTAAACATTTCCTTATCTAGTCATAGCATTTTTGCAATTCAATTAGTTGAAAATTTCTCATTTAAAAAAATGGTGGTAACAGATTTAAAATTCTGTAAAAGACGCTCGTCACGAAGGGGTTAAAGTGGTACTTATAAGCACCGTCAGGATAAAAAGGGTTAATATTCTATTTATACAACTTTTTCCAAAGCATAATATTTGACATACCTTCTGCAACGACAGCAGAGAAATGAATCAAAAGAATATAAATGGAACAAAGTGGTACAAATTGAATAAAAAAATAGTCACTATCCACAGCCCTATGGTATTATAGGATAGCATAATATATCGCCTACAACAAAATGTTTCTGCAATTGCAATTACATTGCAAAACCACCCGTAGATAAAATTAAATCATGAAATAGTAAAAATTTAGTAAATAACTCATTGAGATCTAGACAATATATTTCCATATCTGTAAGATGTTTCATAAAATTATAGTTTGCAAAGTTGTAGATTGTTATTTTAACACCTTACATATTTTTTTATCTTTTGCACTAATACACACACACACATAAAAAAAACAAAAAAAAAAACATAAATTTATAAAGTTTTCTACGCAAGCTTTTTTATTTATCAACTGCATGACAGAAAAAGACGGGATGAACTCTCAAAGGATTAACAAATATAAAGTTAATGCGGCAATACGGATTCAAAGGACTTTGCCCCTCCTGTAAAAATAGAAACAAATTTATGTTTAAAAAAACTTTTTGAATGAACAGTTTTAGAGGAATTATAGCACGAAATCGTAACAGTTCGATTTCGGGAAACTACAAAATGCACTGTAAAAAATTTCGTAAAACTCTGAAAAGAAACAGAGATTTTCGATAAATTTACATATGTTCTTGGTTAAAAGCATTCTATCAAGATTCTTGATCGTTAATTCACACTTTTTTATAAAGTGATGGATCAAATTGTTTTTGTAATAGAAATTTTGTACAAAGGAAGACATGAAATTATAATTTCATGAAGAACTCAAAGTACGCATTTGTAATGCGCTTGCGTCGGTGATTGAACAAATGCTTCAGAATGCATGGCGTGAAATGGACCACCGCACAGTGTAAGATTTCGCAAATCTAGCGGGAAAAATTTCAGAAAATCGATTTTAAGTAATTTCAGTTTTAGACATTTTAAATTACATCTAACACATTGAAGAGGAAAGAGATAAAGTGAAAGTAGTTTAACTCCACAACAACACCATCAAAAGTCGGCTCAAAACTAAGTTTTCTTTAAAGCTTTTTAGAGCGGCGATTGTTGTAAATGTAATTGCAAATGATAATTATGGCTAAAAATATACTTATTTTGTAAATATTATTTTGTGATTGTATGGAATCGTTACAAAAAAATATTTACTTTGTATTTTACAATTACGATAGTTATTTAAAAGTGGTACTTCTTAAAAATAAACTTGTAAGTTAATATGTAAATTATTTGAAAATTTAATAGCATATGATAAATTAAAAAAAGCTGCCAAAAATTTTGTACACTCTGGTACATTGTAAGGTAATGTTTTTTGTAATCATATATGCATATACATGTAAAATAAATCAATTTCAGCTGCAACTATTTGCAACTATTTGCAACTTTTGAATATAAGTAACTTTTTACAGGTATTGAAGTGTTAATTTCGAAAAGAGAATTCTATGAGATATTTATAAATTATGTTACTGGACATACACCATTGCCAGTGAATTCTAAAAATATCTTGATAAACAATGTATTACACAAATATAAACTTCAACATTGCTCATATGTTATGTTAGACCAGATTAAACGGTTGATCATTTCGTTTATGATTGACATTAATCGAAGATGGAGAAATTGCCATCGCATAAAGAACGTTTTTTAAAGAAAAATAAGAGATGGCTAGATTCGAATATAACAATAAGTAATCTCTATGTACCAGACAGAAGTAATAATGACTACGCGAAAAAAGTTGGACGTCCAAAGAAAAGTTTTGTTCAAGTGGACCGAAATCGGAAAAAAAAAAGGTTTACCCATTCTTCTCAGAACAATCACTAAATGAACTAACACATGCCACGTGTTTAAAATTAAGACAATTTGGACGAAAGGATGCAGTGGATACGTTAAAGCAAATATCTGTAAGCCCTAAAAAAGCAACTAAATTTTAAAAAATTGTTCAAAAAGTCGGATACCCGATATTTAAATATTCTCTTGAAGAAGCGTTGGTTTTAATAACCACTATAAAATTAAGCTGCCGTAAATACGGGATTATGAGAAACTCTGCGTTGTAAAAGGTTTTGAACATTTATCCATCCTATGAGCAGGTAAAAGATGCAAAAAAATGTGCTATCCATCCCAAGAAAACGGCATATTTTCTTAATCTTTTGCAGTAGTTAAATTACAATCTATTGTAGATTTAACGATAAAAAGACTTTGAGTTATACAAAAACCGATATTAAATATTCTTACTAAAGAAACAGGGTCTGTGTTAAGAAAATATAACGATTTTTAAATGGGGGTGGGGGTGGGGGGGTGGGGGGGTCGATGGAAGCGGTGGACAAAGTAGATACAAGCAAAAATCAAATGAAAACAACTTTGAAGATGCAAGTATTCTAATCCCATCTGTGGTTCCTTTAAAACTATATGGTTGTAATGAAGAAAATCAAAACTTTATTTTATGGCAAAATGTACACCCTTCATCTACTTCTTACTATAGACCCATAAAATTTAAGTTCGCCAAGGAAATTGATCAGTCAATAAAGGAAGAATTTGACAATGTCAGAAATCAAATTACTGCTCTTGTGCAAACAATAGTAGAATTAGATGACCAAACATAATGAAATAGAGCACAGATTTGAAGAAACAATTTTAAATGGCAAAGTGTGCAATATTCTATCTTTAAATAAAGCAACCCAAAAATGCTATATCTGTAACGCATCTTCCAAGGTTATGAATAATTTGAAATGTATTTGAACATATACGAGTAATGCTCACATATTTTCTTGGGGCTTATCGACACTACATGCACAGATAAGATTTATGGAATGCCTTTGACATATTAGTTATAGATTGGATGTAAAAAAAATGCAGTGCCGAAAGCATTAATGATGACACTGACAGGGATGGCAGTATAGAATAACTTAATTACTATTTACTAAAAAAAATCTTCTTGTTGTAAAAGATAGGTATTGTATATTTTTAAAATCTGCACCTCCTGCTCTTGTTGTAAAAGATAGGTATTGTATATTTTTAAAATCTGCACCGAATAAAACTAGTCGTTGGGGGCCACCGTAATACTTACCCATCATGTATATGTATAATGTAAAATATTAAAATAAAAATGTGTAAACTACTTATAAAATGCATTGATATTCAAATAAAATCGTGGCTTGATGACGTCATAAAAAGGCTCGATTACTGAATTGCTTGAAAGAGGTTTTTCCTTATAACTCCAAAAATAATACTCCTATTAACTAGTGGTTTATTGCATCTGATTAAGCGTCAAATTTCCAATTAAAATATATATTTGAAGTAAAATTTGGATGAAATACAGGGTCATGAAAAATCGAAGAGTGTGGAAAATAGGATTCCAAATATCTCGGCAACTAATTATCCGATCGACTTCCTGTTTTATGCAAAATTTATGTTTTTTTATTGTCTTTTATATTTACTCCTTAAAATAAACAATTTCGAAAATTTTTATATACCTTTCATCAGAACGAATATTTCGAGAGTCCGAAAAAAAATGTTCCGGTTAATCGAGGTTATTGAAATGAAATAGGCTTCTTCCCATTATTACATACTAAGTACATACCAAATTGCAAGTCTCTATCTCAATTTGTTCGGGAGATAGAGCGTTTACAGACACACACACAGACACACAGACGGACGGCAAATTTTTTTTTCTAAAAATATGTTTTTCGGAATCTCCAGTGTCTGAAACGTGTAAATCCGTCAAAAAAAATTTTTCGATTTTCAAAACGATTACAAGACTTACCCTATACTACGTATGATGGGTAAGTAATAACACTGCGTAAAAGTCAATATATGAAAATGACGAAAACTCTTTCTATAATGATTATGATAATGTAATAATGATGACGTAAAATGTACAATGTAACGAGTAAATATATATTTTTCCATAATATAGAACCATTTTATCTATAGTAAGTGCCATTTTGTTTAATTAATTAATTTTCATAAACTGCATTTTGACCCGCTAGATTCGCAAAATCTTACACTGTGCACCGCCTAGATGTTGTCCGTGCAACCAAGGGAAGTCACATAGAACGTCTATGACATATGTATACAAAATTTTGAAGTTCCGTCTACATTCTGTGTTAATCTTATCGGTAAATTCTTAATAGGCTTAGGAAGAATTTTAGACTTAACAACTTTCCAGTAGATTTAACAACTTTCCAGTAGATTTAACAACTTCCCAACGTAGGCGTAAAAACAAAAACCTATTCGAAAATGTTCTAGAGCAGAATTACGACGGGAATCTATTTTCAAAGGCACTCAGAGAGGGAGGAAAAAAATTCTGGGGAAGTCGTGTAAGAACTTCCAGAAGATATGTTTTTTGAAACTGTAAATTATAATATTTTATTTTAACCGAAGACGTAGTTAGAAAAAGTTACCAACTATAAGTAGATTTTTTTTTTTTCGTATTTCGTCCAAGAAACTGCATGCAGATTTTTAAAAATGGCATAAAAAATGAAAAACTCGAAAAATATTTTTCTCTCGGAAAAAAAAAAAAAAAAAAAAAAAAAGTGTTAATATTATTTCAAACGAATCACACCATTGGAATCGGAACAGTCCCCCCTAATAAGTGTATATTTTTTGTTTTTTCGTATTTCGTCCCGGAAGGCGAATGCTGACTTGTAAACACGCGGTGAGGGTGGGGGGGGGGGGGGGGGAGAGAAAAAGAAAAAAGAAAAAAACGAAATAGACGGTTTTTTTTTTTTTTTTTTTTGTTTTTTGTTTTTTGAAAGAATACATATTAATAATTTTTTAAACGGATAACACTGTTATAAACTGAAAAGTACAATGACTAAAGGGGGTATTTTTTTGTTTCTTCGTGTTTCGATTTTATTTAGAAGATGCGCACTTGTAAAAACGCGTAAAAACGGAACGTTTTCGCCCTTTTCTTTCTTCTCTGCTAATGCCTCCGACATTCCAACCAACGGTGGTGCTCAAAAAATGAAAAATCTGAGCCTCAGGTGCATTAGGTGCGTAATTATATAAATACATAGCACCTATAGTCGTCGTCTAGTCTGGTCTGTCTGTCTGTCCGTCCGTCCGCATATAACAGCGCAAAAATTACCCAAACGAATAGTTTAAATTCAATACATATAATCGTTGCAGAATTTTGTCGAGTCATTTCAAATTTTATGAAAATCGAATCAAAACTCATTAAAATATTAATAAAAGTTGTCTTTATTCTATTAAATCCTATCATACGTATAATCTACTTATAATAAAATCCGAAGCCAAGAAAGTGTCTGTAACCGTTCTGAGCATGACCACTCTGATCTGCGAATCGACCGTAGTTAAACGCCATGTTAGACTTAATGAAAAACCTATGCTAACATATTACAGCTAAATGATAATATCTTCTTCTTGAAATCATGTCTGTTCAGTATATTTTTCCTATTAAACATGTATATCATATCCTAATGTTTTAAGTTCTTAATTAAAAATCCAGATTAAACAATCCTAGGAATCCTAGACGAACACTGTTGCGAACAATATTGTTTTGGCGCCATCTACCGGCTTTAAAATGTACTTTTCTACAATACAAACCGTTCATGCTGTTTGTATGAAGTCTTATGAAAATGGAACGCAGATCAATAATCCGTCATTTTTGACGGGGATTATATACTAGCTTTTTACAAACTTACTGTACTTAATTTTTTACAAGCAGAAGAAATTACGTTTAGAAACAACATTTAAAGCTTTTTTTTGTTTATTCATAAGGTAAAATATCCATAGAAACTTTCCAAATTATGTTAATCTTAGATTCGATTTTATTTTTTATGTCATTTTAAAGTACATTTATGATTTTAAAAAAATCAGTTGATTTAATTCAATAATTTAAAGAAAATCAATTGATTTAAATCATGATTTAATCCACAATTTAAATCATCTAATTAAAATCACCATTGACACCTAGATTGTTTTGGCGCCTTCTACCGGCTTTAAAATGTGCTTTTCTATGAAGTCTTATGAAAATGGAACGCAAATCAACAATCCGTCATTTTTGACGGGAGGTTATATACTAGTCTATATAATAAAAGCGCAAGTCATGTGACTGAGGAAAGCAAATACGGGCTAACCACTTCTTTTTTCATATGCCAAGCGGCCATTTTTTTTTCAAAATTATTTTTTCGATTAAAATTGCATAGAAGTTACATTTGTAAAAAGATCGTTCAAAAAAAATGTTTGCTTGAGAGGTGAGTTACATTCAAAAATATATAGATTCTGAGGTACCTTTAGTGGAAATTAAATTAACAGCCGAATATCTCAATCCATTAAAGTAAATAAACACAAGAAATTCGTTCATCGTGAGTCATAGAAATATTAAACCATGGAGGTAATCATTCGCAAAGCAAGATTTTTCTTGGTGAATTTCGCAGCGCTGTCTGTTATCGAAAAACAAATTCGCATCTGTAAACGTGGCACACGTAATAAGAAAAAAAAAGGCATGCTCATTTTGCTCATAACAATTGATAAAATTTATTTCACTGAAATAATAACGATGACTTTTTTTTTTTTACATTGTAAAATTAGTTATAGTACGAAAGCACCTCATTTGTCACTTTTAACATACAATTTCCAACTTTTTTATTTTATCTCATCATTACTTAAAGGTTCGAAAAAATAGCACATATTTTAAATTTAAAGAATGTACCATACGTTTAAAATAAAATAATCGCCAACGGTGCAAAGAGATTTAAGCAAACGTTTTATTTTTGTTTTAGTACTAAATGTTGAAATAAAAATGAAGGAAAATAGTAAATGTATAGATATATACTATCACTGTTACATGCACAAAATAACAAAAACAATTGTTTACGCAAAATAATAGTTCGATTTATGTGACTGGTACTTGTAAGTACCGTTAGTCTCACAGAGGTTAAGTGTTGGAATATAAGTTAAATTATTTTAGAATATAAGTTTCAATATCGTAAATCATGTCGATTAGCACACTCTAGTTATCGGGAGTAGACAATGACTAGTAATAAACTTAGATAACAAGTTAATTTTACATTAGTCTTTAAATTGCAGGTAAAGGAAATTTTGCATCTCCATATGACATTTTAACTTTTTATGAATTCCGAGTTTTAAAGAGGAACTTCCATTTTTTTTTCTTTATTAAAATAGGTCTATTTTAGTTTATATACAGGGTGTCTGATAAGATAATATCTATTTTAAATTTCATCCTGAGTAGTAGGTACATAAATTTAACATGTATTTGGCCATGGAAGCTTAAGGACGCTCAGTACCATTGTAAATGTTAATTCTTAGAATTCTACAAAAGAACTAGCATTGTCACTATACTTCTATAAATGTTTTGATACATTATCGACAACTTTTCATAAAAAGTCGTAAAGGACGGCATTCAAAACACCAGTTTTACTTGTTAACAAACACAGACATGGAAAATTGCCTCATCAGTCCATAAAATTTTATTAAAAAAGTTTATGATTGTCTCCATTCAATCTTAATATGATTTCGAAAAGTTCCGTACAGAAATCGCAGTCCTTGCAAAAGAGTTGGATGTAAATGTACAGCTATAGGAAAAGAAAAAAATCTATAGTACCATACTAATTTTGCCGAAAATCATCGTATAAATATGTGGCGGGTATAAGCGATTAATAATAACTAATTAATTCTATGCTTAAGAGGTCGTCTACATATAGAAAATGTATCACATTTAAATATTTCAATAAATTTTGCCATCAGGTACCAAACAGGAAGTCATTCGGTCTAGTAGTTTAAGAATTATGTAGGTTTAAATATTGGAACTCCTAGTAATTAATTAATTTTTAATCGTAGAAGAAAACAATAAATTTTATTTAAATTACGCTTTTTTAATAACTTTATATATATATATATGTGTGTGTATGTGTGTGTATATGTTGTATATATTTAGATATATAATTATATATTAATATATTCCATCATATCTTCTGTAATATGATAGATTCCTAATTTTAAATAGTTTTAAAGAAACTGATTATTTATACTAGCATGAGAAGTTCCAACTCTCAAGTTTTAATACATGTTATAAAAAATGTTACCTTAAATTGCAGAGAATTTATTCTGAGAAAATATTTTAAAAAAATTATACATAAATGTGGGGATTTTTTTTTTCTTTTACGAACTTAAAGGTTCTTCTAATGAGTTTAAGGTAAAGCCAGAAGAGATGACGCAGTCGGAGAGATTGCGCACATAGAAGTTCGGGGGGAAGGAGTAGAGTGAGTGCGCAGCGACTCCAGGTAGTTGTACAACAACACTAGTGGAGTGTCTACTTGAAAGTGCACGTTGATTGCTTTGAACGTCTAAGATAAAGTATTGTTGTTTCGTTTTCCCAAACTAAGTGCTTGAATTTTCATAGCTAACGGTTCGTTTTAGTAGCGGCCATGTTTAAATAAAAGGCCACGCAATCTCTCCTACCGAAATTGGAGAGTTTGCGCATCTGCTACTTAGGAGAGATGGCGCATTGTTTTCATTAGTTTCTATGCTAGGAGAGATTACGCAGCTTATTGGTAAATTTGCATAAAAAATGAAAAATGAAAATGGACTAATTTTAAGTTAAACGTGATATTAAGTTACATAATTTTATTTTGCAATCTTATCTGGACTTGCTTTTTCTGATACTTTAAATTTTTTTCCCTTTAATTAAAATTTTTTAATCGTTTTTAAAATTATTTCCTTTTTCTGATTCTTTAAGCATTAGGTTGAAATATTCACTCCCAATACAATAAAATTTGTTCACAAAAACCTTACAGCAATGTCATTTAAGTGTAATTATTATTGTTAACAGTTTAATTGTAGTTATTATTAGTAACAATCTCTCCTACCCATGTGCGCAATCACACCAACCCTGTAAGGAGAGATTGCGCACAATAACTTTCTTAGTTTTATTACAACTGCTCTATTAAATTGCAACATAACAACAAAATAGCAATGGAAATGCATAAAAAACAAATGAAGTAAAAATTATTCATGGATAGTTTAGCAAAAAAATAATATTTAGATTTTTTATTGCTATTCTTTTGAATTGTGCGCAGACTATCCTAGATTTACCTTATATGTTGTGAAACTATATCAATAATTATTTTCGTAATTAATATCAGGCTGTTCTTTCCTTTTTTTTAACATTCAAATTGAAAATTCGAAAAATTTAAAAATATTATGTCATGACTTAAGTAAGAGTTCTCGGGTTTATAACACTGCAGCTAATGGATGGTAATAGAAGCAGATAAGTTATTTTTTTATTGATATTGAAATTGCATGTAAAATTATTTTGCATTTCAAAAGGACATTTTAACTTTTTATGAATTTGAAATTTTTGTGATAGCATTTGAATTTTTTCAATCTAAGCAGCATATATATTACGATCTGAAGCACAAAAAATTTATTCTCATAGAATGATGCTAAAATTAATAATAATAGGGATGATGCATAAGAAATGTACTAAATGATCTTTACACATTGCTTGTTAAACTAAAAACTACATAACTTCTAGGAATCATTTCTTTTTTAATCTAATCCTTTTTACTAATGTAACAGCAAAATTTTTGCTTTTTTTTTACTATCTTTAAACAGTTATGTATTTTCAGAAATTCGAATATGATTTTTTGTAATATTTTTCTTTATTTACATCATGAAAAAAATATATGTATATATAGATATTTAAGGTTTTTATATATTTATTAAGAATTTTATAATAAATCTCAAGTTATATGTATATATACCCTTTCAATTACATGCAAAATGTTGTAACGTCTATAATATCAATAATTAAAAAATAAGTCTTTCTACATAAAAACGTATAATTCTCGTCTTTGCTATTGTTTATGGACAAAGTTTGTTAAATTACATTACATAATAAGACATGTATAGAATGATCTTTACACAGTGCTACTAAAACTAAAAACAATATAACTTCCAGGAATTATTCATTTTTTAATGTACATCTTTTCTATTAATAAAACAGCATTTTTTTTTTTTTTTACCTTTTTCACTGACATTAAACATCTATGTAAAAATAATAATAATAATTTTAAATCTGCATTATGAAAAAAAAAAGAAAAAATATATACATATATTAAATGGTTTTTTTTATACATTTATCAAAAATTCCATAATAATTCTCAAGTTATATGTGCATATACCCTTCTAATTATCTACAAAGGGGTGTAACGCGTACAATATCAATAATTAACAAGAACGCAAAACGATGCGTCAAGCGAAGATTATGAAGCATCTTCTAACACATCTACAAATAAAAAGCGAAACTTCACCGTTAAATGAGGTGAAAGAAGATATGTAGTAAACAGTTTAGGAAACATCTAATATATTTTAAAATCCAGTCTTAGCATTTACCTTCCATAGTAAAAAAAGTAGTCAAATTATTTTGCGCATCCCTCTATATGATCTATACACTTGGATATATACAACATAGCATGATAAAAATTAGTTCAGTTAGAAAATTCAATTTTAGAAATTATCGCAAACCGATGGAAATGCTCTCGAAATCTTTTGTACAGCACTGTATATTATATAAAGATTTTTGTGCCACATATTAAACTAAAATTTAATTCAGGTAAAAAACGCATAAGGTAACTTAAAACTTACTTCCAGCAATTACCAACCATTGACGACCATGTATGTTGTTCTATGTGTAGCCCTGCATATGAATTTATTTATGTTCCACAAACTTATATTAGTCTATTGAATATAGAAAAGCAGGAAAATGCGTAACACAGTTAAAAACTGCCCTTAAGCAATTCACTGCCATAGTCAGTAATAGTTTCGAATTACTTTGTGTAGCCCTGTATATGATCAACAGAATTTATACACACTGCGTAGTATACAAACATTTTGTCAAAACCAAAGCTGAAAACGCGCTTATCACACATAGAATGTAATTATGGAACAAAGACTGTAACCGAATTATTTTGTGTGTCCGTGTAAATAACCGATAAACGCAATGAACACCATACTAATTCGGTGAGCAATTTATAGTGCATCTCAGTAATATACATAAATTTCATTATGTTTTAAATAGTGAAACATCATTAAATTACAAACGATTTTTCCGCGTAGAACATTGTGTGACAGAACTATTTTGTGTCTTTTATTCCTGTAAAAGAATAATAAATGCTTGGTACACCATTTTAGAAAAAGCATGTT
Organism: Maratus michaelseni; assembly: GCA_963931845.1. Classification (NCBI taxonomy): domain Eukaryota; kingdom Metazoa; phylum Arthropoda; class Arachnida; order Araneae; family Salticidae; genus Maratus; species Maratus michaelseni. The sequence goes on from OZ007590.1 coordinate 324,669,718, forward strand.
TTAGTGCGCTACATAATTTATATCAATTTCATCATGTTTCAAATGGCGTAACATCATCAAAATGAACTTGAAACGATTTTTACCCATTGACCGTAATGTAAGTGAATACTTTTGACTGCCCCTGTAAATAAACTATAAATTATATACACTTCATTTTCAATAGGGATTATGCTATGGTAATTGCCAATCACATACAAAAATTTTAGGACAATTCGAGTATATTTACTACAGTTAGAGTACGGACAGACGGACAGACGGACAGACGGCAGACAAACCGAAGTCATAAACACTTTTCAACTATATTGGAAATTGTTAAAAAATAAGCCGTAATACGCAAAACGTATAATTCTTGGCTTTCTTCGCTGAAATTGTGGTATGGGCAAAATTTGTTACAATTGCATTACCCGCGAAAAGCTGATGATAAGCAATCAGAGAGTTAAAACAATTATTTCAAAATGATAATGTTCATGGATTCATGTTTTATTTTTGTCCTGGTATTCTTGCATTAAACAATTGTATATGCCTTCTAAGAATAATGCTAAAATATTTTATGAATAATAGTTTTGTAGTCGTGCTTATTTTGGAATTTATTTCTTATTTAGGAAAATATTGTTGTGAATCTGGATGTTGTGACATATCAAAGGAACTGCAAGACAAAGGTTACGTTCCAGCCTTACCTCCATCATTACCGCTGAATGAAACCGTATTAATGTCTGAACCTAAAACTATGAATGCTGTTTGTTACGGAACCCAATGTGGAGATTATTGTATGACAGGCGTTTACGGTGGTACTTGCTGCCCCGATCCACGATACGGATGCCCAGCGAATGCAAGATGCTGCAGTAATTCGTACCTTGAACTTCCCTGGTGTTGTAGAAAATCTCAGAGCTGCAGTTCAATAAAGAACATGTGCATAAATAGCGAAGGTACTTGCGATGGAACACAGTGTGGATCGCACTGTCATGAGAATACATACGGCGCAACTTGCTGCGGCAATCCAATGTATGCTTGTCCTTCTAATACGAAATGTTGTAGTAATTCATACTCTGAACATCCCTGGTGCTGCCAAAAGTATCAGCGTTGCAGTTCAATAAAGGGCATGTGTATAAGTAGCGCGGTTACCACTTCTACAGCCATGATGTCGGTGCTGTTTGCATTTATGATTGGCGTAACCTCAAAATATCTCCTGTAAATTGTAACTCAAATATTATTTTTATTTGGAATACGATTACCAATATAAGTCTTTAAATATGATATTTGCTAAATTCTTATGCCGCTACTTAAAAACTCTTGTTTGAAAACAATTCATGAAATATATCTATTATATATTAAATAATTTTTTTTCTTTTATTCCTGTGATCCTGTGAATAATATTTCTATCAAAATTTCCTAATCGAAAATTAGTGCTTAGGGGTAAACGATCAAGATACCTATATGTTTCAATATTACTTTTAAACTACACTTTACCTTACGCCTTATCTGTATATGGTCCTAGATTGAATATTTTTAAGAAATAATATTCCAAATTCAACATTGCTACTCCACTTCTAACTCTTGATCTATTTAAGAGAAGCTCTGAAGAAGTGGTTACGTTTTCATCTTAGTGTGTCGAGAAAATGTTGTACCCTGTGCCGAAAATGCTTTGAATGTTGATTTTTTATGTATGGATATATACCTAACAATAATATACATATCTATCTAACTTTCATATATTTTTGTATTTGAAATAAAGCAATATTAATTTCACATTATGCGTGACATTTGTTTTGAATAATAAAAGTTTTTATATTAAAAAAAATTTTAGTACACTTCTTTTTACACGAATAGAGAGAGAGTGAGAGTGAGATATAACACCGAAATCATGATGCGGATCACTATAAGACAGGTCAAAAGTGTCGGATTTTTCAGGCAAAAGCACAAAATATTTCAAATTCTATGTAAACATTTTTGGTACAAAAATTCGGAAGATTTTCTAGTCTTATGGTGTAAACAACCACATTTCAATACATTGTCAGTATGTCAATTTTTTCTGAAATGCGAATGGTTTTATGAGACTCTTTGAACTATTTGCTTTAGCCATGAAAAAAATACAATTTTTTATAAATCTTATGGTGTAAACTACACTACGATACGGTAATATGTTAAATTTTCATGTTTTTTTTTCTTTTTTAAATCTGAACTTGCATTAAGATCTCTTTGAATTATTATTTTTTCTATTGCTATAAAAAAAATACTCTTATGTTGCAAACAGCATTCTGATATGTCAATTTCTTGCTTTTTTTTTATTTTTATTTATATTTATTTTTTTTATTTTTTTTTGGGGGGGGGGGGGGATTTTTTAAATATGAGCGAACACATGGGATACCTTTTATTTAGGGCACATCTAATACACTATATTTTGAGCTTGATACCTTGAAAAAACTTTAAGCTTTAAAATATAAACAATAAGATTTCACATTGTCTAATCATATATAAAATAATCGAAATAATGAAGACAAATATATCTTTAAAGTTGGCAGCTATGGAACTCAAAAAAAAGTGGGGGTTTTGTTGTCCTTTTTATGTATTTTCGTTGTTTTAAGTGTAAACGGGTTAGTCTTCCATAATTGTGTTGCACGCAGATCTTAAAAAATTCATGTTTGAAAATTAAAAAAAAAAAAAAAAAAAAAAAAGAAAAAGAAAACAGTAAATTTAGATACAGTTTTCAAGAAAATTGCATTTTAAAGTACTTTATTTAAGGTGCAAAAATTTAAGTTGTGCGATGTTTAGAAGTTTAAAAAAAAATCTAGTTAAATCAAAATTTATGGCCAGGTCGTTGTGATTGTCAAAGACGTCAGCGTTTCTCACGGGCATGTTTTTGATAAATAGATTGTCTTTATGAAAAAAAACTATATCAAACCATATTTTAATTATTACCTTGAAGAAACTTCATTTACTGTACTTTCTTACTTAAGAGTAAGTCAAACAAACTTTTAGAAAGGAATCCTCAATATGAATTTGCTTTTCTTAATTATGTTTATACATCACATTGTCTAATTCATTAAAACACATTATCGTATTTGATAATAGATCAGTGTTCCGATAGTTTTAAAGAGTATTTGTATGAAAATTTAGAACCTTTGCTAGACCCCTCATCACAAAATACTTTTTCCAACTATTTCTGATCTTTTTTTAACTCTAAAGTATTGAAAAAGTTATTCTTTAATTATCAAGTAAAATGCTCTATAAATTTTACGAAGTGTCCAAATTTGTACACATAAGGCAGGTGGAGGAGGGAGGGGGTTAGCTCAGAATGGAGCTTATGTCAAAAATATAAAGTAATATTTCCCCATTCCTCATGCTGGATGAATAAGGCGCATATTACTGAGAAACGCGTATAATTGATAAACATATTAGTGAAAGCTGACTGTAGTGTTAAAATTTACATTAATATATAAATTACCCTCATAAAATTGCTTTTACTTTTATAAAAATCAATATTAAACACAAAAAATGTAATTTACTGAGCTTATTATTCAAAAAAGTGTGGAGTCGCATTTAATAATGCCAAAAAGAAATATAGCAGCAAAAAATGTAATTGTAATAAGCAGTTTATTATACGATAATTAAGTAATTGTTAAACAGAAAAAAGGCTTTTTTTTTACCTACAATGATTTTATAAATATCTATAGCTTGATTACGATACAAAATAAATTATAATTATTACGATTGTTTTGCAATAAGACGCACTTCAACTTCTATCAATATATTTTATTCATACATATCTTGTTTTATTTGTTATTGTTACAAATACGACAGTTGTAATTAGTTTAAAGTGCTTTATTGTCCTCATTACTGTTTGAATTATCAAAGAATAATAACAAGCATGAAAGATTCAAAAAGGCATTGCACGTAGTTTCTTTTATAGGCATGGTCTTTATACGATCTGACCACAGTTTCGGTAAGCACAGAAAGTTCGGCTGTTTTTAACCAAAACCAAATCTTCGCCAAAACTCAGATTTGGGAAAGAAACTCGTCGGAAACGAAAACTTAACCAAACTTTCGTTCGGACATTATTTAAAACTGCAAATGTTTTAAGATCTGCTTCTTTGTATCAATAAACATTATTAAACAATTATACAAAGCAGACTACAACCTGGGGCAAATGCCGGTTTGCTTAACGGGAAATACCCAACTTTTCAAGTAGTTTATCTTCTCCCTCACCCAGACCGCATTAGAGGTCCCTAATTTAAGTTATAAAAAAAATCACTTAATGTGATTCTCAAAAAATAAGAAAATATTTTTTTCCCTGCTCAACAACGCGAAAGTTTAAGACACATTTACAGACTCATTCTTAAATATAAAAGCATGATACTTGCAGTCATGATTACTGAAGTGGTTTGTAATCGAACAGGTTTTTCATTTTCCGATAAATGAATTGCCTGAATCTTGAGTTATAAGAGATGTTTATCTCAGGACGACTGTATTTTTCTGTTCCAGCGCTGTCGCTCCGAAAATTCGATTCAAAACGCCAACTTTGACTGCAATTTCTTTGACATCATTTCGGAGTGTTTCCGCAAAAAACTCTCCTACTCTTACTGAAAACTAGAAAAAAACAGTTCGATTACTTAGCTTGCTTATAAGAGCACCTGCCAATTTGATATATTTGCGAACGAAAATAAATTAAAAAATGTGTCAGAAAGTAGCCAGTTTAGATTTGAGAACAGCCTTATATTATAAAATATCGTTTTAAAAAAAATGTCTTATGTTAAATTTTATTTTGATTAAATTCCATTAAACATCAAGGGTGGTATAAATGTGGTACATGTGGTATAAATTATTTTTATACACAATCTGGAGTAGCATTTTAATTTTAACTATTTAAAGAATGATTTTTAGAAAGTAATTCGTGAGAGTGTTATTACGATTTTATTTTCCTTTAAGGTGCTTCATCTAAAATATTATAATTTGCTGTTCAAATCTTTCCTAATGCTTTTTCTTTGACTGTGTTTCGTGTAATAGATGATATTTAAAGGTTAAAATTTCAACCTCTAAAATCCCTCTCTAAAAAATAAAATAAAATAAAATAAAAATAAGACTTTACATTGTGTTATCACTTGAGAAATAATTCGGAAATATGTATCGAAGTCTTATCTACTGTACTGGAAAAGGAATGAATATTTATCTTTGCTGCCTTACCAAGTTATCGCAAAATACTGAGTCTGTCGGTACACAATTTCTCACTTTTATCATAAGTAAAACGCAGAGCAACATTTTATTTAGCCGCCAGAGGTTTCTTTCTCTCTTTCAATTGCGGTTTAAAAAGATAAAAGTAACTTAGCTTCTTTTGATATTTGATTATAGACCCAATCATCCGCCACTCACGTAACCTAAAGCATATCGAAAACTCGAAACTGCCAGATAACCGGGTGAACATTATCAGTGCATTTTCAAACTGCACAAACATTAAACAATAATTAAAATATTTATATAAAAAGAAATTTTCGCTCTGTATGTGTGTGTGCATGTGCGTTTCTAAAATAATGAGGTTGATATGCGTCACTGAGAGAGACTACGAAATGTTTTCTCAGGAGTATAGAATAAGTAGCATTTACAGTTTACTCACAAGAACGCACAAAAGAATTCCATTACATTATGATTTATGGAGAAAATTCATTTGTAGTTCATTTTAATGATGTTATGATGCTTCAAACATAATGAAGTTACTGAAATCTAGTACAACATGTTTTATGGAGTGCATAACATTTATCGTTCATTTGCAGAGACATCCAAACTAATTCGGTTACACACCCAGAAAAAGGAATTGATTAAAACTACAAAACATGTTTTGTTGAGAACATTTTGGTTGTTCTAGCAAAATTCAAGTAAAATTGAACCATTTTACTTGAATTAACAAAACATTTTTTGCTGACGATACAAAATTTTTGTTTAGAATTGCAAAAAAAAAAAAAAATTGTTGATTCAAACAAAATATCCATTGACCTACATTTAAACAAAAACTTCTGTTGGGTCAACCAAATTTTTGTTGATTCAACAAAACTTTTTTCTGAGTGCAAGACTGATTAAAATCGATAATTTCTGGAAGTGCGTTTTCAGCTGTGGTATGCATTTTTAAACTAATTTTGAGTGTATCAGGCGGTGTGTATAAATTCTATAGATCGCTTAGAGGGCTGCACGAATGAATTCGCACATATTACTGGATATGGACAGCAATTGCCGAAAATCGATTTTTACTGAGATATGTGTTTTTTTATGTTTAATTTATGTCATTGTATGAAAATATTAAATTTATTTACAATACTCAGTTAGTATTGGAAAGTGTATCATAATCTAAGCCGGATGCAGGATTTTTCGTTCTTATTATAATTTCAGATAGCATCTGACTGCGGTCGGCTAACAGCACGACATCATCCTTGGGGAACGGCTCGCTTAGAGACATCCAACTTTATTTCGTCATTACAAAAATTAATTTCTTTTCTTTTAAAGTGTAATAAACAAAATACAAAATAATTTTTGAAATATCTTGTTTCATTTTCCTTAAAAGAATTTCCAAAAATACACGTTTTTTTTCAACCTTGTAAGTGAGTAAGGTATAATACGGATTCCATTGTTCCTCCAGGAGAAAGTTGAAACATACATCATACCGCTTTCATCGCCAAAAGAGTGTCATTTTTTGGCGTTAATTCCTTTCTTTTCTTGGCAACTTTCTGTTTCCCTTTTCGCAATAAAAGAAGGTGGGAGTGGGAATCCCAATGACAGTTTGGCGGTTAAAAACCGGTTTGGTGCACTAACTCCATACCATCACGTGATGGTGGGAAGGAGATCTTTGCATCAAGTAAAGATTACCAATCCGTGGTCTATAATATAAGATGTCTATGGGTATAACCTCTTAAAAAGGATTTTCCTCTACGTTGTATACGCCGGGGAATATATCGGACATCTTTAATCCGGGTGAACTGGATTGAATTGTACGGTGTACGTTAATGAATGAAAATCATCTATCAGTACCTAAATGAAAAGGAATCAACGCAGAGAAATACAGTGTGTGAGAAAACTATTTCCATGATTACAAAATATATTCATATCCGCTTATATAAGATAGACATGTGAAACTAGTGCTAAAATGTTTTTTTCAAACCACGAGTATGCAAGCCAACCCGTGAAAATTATTACAACACCTGATTGTGTCACCAACCATAGAGATATATAACATTTACTACAAAAATCTGTGGTAGTAATACGCAAGTCATCACGTGTGAATAACTGCACCCGATTCTGACAACAGCTACCAAGATACGTGACAACTACTACTATTTACACATGCGCGGTAGTGTATTACTGAATATTTTACTGTTTATTACTGTTAATTTTACGGTATAATACTGATAGCTGGCGTGCTAGTATTATACTGTAAAATCAACACTTTTTTTTGTAGTGTAGGTGTATATGATAAAAGATATTTTTGTATCTGAATTTCGAATATTAATATCAAACCTTTGAACTCATCTAACGCTTTTTTTTCTTTATCATAAAATGCACAGATTTAAATACAGCACATTAATATATTTGAATAATCAAACTAAAGTGAAAATTAAATAACGATGTTCAAGATAAATGAAATGAATGGAGATAAGAAGAAACAAAGCAAAGGTTGATTGTTATGATTCTGCATTTATTGTCTAATAAAGATTTATCAGCTGTCAAATGATAATAAATGTTAGATTACGTTTTACAATAAAACACCTTTGAGTTGCAATATTTTGAATGATTAGAAAACAATGTTGTCGTAAAGTATGATTTTTTTAATTATTATTTCCCCTCTTTTCTACCTAATTACATATTAATCATGACATTTTATGTTCCAAATTTCACCACATTCGATATTTTTTCTTTGTTGATAAAAGTTCTTGTTCTCTACTCAGGAAGCACCAGTTTAATTTAACCTGATATTAATATATATATGTGTCTATTCCTATATAAATAAAAATGACAGTAATATTTCTTTTGTATTAAAATCTACGTAAAGAAAGGTAAAGTCGTGGGGGAAAAACATACTAATTCTGCAGCAAATCATCACATAAAAATGACACCGATGGTAACCGATTGGTAATAAAGTTTACTAACTTTTAAATTTTCAATGACAGTTAACCCCCCCCCCCTTTTTTTTAAGTATTTTTAATATTTGGTGAAATTTATGCTCGGATATCAAGTTCGAGTTATTTGGATGAAAGATTTTGGAACTGCAAATATTCAAAGTTTTGACCTTCTAATGCTAAATTAATTTTTTATATATTTTTATCCCGAAAAATAATAATATTATCATGTTGATTTTATTGCATGAACATATTATTTAAAAATCCAAACAATAAAAATCTTAGTCATGTAATTTCCATAATTTTATTATTTGCAATATGGAATTAATATTAGAAAAAATTAGGAACTTGTAACGTATAAATATTTTAACAGAAATTGATTTTTAGAGATTTCTAACTTACATATGCAAAATTTCAGTTCATTCTGTCAAGTAGTTTTTGAGATACGTTTAATAAACAATCAGTGCTACAGCTTGAGAGATCATATATTTTACTGAATAAATTATTAGTCTTATGAAAGCTGCTAACGAATGTAAAAACGTTCCCAATTATTTGTGGAAAATATTTAAATGAATTTATGCAGCGTTTTTCTAACACGAGTAATATTTTCTTATGAAAAGCATTAATAACTTTTGCATTGAATCTAAACCTTATAAGTAACATATTTCATTTTAGAGATAGATTACCTAGAAATAGCCCATTCTATATAATATTAAATATTTTCGGAACTAATCATAGGAATTTCATGAAAATTTATACCTAAGATAATTTAAGGATCTGAATTCCTATTCATATTGAAAAATGTAAAGTTTTTTTTAATCATTTTAATTACAATATGGAGACAGCCTCCGATGAAAATTTTGAAAACATTAAATAAAAGTAAACATCATTTCCAATTGAATGATACCAGTTTCATCTTCTTTACTATTGTTTGGGAATTAGTATGGTAGGGATATTTTCACTTATTTATTTCCGCGGCTGTGCAAATAAACAAAACAAAAGTAATAGACAGTTATTTTAATGTTACAAAAAGAAGCTCCAATGCCAGTTCAGAAAAATCAAGAACGAAAAATCATACGTCAAGTATATATTACGAAACACTTTCCAGCACTTCCGAAATACTTTAACAAAACTTCACTGTTTAATAAGGTGAAAGGGGGAACATTTTGGAAAATGCATAGCACATTTGAAAACCCGATTTCAGCAATTATCATCTATAGTCGGAAAAGTATCCGAAATATTTTGCGCAGCCTTAGTATATTATCTACAGAATGTACATCTTCTAATAGGCTAAAAAATAATTTAAATTAAAAACGCGTACCACAACTTAAAACGCACTTCCAAAATTTATTGTTAATATTCTGTACTGTAAACGAATTATTTTGTGCGCCCCTGTAAATGAATGCTGTCCACGCCGTGTTCTACAGTAAATCTATTGTAGTGCACCCCAGTAACATATATATCAATCTCAACATCTTTGAAATAGCGTAAAAAATACACCGCAAAAGATTTTTGCCATAGACCGTAATTCAACGGAATTCTTTTGGCTGTGCCTGTAAAGGAACAATTTTTGCTAAACACTTCATTTTCAATACCAAACATGCCATAGCAATCCTCAATAACATATATCAATTGCATGTCAATCCGAGTAAATTTACGCGAGCTAGAGCTTGGACAGAAAGACAGACAACAAACAAAACGAATTCATAAACACTTTTCAACTGTATGAGTTGAAATTTTTCCCAACTGGGCGAAAAAGTCCGAGCCATGATTCGAACCAGGGATCTCTTGGCTAAAGCTGCCAAAGCTTTACCAACTGAGCAATCCCGGACAAATCTGGCGGATCTAATTCACCCAGTTAACCTTATAGATCATAGAATCTGGTCTGATATCCTTTTCAACTATTTTGGAAAGTGTTAAAAAAGATGGGAAAAGTAGCAATAGCAACAACACATAGCCTTATTGCAAAATCCATTCAGTCGTAAACATATGCTGTAAGACGAAGCAGTTAGCAGTTAAAGTTTTGAAATAAATGCGTGTTTTCATTTGTTCCTTTCATTATATTGTCCTTGCACTTAGAATTGAGTGTCTTATTTACTAGTATAATTCTAGCACTTTCTTTTTTATGATTAAAGTAATTTAATCGAAACTTGTCAAGTATGTCTGCAGAGATTTAGAAAAAAACCATGTCTAAATATTTAAAATCAATGTAGTACAAAAAAATTTCGTAAAATTTAAGTAGATGTACCGTAAATTAACGGTACTTATACCGTTTTCACTCTTGACCGTACTTCTAAGATACCGTACTTCTAAGGTATATTAAGCGTAAAAAAACCGTATATGAGCCATTTCGTTTATAAACGGTATTTATACCGTAAAATGATTGTTTTTCAGTAAAATATTGCTATTTATACCGTAAAATAATTATTTTTCAGTAAGGAAAAAGCTGGTATCCCCACCTCGGTGTACCCCTGAAGTGATGCTCTTGCTCTTATGCGTGCAGGCCTGAGGAGAGGGGGGGGAGTGAAGCCGTTACATATACTTTAAATATTTTACGGTACATATACCTCCAGTTAAATTACGGTATATATACTGGTCACAAAGTTACCAGTATATGTACCGTAATTTTTGACCAAAATGTTTTAATCAGTGTAGGGGAACTTGGGGCAAAATGAAATAGAGGAGCAAAGTGAAATGATTAAATATTTGGTCTGTATGCAGTGCCACCTACGAGCCGATATTTTAATTATGTTATTTTACATCTACTTGCTTACTGTCAGGCAATAATCACCTCAAGAGATCAATATATATGATGTTAGTGACCATTTTTCAAATTGGATGAATATATTGCAATATTCTTAGGGAAGTATAATAACATTTTTTGAATTATATAATGATAAAATTCTCATTATTAATACTGTAAATATAAATTATATTCTTCTGCTGTCTAGTGAAGTATTTGTTTATTTAATATTAGGCCTACTTTTGGTTTTAATTTTTTATAAACATTTGTTATGTACATGCGGGACAAAGTGAAAGGGGCAATGTGAAAAAGATTTTTAGTGATGGGGCAAGCTGAAATATTTTATTTATCTTTGTCCCTACAACATATTTATAATTTCAAATCATCTTGCTTTCATATTCAGGTGTATAATGAGGACTGCTACAACCTGTAAGTCAAAGGTAGTTAAGAGCTTATTTGAAGCATCTTCAGGTTCTAATAGAAAGAAAAAGAAACATATTAAAAAAATAATAATATTCGGATTCATCCACTTCATCAATAGAATTTGATATTTGTGATGATAACAGTGAGACAGAAGATGAATTTGAGGTTTTGGAAGATGGCTTCATTGAAGACAAGGGTAAAGTTCAGCTTGTCACAGAAAAAGTGGAATTTAGTGAAATAAATAAAGGGGATTTTCTCTTGATTGAGTTGCACTCAGATAAAGATCCAGGTACTAAGAAGCACTTCGTTGGTAAAGTGATTTCGTTTCCCTCGCAAGATGGACTACATTTTCTTTCAGTTAAGTTCAGGCGGCCATACAGACAAAAAAAGGATGCTTATGCGTGGCCTATAACTGATGCTACAAGTCGTGTATATTATACAGAAATACTGGGAAAATTGTGTAAAGTGAAAGAACTCAGACGTGTGAACAAATTCGTTTCTTATGTGGATTAGCATAATTATCACCAAACTGCAAAAAATCATTTAAAGAATTGAACTTGTTTATATTTCACTTTGCCCCATTGACAATATCACTTTGCCCCATACCTGAGGCAAAGTGATAATTTTCTACTATTGAATTACATCTTTAATACACCACAGAAATTAAAGAATAAAAATTTGAAAAAAAAAAATAATTTTATAAGGCAAGGGTACTATAAATTATGTAGTGTAAAATTTCAATTAAATTTTCTGTTTGTTCATTTTGAAAATTGTAATTATTTTTAAGTATTTCACTATGACCTATGTACTATGTTCCCCTATAACCAATGAAAATGAACTTCTCTATAACGGAATTCTACCACAAACGAAAAATCGTCCTAGACCCGGTTAAACGAATACCATAAAACTATACCTGGTAAAAACCAAAACCTGTCTAAAGCCAAAAAAAAAAAAAATCCGACCCCTTGCTATTACATATTAGCAGGTTTTACTATAGGTTTAATACAATAAAACCTTGAAAATCGAATCGCTAGTCTGCGGTAAAAATCAGTTTTAGTCAGTTTTCCGTGTTAGTAGATACAGGGTGTTTCATAAAAGATGGGCAAAACTTTAAGAGGTGATAGTATGCATCCAAACAAACAACTTTTATCAAAGAATGTATGGTCGGAATTAAAACGCAAAGGTGCTAGAGGGCGCATAAGGTGATGTTGTTATACGAGGCAAAAACACACAAAAACGATTAAGTGACAAAAGCAAGTCGCTCTCCGTACAATCGTTGAGCCCCTGGGCCATTTCCATTTGCAGTTACGTAGATAAAATGTATATTAGTGAAGGGCAACATCTTCCGATACGTTCCTACCGTGATTGACAGTTGCATACTCGGATCAGCGGCTTTTATATATTAATCGAGGCGAAATTTTGCATACGCGTTCTTCTTCTTCCCCATATCATATTTGCATGGTATTAGTGTCGTTCTTCTCCCCATAACTCGCAACAGCAATGGAGCTTTAACGTTTGCATAAACTAAGTTTACAAATGCGCCAGCACCTTTGCGTTTTATTTCCGACCATGCATTCTTTGATGAAAGTTATTTGTTTGGATGTGTACTATCACCTCTTAAAGTTTTACCCATCTTTTATGAAACACTCTGTATAATTGCATGCTATTCCTTCCGACGATACCATGAAATGTTTTCGTTTAATACAAGATTCTGTTATAGACAGGTTCCGTTTTCATGAGTTTTACTGTATGTATATAGAACTACTTAGTTTTTTTTACATTAATTTTGAATTAGAAGAAATATTTGTTTTGCATGCAAAAAATGTGGAAAGCAAACGAAGAACGGTAAATAACGTCTATATCTCATATGCAACAGAACTTCCATTAAAACCTACTAACATTTTAATTATAAAGACGTTTTATTTATACTCTACCCAAAAAAGGGAAACTTAAAATTAGCAGTTAGCTGCTTTTGTCATCATTTTTTGTTGTTGTTTTCTTTACTTATCTCTTATTTGAAAGGAAAAACACTGCGCTAAATACTCGAATCAATTTAGAAAAAAAAAATGGCTAAAACTGTTCTTAAAGAAAAGTCTTCTTTAATGAAAATGAAATAAGAACAAGAAAGAAAAATCATGCGACAAACATAGCTTATGAAACACTTTCCAATAAATTGAGAATATTTTAACAAAATTTCACCGTTTAATAAGGTGAAAGACGATGTCTAAAGTAAACAATTTGGAATACGCATAACACATTTGAAAACCCAATTTCATCTGGAAACAATATCCGAAGTATTTTGAGCAACCCTGTTTATGATCCCTAGATTTGTATATATGCTACATAGTACGCAAACATTTAGTTCAGTTAGGAAACGGTTGACACCGTTGTAAATTCCACTTCAGCAATTTTTGTCAATAAGCAAAAATGTACTCGAATACTTTTGTACAGCCCTGTATATGATCTATAAAACTTACACAGAGAAGGATTATGCAAACTATTAGTTAAATTTTAAAACACATACCACAATAGAAACGCATTTCCAGCAATTATTTCTCATACACACTACTATAACCGAATTTTTTAGTGTGTTCTTGTAAATGATTGATAAATGCTATGCGCACCATATTCTATAGTAAGCGTCTTTTAGTACACCTCAGTAATGTATATCAATTTTAATATGTTTGAGATAGTGTAACATGATTAAAATACACTGCAAACGGTTTACAATACACTACAAACGGACCATAATGTAACAGAATTATTTTGAGTTCCCTTGTAAACGAGCTATAAATATCACACACTTCTTTTTCAATACCGAACATGCCATAGTAAATTTCACTAACATATATCAAACATATCGAAATCCGAACACACTGAAGAAAAAAAAAATAATTTTACAGTATAATGCTGGCATCCCAGCTGCCAGTATTATACCGTAAAATTAACAGTAATAAGCAGTAAAATAAGCAGTAATACGCTACCGCGCATGAGCGGCAGCATATTACTGCTTATTTTACTGTTTATTACTGTTAATTTTACGGCATAATACTGGTAACTGGGATGATTGACAGTAAAATCAACATTTTTTTTTATTGCAGTGTATATTTACGCGAGTTAGAGCACGGACAGACAAACCGAATTCATAAACACTTTTCAACTATGTTCGAAAGTGATATAAAAATCAAAACATCAACACGCTTGTTTACTGCAGAAGTCATGATATAAAATTGATTGTGTTGATTTGTTTTTCTATTTTGACTGCTTTCTTCCAATCATATACGAGTGTTTTTGTGTTTACTTATCAGACACTTACATTTTATATTTGAAAATACGCTTGTTAGAAAATGCCATATCTTAAAATCCCCATACAAGCAAATAAAAGCTATACGTGTGTCAAATGAATGGTAAGTTCTTCCTTAGGCTCAAGCATATTTTACAAGTTATTACATCTAGAGTAGAGACAAAACTATTGTTTTTGCTCTAATTATGATGCCTTGGCATGTAGTGGTTTAGCTTAGAAAAGAAAGAGTCATTTCTTAAAAAATCGCAACTTATCTTTGCTTGTATGCTTTTATGTGGTATATTATACATTAAGGTGGTTTTCCAAAAAATATTTTACCTGCTCAACAACGCGAAACTTTCTGGCACATTCACGGACGTGAAATTAACAGGCATGATCCTTAAAGTGGTTTAGAATCTAACAGCGCTTTTCTTTCTTTGATAAATGTTGAGTTATAAGTGATTACTGTCTCATGACAAATTTTTTTGGCTGTCGCGTCCGGAAATTGGATTCAAAACGTCGACTTTAACTACCTATTTTCTGAAAGATTCTTTGCCTTTATCGTAAATAGAAAACGCTGTTCAATTACACATTTTTTGAATAATAATACTTGTCAATTTTAAGCATTTAGGAATAAAAGTGTTTTCAAGAATATGACAGAAAGTAGGCAGTTTAAATTAAAGAACAGTATTAAGCAGACCACTATTTGAGTTGTAAAAGCAAGGAAATCTAAAAGTAATCAAAGCGTGTTCAAAACTTATTTTTAAAGTAAAACTTAGGAATGGAGCTATCTATTTGCATATAACAATCAAGCAAGATGGATTCAAAAACATTTATAGTATGGAATTTATATAATAAGAGTTTTTTTTTTTTTTTAAGAGTTGTTTTTCATTATACATTTAGTTATCAGTTATCACCCATCCTGTGATTAAAATGTAGAACCGCCTTAAAAAAATTATCTACTCTACTGCACTTTGTTCGAGGTTTCACCTTGAAAAGGAAACATAAGGTATCGTAAACTGGGAAAATGTCACTAAAGTGTTCAATCATTTTAACAAAAGAATTTAAAGCAGGAAAACTATTTTTTTTTTTTTATCTCTAGATAAATGCGTCAAAATAAAGTTTTTATTCGTTTCTTTCTGGCATGTGTATACGTACAACTTAAAACAAAGAAAAACATGTATAGTAATTTTTTAAAAGCGGATTCATTTATTTATTGATTAGTTTACAAATATATAAGAATAAAAATAATTAATAAAATGTTTTAAAGAAAAGCCTTTATTATAATGTACTAAAAAGGGATAAAAATGTTTAACAACAATTGATTGAAATAAATGCATTTTGAAAATAAATAAATTAAATTTGCGGGTGATTTTTTGGCGAGTCCCCAAGTGTTATACGGCAGTGTCCTTTAATGCATGGGCTCTGCCAATACCTACTTCATTCGGACGAATTTGTGACGTCACTGTTCGAGGACCGTTTCATGCGATGGAACTCCGCGCTCTTCTTGTGCGTTAAAAAGTAATGAATTTCTATTTATTTTACGAATTTTTCCACGACATGATTTTATTTTATAAAGTCAAACATTTATTTCTCATTCTCGTCTTACTTTATAAACAAAAAAAGTTTTTTTTTTTTTGTTGTTGTTGTTGTTTTTTAAATATATATAGAAATTTGCTTAACGGTTTTTCAAATTTGATAAATTCAAGTTTTACCAAATATACATTGGTATGTAAAAGTTTAAATATTTTGCTGGAGATTTTTATTTACAGGAGTTACATCACATTAATTAATACTTACTCGATGTAGGTTTGGGGCCCATTTCGTAAAAAGTAAAAATGATTTTTGTGAAATTTATCATATTTTTGTTAAATTTATTATGTTTTTGTGAAAAATAACATTTTGTTTTGAAAGATGAAATCCAGCTATTCAAATTCAAACCAAGCATTTAATAATAATAAATTCTTTAAGTCTTTCTACTAAAGTTTTCCTTTCTGGTGAACTTGTTTTCTTTGCCAATTACACATTTTAAAACCTAACAAAATAAAAATAATTAATGGAGAGTATGTTTTTATGGAATGGAATTGTGTGCAGGGGTCTATTTTATCAAGAGGAAGTTTGTGAAGGCACCTGTTTTATTAAGAGAAATTTTGTGAAGGTATTTTGTAGATAATTTTGTGGAAGGAATTTTGTAGATAATCAAGTAGGTGTTGACTCTGCTGTAAGCCGGCGACCATTGACGTCGATTTCGTGGGTGCAGGGGTAGCGACGTGCAGGGATGACCAGAGATGACCATCTCGGGAACTCAGCTTACGTATTGGAGTGGTAAAGCCATGAATATATGTTCATGGATAGTGCAATCCCGAAGGTCAGACTAAATCCACTAGCAGCTTGTGTTACAAAAAACTTTTTCAATGTCGATACTACAGTTTTATAATTTCACATTACAACATAAATATCTATGATTTATTAACCTTTTCACAGGGGCTCTTTCAAGAATACATGCTAAAGCCGAACAGATGCTGTCCAAACCCTCGTGTAAAGGTTAAAGAATTAAACAAGTTTATTGTCAATTCAGGTTACAATTGACTTATTATAGAACAGTACTTCATTAATCCATATTTATGAAGTTTATACTGAATTGACAATTATTTATGAAGTTTATACTGAATTGACAATTATTTATGAAGTTTATACTGAATTGACAATTATTTAAGTATGCCAGTAATATTTAACCACAGAAAACAGAACACTATAAAGACAACTTTAAATTTCAATACATACTTACATAACATGTTACAATACAATGATAACACATAAAGGATAGAACTGATCTTTTTTACAACTTAAAATACATAGTAATTTGTAATATGTCGTATGATGAATTATTCTCTTGCAATGCTTTTTCAGTTTTCTATTTACATATTTACAGGTTTGACAAAAACGTTATATACACTGCTCAAAACAATTAAAGGATATTTGAAGTTTTATATAAAATAAAGATATAAACGAAATTTTTTTTGCCGAAAATAGAAGAAGAGAATCACAAATGCAAATTTTTCTGGTTTTCAAACTGTGGAGTATGCAAATTTTGAGTTCGACGTCAAAAACGTCGCTTCAGCGGCAGCGAATGAAATTTGACTTTCAACTTGATAAAAGAGAATGAAGACAAGGATGATCGGCATTCAGTGATTGCTTTGTTTCGATGAGTACGATGTCTCAGCGAAGTCATTTGACAGATTCTAAAGGTTGGAGAATTGTTGGTAGGTTAGAAGGGGGCCAAACTCAAGCCGAAGTAGCGCAAGCCATTGGAGTGTCACAAAGTGTCATTTCCAGGATCTGGAACCGTTCTTTGGAGAGTGGATGTGCAGGCCGAGGACCAGGGCAAGGTCGAAGACGGGCAACAATGCCCAATGAAGATCGGTATTTAGCGTTAACAGCTCGGAGACACCGAAACATGAACGCTACTCTTCTCCAACAACACCTTCGCTCGGCTACAGGCACCACGATTTCAACTCAGACTGTCCGAAACCGGCTCCATGCTGTAGGTCTGTATGCTCGCCGACCGATGGTATGTGTTAGATTAACATCAAGGCATCGTCGCGACCACAGGGAGTGGGCAACCGAGCATGTCAACTGGAGGAGAAATGAATGGAGCAGTATTCTGTTTTCTGACGAGTCCCGTTTTTCTGTGCATCCGGATAATAGGCGTATTTTCATCTGGAGGGACCGTGGCAGTAGGAATAATCCTGCGTTCGTGCACGAAAGTGTCAGATTTGGCGGTGGAGGAGTGTTGGTGTATGGTGGCATCTCCATTGACGGGCGCACTGACCTCTACATCATTCGAGATGGAGCTCTGACTGGTCGCCGATATAGGGATGAGATCCTCAGACCTATTGTAGTCCCTTACGCTGCAGAAATCGGAGATAACTTCATTTTAATGGACGATAACTGCAGGCCACATCGTGCAAACCTGGTGGAGGATTTCCTTTTCGAGGAAGGAATCGTTCGAATGGAATGGCCAGCGTGTTCTCCAGACATGAATCCAATCGAGCACGTTTGGGACGCTCTAGGAAGACGAGTTTCTGGCCGCCAACAACCCCCACAAATTCTCCAAGAACTGGAAAGAGCTCTTCTGGAAGAGTGGGACAGAATACCCCAACTCGTCATTAATAGCCTCATTGAGTCCATGCCTCAAAGGTGTTCAACGTTTGCTGGCCGCCCGTGGAAACCATACCCCCTACTGAAAATGATTTTCTTTGAAGAAAACACCTTTTCTTATTCTTTTTTTCTCATATGCAGAAATTGTGTTTTTTTCCTTTTGTACACAAATGCGCAATAAAATGCATTTTTTTCTGCCAAACATGTGTAATTTATTCTCATATAACCTACTATGTCTGTCGACCATGTATCAATCAGCTAAAAAGTTTCCCAGATACAAAATCCACCTAAAACTGCAATATCCTTTAATTGTTTTGAGCAGTGTATGTATTTTGCTTGAGATATTGAGAACATTTTTAAAGTTATTACAATGGAGAGAATTACTACGATGACATAACCCGGTCACTACAACAGAGTACAAGAGGCATTTACCAGATAGAATTTTGAGTGTAATATAAGAGACATTGCATAACTATATCATATTTTACGTAATTTATATTTTAATAGAGACAGCTAGTGACCGAGAAATGTGAAGATTATACAAAATAAATACTTAGAAGGGCTGTCTGAAACTGAACCTGCGAAGGGGAAAGAGCTCAGAAAGGACCAGGGTGAATAAATATAATTCTGTTTTTCAATGAATGTTATGCATTAGATAATTTTGTTCAACAGAATTGGTCTCTCTAGAAGGTATTGGAGCCAGTTCGCTATTGACATGGTAATTTTTTTTTACACGGTGGTATGAAGTGAGTGTACAGCCCAACACATAGTGTAAAGAAGTCGAGGCAGAGCCACAAACACAAAGTGGAGAATCTCTTTTATTTATGTTGTACAGATGTTTTGAAAAGGTCCATGATTCGTTAAAAATAAGTATAGTATAAGTATACGACGTGTAAGTATATAGTATAGGTAAGTAGCGACGATAATTGGATAGTGCTTCCCTTCGCCGCAGAGTGTACTTGTGTATAATAACGTGTGGATAATGTACGTGTGAATAAAATGGATATACAATTTTAAATCCAGTTTCCTGTCAAGAAAAATGTCCTCCTGAGGATCAAACGCACATCCAGTCACCCCCTAAGTGGAACTGAAATATGGTGCATTTACCAACCATACCACGTTTTCAATCGAAGAACATCAGCTTATTTCTGAAGCTACCAATGATATTTATGTACACTTATTCGACAAATTTTTTTACCCCTAATCAAAACTTTATTGTTTTTTACAGAAAATTATATTGTCACCAGAAATATGTCACACTACCAAAAATTAGGTCAGTTGTAGCACAAGAAGTGTGTAAAAATTGGATTGCAAGATTCGAGACGAACGGGCAGACAAGCGAAGTTAAATAACAACTTGTAAAAATATTCACTGTTGTCGAAATTAAACTTTTCTCATACAAAGTGCTGTATAGATCTTTGTGTTGGAGAAAAATAATGGCCAAATTCTAAGCGTTACGCATATTAAAAACCTATTTCTATCTAGCAGAAAAAATATGCTGAAACTTCAGCAGCAAGGAGTATTCTCGTCTTATGAAAGTTTCATCACGTGGAACTTACGAACCTATGCTAGTCAGCATAATAATTCGCAAGCTAATATTAAACTAATTTAGGTGTTCCTTGTAAATTTCTCGTCTACGTTTCTATATTTTTAAATTATTCTTTTTCCATAGTATATCTGAGTAAAATAAAAGTAAAAATAGTTTTTTTTTTAAACACTCAATTTTTATTTTTTATTTTTATTTTTACTTTTACTTTTTGAAAAAATTATGAATTGTAACCTTAAAAAGAAATCGTAAAGAACCCGTAAAAAGAAATCGATTTTTTGAAACTTTAAATAAGCTAAATCAAAATTACAGCTTATTCCGCCAAGTAGTTCTTGAGTTATGCTTAAGAAACTACTCGCACTTCGATCTGTTTGCAACGAATACAAATGTATTTAACATTAAGAGTTCCAAAATTGATACGTTCATAATTCCTAAACTGCTTGACTGAATGACTTCCCGTTTTGCATCCTTGGGTAAAATTTATCCGAAAATCCGAACATGGTGTAGAATGAAAAGCCGAACATGGGGTAGAACTAAAAGCCGAACATGGGGTAGAACTGAAAGCCGAACATGGTGTCAAAATTAGGTTGTTCATATTTCAAATTTCAGAGATTAATACAATTTCATTATGAAGACGATCCCCTATGCTTTTTTTTAAACATAAATTGAAAAAGACATAATTTCCAGTCAAATTTCGCTATTTCCTTTTTTTTTTTTTTTTTTTTTTTTCTAGGACAATTTAGTGATTAAAATATATAGGGTACTCTCTCTCTCTCTTTTTTTTTCTTTGGTTGACTGTACATACATTAAAATTCCCATTATCCGAAATCAAGTTATCCGGATTGCCATATATTATAAGGAAATAATAAATTACATTTTCGAATAGAAAAAAAAATGAAAAAAAAACTGTTTACATTCATTTGTAAAAATATAAATTTCTTTAAATTTTCGTTTAAACCAACCTTAAAATTAATGTTTAATTGGAATTTTTGAAGTATATTTTTGAATAATTCCAAGTTTTGGTATTTCATAAATTTTAAACATACCGAGTTTTTGTATTCTGTAGTGATGAATATTGTTTACAGATGTAGTAGGTTAAGTAGGAAAAATGGTCCGGAAAATTGAAATACCCTCCAATTCCATACTGCGGTAAAATATTTAACTTTATTGGACACGTTTATCTGACAATTCAAATTGCATTCTAATACTGTACTGTATCCTTTTTTTCTGATTGTAATAGTAGTAAAGTGATGTTATTTTCAACTTACATTAAGCCTAGCCTTTTTATTTAAAAAAAAAAGAACGAAAAGGATTTTGGAGAAAAACATACAACATAACATTTTCTTGACGATTTCCCTAATTATCCCAACAACACCCAGAGCATATTAGCAGGGCCTGCTTACCAAAGAAGGCACGGGAAGCACGAACTTCTTTTCTAAAGAGAGCTCCCAATGAGACTAAAAAATAGAACCTACAATTATTTATTTATTTATTTATTTTTACATTGCATTTATACAGTTTTTATTTATTTTATTTTATTAGAAAGTTTTACTAATGCAATAGAAAATTTAAAATTATTTCTCCACATGATCAATAGGTTGTTATCCAGGCATCCCATTGTTGAATTCAGGAGATGCTCGGGGAGGAGGATGTCCCCTCCCGGTGCATTCAAATGCCCCCCCCCCCCCCGAATGATTTTACATTTTATGCTTTAATGATTAAAACGTGCAATTTCCCCACGGAGCACTTTAATGTCCCCCAGAAATCCCTCCTGGAGAAAAGTGTCTAAATTCAACACTGAGGCATCCTGATACACTAGTTGCAAACTATCCGGTAAATTTAGCATACAACAACTACATATACTACAAAATATACTCTCTCTTTTTTTTTTTTTTTTTTTTTTTTTACAGGGAACATAAAGAATAATGTTTCAATGTAATGTGAATTCTACTAATCTACTCCAGGGAATAATATATGTAACATTGATGAGTTTCTATGTATGTAGACTTTAAACATTTTCCCCGAATAAAAGGGACCCCAAAATGGTACTGTGCTTCCCCTAAGTTCAGAACTTGATTGCATTTTTAACCGGAACTTGAGTGCATTTTTAAAGCTTTTTTTTTTCAGGGGGAGGGGGAGGGGTGAGTGAGTTTGACTAATGTAAGAGAAAATGAACAACACTACTTATGCAAACTTCTGTTATCTGACCAGGAAATCTAAACATGATCAATAGACAGTTAAGAGGCTACTTCACTCACGCGAAAACACCCGCTCGTTAATGTTAATCTATGGGGGGAATATATTAAAATATCTCGTCATATCATTTCAATATATTTTTTTTTTTTCATTGGATAGCTGAGGTCGATCTCTATGCTTTTCGATTTTTATTACAAGTTTTCGAAACCGTTTACCGGTTTCGAAAGTGAAAGTATCCTCAATTTAAAACAAAAATGCAACCAAAATCGAAAAATTAAAAAAGGGCCTACCTAGAGATCGACCTCAGCTATCCAATGAAAAAAAAAAAAAAAAAAAAAAAAAAATCATTGAAATGCAAACGTGATATCTTAAGATATCCCCCCCCCCCCCCATAGTATTTTAACATTAGCGAGCGGGTGTTTTCGCGTGAATGAAGTAGCCTTTTATGCAACATATGGTATTATAACATCCTGTTTAGAAATCACTAGGGTAACTGAACATGCAACAATTAAATATATTACAGATATTCTCTATAGTAATTTTATACAGCGAACAGAGGGGGAGGAGGGGGAACGGCTGTTTATCGAAATGGGAATTCTACTAAGCCACTATTGGAAATAATATTTGTAGCATTGATGATTTTCCGTGTCTATAGAATTTAGAAAAATCACCGAATGAAAGAGGGGTTCTGAAAGAGCACTGTGCGTCTCCTAACTTCACAGGTTTATGGGTTCTAATATTAGTCCGAATCAAGGATATTTGGTGTTTCACTGTACAAATAATTTAAAATTTACTTGTGAGACTGAGATAGTTTCGTTTATTTGATTCCTGCAAAATTTGCTTTTGTTATCATCTTGTCTTTGCTTCGAGTACGTCTATACCTCAGAGGAATAATCTATATTGGAATAATGTATATTGTAAGGTCTATGGTATTAATAGTCCTTTTGTCTCCAAGAGTAATTAATATTGATTGTTTTTTCCTTTTCTTGCAATTCATAATGTCTATCTTAGGTCAGTATAGAATTTTATTGAAATTAACGTATAAATATCAAATTTACGAGAAATTATTATTTTCGTAATTTTATTCAAAACTTACAAAATAACTCGCTAGATGACAGCACTAAATTTGTATAAAGAACATATTTTGGTTATGGCATTGGCACCACATAAGCAAAATTTTCAGGATTTCAGGAATCAAGATATAGGCTAAAAACGAAACTATCTCAGGAGTAAATTTTAAATTATTTATACAGTGAAACACAAATTATCCTTTATACGGACTAAAATGCAGGATAGGGTCCCCATTAACCTCTGAAGTTTGGTGAAGTACAGTATTCTTTCAGGAACTCAATTTCATTTGGGGGAGGGGGGATGTTCTGAATTCTATGTATACATGGAAATGCATCAGTGATAATATTATTTCCAACAGTGGCTTAGTAGAATTCACATTTGGCCAAACAGCTTTTTTTTATGCCCTCTGTATAAAAGTACTATAGAGAATATATGTAATACATTTAATTGTTGCATGTTGAGCTACCCCGAGCGGTTTGTAACCAGGACATTATGATACAATATATGGTTGGTTAACAACCTATTGATTCTGTTTAGATTTTTTGGTCAGACAACAGAAGTAGTATAGAAATTAGGCAAACTCAGTCAAATAAATAAATGAAAAGCTTTACAAATGCAATCAGGGCCCGATTAATCTCTGAAGTAAAGCGAAGCACAATATCTTTTCGGGGAGATTTTTTTATTCGTAAAAAATAATTAAATTCTGCATACATGGAAACTCATCAATGTTATAAATATTATTCCCTGGAGTAGCCCAGCAAAAATTCACATTTCATCAAACTATTATTCTTTATGTTCCCTGCAGGGAGTAGATATATTCTATTACCATGGTTCCCTGCATAAGAAGTATAGAGCATATTTTGTAGTATGCTGCTGTATATGTTAGATTGCCGGATAGTTTTTAACTAGGACATCAGGATGCCTAGATAACAGTGTTGAATTCAAACACTTTTCTCCGGGAGGGATTTCTGTGGCTCCGGGGGGGGGGCATTGTAGAGTTCCGGGGGGAATTGCATTTTTAACCATTAAAAGCATAAAATCTCAAATCTTCCGGGGGGGGGTCATTACAATGTTCTGGGGGTGATGTCCCCCCCCCGGCCACATCCCTGAATTCAACACTGCTAGGTAACCACCTGTTGATGCTGAACATAAATCGAACTATGTATATAATGTTCTGTTTCACATCCTCCCTGATTCTCGTATGGCGAGAAATCAGCGAAAAGGTAATTTCTACATGAAATAATCCCCATTAAGAAAACAGTTAAAAATTTGATTTTTTAATAAGTTCTTTATCATAATGAAGTGTACTTATATATAGTGTACTTATATATTTTATAGTGTTACGATAATTCTGTAATAATGTTTTCAATTTTAATTGGTTTCTTCCACAGACCCATAATGTGTTGGGAAACGTGTGCCGTATTATACATGTATTATACATGTACGC
Source organism: Maratus michaelseni (assembly GCA_963931845.1). Classification (NCBI taxonomy): domain Eukaryota; kingdom Metazoa; phylum Arthropoda; class Arachnida; order Araneae; family Salticidae; genus Maratus; species Maratus michaelseni. The sequence continues at coordinate 324,694,681 of OZ007590.1, forward strand.
CAACTGTGCAGTCAATTTACTGTATTTACTGATCATAAGCCACTAACGTTCGCATTTGTAAACCAGAGTGACAATAGCTCACCTCGACAACAGCGACATTTAGAATACATTTCCCAATTTACTACAGACATTCGCTACATCCCTGGAAAGGATAATATAGTGGCTGACGCCTTTTCCCGTATTTCGGAAATTAAAGTGCCTGAGAGTATTGATTATCTCGATCTTGCAAAAGATCAGTGTGACGATGCTGAATTGCGTTTACTTCGGGATTCTGCCACCCTCAAAATGATCCCCCTTGAACTTTCTCCTTCCAAACTGCAACTTTGGTGTGATATATCGACAGGAACTGCGAGACCTTACGTACCGCCAAATTTTCGTTTACCCATTTTTTTTTATGCTGCATAATATTTCGCATCCAGGTGTTAAAGGATCAGTCGGCCTCATTCGAAAACGTTTTGTCTGGAAAAATTTACGTAAGGATGTAACAGAGTATGCTCAAAAGTGCATCGCCTGTCAGAAAAGTAAAATACATCGTCATGTAAAATCTGAAATAGGACATTACCCACTCCCTAAATGTAGATTTAGACATATTCATCTAGATATCGTAGGGCCACTCCCACCATCGAATGGATTTCGATACTGCTTAACTTGCATTGATCGATATACCAGATGGCCTGAAGTTTTTCCCATGACAGATATAACTGCAGATACAATAGCTCGAACGTTCTATAATGGCTGGATTGTCCGATTTGGCGTCCCAGAATTCATAACTACAGACCAGGGTCGACAGTTCGAAAGCGACCTTTTCAAAGCATTTGCGAAATTTCTTGGCGCACATAAAACTCGCACAACAGCCTATAACCCTTCCTCCAATGGCGTGATTGAAATTTTTCATCGTCGCCTTAAAAGTGCCATTAAATGCCACGCGACAGACAAATGGACAGAAATTTTTCCAACGATACTTTTGGGACTGCGAAGTGCATTCAAACCTGATTTGCATTCCTCCCCGGCAGAGCTGGTTTACGGTTCCCCTCTTTGCCTTCCCGGTGAATTTTTTCGTTCCCAAACAACGACACAGCCGGAACATCACGAATTCTTAATTTTACTCCGGGAAATGATGCACCGCCTCCGACCAGTTCCAACTTCGCATCATACCAAACTTAATGTTTTTGTCCATCCTGAGTTGATGACGTCATCCCATGTCTTTGTCCGAAAAGACTATGTTCGTAAACCTCTGGAACAACCCTACGATGGTCCTTATCCAGTTACGAAACGTAACGACAAGTATTTTTCTGTCAATATTAATGGACGTGACACTCATATTTCCATTAATCGACTCAAGCCTGCTTTTTTATTCAATACCGCCGATCTGGACAAAGATCCTACGTCATATGTTACCCGCAGTGGGCGACATGTAAAATTTATACTTCCTCCCAAACATCTTGTTTAATCTTTTTTCTTTTCGTCTTTCAGACTGGAGGGGGAGTACCTGTGGCGACTCATCCGTGCAGTGCTCTCTAGCTGTTGCCGCTGTGGACAAACTCTAGAATCTAACTACCCTAGATTCGAGCAACCCATTCATGCAGTCACTCCAGCTGTTTCGACAGTGGACAAATTTCACCAGAGAGACCGACTGGTACTGAGATATGGAAGTGCTCTACTTCTCGACACCCACTTCGATGGTTCTGCTTTTCGTAGCGACTTTTCCAGACGACAGAATCGGACGGGTTGATAAGGTGCAAGATCTCTCAAAACAAGGCTGGACTCATTATTTGTCTTCTGAATGGCAACAGTCGAATGCGCTAGTATTTAAAACTGGAATTTATTGACAAGAGAGGTGATGAAGTCAGGAGAGCATGACAAACTATACAAGCTGGCTATTACAGCCTTTTATGGTCTTTAGCAGTGCAAAAAAAGCACGTTAAATTTTATTTTATAAATATCTTAAATTACACTTCTGTTTTGTTAGGTTAATAAAAGAATTTGTTAACCTCCATTCGTCTAGTCTATTCGTCTACATCTTCTCACACGCAACAATATTAAGCTGTAGGGCTTAGTTTATATTACAGGTATACTTACCCATGCATGCCTCTTCGCCTCTACAAAGTCATTCTTTAAAAAGAGTTTTGTACGAGAAGTAGTTTTGCTCGATAGATGATACAGAACCGGACCTCCCCCTTCCCAGAAGATGAAAGGCGATGCTTAAAGGATCAATGCACTCTTTTGAACGTATTCAAACAATTAATTAATTATTATGTTCATTTTGAAATATGCATACTTGAGTGTAGTATAGAACTTATCTAAAATGTTATGTGAAAATTTAGTAATTCCGTCAATTAAAATAAGTAATATCTTGCATAATTTTATAAAGAATGATAATTAATACTTTTCTAAGAATAAAAAATTATAGAAGTTTTAAGAGTAAAATTATAAAGTATATAACTAATTGCTTAGATTTTTGTAGGAAATTGGTTTGTAAATAATTGTAAACAAAACATTATTTTTTAACTTAAAATTGTTTTTATTTTTATCATGCTTTTCCGATTACTTAAAGTTATTTTATTTTCAGGCCAATTACTGCGACTTAGGTCCTAAATGTGGAATTTGTAATAGAATTCATTTTAATATCAAAAACATATAGTTATGTTTTACTCAAGCGTTTACACGACGTCGAAAAGCAATCACAATGTAATGACATCATTTATTGATGTTTTAGATAAATTTTGATTAATATAAGTTCTGACTAGAGAAACGATGCAATGTACGATCACAAATTACCAGTAAATAGCACTAAAATAGATGTCAAGACAGATTTAACATTTAGTAGCAGATTCTCTTTTACATACCCATATCCCCCCAACCATAAGATAACTCGCAGCAACGAAAAAATGGTAAATTATGGAAAAATCCTTATCTCGAAATTTTTAGGGGATATGACAAACAGTTCAATGACAAAGTTGTAGTGCATAATGAATTTAATAAGAAAAGGCACATTGTGTATGCACCATAAATAGTGTCCTCTATAGATGAAAATATCCGAAACTGTTGCGAGATATTTTGTTTGAAAAAAAAATTAAAACAGACATTGAATTCGTTTTACATTTATAAACATTTGCGACTACAGATAAAAAATACCGGAGTTCTAAAAAGAAACTTATCTTTAATGCAAAAATAACAGACGGTTCCATTTTTATTGCCTTGTTTGTACTACATCGCAACTGTTTCTTAATATTTGCATACTATCACATTCTGATGTGTTAAAAAGGTATTTTCAAACGTTAAAAATTTTTCATTCGCTTTCGAAGAAAATATTCATGCTTTTCATAAATAAAACGTCTCGGCAAAATATCTATAAGTATCGGATATATTGGTTTTACAGGTTAGAGGTCTCCACAAGCCAAAATATTCAGCTTGAGTTTCGACTCGGGCAAAAAAGAAATCTATCCTGAACCAGCCCGATCATGTCCAGTGTAGAAGCTAAAAATTCGGTTCGGGACCGGTCCGTTTATTTTATGCCGGTTTAAAACTTGCTCGGCTTGGGCAAAAATAAATCAAATCGTGCCCGAGCTTGAATTTATTAACTAGTACTTTCCTACAATTTAAAGAATTTTAAAAGAATATTTCATACATATGCCAAAAGCAACATTTTTCGCTTATATGTCCGCAAACTATTGGATACGGACTAACAATATCATTGATTACTTAGAGAGAGAAATACATTCAAATGATGACTTACTAGAAAAACTAATTTGACTTAAAACCCTACGAGTATTTGGCCCGCATAACATAAATGTATAAGATAAAATGCGTAAGATAATGAAAGTGTAAATGTATAAAAATACAAATGAACATACTGACAATTTGCATAGTTATTATTTTATGAAGCTTTAAAGAGATATGCACAAATATTGTCTGGCGCTCAAAAAGTTAAAAAGAAAGAAAAATTCAGTTAAAAAAATTATTATTTTGAAATTTTAAGGAAATAAAAGCAGATTAGAAAAATTATTTATATGTAATTTATTAAACCAAAATAAATTTCTACAGATTCCGTTAAACAAATGTTACGTATCTTTGTTATTTTCACACACACACAAAAACATGACTCGACACGACCCGGAAAAATGAATTCTAGACTCGTTTTCTGTATAGACTTCTAGTACAGACAACTAGTTATAGTTACACTATGTCTTACCTTTACAAAGTCGATGATGCTCTACACGTCTGTCATTAAATTTTGATCGTATCTCCAATTATTTTCGTGATACGATCTCTAACTTCAAATTTTTCCGCTAGTGGCACTGCGAGGTACCTCAACACTCGTTTAAATACTTAGACATCACATTTATATAGCTGTAGCTAACTTGTTTACAATTATTTAAGGCGAAACGCACCTAAGGATTCGCTCTGTATAATAATAAGCTTTTGTTTATATCCAAGATAATAGATTTTTAAATTCATAGGTTATATGTACTGAAACTAAACGTCTGACTTTTGTTGTAAAATTAAAAAAATGAATCAAGATTGAGCTCAATGATTATTTGCTATTTTCCTGTAATAAATTAGAAAGATATTTTTAGTGTCATATTCTAATGACCGTAAACTCTAAACAGCTTAACAAAAGCTTTACGATACTCCGAGCAATTTTTAGCTCTTTAGGTACAACTTTTAAATCAGTTGGAATTATTTCAGGATGGTTAAGGCTGTACACAAATCCAAAATGGCGGCATTCTGGTTATAACACATTCACAAAGTCATTTTAAATCGTAGACACATTAAAGAAGGGTGCTCCTATTTGGAAACTTTGAAATCGAATATTTTCAGTTTTGGAATAAAGACGAAGGAACTTTCAGAAAATGTTATTAAAGTTGGCGTTTTGATTCAAATTTCTTAACCACATATGGATAGACGCGTGAGAACAGTCTTAATGTTTTTATATTAAAACATTTGAAACGAGAAAAATAAATAAATATATGTGAAATAATAATATTTCATGGGTTAATATTTAGTTTTAGATACTTTCTTGTTTCTCTTCTTAGAAAAAAGAAAAACAAAAACAATTATATTAAAATAAAATATAAGGAAAATTATAATGAAATGTTTTCAGTAGTTTGAATTTTGTAATAAACTCATTTACCAACAATATGCTGTTTTTGCTGTTCTCCATGTTGATTTAGATAAAAAATCCTTGTTGTTATTTGTTATAAAATATATTTTACAGTTCGTTCGAAATTCATTCGAAAACAAATATTCAAATATAACATATTGATTCAAATATATGTTAACACATGTCTGTGTCTGTTAATGCAGTAAAACCTTTGAAAACAAAACCTGTCATTAACGTAGTCCTTTCTTAAATAAAAAAAAAAAAAAAAAAAAAAAAAAAAAAAAGGCCGGAAAAAAGAATACCGTACAACTATACCTTTTAAGGCGTAATCCAGTCTATAATCGAATTTTTTTCAGTCCCTTGAAATTAAGTTTTCAGATGTTTTCTTGTACAGGATTTATATTATTATTTTTCACTGAAATCTCTCCTTTTTTAAAAGGTACATTAAAAATTAAAATACATATTTTTATATTCTGTTTTTTTCGTTCACTTCAGGAAAAATGAATTGGGTATGTATTCAGGTCGTTATACTTTGAAAATATAAATATTTAATATATATATATGCAATAAAATCTGTAAAAACGGAAATCAAGGAAACAAAAAAAAAAAAAAACTTTCTGGAGAGGTTTCCGCTTTAGAGACAACAATTGCACAATACAGATTTCTCCGGGACCATGATTGGCTATGATGTCATACGTCATACACTCACGCACAGTTTTTTTTTTTTAAAATCGGTTATAAAAAGGAAGAAAGTTGCCAAATTTATGGGATTTTTTCCTTTGGTGCGGGCTTAAAAATCGCGCCAACCAAAAAGTCGCCAAACATCGGTGCGTGAGTGTAAAACATCTGTTCCTCCTGATTTATTTCGTTTGAAAAAGTATTTTGTTATATACGCATTCCGTTTTCACAGGTTTTACTATATATATATATATATATATATATATATATATATATATATATATATATATATATATATATACAGGGTGTTCCGTTAAAGGGGTCCAATATTAATAGGGGTAATAGAGGAGATCACACGGAGCATAAATCAGTATATAATGCCTGGCCGGATCTCAATAATTTTCAAGTTACAGCAAATAGAATGAAAAATAGGAAATTTGTAAAAAAACCCTCATTGCTAAACTATCGATAATGCTACATAAAAACGAAGCACATATTTAGAAAGAGCAGAAAAAATCCTACGAAATGACATAAGTTGTTTTAGAATATTGAGAATTAATGGCGAGTTACAAGCTCTGAAACAGTGAAAAAATACAAAATCAAATATTTAGCAAAATAGTTAATCGTTAATTCCAAAAATGCAACTCTACCTACATCAAGGAAAATGTTATAAAATTTGGTCCATTCCGAAAGCTTTCGAAGAAGCTGACAATAAACCATATCAGTTTAATTGTATGGGAGAAATCAAGCAGTTCCCTAGTTACAACTCTGTACTGTTGCACGCTCGGAAAGAGCGAAACTCCACCCATGACGATTGTAAACACCCCGTTTTAATATCTTTCAATTATACATTTCTGATCAACCTCTATCAATACCCTTTCATTATTCAGTCTGGTCAAGTGAATGACATATTGTGCAGCTCTCGCCTTGTCTTAAAGCAAACTCCGTGACTGCTGCGTTTCCTCCATGAACTTTCAGGATGATGAAGAAGAAGTACTTTTTATGCAAATTTTCTATGTGTATAGGAAGAAAAGTGTAATAAAACAGCAGTCATCAGTGGACGTTATGTTAAAGGGAGGCTGTTGTAAGTGGGATTGTAGTAAGTTGATGTATAATAATTATGCCGGAATACTCTAACGAAGAATATGCGGACATGCATCTGATGTACGGGCAAGCTCATGGAAATGCATGTCTAGCACAGCGCATGTACCGTGAGCAATTTCCAAGGAGACGTTGCCCAAGTTCGAAACTCTTCATAAAAATCGATAGACGATTACGGGAGACTGGATCGTTTAATACAGCAAGCATTGATGCAGGGAAACCTCGACATGTACGAACACCTGCAATGGAAGAAGATGTACTGAATATTTTTAAAGATAACCCCTCCACGAGTACACGAGCTGCTGCGTCTGAAGTCGGTGTTTCTCACCAAAGTGTGGGGCGTGTTCTGCGTGCAGAAAACATGCACCCCTTTCATGTGCAGCGGGTACAACTGTTATCAGTAACAGATTGTGCTCAGCGGACAGAATTCGTACGCTGGTTGCTTAATGTAACAGAAAATAATCCACAATTTCTGGAAAATATTTTATTTACTGATGAAGCAACATTTACGAGAGAGGGCGTGGTAAACACGCACAATATGCACACATGGTCATATACAAATCCGCACACTGTCTTCCCGTCGAACCCACAACAAAAGCTCAGTGTGAACATATGGGCAGGTGTCCTCGGCGATTATCTCATAGGACCATATTTACTCCCAGATGTACTCAATGGCAGTACGTACTTGGTTTTCCTACGGGATATCTTACCGCAGTTACTGCAAAATGTGCCAGCAACATTGCGCCACAATATGTGGTTTATGCACGATGGCGCACCGGCACATTTTTTCATAGGTGTTCGCAATCACCTCAATTCAACATATCCTGGGAAATGGATTGGACGCAGTGGACCTGTTGCTTGGCCTGCATGCTCTCCAGACCTCAATCCGTTAGACTTTTTTGTTTGGGGACACCTTAAATCGCTGGTGTATGAAACGCCTGTGGATACACCGGAGGATTTACTAGCGCGAATCGTTGTCGCTGCAGGAGACATTCCCAACTCCGTCGGAGTTTTTCGGCGTGTTCGCCAATCTTTACGACGTCGCTGTCGGCTGTGCGATTCTGTTAATGGGCGCAACTTCGAACACCTATTATAATAATGTCCGTTCGTCTGCCTTCCGACATTGAACTGTGCAGCGCAGGCCAGAAGACTATGCTTCACATATGTCATAAAGTACGTGGAATGTAATTCTTTATTTGTCATTTTTCTTTTATTTTCAACACTTTTTGGCACAGTATTTTGTAAGTCACAGACTGTGGTGTACTCAAATTGTAAATTACAAAGTTTGTATGAATTAATTTAAAATTTAGTGTCTTTTTTAAATTTATAATTAATAAAATTATTATGCTATTTGTTATTATTATTTCCTATCATAAATTATGATGCACATATACTACATACAATAATTGTCCATGTAAAACATGTACTGAAACTTCTTGAATAGTTACAAATCGCAATATTTTTAATTATTTCCGAATTTTCACCACCAGTTTAATTTTAAGGAATTTAACTGAAGCTTTATATCAATAAAAGACCACTTTAAAATGTAGACTATTATTGTAAAGTTATTTTGGTTCATTCAACTCTTGAATAATTAAAAATGTTGCATCTCAGAAGAAGCATGATCGAAAATGTATAGTTGAGAGTAATTAAAAAGGCGGTGTTTCCAATCGTGATGGGCGGAGTTTAACCTTTGCTAGTGTCAAAGAAAGCGGAGTTGTAACTAAGAAACTGATTAATTTCTCTCACACAATTAAACCGATATGGTTCATTGTAAGCTTTTTCGAAAGTTTTCGGAATGGACCAAATTTTACTACATTTTCCTTGTTGTAGCTAGAGTTGTCTTTTTGGAATTAACGATTAACTATTTTGATGTATATTGGATTTCGTACTTTTTTCACTGTTTCAGGGCTTGTAACTCGTCAATAAATATTGCTATTTTAATACAATTGATGTCATTTTGTAGGTTTTTTTCTGTTCTTTCTAAATATGTGCTTCGTTTTTATGTAGCATTATCGATAGTTTAGCAATGAGGGTGCTTTTACAATTTTCCGAATTTTCATTCTATTTGCTGTAACTTGAAAACTATTGAGATCCGACCAGGCTTTATATACTGATTTATGCTCCATGTGATCTCCTCTATTACCCCTATTAATATTGGACCCCTTTAACGGAACACCCTGTATATATATATATATATATATGTATCTATAAATCTACTTTCGGAAATCTTTCAGATCGACAGCTTCCTTAAATCTCGTATTAAAATTACTTGTGTCTCCAAAAGTAATTATAATTATTCATTATGTTTCTCTTATGTCAATATATAATTTTATAGAAAAATGAATTAATTAAAAATTTATAAGAAATCATTATTTTCTTTCAAAGCTTACGAAATAACTCGATAGATGACAGCACTAAATTTGTATCTGAATTTATGGTAGTTGTCAATCGGAAGGATTTCTGAAAGAATAAATATGGATACTTTCGGTTTTAATATATGTATTAAAACCTGTAATAATGGAATCCGTCTATAACGAAATCCTTTCTTAAACAAAAAAAAATCACGGTTCCGGAGAAAATAGTACCGTGCAACACTAATCGCTAAAATGAAAACCTGTCTAAAACGAATTTTTTCGGTCTCTTTATATTCCGTTTTCACAGCTTTTACCATATATATATAATTTAAATACTTATATTTTCTTATACTTATATTATTAAGTGTAACGATCCGAATGTATATACCACAACTCATTTTCCTTGAAGTGCACGACAGCAAAGAATATAAAAATGTGTATTTTAATGAACTTTTAAAAAAATGATGGATTTCAGTCAAAATTATTCCGTAAATTATAGGAAACTCTGTGAAAACTTAATCTCTAATGACAGGAAATGATTCCGTTTTAGATAGGTTTCTGTCTCAGAAAGTATAGTTGTATGGTATTCTTGTTTTCGGGACCATGTTTTTTTAACCACTGGGAAAATGGTTGTTGTTTTCGGTCGAGATTGGACCTCTTGACGTCGTCACTTTATTTTTTAAGCGCTTTTAACAATATTCTGTAACTTTAGAAGAAATTTTCTTTGAATAGGCAACATAAATGCATAAAATCGCTACAAAAATGTTAAAGTTACAAAAAGGATAGATGCAAATTATCAGATATGAAAAACAGCAGAATTCAAAAATTGACTTCGGATGAGAAATCGTCTTATAAAGCAAAAAACGAGGTCTTCAACTTTAATTGTTTCTGTTTTCATTAACATATTGTACATTTGGTACTTTCGTGTTATAGCGGTCCCCAAGGATGAATAGCCAAGCGACCAAGATTTATCGCCAAATTATAAAGCATGTATGACATTATAATAATATATGATACATATATAACATTTCGTGACGTATATGGCCGAGTTATAGTCATAGATGCATATATGAGGTATATATACAACATGTGTATATGATGTATATACGACATATAAGACGTACATAATGTGTGTATGATGACGTATATGGCACATTAGGAGTGTTTGTAATATTCATATGCGTATATAGGATGCATATATAAGCTTTGCGATGATCATAATTGTGGGGGCCACTATAACATAAAAGTACGGTAATTTTTTTTTTTTAAGCTTTTGGAACATTTTCTCAATGGTTATTGTAATTTTTTATTTTTTCCCCCATTTAAGAAAAGATTACATTAACGACAGGTTACGATTTCAAAGGTTTTACTGCATTAACGGACATAGATATGTGCTATATGTGGATATTTGTTTTCGAATAAAAATTTGAGCGAACTTTAAAATATTTTTAAAATAAGGATTTTTATCGAAATCAATATGAAAAACAGCAAAAACAGCATGTTGTTCGTAAATTATTATCAAAATTCAAATTGCTGAAAGCATTTTATTTGAATTTTCTTTATCATTTTTCTATAATATTATTTTTCTTTCTTTTTCTTCTTTCTTTTTTGAAGAGGAGAAACAGTAAATTATCTACGATAAAATATTAACCCATGAAAAAGTATTATTTCACATTATTATTATTAATTTTCTTTTTCATTTCAAATGTTTTAATTTTAAACATATTAAGGCTGTTCTCAAAAAAAAATTTCCCATGCGTCTAATCATTTGTGGTAAAAAAAAAAATTCAGATCAAAACGCCAACTTTGACACCATTTTCTGAAAGATCCTTTGCCTTTACCAAAAATCTGAAAACCCTATTCGATTTCATAGTTTCCAAATAGAAGCAACTTTTTAATGTGTTATGATTTAAAATAACTTCGTGAATGTGTTAAAACGTGGCGATTTGGGATTTGAGTACAGCCATAACCACCCTGAAATGATATCAACTAATTTAAAAGTTGCAACTAAAGAGCTAAAAATTGCTCAGAGCATCATAAAGCTTTCATTAAGCTGTTTGGAGTTTACGGTCACTAAGTTGGTTGGTTGTTTGATTTATGACGGCCGATTAGCTACACTTGGGATATAGACCCTAGGGGGGGGAGTGCCCTCCGTGGGGGTCTTTATAAGGGATCCTAACCCGTATTTACGGCAAGATTCGAAGAAAACCACAGAAAACTCCGAACGGTTAGGTCGACGAGCGCGACAGGGGTTTGAACCCAGTACCTCCCATCTACCAGCTTTGAGAACAGAACCTCTCAGCCACTGGTGGGGCTTACGGTCACTAAGAAAATTCTTTCTGCTTTATTGCTAGAAAATAACAAATAATTATTAGTCTTAAGAATCTTAATTCACTTTTTACAGTCACAACAAAAGTAAAACGTTTAATATCAGAGCTGTTAGCATAAATGTAATAAAAGTTAATTATTCCTTTCATAAATTACAAAATTGATTACCTTAGTTATAGTAAATAAAATCTTATTATCATAGAGGGCAGATCCTTAATTCGTTTCACTTCCAATAACTATGAACCAAGTTATCTACAGCTATAAAACCGATATGCGCTACACAATTAGGTTCCTTGCTGCGCCCCTAGCGAAAAAAATTGAAGTTAGAGATCTTATCTCAATAACTGTAGGAGGACCACCTAAAATTTAGATACAAAGTTGTCGAGCATCATCGATTTAGTAAGAAAAGGCAGATTGTGCATGTGGTTATGATAAATAGTTTTGTACTAGAGGTCTGCACCGGCTAGGGCATAGAACTCATTTTTCCGGGCCGTGTTGGATCTAAAAAGTGCCGGATATTCTTTTTTCTGTGTGTGTATGTGAAAATAACATTTATAGTGCACATTTGTTTAACAGAATCTTTAGAAATTTGTTTTGGTTTAAAAAAAATTACATATAAATATTTCTTAAAATCTACTTTTTTTTTTACTTTAAAGGACTTCTAAATAATACGTTTTTTAACTGAATTTTTATTTCACTTTAATTTTTTTATCGTTAGGCAATATTTGTGAATATCTCTTTAAAGCTTTATAAAATAATAACTATGCAAATTGCCAGTATGTAGATTTGGATTTTTATAAATTTACACATCCATTATCTTACGAAATTTATCTTATTCATTTATCTTATGCGGACCAAACGCACATGTGTTTTAAGCTACGTAGTTGTTTTAGTGAGTCATCTTTTGAAAGTATTTGTCTCTTTATATAATCAACGATATCGTTAATCCGTATATCTTGGCTTGCGAACATATAATTGAAAAATGTTACTTTTGGTATAAATATGTATGAAACAGTCTTTTAAAATACTTTAAATTATAGGATATTGCTAGTTAATAAATTCCGGGTCGTGCCTGATGTCGTTGATTTTTGTCTAAGCCGGGCTGGGCCATGAACCACGATAAAATAAACGGGCCGGTCTCAAGCCTAACATTTAGCTTATGCACCGGGTTGTGTCGAGTCGGGACAGGATAGATATTTTTCTGACCGGGTCGAACCTCAACCTGAATACTTTGGCCCGTGCAGACCTCTGACCTGTACATTAGGGTGGAGCGCACGGCTATGGAAAAATATTTTTTTCTCCAAATGAAAATGGGACGGTGTGGGAAAGTTGCTCTATCATATCCTCATTCTGAATATAAAATATCTTTGAAAAATATTAATATTAAATACTGCCCCAAGGTCATTGAATATTGAGAAAAAACGTAAAAGCGCTTATGAAAAAAAAAATTTTTCACCAAATCAAAATGGGGTGGTGTGGAAAAGTTGCTCTATCATATCCTCATTCTAAATATAAAATATATTTGAACAATGTTAATATTAAATACTGCCCCAAGGCCATAGAATATTGAGAAAAAGCGTAAAAGTTGTGCACTTTTCCATTTTTTCCCTCAAATATACAAACTATTAATAATAATTTAATTTAAACGGATGATCATCAAATTATTATTATTATTATATATTTATAGTAAAATTATGTAATATTTATATCAAATTCGCTTTTATTAGACTAACTCAACGACTATACTTTTTTTAAATATATGAAATTTGGGTAATTGTAATTGTTTTATATTTTTTACTTAACCTATGTAAGAAAATATAATTTCTAATTATTTTTAAAGAACTATTATAATAAGGTAAAAATAATTTACTATTACAATTTACAAGCAATGAAGTTACCATTTTATAGTAGTCCATACTGTTTTATGGTTTCAAAAACTGACATTTTTTTCCGAGACTCCAGACAAGTTTTAATGAAACCATCGCGTCTCAAAGGACCACAAACAGCTGAAGAAGCCTCCGTAACAAGTTTCACACATCTTTCAGTGGCTTGATTGTGACAAGGGAATAGTTTAATTTTAGGTAAGATGTATTCATCTATTGCCTTTGAATTTAGGATACCATTGTAAGAATATTATGATCTAATTACTTAGTTAATGGTGGTTCTGTCACTTTCACTTCAGCCCAATTTATAAAATCGACATAGCCTTTGGCTTCAAAATTGATCTCAGGTAACTTGAACGTACATAAAGAATTTCTTGAGTTTCGAGATTTTATTATTCTACGTAGTGTCAACACTTTTACATAGTTCCTATCGTCAGCCAACATGGCAATCAAAATATTTTCCGGATGACAAAAATAACCATTTCGATGAATTATGGGATCTATTATTGTTTGTAATTCCATGGTAAATATCATGATAACATAACTGTTTGATGCAAATGCTTAACTCCGTAAATGCATGAAGGCTTAGTTTTAATTTGAAACCATATAGTTAAATAAACTTTTAGTATAAAATTTGTCAGAATTAACAAATTTTCAGACGGTTCACTTGAAGAAACGTATAGCCTAAGAATTTTATTTGCCACTGTAAGTGCCCTAGAATGTACAATTTTACCAGGATTTCTTTTATACAATTTTTCGGGACACAATCCCGAAGAAATTCTTCACATATCTCAAGCAAATAGAGTTGATCCGTACTTAAATCCTTCTTATTAGTAATTTCTAGCAAAGCACAGTTTATTCTCCTATAATGTACAAGAGGAAGAAATTCACAATCTTTTAGAGATTTGCCAATAGATCTTGTAAAACTGTGAGGCCCATTTGTTGTACCGTCAAGATACTAGAGCAAATGTCTCAAGATAAGCAATTGAAGTGGTTTTCCTTCTTTTTCTTCTAGAAATCGCATGACACCTTCTTTGTAACCCGTGTGTAGTTCCGTCACAGCCAATTGACTGGTATCAATATTTTTTGTAGTTTTTTTTTATTATTATTATTTCTTCACTTAAAATTAAAGCCTTTCCAGATTATAACGAAAGGTGCCCCAAATACTCAGAACCTGTTTCCTTTATTAAGCTTATAATGCTTGTAAATTATTATTTTTTCTTGTTATTTTTCATCTTCAAGTATAATTTTAAAAAATATATTCTTACGAAGCATAAAATATAACACAATTTTGTTGTTTGGATTATGCTTTACAATTATCCAATTTTTATACATTTTTCAAAATTTTGAAGTCATTGGGGTAGTATAAGACACCTGGATTTGATATAAATATTACATAGTTTCACTATAAGCGTATAATAATAATAATTTAAGAAGAGTACTTTAAAATTAATTTAATATTAATAATATTTGTACATTTTATATGTTTGACAAGAAAATGGGAAAATGCACGATTTTTACAATTTTTCTCAATTTTCAATGATCTTGGGGCAGTATTTAATATTAATATTTTTCAAAGATATTTTATATTCAGAATGAGAATCTGATAGAGCAACTTTCCCACCCCGCCCAATTTTGATTTGAAGGGAAAAAAAATCGCTCCACCCTACTGTACATACCAAAATACTGATAGTGGTCGATATTTTGACGAGACGTTTTATTTATGAAAAACATGGCTATCTTCTTCGAAAGCAAAATGATAATTTTTTTCAACATTTGCAAATGAAATTTTATCAAATCAGATGGACCGTATGCAAATATGAAGAAAAACTGCGACGTAGTAGAAACAAGGCAAAAAAAACGGAACCATCTGTTAATTTTGTATTAAAGATAAGAGTTACTTTTAGACTTAAGGTATTTTTTTTTATCTGCAATCGCAAATGTTTATAATTGTAAAACGAATTATTTAACGTCTGTAATTATTATTTTTTTAAGCAAAATATCTCGCAACGGATACTTTCATCTGTATAGAACGCTGTTTATAGTATCCGCATACACAATGTACCATTTCTTACTAAATCGATGATGTTCTACTTTGTTATTGAACTGTTTGTCGTATCCCCTATAAATTTCGAGATAAAAATATCTAATTCCATAATTTACCGCTGAAAAGGGGGGGGGGCGCTACGAGATACTTCATCATATAATGCATACCCATTTTGCAATACATAACCACCACATTCATTGTTATAGACGACAACAGTTATTTTAATTGAAACGGACTTAAGAATTCACCCTGTATATAAATTATTATAAATCTTATCAAATTATATTATATATCCTATGAAAAGCTTTTAATTGCACTTATATATCCGGAATATACGAATAATAACAATGCTGTCAAGAATTAAAACGGGAAAACATGTTTTAACTAGAAATTGCTTACTATAGAAACCGCAATTTGTGGACGTTGTAACAGTTATGTCCTACCTAAATTATTGTACCGGATATTTTTCTCTTACACCGTTAAGAATACTTCTTGTTTTAACAAATATTCAACTCTATTTTAAACAGAATATCACCATTTCATGTAAAGTACCGTTTTTTCTACTATCCAGCATGTATATTTTTTCACCCTCTAGCGGAAATTTTTAAGGTCATATGATTCTTCACATTCGACTGACAAACAAATTCGCAAACACCCTAAATACTGTAAAGGTTGCTTTGATCCAAGGAAGTCAAATAAAGTGGGTGTTACTATTTGAAAAATGGAATTTCGTGTATTATTAGTATGTGAGTGGCCCCGAGGCATACTTTACGCATAGCATTAAATAGTGAACATGATTCCCTGCCGATTGGTACCTGCATCTTTTTTATATTATTATTTTAAGAAGAATTAGTAAGGGATGATCACTTTTTTCTTTTCCCAGAACTGTACTATTTTTAAATGCCACAATAGTGGCATTTTAAATAATTCACTGTACTGAGATTTTTGTCCAGAAAGTAAATCGGTTATCTCGTGTATAATTTATTTAGAGATTAAAAAAAAAAGGGAAGAGTTGCTGTCTTTGATTTTTTGTTTACCGCCTAGATGTTTAAAAAGACAGCTGTGATATTCCATTTGTCTTATCAGACTGTCTTGAGATAAATATTTGGCTAGATTATTATTGTTAGCTTGCATTTGACGAAAATTTGTAAAAATATGGATATTAGTAACAATTATGTATATTATATATCTTTAGTATTTTAGCACCTACCACATAGAATCAACATAGAGGTCTGCATGGATCGAAATTTCCAAGCCCGGGCCCGACCCGGTGGAAAAACTAAACATTAGGCCCGTTCATATTTTCGCAGTTCACGACCAAGACTGTGCAAAAATCAATAAAATTAGGCCCGGCCTGATTGAATTTCTATAAATAGTTCCGATTTTTCTTAAAGTTCAATTAACATTATTTTTAAAGAATAATGCATACATATGTATACGAAAGTTTTACAGTACATTCCAGTCTATATGTTCGACAAGCCATTTAATACAAAATAGCAACAACAATGATCACTTAGTCTCTTAGATATTAAATTTAAATAAAGATCCATTAAAAAAAATAATGTAGCAGTTTAGAATAAAAGAAAAAAGATGATTAAAAACCTCATATTTGAAATACTTATGTGTAATTTATTAAAGTATATTTCTATAAAGATTACGTTAGCAAAAATTAATTATCACTATTATTTTTAAAAATACAATTGCCTGTCCAACACGTTCTGGGAACAATTAAGTCCAGCCCCGTCCTTGAGCATGTAGAACAAAAAATGTAAGCATGAGCCCGGCCAAAATCTGCTAGAAAAAACGTCTGGGTTCGAACACGATGTAACTTTCCAATGCAGATCTCTACGCTGGATATGTTAAAGATATGTATTGATGTTATCAAACTAGCATCGGCTCGTGCTAGTTTGATAATACCGGCTCGTGCCAGCATTTAGAAATTATTCTAGACCCAGTCAGGTTCATTGAAATGTTTTCATATTTTGTCGGCTTTGTCCTATTCTTTTAAATTTGTTAAAGCGGGTTAATTTTTTTTTTATCGGCCCGACCCGTATATTTTTCCTATCGGCCCTGTCCATTAAAAAAATTGTCTTTATTCTGTGTTTCTCTGAAAGTTTGTCTTCATTTTGCCGGTCCGGGTCCAGGCTCAGACCCGTGCAGAATTTACCAGCACAATTTTCGTTTTTTGTTTTGTTTTGTTTATAGTTACTTAGCCTTTGAATAAAACATACACCCAGTCACAAAAGTGAGTATGCAGCCCGTATCTCAAATAATAAACTTTAAATTTTTCTATTAAAAGCGAGTCAAGTATTTGTTTGACATTTATCATGGGTTTGGAAAGTTTAAAAATAATAATAAATGAATATAGAATTTTACTTTCTCAGTGAAATTCCCAGTTCATTTTCAAATCAAACATCAAAGTTTACATCATAGAAGCAAATGCGCACGCTGAAAGTTCAAAGAATATGTGCTATTAAAAATGGCTAAATTTAGTTCTTTATATGCAATCTTTTTAATACACTGATAGTTTTTTTTTTTAATTCCATAATTTTCAAAAGTTGTATTTTAACCGCTTAGCGGTCGCGTTAAAAAATTTCTCACGAGCAGGAGCGGATTGTACTTTTAAAGAAACAAGTGTTTCGTTTTGTTACGCTGTTACAAATACAAGATATTTCATAATACTAATAAAATAGGTCATTCAGATAAACAATTATACATATCAATAGAAAAAAAAATTATTTTTTTATAATACGGAAAGAATACATACGGAAAGAAAGCCAGATATATACGTTAATAATGAAACAGTGAGATTATTTCATAAAAATATATATCAAGTATGATTTAATGCTAGAAGAGCTAAAATGCTAGAAGTTAAACTATTGTAATAGAAAAAAGATCTTTTATTTTCGAAAAATAATCTGGTTTCATCGTCTATATTTTTCATAAATTGTTTTATGCTTGAAATAACTTTTACAATGTAAAATATTTTCTTTTTCTGATGCCGTGGTTTGTTCTATTTTTTTAATTTTGTTTTTATCCGTACAAATATAATTTGTTTTATCTTCAGTTGTTTCTTTTAGAATTTAGATCGTCGTGAAATATTCATTGAATATCGGCCGATTTGGCAAAAATTCCTATTAAATAACCTCGTTTGACTATGTAAAATAAAAAAATAACTCAGCGTAAAACATATCAATTACATTGTTGTAGAAATAAATATTTAAAACCTGAAAAAATCAATTTATCTATCTCTATGCTACAACGCCCGCGTGAAACAAATTTCTTAACGATACTCAAATCTGCATTAGAAATCCGTGAAACAGTTTTTAATCTGAAGGGAAAAGTTCAATTACGGAATAACAGTGACTGTTCAGTGCCGAATTTGAGGAAGGTTTAAGAAATACCACTTTTGTCATAAAATTTGCGTGTGCACGCCTTCTGGAAAGTTAAATGTAACTATTTGTACCGCCCGACGTTGCCCGGACCCGTGATAAAACCTTAAATGAACCCCAAATAAAAATTACTGATAATTAGTGATAAACGTGCTTGTAAGAAAACATTAAAAAAAAAACTTCTGTTGTCCAAACCCTTTGAAATTTTGTATGGTTATAAATATAAAGGTTTTACAGCCCGTGTAACAATTACGTCAGAAATATTGTTATCTGGTGGTAAAATAAATATATTTTCTTCCCCAGAAAATGACCTTATTTGAAATTCTATAGAAGGAGAGATCCCCCTTCCTCCCATTTCCCTTTCTAGCCTTCAAAAAAGTGAAAGTGCATCCCTCCCTTTCCCTTTTGTTCAAACCTCTCTTAAACAAAGCAGGTGGAAGAATAGATGCTCCCTCCAGGAAAGGGGAATAAAAATAGAATGAAGAAGAAATTAGAAGGAGTAATTCCTATGGGTAGGATTGTGAGCAGTGAAGGCCAATAGGCGAGCTATTCTTTACCCAACCCTCTCGATTCTTCTTCATTCTATTTCCTGCTGTATTCACTCTTCAAAAAAAGTTGAGGCATGCGCAGTAAGGTCGAATTTGCACTGAAAAATTAAGACTTTTTGCTTGTCGCTTTAATATATTAGATTTCACATTTTACCACCAGGAAAAAAAAATTTCCGGCTCACTGAGTTTAATACGAATACGTGTAATAGTCAAAATAGTTTTTAATAAAAAAAAATTGTTTAATAAGCATTCAATATTTATCTTGAAAATCACTCGTCATTTCATGATTTTTGAAAAAAACAAAACAGCAACATAGTTGAAAAGTTTTGGTTCAAATCTATGGAACTCTATTCAGATTGTCTGTACGTCTGTCTGTCTGTTCTTTCCCTAACTCTCGTAAATATACTCGAATTGCCATGTAATTGGTATATGTTATTGAGGTTTAATATGGCATGATCGGTATTGAAACTGAAGTGTAGTTTGTTTACAGGGACACTCAAAAGAATTTCATTACATTATGGTCTATGGGGGGGAAATCTTTTACAACGTATTTTAATGATGTTACACTATTTCAAACATGTTAAAATTGGTGTATCACTGAAGCTCACTACAAGATGTTTACAGTAGAATGTGGTGTATTTGACGGTCATTTACGTACAAAAGAATTCGGTTATAGTATTGTGCATGCTGAAAGTTTGTTTTCAGTTGTTGCATGTTTTTTTTTTTTTTTTAATTTAACGATTTTTTCGCATATTACTTGGTGTATATAAATTCCACAGATCATATACAGGACTGCACAAAAGAATTAGAGTACATTTCCGTATATTGATGGGAATTACTAAAAGGGAATTTTCACCCGCATTATGTCTTCCCTAACTGAACTGAAATTTGGTTACATACTATGTAGTATATATACAAATTTTTAAATCTTATTCAAGGTTACACAAAAGATTTTGAATATTTTTCCGATTATAGATGGTAATGGCTAAAATTTGGCTTCCGTTTTACAAATATTTTACTACTTAGTTATCATCTTTCATGTTATTGAGCGGGTTACAATATCTGAATGTGTTGGAAAGTGTTTCTTAATCTATTCTTGACGCGTGGTTTTTCTTTCTTGTTTGTTTAAAAAATATCTATTCACAGCCAGCATTTAAAGTACTAATTCTATTACAAATAATTTTAGATCAAACCCAATGGAAATAATCGATAATTATGTTTAAAAAAATAAATTAATTTTTAAAAATGAGTAAATAATTTAGAATTAAAAACGATACATGAATATATAATTGAAGAAAATAATAAAAAATATGTCTGTGGTTTCCGCGCCTTCTTTCAGGATTTAATGCATTCATCTCAGAATGCATTTTTTCAAGAATGAATTTTTTCAAAATTTTTCATATTTTACTCGACTTTTCTACATTTCTGTGAAAAAATAAATTTACAATACATTGTACAAAGTTTTGAATTACATATTCCTTAAACTATATTCTGTATTTTTAGTTTTGAAAAAGAAAAAAAAAAGCTTAAAAATATGATTCACCTAGTAAAAAATACCGTTTAAAAAAGGTCATTTCTCTTTATTTTATTGTTATATATAATTGAAGAAAAAACAAGAACGAAAAATCATGCGTCAAGCATAGATTATGTAACACTTTCCAACGCTTCCCAAATAATTTTACAAATCATACCGTTTAATAAGCTGAAAGATAACATCTAAGTAAACGATTTGGAAAACGCATAACATATTTAAAAACATAATTTCATGAATTTCCAACATATACAATATTCGGAAAAATGTGTTCGCGAACTTTTGTACTTCCGTGTATATGATCTACAGAATTTATACACACCACGTAATAGACAAAAAAGTGAGTTAAATTTAAAATCGCGTTCAGTAACTTAAAAAGCACTACCAGGAATTATTGTTAACAGACAGTAGAGAATTCTTTTGTGTGTCCCTGTAAATGAACGATGACTGCTATACACACAATATTCTGTAGTAAGCCTCTTGTAATGCACCTTAGTGCTAGATATAAATTTCAATGCGTTTAAAATAGTGAAACATTATTTAAATAAACCGCAGGCGATTTTTCTCGATAGACGTAATGTAGCGGAATTCTTTTGACAGTCCCTGTAAAGTAACTATAAGTTCTATGCACACCCTATTCCATATTAAGCTTCTTGTAATGCACCTTAGTGATATACATCAATTACTATTTGTTTGAAATTGTGTAACATCATTAAAATAAACCGCAAATGATCTTTCCCCATAGACCATAATGTAACGGAATACTTTTGAGTGTCCCTGTAAAATAACTATAAGTGCTACACACTTCAGTTGAAATAGGGAACATGCTATAGATAACTACAATAACATATAAAAAATTTTGAGCAATCCGAGCATATTTACGGGAGTTAGAGCACAGACAGACGGCCATACGGCAGACGGCAGACAAACCGAAGCCATAAACACTTTTCAACCAGGTTAGAAAGTGTTAAAAATGATAAAAAATATTTAAAAATAAAATAATTTTTTTGCGTCTCAGACCTGTTTAAGAAAGAAATGGATTAAGATCTACTCCTTAATCCATGGATTGTACTGGGGCCATCGTAAAAACAACTTTTTTTTTTTTTTTTTTTTTTTTTTTTTTTTTTTTTTTTTTTTAATTCGCGATGGTTCCGATTGTACTCGGTTTGTGTTGTGTGTATTGATACATGTTAGGTGTTAAATCGTGATTGTATTTTCAAAAGTATCGCCTATTGAAGGCTACCTACTTGCAAAATTCATTAAAACTACAATTAGAAATTTTCTCGAATATTAAAATATGGTTGAAAACGTAGAAATTTGGTAACTATCTTTGGATGAAATGAAAACTACCTTTATAAAAATTAAAAAATTAAAATGCTATACAATTTATTAGTTTTTTAACATGAACACCTGCCTATTTTTCGAATTTCTGAATAAAAATGGCTTCGTGAATGAGTCAGAAAAGCATGAATTTGGATTTGGGGAACAGCCTTAAGAGCCTACATCAGTCATGCGAAAAAACGCGCAAGCTAATGTTAAGTCTATGGGAAGGTTCTGGCAGATTTCTCGTTCGCACTTTAATATTTTTAAATGATTTTTTTGCATAGGATAGCTGAGGTCGATCTCTAACGTTGTTAGTTTTTACTTTTTCGATTTTGGTTTCAGTTTTTTTTTTTTTTTTTTTTTTTTTATAAGGGTACTTTCACTTTCAGAACCGGTTCCAGCTGGTTCTAAAATTGACAATGTCTGCTTATAAAAAACTGTAACCAAAATCGAAAAAGTAAAAACTAACAACGTTAGAGATCGACCTCAGTTATCCTATGCAAAAAAATCATTTAAAAATATTAAAATGCGAGCGAGAAATCTGTCATGAATCTTCCCATAGACTTAACATTAGCTTGAGCGTTTCTTCACGTAACTAGCGTAGGCTCTTAAGAGCGTAAATGTTTCAAAATTTCAGTATTAAAGAAATGAAAAAAAAAACAGAGCATAAGGGGGAAATTACACACCTTTGTTTTTATCTAGAACAATTCCCAGACTTTTTTTTCTTATCCTACAAGAAATTTCTTAGAAACGTAATCAAATAAAGAAATAATCAGAAATATATCGCACGTTTTATTGCACTTCTTACTATCAATCAAGTTATCTTTGTTTTAAATTTATCGTAAAAACGTCCATCTGTCAGGTAAAAATTCTTAGCTGATAACTTTAAAGATAAAAAGCCGAATTTTTAAAATAAGTTTTACTTTTCCACGACAGTGTTGCGCTCTACATATCCCTTTTCAGCTGCAGTTAAAGATAAAGGTAAGTTTTTGCTTTATTATATTAAGCCTTTAGTTTTCACATTTAGCGTATCAATTTTCATTTTTAGGTGCTTTCGCAATTATATAAATGCGTAGCACATATAATCTGGCCCATCCGTCTGTCCTCATAACAGCGCAAAAACTACCCAACCGAATGGTTTCAAATTTAATTTATATAATCGTTCCAGAATTTTGACGAGTCATTTCAAATTTTCTGAAAATCGAATCATAACTTAAAAAGATGTTAATAAAAATTTTCTTCATTCTATTAAATCCTATTATACGTCATAATTAATTCAATGATACCCCATGATAGGTAATGATTCTAGGTTGCCATGGGATTACGTCCTATTTAAGATGGAGTCCTATTTTTTTGGTATTACTGGATTTGAAAACCGAATATGTATACTAAAATCGTTTAATTATAGTAATCCTTTAATCTACCGACAGTTTTTTGGATAGGTGTTTCCGGAGAAATAGATATTAAATGGATAAAGAGTCTAAATGTGTATTTCAAGTTCTGAAATTTTCAAAGCTAGGCTTAGGTTCTCCATTGGAATTTTCACTAAATGTCAACAAAATATAAAATGTTGTCAACTTAAAATGTAGTTGTTTTATTACGGAAATTAATCATATCATAATAACAGACGATATAATTCATTTTATTAAAACTAGTTATAGTACGAACGCACCTCATTCGTCATGTTTCCACGTACAATTTGTTAACATTTTCCAACATAGTTAAAAGGAGTTTGTGACTTTGGTTTGTCTGTCCGCACTCTAACTCTCGTAAATATATTCGGATTTTCATGCGATTGATATATGTTATTGAGGTTCACTATACCCTGTTCGCTATTAAAAATGGAGTGTGTAGCATTTATAATTTTTTTGAAAGGATACTCTAAATAATCGTGTTACATTATGGTGAATGGGGAAAAATCGTTTGCGAAATATTTTATTGGTGTTACACTATTTTAAACATAATGAAATTGATATGCATGTATATGAGAGGTGCACTTAAACATTCTTTCAGTAGAACAACCAGGGTTCGTAAATATCATGATATTTTCCAAAATGTCGAAAATATCCGATATTTTGATATATATCCAATATTTTCGATATGTGTCCGATATTTTCGATATGTATCCGATATTTTCAAAATAATCAATTTACTGCTGATAATAAATATTTTCCAGCACAATATAAATTAGAAACTATAATATATATTGCACTTAACATGAAAACTTAAACAATATACTAAAACTGCTTTTTTTTTTCTTTTCTTCTTTTATTTTCCACTTTAAACAAAATTGAAGATCAACTAATCAACAAAACAGAAACAATTTGCTTTATACACATAAAAAACAAATATAACATTCAGTCTTAACTATCAAGAAATCAGAAATTTATAAAACAAAAAAATTAAATACAAAATAGTTTTTTTTATTGAAAAATTTAAGCATAAATGTCAGCTTCTTTTTTTATTAACTAACATGTTGAACAATTTAAGTTCAACAACACCAAAAACAGAAATTGATTATTTTCTAATGAAGCTGGGTAGAACTGATTATCTAAATTAGACAGTTTATCTTTCTATATCTGTCCTGAATTAGTTATGTCCTACATAATTATTAGTCCCATATAATCTACATTTAAAAATAAAAACTTCAAACAGAGCTTGGATAAGATTTTTTTTTCTGTAGCTGGAAAAGTTACTGCCAGAGACAAATGGTCTTTATCTACAGAATGGAACAGTTGAAATATCAGTTGAAATTTTCATTTATACTTGTTTTGACTTAAAATAAAATATCAAAAATATTTTACACAGTGATATTTTGAAAATAAATATCAAATATTGAAAATAACAAACATCTTGATATTTTGAAAATAAATATCGGATAAATATATCTATTGATGTATCAACGAACCCTGAGAACAATGAGTGTAAAACTTTTATTATTCATTTACAGGTTAACGCAAAATAATTCGATTACATAATGGCCTAACGGAGAAAATTTGTTTGCAGCATATTTTAAGAATGTTACACTATTTCAAACATAATGAAATTTAGATACATTATTGAGGTGCAGTAGAAAAATTATTGTAGAATTGTGCTTATTGTAGAACATGACGTGCTTAAGCGTTTTCGTTCATTTACAGGGACACACAAAAGATTTCGGTTACAGTAACTTAAAAATGAGAACTTTTATGTACTTTTTTTTTTTTTTTTTTTTTTTTTTTTTTTTATTATTAAGTATAATTGCTTCAGAAAGGAGTACATGATGTTTTCAAATATAAGTGATAATCCGTACTGAAAAGTAAGCTTGTGAATAAATATTAATATAATCTCTTGTTGCTCTATGTATGTTTCTATACATCCATTAAGACATTTTGACATTCAGACATTTGAAGACAAAAATATTAATATTTGATTAATTTATGTATTCAAAAATAAGTATATACAAAAAATAAATTTTAGATTCGAGGACAAATATATTCATTATCGATTCCTCTATGTATTCAAAAACTAGTACGTACTTAAAAGTATACATATATTAGATTTAAAACTTAACATAATCGTAATTTATTGATAAACGTATTCAAATACGACTCATGTTCGAGTCCCTGTATGTACTCAAAAAAATGAGTACATACGTTTCTCAAATTTAAGAGTTAAGTACTCGGAGCTATTATAAGATCGGAAAGTACTCAAAAATGAGTACATTTTGCTTATTTTTAAGTCTCTAGTTTTAACAGTGTGTGTATATAATAAATGAGTTTATATATAGCAGGAACATTTTTAATTTGAATCCAAATGTAATCGTTGTAGATTCTTGTATGTATTTATGCAGGAATACAGAAGTATTTCAAATTTGAAGACAAAAATATTAATATTTGATTAATTTATGTATTCAAAAATAAGTATATACAAAAAATAAATTTTAGATTCGAGGACAAATATATTCATTATCGATTCCTCTTATGTATTCAAAAACTAGTACGTACTTAAAAGTATACATATATTAGATTTAAAACTTAACATAATCGTAATTTATTGATAAACGTATTCAAATACGAGTACATATAGAAAAGAAGTTAAACATTTTAAGCCAAATAAATTCATTAACGATTCCTCTATGTATTAAAAAATGAGTACGTAAAATATACACATTTCAGATTTAAAACTTAATATAATCATCATTGATTCATAAATGTATTCAAAAATGAGTACATATAACATACACGTTTCATATTTAAAACTATATAATCATAATTATTTCATAAATGTATTAAAAAATGAGTACATATAGTTCATACATTAAAAAATTGAAATTGTGTATACTTAAACTTGATTTATAAATGTATTCAGAAATGAGTACATATATTTTGCAGTTTAAGTCTAAATACTCATTTTTAAGTCCTATGTACTCAAAAATATGAGTATGTGTGTTTCTATACATAACTTATGTTCGAGTCCCTGTATGTACTCAAAAAAAATAGTACATGCGTTTCTCAAATTTAAGAGTTAAGTACTCGGACCTATTATAAGATCGGAAAGTACTTAAAAATTAGTACATTTTTCTTATTTTTAAGCATCCAGTTTTAACAGTGCAGATCATGTACAGTCGTGGAAAAAAAAAAGTGAACACCCCCCACTTATTCTGCAATAAATTATCGTAGAAGAAAGTTACTGGTACCAAATGATTGGAAATAAATTCTACTTTTAAATTATGTATATAAAATTTGCTTAAGGGGCCATATACATATGAAAACAAACCCAAACTGTGTTTTTGTTAATGGCAACATCCAATTTAGCACGATATTTTAAATCTTAGGTTCAAACTATGTCTAGATACCAAATTGTAAGTCATTTCGATGATACGTTTTTGAATTATAAACATACAAAATTTGGAGATTCTAATGTTAAATTGCACTCACATTTTCATATTTTTATTAATATTTTCTGAAATTATAATCCTAATATACTATTTTTTTTTTTTTTTTTTTTTTTTGTATAATACTAAAAATCCCAAACATAAATACGTTGAATTTGTAATTTTTATAATTTTATAATTTGAAATATGAATTACGAAATTAATATTAAAAAAATTATGAATTTGCAACCAACAATTTTTTTGATGGATTTATGTTTATTATGTCCTGTTTTATGCGCAAAATTTCAAATTTTTCTTCCAAGTAGTTTTCAAATTATGCTTTACAAAAAGCAAGGTGTTGGTTGGTCTATGATGTGCGGAAAAGCATAATTTGAAAAAAATATTTCACTCATTTTTTGTAATTAGAATAAGATTTTTTTTTTTTTTTTTGTCTGCTTTTAAATTTTTTATTAGATTTACGTAAATCGTATTTGCATTAGATAAAATTATACGTCAGTTATGTAAATTAGTTTCACTTTTATTTTTAAATTAAAAAAGCTTATTTTTGAAAAATGAACAGATCTACGTTAAAAAATATATATATTACTTATTATTTTTGTTATCTTTAATTGAATTTCTGCCTTCTTCTCCAGAGTAGTAGCCATATAAGTATTATAATATAATAATATATTTTAAAATTTCCACCATTAGAACAGGTCCGTAACCAGATGAGAGCATATGGCCTGAGCCCCTTCTAGCTCTCATAACTTTTAAATACTATATCTATTAATTTAAAGAGTTTAAACCTTTTTATTCCAAGCACGTTAACATTTTTCAAATATAGTAATGTATAATATATGTCTGATAAAAACAATTTTAGTTGTAGTGTTTTATTATTATTATTCATAAAAATATTTTAAATGTCAAGCAGAAAAAAATAGTGGCTTTTTCTACCCTGTAAAGGTTTTTAATATTGGGGTAAAAATTAACCAGATCTTCTAATAAGATAAGAAAGATTTCTGAATTATATTATGTTAATTATACATTATATATATATACTAGGATACACAAATCTTCAATTGATAGAGGAACATGTTTTTAACGTGTAAATAACGTTATCCATGTAATGTATTTTTAATTTTCAGGAAAGTTTTATTATTTTAAATTTAAATTTGTTATATAATGTGTACATCAAATCCCTTGATAGACAAGAGTACTTTCCCTCTACTTCTATTTAAATTTATTCTCTATTAAAGTAGAAGAAAAAAGGCATGTGAATTAGCCTCATCAAAAAAGTTTAAAGCCCCTCTCCACACCTCTTTTGGCTTCGCTGTCTGATTGCGGTTCTGGTTAACCCTCTCATTTACCCACCTCATAGCGCATAAAACTCTCAATCGATTTTCATTTGAAATGAATTCTCGATCGATTTTCATTTGAAATAAATTCTCGATCGATTTTGGCTCGTAATAATTTATGGTAGATACTAAATTATTACGAACCAGTTATTATACCAAATTATTACACCAGTCTAACGTAAAATAAGTCTAACGTTATTAATAAGATGAGACGGGTTCATCCCGAACCCAAGCCTCTATTATTATACCAGTCTTTTGGATCGGGCTTAAAGTTAAAATTTTATTTATTCACAGATTGAAAAATCAAAAAACTTGCTATTTAAGAATCTATTTTGTGTTCTAGAAATATTCTATCTGGTTTTGAAACTCTGGCATGGTCAGTGTTAATAACATAAGGAAGATGTGAGCTATTCCTTGTCTATCCTCACTTTCTATCTGACGATCTTTTCCAGAATACCTGGAAAACAGAACTCATGTATTTCTGTCATTGTTATACAATGATGTTTTAAAAGACTAAAAATTCTTTCTTTTGGCAGCTTTCTGCCACTGGTTGGGCATAAATAAAAAATTTACTATTTTAAACAGGTTTTCAGGGACATGAAAATCACGAAACGTTGTCATGAGTGAGTATTTAGGATTAACACGTATTTCTATGTAAGAAAATATTTTTAAATGAGAAAATTAATCGTGAAATAATTTTAAAACTTTATTAACAATTTTCTACTGCGTTCTTTCTGTATTGGGCTTGCGCTCTAATGACAACAAAGTTTCGGGCTCGGAATTCAAATCGTTGGTCTCGGGCGCCGAAAAAAGAGTTCATTCTCCTCTCTAGTAGACACTATTTGTATTGCTTAGCTCTCTCATGCATAATAATCTCATATAAGGTTGTATTGGAAAATTTAACACTCAGAAAATTGTTCATATTTTATTTGTGCTTGTACAACATTCAGCTGTTCAATAACGCTTTTGAAATGCAAAAATAGATGTCAGAACCAGTTTCTTTTTAAATATCCAGTTGGAAAATCCGTCTTCTGTTCTGTCAGTAAGAGAAGATTTTCTCAAAGAATTTATGCTCATGGATCTAAATAACTACATGAGCAAAAAAAAAATAAATTGTATAATTCGTGTTCTAAAGTTTAAATTATCACAAAAAATTATTTTAATAACTATTAATAATGATTTTTAGTGCTTGCAAAACGTATATGAAGTTCGTTCTGTAATTTTGTAACTAATGTAAGATTTTTAAAAAATCACTTGTTATTAATAATCAAATTTAAAATATATTTTAATCGAAAAAAAGAGGGTTTTAATCTATCTAAAAATATTGCGTGCATGAGCGAGTTAATTGTTCTAATGGTGGTTTTAAATATATATACATATATACTGTGATTTTTTAATCTTTCACTACACTTTTAAAAAATATGTGTGAATTGAACGAATTTTTTATTGATTTATATTTCGTTAAAACACGAAATTTCCCGCTTTGGTTTGCCCATTTACCCAAAAAATACAGAAAATGCACCAGTCTAACGTAAAAATTACCTGAAATCCTTTAATTTTATGAATCTTCATTTTCGCCAAATCACAGAGTTTTTTCGGTAACTGTGCTGCCTTTCACTTTTTCGTATTACACTGCAAAAAATTTTTTTTGATTTTAAAGTATAATATTGGCACCCCAGCTGCCAGTATTATACCGTAATTAGTATTATACCAGAATTAGTTTTATCAAAATTAGTAGTAACCAGTATTATACCGCTGCCGCGCATGCGCGGTAACGTATTACTGCTTATTTTACTGTTTATTACTGTTAATTTTACGGTATAATACTGACACGAAAAATGTCGCATAATTACATTGACCGGCCTCTGGGACGATTAACTGATAAGGCGCTCTTTCTGTAATCAATATTTATGTGCAGGACTAATTAAAATTCATCCATTCAGAAGTATCTAGATATGGTACTAGGGTTCCAAAGGAAAAAAAAAATTACAAGTATGTAGTAAATGTCATCTACTCTGTGCAAATGTAAAAAAACGGTGGCCTGTGAGGCCGATTACAGCAGTTAAATGTTAAAATTATTATAAAGATGAATACCTTAAAATAACATAACTATTATTCTAAAAATAAATTCAAATATCTTTCTTTAAAATATACATATATTGGATTTGATACACATATTGGAAAAAATAATAATAAATAGATAAAAAAGGAAAGAAAGAAAGAAAAATATAGATTGACTTAAGGCATGTTATAACTTTAAAAATATGTCTATCGAAAATTTTCCCACCTTTTTGCTTTTTTTTTTTTTTTTTTACCGCAATTATACAGAAATAATGATGGGTTTATTTTTGCAAAAGAAAGAGCATATCTTGGAAGTTTTAAAAACAATTTTTTATTTCGAAATTGTTTGAAAAAATGGTGCCCTGGAGGCCTTTGATAGAGATGTGTGCAAAAAGTGAAGTGTTCCGCGGTACCAGATGAATCCCAGAATCTGCTTATCTGTAACACAAAACCATAAAATTTACGATATTTTGTCGTCTTTCTCGGATGGGTTTATAAATTTTTCGATCGTGAAGAAAATGGCGGCTGTTCAAATTTCAGTTACAAAAATTTTTGCATTTAAATCGCACAAAAAAAATATTTACAATTCGAATGTTGAAAAACGCGTCCGTGAGGGACTAAAATATAGTATATACTAGAAAAGTATAAAAATTTCAAGCAAATCGGTCGATCTAATCTCGAATTCTACCTGGTACCGATTTGTAAAACAGATTTTCGAGAAAAACAGGTTTAAAGTATTACAACGTTTTTAAACAAACATAGATAACAGTGACAATTTTCAGCTTTACGTAAAATTATCTATACCAGGCGAATATAATGAAGCCTCGTGGACTTCTCTTTTTCAATTCTTTTGTTTCTGCGTGCGTGCCGCACACAATACGCTAAACATGAGCCTGTTCACTGCAACACCAAAAGGCGGATAATTTTTAAACCAATACGAATTTCAAACAAGAACGAAAAATCATGCGTCAAGCATAGATTATATAGCACTTTCCAACGCTTCCAAAATAATTTTACAAATCATACCGTTTAATAAGCTAAAAGCTAACATCTAAGTAAACAATTTAGAAAACGCATAACATATTTAAAAACATAATTTCAGGAATTTCGAACATATACAATATTCGGAAAAATATCCGAATACTTTTATTCAGCCCTGTACAGGATCTATAGATTTGTATATATACTACATAGGATGATAATTTTAGTTCAGTTAGGAAACGCGTAGCACAGTTTAAAATTTTCCGTCTGGAGTTTGTCAATAAACAGAAATGTGTTCGCGAACTTTTGTGCTGCCCTGTATAGGATCTACAGAATTTATACACACCACGTAATAGACAAAAAGCAAGTTAAAATTAAAATCGCGTTCAATAACTTAAAACGCACTTCCAGGAATTATTGTTAACAGACAGTAGATAATTCTTTTGCGTGTCCCTGTAAATGAACGATGACTGCTATACACACAATATTCCGTAGTAAGTCTCTTGTAATGCACCTTAGTGATCTATATAAATTTCAATGCGTTTAAAATAGTGAAACATTATTTAAATAAACCGCAGACGATTTTTCTCCATAGACGTAATGTAACGGAATTATTTTTACTGTCCCTGTAAAGTAACTATAAGTGCTATGCACACCCTGTTCCATATTAAGCTTCTTCTAATGCACCTTAGTAATATATATAAATTACAATGCGTTTAAAATAGTGAAACATTATTTAAATAAACCGCAAATGATTTTTCCCCATAGACCGCAATGTAACGGAATTCTTTTGAGTGTCCCTGTAAAAAAACTATAAGTGCTACACACTTCCGTTGAAATAGGGAACATGCTATAGATAACGACAATAACATATAAAAATTGCAGAGCAATCCGAGCATATTTACGGGAGTTAGAGCACGGACAGACGGCAGACGGCCAGACGGCAGACGGCCAGACGGCAGACGGCCAGACGGCCAGACGGCAGACGGCAGACGGCCAGACAAACCGAAGTCATAAGCACTTTTCAACTAGGTTGGAAAGTGCTAAAAACCTGCTTTACCGCAAAGTTTTTTAGGGTTTAAAGAGTGAAAATATGCACACACACACACACACACAAAAAAAAAAAAAGAAACAGAAACAGAAAAAAAGAAATCGATTTAAAAAAAAAAAAAAAAGTTATAATCTTTAAAAATAAAATAAAAATAAATTATTTGTTATTTTGATTTGAAATAAATGTAATTATGAATCTTTCCTATGAAGCTGTCGAAAGTTATGGAGTTGATTTTTTCAAGCATTTCACCAAAACAAATTAATATTGATACCAGAAGCTAGGGTTAATACAATTTTACAATAAAACAAATAAAGAAATTTCTGCTTTCGAAGAATTTAAATACAATGAATAATAAATCGACGTTACAAACAAAAGTAATAAATAACGGCTTTTACTATAATTTCTACATCGTATATAGTTTCGTTGTAAGTTCATTCGCCAGATGAAATTAGATCTATTTATCCGTAATGCGTATTTATATACCGTTGTACCTGAAAATCCGTATATATATTAAAATCCGTATGTATATTAAAATCCGTGAAACGACATGTTATTTTCCGTTGATTATATTCCGTTAATTCACTAATATTTTCAATTTTGATTTACCCATCTTTTCTCAAAACACTGAAATTTCACCAATCTAATGCAAAAAAAAAATATGGGAAATTCTCCAATTTAAGCTGCATTTCCGTCAAATAACAGAGATGTTCTGGCTACTATGCTGCAAGCATGATGAAACGTTTTTTTTTTTTTTTTTTTTTTTTTGTAATCAACGTAGAGCTCCTCATTGGTTAAAAGAATTGTTAAAAGTATATTTTGTGTGCATTTAGAAAAATATTTTAATACTTTTAAAGAACTCCATTTTCAAGAATTTAGAATTGAATTAAATAAATATTTAGGTTTTCCTTATAACATGGTTAAAGAGAACACATGTGAATTCTACGAGGATTTTTATATGGGGTTAATATTCTTTAAGTATCATTTAATATAGGACTTATAACTCTTGATCGATTTCGATTGGAAAAGTTTTTAATAATTAGCGAAATACACTATTTATATTGCTTATCTGTTCTGTTTTTCTTTAAGTATACGTTAAGATAAGATATCGCATAGTAAATTTTACTATATTATATTTAAGTATTTTAAAGAATTAATTCTATTATAAATAATTGTTTTTATTATTAAACAACAATTTTTGGTCATTTACTCAACAATAGACATTGCTGAAATATCCTATTCTAAAAGTACGATATTTTAAATTTTAAATATCTCGCTTTAATATGCTCACGTTACAAGGGATAATTCAAAACATTATTATCATATTCATGTGATGTTTGTGAACTTAGTTTTTAACCCCTTGCCTGTGACGCCCGAACTCAAATGCGACAATTTTGGAATGCCCGACCTGAGTTCGGGCAAGAGAAAGATTGGTGTTTCAGTTCCGTGAAGCCCGAACTCACTTCGTCCAATGCTTAAAAACAATGCAAAGAAACTTTTAATTCGCGAAAAAATTTTATACCTGCCTGTCAAACATAATGTGGTTTGAATGAAATTTGGAAAGAAGTGCAAAATTACAAAAATCCGACAAATGGCGCGAAACTGCCAAACTTTTCGCGAGAAAGTATAGCCATCTATTGGGGAAATAGTAAATTACATATTATGCTGAGTTCGGGCTTCACGGAATTGAAACACAGATTTTTTCTCTTGACCGAAATCATGTTGGGCATTCCAAAATTGATGCATTTGCATTGCCCGAAGTGAGTTCGGGCGTCGCAGGCAAGGGGTTAAAGAAAAAAAAATCCATTTTTGACACGTTTTTCTCAAATATATTCCACAAGCAAAGGGTTAAATTATTTTCTGAAGAACGTATCAAAATCTTTTTCCCAATGTATAGTCGGGAAAAAAATGGAGACAGAGAACACTTCATATATTTTAATAACTAAACTGTCCCAGAGTAAAAAAAAAAAAAATAGCCATTTGACTGGAAATTATATCTTTTTTCCGTTTATGTAAAAAAGAAAAAAAAAGCTTAGAGAGTCATCTCTATACGGAAATTACACCAAATTCTGAAATTTCCGATATGTACACCTAATTTCGACACCATATTTGGCTTTTTATGTAAATTTTACCTTAGGATACCAAACGTGAAGGCATTCGGTCAAGTAGTGTAGGAATTACGAAGGTCAAAAGTTTGCAACTTCTAACATTAAATTCATTTTTAAGCCCTTCAAGACGGACGTCATTTAACGACATTTTAATTTTTAATACCAGTAAATCCGTTGATTTTTTTCGCCTTATTTAATCCAAGAATTCTACGATTGGAGAAGGCGAAGATTAATAAAATATTCTGGTACTAAAAGATAAAAATAAAAGCCATACGCACCCTAAATGGAACGTAGAAATGACACCCTCCCTGGAGGGGTAATCTTTGCGGAATGAGATGTAATTTTAGAATGAATTTAACGTTAGGAATTCCAAACTTTAAACCTTCATAATTCCAAAAGTACTTGACCGAATAATTTCTCGTTGTGTATCCTAGAGTAAATTTAAAGAAAATATGTAAAATTAGATGTTATTAGATTGAAAGTTTCAAAGTTTGGTACAGTTATAGTATAAAGACGACTTAATTATCATCTAACCTAAAGATCTTATAAATTAAATAGAGGCATAATTTCTAGTCCAATGGCTATTTCTGTATTTTCCTATGACACTTTGGCAATTAAATGTATCAGGTCTCTCTCTCTCTCTATTGTTTGGGGGAGGGGGGTGCAGACTGTACATAAAGCCCTACTGTTTCAATAAAATATTGTAAGTTTGTCAAAAATCCTTTCTGAGCATTCTCTATAGGTAAAGTAGTATAACTTGTTTTCATGTTATTTTAAGGGGTGGTGGACTAAACAGTACAAAAATCAACCAAATAGATGAAATTATTTTTGCTTTTGTGTTGAAATTTGCTGAAATTAAAAATATATAAAAATGCATTGTCATATACTTGGCAAAACAGTGTGTTTTACTTCTTAAAGGTAACTAATGTAAGCAACATATCATAATGTATTGCTAATGCATTTTTGTCAGTCCACATGTCGTCTTTAAACTATTTCATGTGTTATAAGTTTTGTTCAAAATTCTCGATGTATGCAATGGTCAATTTTTATTCCATACTACAACAATACACCATTTTGTAATGTTAATTTATTAAAGCCCTCAAATTAGTAACAAAGTCTATTAACACATTAAATTTTAGTGAAGTTTCGCGCCAGCTTTTTAATTTTTTTGTTAAAATAAATATCTATAGGATTAAAAACTGGATGCAGAAATTTTTCCATAAAGTCCTTTTAAATAATGAAATGGGAAAAAAAATGGGTATATAATATTTTGAAAATTGGAACGCATGGAGTATTTTAATTTTTATTTATTCTTTTTTATTCCAGTTGATAGTTTAAAAAATTTTTAACTTTTCAGTAAATCGAATTTTTTTTTCGTTGATTTTAGTATTATACGAATAAGAATTTTTTGTTGTTAAAATACAAATACCATACATTCTGGCGTTTAACGTGCACCTAAAATTTTGCACTACGTTTTTTTTCAAATTTTAGGTATATTCGCCGTATTACGCGTAATTTCTTTTTTGCAAAGAAGCTTTCATGAGACATGTAACATGACTACAGAATAAGCAACGTCAAGGATTATAATATCTAGTTCCACCCTAAATAAAATTTAAAATAATTTTTCGTAAATAAATAGCGTCTCATTAATCTAGAAATCTCAGTTCTTTTGCCCATCTTTTGTTAGTTTTTACCTTTCATTTTTATACTGGACGTATAACACGTACCTGTATATTTAATCACTTTTCTTGTACCAAAAGTGCACATTATACGCCGGACTATACGAAAAGTCAAAATATTTTTTAAAGTCTGCCATCTTCTTTAACCATGTAAGTTTTGATAATTTTTCAGGTACCATTTCTAAAGCTTTTAAATTTTTTCTTAAACTGTCTTCATATTTAACTTTTTTGGAAAATAATAGAGATATGTATCAAAATATTTCAATTATACGTATATCCTCTTATCCGTCACAACAACTGTCCAGCAGATGATGAATAATCGAAGTTTTACATGTCTTCTTTATTTTACCATTTTTACTTTCTGCTTTCAGATGAAATACTTCTTGTGCCTTCTCCTTGTTCTGCCATGCATTTTGGCTTTAAAAGAGGAACTAGTTCCCGCTATGTCATCATCTTTTGAAGCTGAAAAGGAAGCCGTGTCTGATGTAAAACGTGCTCCTTGTTATGGAACCCAATGTGGCAACTTCTGCATTCCAAACATCCGCTATGGAGTTTGCTGTGGTTATTCCGGCAATGCTTGCCCACAAGGTACCAGATGTTGTGGCAACCCACAGTATGTTAAACCATGGTGTTGCAGGAGTTATCAACGTTGCAGCAACCAAACAAATATGTGCTTAAACTAGGATTGCCTTAAGTCTTCAATTTCTGAGGACTATCCTTGTGTTCAAAGATTGTCCTCGATTTTGACAATAAAATAAATTAAGACATCATTTGTTTTCATTTTTCATTGTTTCAATTTATTTTTCTAAAATGAAATGTAGTAAAAACCTGTGAAAACAGAACCTGTTCTGTAACGAAATCCTGTCTTAAGAGGCTACTTCACTCAGACGAAAACACCCGCTCACTAATGTTAATCCTATGGAGGAAATACTTTAAGATATCTCGTTCGCATTTCAATATTTTTAAATGATTTTTTTTTTGCATTGGATAGCTGAGATCAATCTCTATGCACGCTCCTTCGTACTTTTTCGATTTTTGTTGCAGTTTTTTTTTATTGAGGATACCTTTACTTTCAAAACCGGTCCCGAAAGTGAAAGTATCTTAATAAAAAAAAAAAAAACTTGTAATCAAAATCGAAAAAGTACAAAGGAGCGTGCATAGAGATTGATCTCAGCTATCCAATGCAAAAAAAAAAATCATTTAAAAATATTGAAATGCGAACGAGATATCTTAAAATATTTCCTCCATAGGATTAACATTAGCGAGCGGGTGTTTTCTTCTGAGTGAAGTAGCCTCTTAAAGGGAAAATTTCATGGTGCCGGCAAAAAGAATTCAATACAGTGATAAGAAAGAAGATACCCAATAAGACCAAATTCTCTTGAAAAAGGAATTTTTTTGCGATTCCGTCTTAGCAGGTTTTATTATACATGAATATAATTGCTACTACATTTATTTACTCTTATATTTAATAAAACAAAGTGCATTTTTAAATGAAATTTTCGCTTTTTTGACATAAATTTTAAAACATCAGTGATGAAATTTACTTCATGGATACTGATTTGGTAAAAATAACATAGAATAATAGAAAGAACAAAAACAAATCCTCAAAATATAATGTGGAATATTCATTTTTATGTTGAAACAATTAATATTAAAGATAATACTTAAAACTTTGCAATCTTTCAATGGATTTATATCTTCATAGGGCGATTCATATATAGCAGTAGTTGAAGTTTTCACCATAATTTTTCTTGGGCCAGAAAATTTTTTTTAATTTGCGAAGAGAGTTTTCGAAAACTTATAATGTTGTAAAATGACTTTACATTGATGATGAAAAGATATACTTTGAAAACTGCATTAGCTAATGAGTTATATTTCACCCTAATAAATTTTTCTCATACGTTAACACGGTGTTTTACAAATTTCTAGCTAATCTGGTTGATGATTAGCTGTTCAAATTAAAAGAAGAACAACTATTTCATTAAGACTACCACATTAATATATATATATATATCCATTAAATGAACGTTACAACCACAAACAAAAACTGTGAAATTATGAATAAAAGTAAAATAACTAATTGACAACAAAACAGATCCCCCAACAAACTGAAAATAGATACCAAAAAACATAATATTAGAGGGAAAAAATTAAAAAAGGCAGAAATTGAATAACAGAAATTGAATAATGGAAATTTGTTGAATTTAGATAGAATCTTCAGATCGCAAATGCCTAAATTTCCACAAATAAAATGTGTGGTTTCATCTTCATATTAGCCATAAAATAGCTAAAGAATATGAATTTGGGACAACCACACCCAGAATGTAGAGAAATACACAATGAAACAACAATTAAGTTCAAAATAAAACATGATTAAAAAGGATAGAGGAGAAAAAATAAAAACATTAAATTACCACATTGAAAGCAAAATCCAAACCTCCTCTCTCTCGTCGATGGCGCTGTAATCGAGTGCAATGCTGTGAGAATCATTACCATTGCAGTGTCCTTAAACGCTCCAATAACTCGAGAAATATACATCAAATTGAAAAACGGAAAAATACGTGTTTAATATTTTAGAAAAATGGCAACTTTGATATCACTAAATAGATTTTTCAAAACAATTGAACATGCATTTTTCCGTTTTTCAATACGATGTATATTTCTCGAGTTATTCGAGCGTTTCCAGACATTGCAATGGTAACGATTCTCACAGCATTGCACTCGATTACAGCGCCATCTACAATGTTTCGAAGGCAATGTTCAATACAAAAGTTAAGTATTTTTTCCCGTAAAATCCGAATCTGCAATAAAAAATGGTGCTCATCATTTAATATTTCAAAGTTGACCCCCTTTCCCCCCGGGGGAGCAAAGTTGGAGAGGCAACTTTCATATCCCTAAATAGATTTTTCAAAAACATTGAACATGCATTTTGCCGTTTTTCAATCCGATGTATATTTCTCGAGTTATTTGACCGTTTCCAGACTTTTCGGACACCCTGTATATACACTATATTGCCAAAGGTGACCGGTCACTTGCGATTTTAGACGTTTTGTTAACTATCTAGAAGAATGCATGAGGAATTAACCTGAAACTGCAGGTGTGTAAACAGTATAGTATAGATTATATATTTTCGCGAAGATGTCTTCTCGAAACCCCATAGGGGACTGTTAACAAATTCAAAAAGAACAATTATCTTTTGGATTACCCTGTAAAAACTAATGTAGCAAAAGTGTTCAAACTCGAGATTATTCATAAGTAGCTTATTGTAATATACTGCGTTCATTTTTATGAGGATAGCATGTATACTCGAAGAGAAATTAAGGTTTTTATAAGAACAGTCCCAAATTTCGCCAAGTTTTTTGCTTATAATTTGCAGAGTTCTTAATATAAAAAAAAAAGTTATTTTGAGAAAATATGTCAAACAACATTGTAGATAATACTCTGCAATCAGAATTAAAAAATAATAAAAATTGGATGAAAAATGAGGTTTACTAAAAATGTTTCACTGCGCATGCGCGAATGCAAATCAAAATATAATGTGCATAATATATTAGCTAAGTATATAGAGCAACTTTTGTGAAAGTCTCAAAACCATAGCTTGAAAATTTTGAAAATTATCGTCGATAGAATAAGCTCGAAATCCGTTGTTCCCAAAAGGAAGTAAAAAGATGAGGGATTGTATCCAAATATAGTAGTAGGTGCAATATTGTGTACGCTATCTTGGCACTAATCAACAGATATTTAATCCACCAAAAATATGTTGTTTGACATATTTTCTCAAAATAACTTTTTTTATACTAAGAACTCTGCAAATTATAAGCAAAAAACTTGGTGAAATTTGGGACTGTTTTTATAAAAACATTAATTTCGCTTCAAGTATACAAGCTATCCTCATAAAAATGAACACAGTATATTACAATAATCCACTCATTAATAATCTCGAGTTTAAACGCTTTTGCTACATTAGTTTTTACAGGGTAATCCAAAAGATATTCTTTTTTTTTTTTCAATTTGTTGACAGTCTCCTATGGGATTTTGGGAAAAAATCTTCGCGGAAATATATAACCTATACTATATTGTTTACACACCTTTAGTTTCAGGTTAATTCCTCATGTATTTTTCTAGATAATTAACAAAACGTCTAAAATCGCAAGTGACCGGTCACCTTTGGCAATATAGTCTCTATCTCTATAAAAGAGTAAGTGTCTGTCTGCCTGCCTGCCCGCGGATTTCTCCGTAATTATAACACCTAGGACTCAGAAATTTTTGTCATGTGTAGATGTTGTCACCGGATAGTATACCTCGCGGCCGGATTTTTAAATTTTAATTTAGATTTTTTTTTTTTAAATTAAAACGTGTATATGGAATTTTGGGTTCGAGGCTATTTCAAGCTCCTCCCATGAAATAGCGTCGGCAACGCCATTCGTGGCAACGAAGCAGCCAGCCAATGAGAGCAGGTGCAGGATCCAGGATCTAGCGACCAGCGACGACAGTTTATTAGTCGTAGCACAGTGTTTATTTTTTAGATTTATTTTAAAGAAAAGGAATTGAGATTAATTTTTGCCTGATTGAGATTAAAGTAGGTTAGTTTTGATTGTATTCATTCTTTGTATGTTTAGTTGCCCCCATATATTATGTTTTAGGTAAGAATATAACTTGCATTTTACTGAATGGTTTCAAAACGTTCACATATTTGCTCATGTTCTGAAATGAAACAAACTGTTTTCAATAACAAATCTTAATGAATCAAATTAATCTTACACTTTACTATAAAATGTACAGTTCGAGAACTAAAAATGTAGTCAAAAGCTGTAACAGAAAGATTGTAAATTAACAAACTCATATATATAAATCAAACAGCAGTTTTTACTGTTGAGCTATAGTTTTCTATTTTTAAACATTTTAGTATTGTAAAATATATTTTTTACTAATTTAAATTCCCGTAAGTTAGTTTCTTTAGTTTCTGTTCCTTTTTATATATGTATTTTAAGTTTCCGTAAGTTAGTTATTTACTTTCTGTTCTCTGAAGTGTAAGATGAAATAGGCCTAAACCCAGTGACAGAACTATTTTCGTGTGTCTGCAACGCTAATAATATTTCAAAATTAGTTTGAAATATGCAATATATATCATATTAAGTTCCCGATAGTTAGTTTTGTCACTGGGGTTTAGGCCTATTTCATCTTACACTTCACTGAACAGAAAGTATATCTTCATGTATCTGCAACGCTTATAATACTTAAAAAAACTATTCTTGACTGTATTTTTAGTTAGTTTGTTTCATTTTTTAACATTTTTAGTATGAAAATATTCAGTAAATAATTTGTGCAACGCTTATAATATTTTAAAAAAAACTGTTTTTGACTGTATTTTTAGTTAGTTTGTTTCATTTTTTAACATTTTTAGTATAAAAATATTCAGTAAATAATTTGAGTTCTTGGGCGGTTAGGAATCCATTGTGATTTATTTTTTACCTCATACTTACAAATT
Source organism: Maratus michaelseni (assembly GCA_963931845.1). NCBI lineage: Eukaryota > Metazoa > Arthropoda > Arachnida > Araneae > Salticidae > Maratus > Maratus michaelseni. Next base: position 324,736,548 of record OZ007590.1, read on the forward strand.
AAATATTTTTGATGGAAACAAACAATTTACATTAAATTTTTGAGTATTTATTTATTGTTTACAATTTTTTTCCTGTAATTGTTTTGGACTACATTTTTAGTTCCCGAGAATAGTGAATTCATAACATGCGATAAATTGTTAAGATGTATGTTCTCATTAAGATTTGTTATTGAACTCCATTTAAGAACCATTTTTAACTCCATTTAAGAAGTTTCATTTAAGAACTTTTTTAGTCGCCCAAGAATCTAATGTTTTATTCAGTAAATAATTATTAAATCTTAATCAATTGACCTGAGAATGGAAATTATTTGCTGAATGTTTTCATTTTATAGAAAGTAAAGTTCAAGAAAAGCAGTCGATTCTTGGGCGACTAAAAATATTCTTAATGAAACAGATTTTCTGAGCTGTTTCTATGTATTCATTATTTTTTTGTTGGGGCGTTTTTGAGTGATATTTATGATTTAAGAACTTTTTTAGTCGCCCAAGAATCTAATGTTTTTCTTGAACTTTACTTTGAATAAAATGAAAATATTCAGTAAATAATTATTAAATCTTAATCACCTGAGAACGGAAATTATTTGCTGAATGTTTTCATTTTATAGGAAGTAAAGTTCAAGAAAAGCAGTCGATTCTTGGGCGACTAAAAATTTCAACTGCAATTTTTCGGTGTTTTTTAATTATTTTAAATTATTAGGTTTGTTTTATTTTTCTGTTACCATATTAATGACAGATATTAGTGTTATTACTAATCTAAATGCATTCCAGTTTCAAAGCTTCTGAAATCCAGAATTTTTTTAATCTGAAATCTCCATTAATAGTAAAGTTATACTGTTTTTCTATTTTGTATATCATTTTTTTTCCAAATTTGTTTCTTTTGTCACTTTATAGAATGCATACTTTGCGACGATCGGCCGGTAGCATCCAACCACCACCACCACCCATAAATATCATATACTATAATTCTAATACCGTGCAAGCGCCCCCCACCCTGGTTATTTTACGATTTTCCGTCGCATTTAGGGGGGCGGATTAACGGGATTTTACGGTAATTATTAAATTGTTTTGATGAACTGATTATAAATTCCCAGTCCGTGAAATATTTATGATATACATTTTGTGACATGAGTTTCATAAAAATCACTCACATATAGGACAAAATTAGCACTCACCAATCTGCAAGTAATACTAAAAATTTGTCGATTGACTGTTTTGCCACCACTGGCCATCTTAATAGTCGCACTCGCCAATTGTGATGATTGATTGAAAAAAGATTTTTTTCCCCTGCTGTCGTTTGATGATTTTCAAAACCATTTGGAACATTTCACAATTACCTTTCCCCCCCCCCCCCCCCAAATCACTTGACAAATTGTGATTTTTTTTTAAAGCTATTTGCCGATATTTGCATTTTTTCCCCCGAGACCATTTGATGATTTTTGAGTTTTTTTTCAACTATTGATTGATGAATTTTGTGATTTTCCGTTTTCTCACATTATGAGTTTTATCAGAAAGTAAAACAATAAATAAATATGAATGATTTTCGGAGCTGTTTCAAAATAATTATAAAGAATAAGTCTTTAAAAATGTAAAATCAATGTTATTTCTGGCCGAGTTTTTTTTTTTAAATAATTATAAACCATTTTAATTTGTAAGCATGTTGTAAAAAAAATCACCATTTTGTGACAAATTTTGTGTTTTATAAGAATAGCCCAAGAACGGACATGCAATGCGGACATGCAAATTTATGTTGTCATCGCACTCTTTATAATTATTTTTGTTGAGGGTTTTTGGGTGATGTTATTGAATTAGTGATAGAAACAGCTCCGCAAATCATTCATATTTACTTATTGTTTAACTTGCTGATAAAACTCATAATATGTGAGAAAACGGTGATTTTTTTACTTCATATATACAAATTAAATTGTTTTGAGGATTGTAAGTATGAGGTAAAAAAAATCACTGTTTTCTCACATAATGAGTTTCATCAGAAAGTAAAACAATAAATAAATATGAATGATTTGCAGAGCTGTTTCAAAATAATTATAAAGAATAAGTCTTTAAAAATGTAAAATCAATCTTATTTCTGGCCGAGTTTTTTTTAAAATAATTATAAACCATTTTAATTTGTAAGCATGTTTTAAAAATATCACCATTTTGTGACAAATTTTGTGTTTTATAAGAATCGCCCAAGAACGGACATGCAAATTTATGTTGTCATCGCACTCTTTATAATTATTTTTGTTGAGGGTTTTTGGGCGATGTGATTGAATTTTTGACAGAAATAGCTCCGCAAATCATTCATATTTACTTAATGTTTTAACTTGCTGATAAAACTCATAATATGTGAGAAAACGGGGATTTTTTTTTTAACTTCATATTTACAAATTAAATTGTTCTGAGGAAAAAATACAACCTACACTGCACTGAATGTTTTAATTTCTTAGCAAACTCATAATGTTTAAGAATTATTTACATTATATTCATTTCGACAACAGTTGATGAGGCATATCAGTTTAAAGTTGTATCTTATATATGAGTTTGTTAATTCAATGATGTGAAGTTTATGATTATTTATTTATTGTTATTTATAATTTTTCTTTCTGTTACTGTTATTGGACTACATTTTTAGTTCCCAAGAACGTTGTAATATGCGATAAATTGTAGAACTGTACATTTTATAGTAAAGTGTAAGATTAATTTGATTCATTAAGATTTGTTATTGAAAACAGTTTGTTTCATTTAAGAACATGAGCTGATATGTCTAACGCTACGAAAACATTCAGTAAAGTGCAAAATATATTCTTACCAAACACATAATATATGGGGGCAACTACGCATACAAAGAATGAAGACAATTGCAACTAACTTATGTGAACCTCAATTAGCCAAAAATATATACCTTTTCTTTAAAATAAAACTCAAACATAAACAAAACAATGAAATCTGTGGCTAGCCGCTTTCAGATGTGAACATGAACTGCCGTCGCTGGATCCTGGGTCATCCCATATTCACACCTGCTCTCATTGGCTGTCTGCTTTGTTGCTGTGGATTGGCGGAGAGCATGGAATAGCCTCGAATCCAGAATTCCGTATGCACGTTTTAATAATTAAAAAAAAAATCTAAATTGAAATAAAAAAATCAGGCCTAGGATTTATAATTACGGTGCTTTCCTCAGGCAGGAAGACAGAATAGGTTTGTTTGTGTGTGTGCTGTTTTTAATAAAGACAGTTGCATTTTTTCCGCGACCCTTTCACAAAAGTTTTTTCTGTGAGCCTTTCACAAAATCTGCATTTTTTCCACAATCCTTTGACGAATTTCGTATTTTTTCTGCGATCCTTCGATGAAATTCAAGTTTTTCCTGCAATCATTTGACGAAATTTGCTTTTTTGTGATCCTTTAACGAAATTCGTGTTTTTCCACATACTTATGTCGAGAGTCATGTTTTTTCAGTGATCCTACGACGTAATTCGTGTTTTTTTTCAGCGATCTTTTGACGAAATTCACATTTTTCCTGTGATCCTTTGGCAAAATTTGCGTTTTCCCCGCGATCCTTTGATGAAATTCGCATTTTCCGTGATCTTTTGATGAAATTTGCTTTTTTAATGATCGTTTGACAATATTTGTGTTTTCTCTGCTGCCTTTTGACGAGATTCATGTTTTTTTAGCGATCCTTTTACAAAATTCATGTTTTTTCAGCGATTATTTGATAAAATTCGTGTTTTTCTTGTGAACCTTTGACGAAGTTCGCGTTTGCCAGCGATTCTTTGATAAAATATGCTATTTTCTATTATGATAGGGAAAAGCGGATTAGGATAGGTAGATAGGGAAACCCCATTATCAGATCAGGACATTAGATGTAATTAAGAAACATTTGTATATTTGTAATAATTAGCGAAAATGGCGAGATAAAGGGGGTGGGGTGGGAACGACTTTTTATTAAATATCACATTTATTCTACATCAACTTCCTCTCACCACCAGGGGGTGCTTTGCTATCTCTGTTTCTATGGGCTGGATCACGACGGGGTTTGGCTCTTTCCACCCGACATCAATAGAGCTTACTGATTTTAGTTCGGATTTTCACCACAGGGGGCGCTTTCGTATCTTTGGTTCTATGGGCTGGATCATGACGGGGTATGCCTCATTCGACTCGACATCGATAACCTTAATGAATTCAGTTACGTTCGTATAGAACATATTGTGCTCCCTGGCGGTAGAAGGTGTAACCAAAGGATTTTGCAGCTAACTCGGGTTCTATGGGTCACATCACGACACGGTTTGGCTCATTCGACACAACATCAATAGAGCTTACCTATTTTAGTTCTGAATTTCACCACCAAGGGGTGCTTTCCTATCTCTGTTTCTATGGGCTGGATCACAATGGGGTATGGCTCTTTCCACTTGACATCGATAGAGCTGACTGATTTTAGTTCGAATTTTCACCACAAGAGGTGTTTTCCTATATCTGGTTCTATAGGCTGGATCACGACGGGGTATGGCTCATTCGACTCTACATAGATAGAGCTTTTCGATTTTCACCACCAGGGGTGCTTTTCTATCTCTGGTTCTATGGGCTGGATCATGAAGGGGTATGGATCTTTCGACTCGACTTATGGTAATATATGGGAGTGTGTATGGCACGCCCAGTGTTTGCTGTCTAAGGTAGTGGGGCCCCCAACATTAGATTTGTTTAAAAATAAAAAATGTTCAACACTGATTTCAGGTACATTTAAGGTTGTTGGCGCGGGCAACGCCGGGCGGGTAAGCTAGTGTATATATATACAGTATGCCCACTAAAGTCCCTTACCACCCTTTTGACTTCGGAATGGCTTCTGCTATATTCATAAAAGTGGTGTCTAGGTATAGTAAAGTAACCATGCGCTACTGAATGAAAAAGCTTACGGCGCCATCTGGTGGAAAACTGCGAAGTTAGCATTCCTATCTCGAAAACTGAAAGAGATAGGGGAAAAAACGGATTTACAAAGTTGTAGAGCATCATCGATTTAGTACGAAAAGACACCTTGTGGAAATTAATGCGAAGAACAGAATAGCGCGCATTTGATTTTTTGTGATTTCCTACACTGTGACGTCACGAAACTTGAACGGAAAGAGAAATGATAATATTTCGGACAAAACATAACACTGCAATGTGGCACAGTGGTATCGCTTGTGATTCCCATAAAAACGACGCATTACGGACGCTTGTGCCAACGTGTCACCCTCTATGCTCCAACGTGTGCAACGTGAAATTGAAACAAGGATCCAAATGTGCATTGCAGCTGCCGGTGAGAAGTTTGAACATATCAAATAAAGGTATATTGTTTCAACTAGTTGATATTTTTCTTTCAAAAATCGTTTTGTCACGTCACGGTGTAGGAAATCCCGAAAAAACAAATGCGCGTTTTAACCGTTCTATTCTTTGCGTTAATGTCCACAAGGTGTCTTTTCATACTAAATCGATGATGCTCTAGAATTTTGTAAATCACTTTTTTTCCCTATCTCTTTCCGTTTTCGAGATAAGAATACTAACTCCGCATTTTTTCCACTAGGTAGCGCTGTAGGCGATTTCATTCAGTAGCGCATGCCTACTTTACTATACCTAGACACCATTTTTATAAATATAGCAGCAGCAGTTCCGAAGTTAAGAGGATGGCAAGGAACTTTAGTGGGAATACTGTATATATCGCAATATCATTTTTATAACAGACCATAATGACGATTTCACACGATAAAAATATAAGTAATCTTATCATGGGAATTCTGCAAGATGGATATCTTGCACAATGACCTGAATTTAAAAAAATTAAATTCCTTAAATCAAAGTAGTGAGAGAGCACTTCTTTTTACAGATAATTTTTTTACAGATGTATGTTCAAAAATACCAGTTATTATAGAAACTCGACAGAGTTTCTCGCCAAGCATAAGAAACAGCAATGCATTGAACCGTAAATGAAAGGAATTTCCGCCAATGGATGCCAAACGATTTTACAATTTTTTTTTTTTAACTCTGTCTAGTTTATATTTTGCGGACGGGACAAAACGCGTTTTTGACACATCTATATCTCGCGTTCTATTTATGATAGAAACAAAATTCTTGATTCTATGGGATGGGGCGTGCCACGGGACTAAGAATTCAAAAGTAAAGCAAAATCCGAAGAATAGTTTTTCAGTAAATGCGATTTTAAAAGTGCTGTTTTTTGCACTTTTTAAATCTTGTTCAGACCAAAAACTGTTGACAGGGCTACAGCAATGTGTAATAATCGGATTTTTACGCGGTTTACGTTATTTGAATCGTTTTTATGAGTAGTTCGGACCTTTGTAAGTTTCATGTAAAAATATTAATTAGTTTTTGATTTATATCTTTAAAGTTGTTGATTCCTATACTTAACATAGAGCAAAAAACTGTTGACAGTGCTACAGCAATGTGTAATTATCAGATTTTTATGCGGTTTACGTTATTTGAATCGTTTTTATGAGTAGTTCGGATCTTTGTAAGTTTCATGTAAAAATATTAATTAGTTTTTGATTTATATCAGTTTAAAGTTATTGATTCCTATACTTAACATAGAGCAAAAAACTGTTGACAGGGCTACAGCAATGTGTAACTATCGGATTTTTACGCGGTTTACGTTATTTGAATCGTTTTTATGAGTAGTTAAAACCTTTGTAAGTTTCATGTAAAAATATTAATTAGTTTTTGATTTATATCTTTAAAGTTGTTGATTCCTATACTTAACATAGAGCAAAAAACTGTTGACAGTGCTACAGCAATGTGTAATTATCAGATTTTTATGTGGTTTACGTTATTTGAATCGTTTTTATGAGTAGTTCGGATCTTTGTAAGTTTCATGTAAAAATATTAATTAGTTTTTGATTTATATCAGTTTAAAGTTATTGATTCCTATACTTAACATAGAGCAAAAAAATAATAAATGACCCAACTCTTTTAGGAATGGTCGTATACACATGATATTAAGATATGTTATTACACTCGACCCAAGTAAGCTTCCTATTATAAAAAATCTTAACATTTAAGGTTCGTTTACAGGGTCTCACAAAAGATCTTTTGATATAGGGCTAAAGAGTTGTGTAATTATCCGATTTTTACGCGGTTTGCAGCATTTGAATTGTTTTTATAAGTAGTTCAAATGTTTAATATTTCGTGTAAATATATTAATTAGTTTTTTATGTATACCACTTTAAAGGGATTTATTCCTATACTTAAGATGAAGCAAACAAAATATTAAATGGTCTAACTCTTTTCAAAAAGAACGTATGCGCATGATGTTAAAATATGTTACTACGAACTATCTAAGTTAGTTTCCTATTGTAAAACAGAAGTGTAGAATTTACTGTTCGTTTACAGGGTAACTTAAAAGATTTTTTAATAAGACTAAAAAGTTGTGTAATTAGCAAATTTTTACGTTGAAGTACATGATTCCGGTACTTAACACAGAGGAAAAACAATAGTAAATTGCATAACTTTTGTCAAATTCGCTATATACCCAAGATATTCAAATATGTTACTACATCCTCTCTATTGTAAAGCGGCATTGAAGCATATACGTTTCGTTTACAGAGTCTCTTAGAAGATCTTGATTACACTACAACCGATGTATATTTACTGAGTGAGATGTATTTTAATGATTTTACACTGTTTCAATCTCTGTAAGGTTCCATTATCTAGCTTTAAAATTTAATATAAGATCATTTTGTCCGTCTGAAATCTCGTCGATGTTAAGCTCTAAATCTATTAATATATAGTATTTTCATCGATTAAAAAAAACTGTGTTTATTTATAAATATATAATTCTAGCGCATCAGGAATTGATTGAAATAGCGATTACAAAATTCCAACTTTACGTTCATGCGCTGAGTAATAGAATGTAGAAATGTTGATACCCCAAGATTACAAGTTTTGCGTTTAAGTATTTGCCGTTCATCGAATCTCCGGCTATGACGAACTTAAAATGCTAAATTTCGTATACAATAGGTGATCGGTAACGAACTGTTCGGTTTACGAACAAATCGGTTAACGAACACTTTCGCGTGAGATTTTTATGTTCGGAGAACGAACTCCTCTCGAAACAAAGCCATGATGAAGCAATGCCGTGTTTCATATTTGCCAAGCTATACTTATTGCCTCTATTGTCAACTTTGAGAACATTTTAACAGTTGCATACATATGTCCTAATTAATTCATGGACTGCCGGAGATTGGGGACCTATATTTTAGGATCACCGAATTGGAATGAACAGACATCGCTTTAATGGTTTTTATACTTTTGCAAACGTTGCGAATTTTATATTTTTCAAATTCTCGAAACGTTGAGTTAAAAAATTTAAACAAATAAAAAACTTCTAAGGTGCTCAGTAATTTTCAAAAATAATATATTTAATATGTTAGTATAAAAATCCCTGTAAATTTTTATACTAATAGAAATAGGTTCGTAGGGAAAAAATGTTGATTATTCTCGGTAAAGTATGCTCCATAAACTTATCGTTGTAGTTGACCGAAAAAAAGTGCTGCTTATTTTTCCACATTTTTCTGAAACTGTAGTATTTTAATTAGTTTGTAAACTACTGTAAAATTGTATAATTTTTGTTTTTGAATGTATATAAACGGAAGAGTGATATAAACAAAAGAAAAAGGAAAATAAATATGTCATAAATAATCTGATGAATACAATGTAAGGAAATTAATATAAAAGTTTCCCAGTTGTTATGGTAGCGACATGTACATTGGAATAAGTCACTCAATAAATTGCATAATTCTGATGTATAATTCTGTTTATAGCATCACTATTATTTTTTTTTGCCCCTTTTATCTTTTCTTTTCTGAATAAAATTGGAATCCGTATAATTGAAATTAAATACCTTACAAAAAGGAGTGATATCTCATCAAATACAACTCGTTGTAAATGATCCCGCCAAGCCACAAACCTAAAACGTCAGTCACAAAAAGAAGTCATATCACATAAAAAGAAGCGATATAGAAGTGCATACTCCGAGTCCCGTGTAAAAATCTATCACCACTCCTAATGTTTCCAAACGACTCGGAGTGAGGTACAGTATGTGAAAACTGCTTGGCGACCTGCAGGCTTTTATAATGTTTGCGTTTCCTGCAATTACATATGACTATATTATTTTAATTTAATTTAATTTAATTTATTTTAATTTATTTATTTATTTTGCTCCCATAAAATTGTAAAAAGTTGAAGCTTCTGTGTTTGCATGTCCTTTCTTATTTATGAGCTTGAAAAATCAATTTGTTGATTTTATTTACCATTATTTAAACTAGAAACACCACTCTTACGAAGAGGATTTTTTAAGTAAACATGTAAAGATTTTGAGTTTGTAATATATATATATATATATATATATATATATATATATGATCATACGCATATTAATGACATTGTACCTTATAATAAACGTTAACTAAATTGAGATATATTGCAGTAATTCTAGCGTAAGCGGAATCGCATAGATCTGGGGAAAAATCCGTTCTGTCAGTTCTTTCGCATACAAAAATATTTAAAAAATGATGTAACAAAAATTAAAAAATTATTTTTTTCGATTTTCAAAATTGGTATACTGCATATATTATAAAAGCCTGCAGGTCGCGAAGCAAATTTCACATACTGTACCTCACTCCGAGTCCTTTGGAAACATTATGAGTGGTGATAGATTTTTACACGGGACTCGGAGTATGCACTTCTATATCGCTTCTTTTTATGTGATATCACTTCTTTTTGTGACTGACGTTTTAGGTTTGTGGCTTGGCGGGATCATTTACAACGAGTTGTATTTGATGAGATATAAACTTACCACAAATCCAAACGCTTTGGTCTGTCTAGCATGCACTTTCAAGGATATATTTATTCAGGCATATATTTATTGTTTACACTATAAAAGTGACAAAAAGAAACATTGCAAATATAGCACAAAAAATAATATGGAATATGAACAAACACGATTTTATTATATTTCGTAATATAAAAAGAAAAGAAAAGATAAAGAATAAAAATCAATTCTATCCGGAGCACCTGGGTGTGGCGATTAGTTCCTGCTCCAGTGAAACATATTTAGATTTGTCTTAAAGAGAATTTTCTAATTCAAACTCAAGAAAATTATGACGCATTCATTCTCATTCTTACATGGATAAAACAAGCAGATATTCCGATTCCAAGAAACCAAAAAACAGTTTTACTTTCCTATGAATATGAAGAAAAGTCTGTAAAGATGAAGTTTTAAATCAGTCTTACGGGCACGATAGAAGTACGAAAATTTAGTTATCGGGTAGCAATTGATTATAACAAAAGAAAGTTGTAACTTATGAAAATGTAAAAAAGTTTGAATTTTTGGAACGAGTAAATACCTAAAATTGTCATGCGATTAAGAAACAAGTTGGAAATTGTACGTTAAACGTGACAAATCAGATTCATGCTATAACTAGTTTTACAATGTAAAAAATCATCGTTATTATTTCAGTGAAATAAATTATATCGTCTGCTATGAACGAAATGAGGATGCCTTTTTTTTAATCTTATTACGTATGTTATGTTTACAGACGCTATTTTTTTTTTCGTCTCCAGACAGCTCGGTAAATTCACCATGGAGATCTTGCTTTACAAATGATTACCTCCATGATTAATATTTCTATGACTCACGATGAATGAATCTTTTGTTTATTTACTTTAATGGATTGAAATATTCGGCTGTTAACCTTATTTTCACTGAAGTTATCTCAGAATCTATACATTTTTTAATGCAACTCATCTCTCAAGCGAACAGTTTTTTCGAACGATCTTTCTAAAAATGTAACTTTTATGCAATTTTATTCGAAAAAATAATTTTGAATAAAAATTGCCGCTGGGCATATGGAAAAAGATGGGGTCAGCCCGTATTTGTTTTCCTCAGTCACATGACATCCGCTTTTATTATATAGATTACATATGATAGGATTTAATAGAATAAAGAAAACTTTTATTAGTCTTTTTAAGTTTTGATTCGATTTTCATAAAATTTGAAATGACTCGACGAAATTCTGCAACAGTTATATATATTAAATTTCATAACATTCAGTTGGGTAGTTTTTGCGCTGTTATATGCGGACAGACGAACAGACAGATAGACGGACGGACGGACGGGCAGACAGATAGACGGACGGACCAAACGACAACTATAAGTGCTACGTATTTATATAATTACGAACGCCCCTAATAAAATGAGTTTGCGAACAAGTCAGAAAGATTCACGTTGTTGAGTCGAATTTGTGATCTTTTGAATTTTATGACATTTCAGAGTTTTCTGTCTTTAAAAAATCACCTTTCCGTTTTTAGCTTGTTTAGAAAACACTGAAATGTCCTAAAATTCAAAAGAGCATAATTTGGTAAGTCGTGCAAAAATGATTTTTTTTTCTACTTATTAGAGAATCGAAAGACCTTTTCTATAGGTAACTTATACGACACATGGACCGTATAAAAATTTAAATTTCGCAACTTTAATAAAAAACGAAAACTCTTTTCATGTAAATGGCTTTTAATATGATGAAAGGTTTTTGCAATTCGAACAACCCCATTAAAACGATCGGTTTAGGAATTGCCTATTCTCGTTAACTCTTAGAGTGGACACTTTGGCGAATACTTAATTCCGTTTCGCCTCAAAAAACTGTTGAACCGAGTTAGCTACAGCCATGAACAGCCAGTCTAAGTATGTGCTACACTGCAAATAAAAAAAAATTGTTGATTTTACATTGGCATTCCAGCTGCCAGTATTATACCGTAAAATTAACAGTAATAAACAGTAAAATAAGCAGTAGCGGTAGTGTATTACTGCTTATTTCGCTGTTTATTACTGTTAATTTTACGGTGTAATACTGGCAGCTGGGGTGCCAGTATTATACTGTAAAATCAACAATTTTTTTTTATTTGCAGTGTACACGAAAAGGCACCTGGAAACGCTCCTAATTCCGGAGTTAGATATCGTATTTCAAAAACTATATAGGAGATACGACAAGGTTGTACAGCGTTTTCAATTTTGTATGAAATGATGTCTTATATGTAAAAATAACTTTATTAAAAATCATGAAATGTAATTTTTTGGGCCCAATCACCAGTTTAAATACGCCACTAATTGCGCGCATAGTTCCGATGGCGGACACAATGAACATACTTAACTTGATTTTGTTGTTAAGATAAATTCTGATAAATTAAAATCACATTTAATGTGCTTTATTACTTAAAATATACTAAAATCGTAAAAAGATGCTAAGCATTATACAGACCATTATAGAGCAGTACAGCACAAGAGGGAGGCATTAACCATTCAAAAGAAATTCAAAAATTTGGATAAATTGAAATCAGAAAACCATAGAGTAAATCAGTAGCGTATATTAATATTTCGGTTTAAGAAATATCGAAAAAGAAAAATAGAGTTTGTTAAGAACAATAGAGTCCTAAATTTATATTTAGGAATAATGTAGACATCAAAAGCGTAATCATAGATTGCGAAAAAGTAACACAGTCAATAGACCCGGAAAAAGGGGATGTTCTTAGAAATATCATATATGACAGTATACTACAGGCATTCATAACCAAATCAAATGTTAAATACAAAAAGAATAAGATAATTGACCGGCTTAAAACAGATCCAAATACTATTATTATACAGACAGACGATACAAATAAAATTAGTTATTTAGACATAGAGGCTGAAATAGTTTATGATTCCATCACCTTATTTTGTTTTATGTTATACTTTGTAAAAGTCCAAATATAACATGCATACATACTTTGGCTTAAACAGTATTTTGTAATATTAACAAATAATGCAATTAATAAACATTTATAAGTAGAAACGTTTACTTTTTATCACCATTTGAATCGTCGAGATCGAAAATCCGCCAAAAATTTCTTTTCTATACTGACCAAAAATATTTTTAACGTTTCTACAAGCATATTTCGCACATTAAAATTAAAAAAAATACTCCTTAAAAATTAGTCACGTTTAATTTCAGGCTTTGTATTTTTGAATAAAATTCAGCACACTTTATTGCTAAATCCTTGTTTTAACTTTTTATATTAAAAAATCCTTATAGACGATTCTTCTGTCTCATAAAAGATTTTAAGGTGAGTGAAATTTTTGTGCACATACTGAGGTTATTAAAAGTGAGGATATTAAAATTTGTCATTGTCTGTTAGATAAATTGTATTTGATATAGAGATTTTATGGTTTAATATGTTAAGAAGTAAAATTGAGAATATTACATGCCTTCCTCCTACCACCTTTATTGTGTGATTTTTCCCCCTCTCCGCTTTTACAATGGGCACTTTTATGTTATGTATTTAGTTTTGTACTTTTTGTAAAATTGAAATAAAATCTGCAAACCTAGTCAAAAGGTATTTTAACTCCTAAACTAGCAATATTACTGTACCCAACGCACAGAGGAGCATTCGAGGCAAAATCTTGGTCAAAATTAATTTTCATATGTTTTAAAGTTTAAACCATTGCTGTTGACTTACTATTAGTAAATACACTTAATAATATGTGCATAAATGTATGTATTTATTTAAATAAATATATATATATTACAATGTTTACTTAATTGCTTACTGTTTATAAGAGGAAATTAATTCTTGATGCGTTTTTTTTATTTACAAGTAATGTTTAATTAAATGTGGTGAATTTTACTACACATGATTGTTTAATTATTTATATAAACCAATGTATATTATATATATATTACTTGCATTTAGTATTTACCAAAATTGATAAAATTTTGAAAAAATCTTTATAGTATAGAGGAGTTTTGGAGTATTTTTAATAGATTTGCAGTCCTCCCATAAAACATTGATATCTAAAAATGGCAGCAATATGCGGAGCATTAAAAAAAAAATCCTTCAAATCCATAACCAATACGATTATAATTCAAAAAAATCCCTGATGGCTCGGCCTACAAGCACCGGTAGATTTCGAAGACGCAGACCGTGGGCGCCTTTTTGTTGGGAATTGCGGAAAAAAATGATCTTTTGCCATGATGCGGCAGTTGAAACTGCCCACTTCGAAACCTAACTTGCTTGCAAGCGGAGCCGGCAAAAATTTTCTTCTGTTTTTTTTTTTTTTTTTTTTTTTTTTTTGCTATAAGGGTTGGTTTTATAAAAAAACTTGTCAAAATAATAGTTTTAAATAATATTAAGAGGATTTTTAATAAATTTAAGCGGATTTGATATCTTGTGAATGGACAAAGTTGTGAATTTTTTTTTCTTCTAAAATTTCCTTTCCCCCTCCCCCCCCCCTTTAGAGCCATTTTTAATGACATCAAAAATCTGTCATACATAAATTTTCGGCCCTTTTCCTAGAAGTAATAATAACTTTAAACGGATTCGATACGTATCATAATTAAGAAATTATGGGCGGTTTTCTGTTTTCACAAAAAGCCCACCTATTCCCCCCCTCCCCCTTGGTTCGATTTTGCCCATTAACGAACTTGACCGAGATTTTAAACCCTTTAATTTTTTGTATCAGTCTCTATGGTAGTATTTCTTACGAAATCTACCTAAAATGGTCCGACAAACCCCGACACATCTTTAATAAGTTTGAATATATTTGATAATATATTTCAATAAATATATTTCAATAAATATATTTCAATAAATATATTTCAATAAATTTTATCTGGAAAGGCTTAAAAATAACCCATTTTGAAATACGCATAGATCGATGCACCAGTCAGTCAGCTATTATAAAAATTGCTTTTATTAATCATATTTTTGCAGTGCATTGTCGACGATATCTCTGACAGTATAATACCTAAAATCAAAACAAATATATTTTTGAGTTCGGTATTGCGAGATCTTTCACACGGTACCCCACACGATATACAAAAAGAAAACTTGCTTTTCAAGAAAATTAATTAGCGTACTAAATTTTTTCATAAACATATTTGTGAATGACTAATAATCTGAAAATATGTGGGTAAAAAGGCTTTATAACTTTCCCAAGTTTGAACTTTCCACGTACCATAGTTTACGAGAAAAGGGACTCTGACAGACGGACAGACAGACACAAGATTGATCTTATAATGGCTCTGTTTTTACTTTTTAAGTAGATAATCCTAAAAAATAAAGAAAAATCATTCGTCAGGCATAGATTATGTAACTCTTTTCAACACATTCAGTCAGAATACTGTAAGAAAACTTCACAGTTCAGAAAGGCGAAAGATGATGTCTTAGTTGACGATTCGGAAAATTCACAACACATTTTTGTGCATCCCTGTTATAGAATCTATTGAATTTATACACACCAAGTGATATGCAAAAAAAAAAAAAAAAAAAAATTGCATACCACATTTAAAAACACACTTCCAGGAACAGTACTCTAACCAAATTAATTTTTTGTGTCTTTGTAAAGGGGAAAATAAGCACTCGCCAGACGCCACTCGGCGATTAAACTTGAAAAACAGGCGATTAAAAATATGGAAAGAACTGGCCAAATGCAGGATTTTCCGATTTGATCTTTCCCCTTTTCCTTTTTTCCTACACCTCGGACGTTTCCGATTTAACATTGCTGCATCTCTCTGCATCCACTTTCGTCTTTGAAATAATTCTACAGATTTCAAAAATAAATTTTTCTACAACATTAATTTTTAATAAAAAATAAAACGTTACATTTGAATGAATATTTTATTTTGAATTTTATTTATTTGTTTATTAGTTGTATTTGTTTATTATATTGTTATTATTATTATTATTTTGCACATGTGAAATAAGAAACACTTATATTTCTTGCATCTATCAATGTTTTTCACATCTTATTTGATTTGATTTTCATATAATATTTTCTTCAAAGAAATAATTTCACAAACAAAATACTAAAAGAAAGTACTATTACCCAGTAGTGTAGCCAGATTTTATTTATTTATTTATTTATTTATTTTTTTTTTTTTTGGGGGGGGGGAGAACTTCCATGAATAAATTTTTAAATAAAATAAAAAGAATAAAAAAATTAAAAATTTCTTTCAAAATTTAATATTAACGTATTTTAAAATTAACTTTAATTAAAATTTGCCAGAAAAAGAGGGTTAATTTGTTGATAAAACATGCCCGTTCCCCTCGAGACTTAAATTTAAACATTATTGTGAGATATTTTCATATTTTGAAACATTGAAAAGGTTCACTAGCCAGTAAACTGGTAACTAAAAATAATCAACCCACCGGCCAGTGGCTACTAAGCAAAATTCCTTATTTTCATCTTTATATCCTTGTGAATGAACGATAAATGTACACTATATACTATGTACACTATGTACTATATACTATGTACACTATGTACTATATACTATGTACACTATATTCTATAGTAATTATCTTGTAGTACATATCACTGATGTATATTAGTTTCAATATGTTTGAAATAATGCATTCAATATGTTTGTAATAAATACATCTTTAAAATACACTGCAAACGATTTTTCCAAATAGACCATAATGTAATGGAATTCTTCTGAGCCCCTGTAAACGAACTAAAAATGCTGCACATTTCATTTACAGTACAGAACATGCTATAGTAAACCTCAATAACATATATGAATTACATTCCAATCCGATTACATTTACGCGAGTTAGGGTCCGGACAGACGGACGGACAGACAAATCGAATTCATAAAATTTTTCAACTATATTGGAAAGTTTAAAAAGTAAAGTTTTGTGTCATATATCTACTTAAGCAAGATGTTAAGCATAGATTAAACAAGATCTATTATTAATCCATGGTTTGAATCTGTCTGTTTTGTGTGTTTTGTGTGTCTTAATAAATATGATTGTGTTTGAAAGAGTAGTTTTTATTTAAGACTACCTATTTACAAAATTCATTAAATTTATAAATAAAAATTTTCGGAAATTTAAAAAAATGGATCAAAAAGGGAATTTTGCAAATTACCTTAGGATTAAATGAAAAATTGCTTTATCTTAAAAATGAAAAATGGTATAAATGCATTATTTTTTTTGACAAAAACACCTGCCTATTTTGCTCAATTCAGAATAAAAATGTGTCCATGATTGAGTCAGAAAGGCATCCGTGGAAATTTTAGAGCAGCCTTAAGCACGTAAATGTTTCCAAAATTTCAGTGTTGAGAAAATAAGAAAAAGAAAAACTAGTCGTTGGGGTCCACCGTAATACTTACCCATCATGGATAAGCATAATGTAAAATATGAAAATAAAACATGTGTAAACTATTTATAAAATGCATTGCAATTCGAATAAAATCGTAGCTTGACGACGTCATAAACTTTAAAGGCTCTATTACTGAATTGCGTAAAAGAAACATCCTCATAACTCCAAAAATTATAATCCTATTAACTAACGGTTTACTGCGTCGGACTAAGGGTCTCATTTCCATTTAAAATATACCTTTGAATTATAATTTGAATGAAATACAGCTTTCATGAAAAATCTAAGAGTGTGGAAAATAGGTTTACAAATATCTCGGCAACTCATTATCCGATGGACTTCATTCTTTATGTAAAATTTATGTTATTTTATTGTCTTTTATATTCACTCTTTAAAATAAACAATTTCGAAAATTTTTATATACCTTTTATCAGAACGAATATTTCGAGAGTTCGAAAAAAATAATTCCGGATAATCGAGGTTACTGAAATTCAATAACCTTCTTCCAATTATTACATATTAAGTACGTACCAAATTTCAAGCCTCTATCTCAATTTGTTCGGCAGATAGAAAGTTTATAGAGACACACACAAACAGACGGACGGCAAATTTTTTTTTCTAAAGATATGTTTTTCGGAATCTCCAGTGTCTGAAACGTGTAAATCCGTCAAAAAAAATTTTTCGATTTTCAGAACAATTACAAGATTTACCCTATACTACGTATGATGGGTAAGTAAAATAGCTTTATATTAAAAATGGAAAATGCTATAAATGCATTAGTTTTTTGACAAGAACACCTGTCTATTTTTCGCATCTACTGTATATATAAAATACAAATGAAATTTCGTTCCGACTGTTTATAACTCGAGTTCTGCTGAATGTATTTCAATGGAACTTGCACTGTTGGATAGTTAAGTTTCAGGGAAGGTTTTAGTATATAACACATCGTTCTACGTAGATTAGTCAGAGAATTATGATAGAAAGTTCTGTTATTTTTGACGGAAAGGTTACCATTAGTCATTTTTTGGCCGCCATTATCGTTATTTGTGAAATAATTGAAACGGCTATATCATTTAGAAATAATACAAACACGTCGAAAAAAAAAGAAAAAAAACTGTTACTAATTTTATTAAAAAAAATAGAAAGAAAGAAAGAAAAATAGAAAAATAGAAAACAGTTTTGATGAGAGATAATATTATAAAACGAAAATATTTAATTTAAAAATTAAAGGGAATGTTCGTAATGCTTAAAAAATTATTCAATGCGAAATATTGCAGTTGAAACCCTATTTGGCAATTTATCTTTTGCGTTAGGTTAAGAAAATTGCATCTGAAAATTTTTTATTACATAAAATCTGAGTAACAATTTTGTTTTTGACTTGTTTCAGAATAAAAATGTGTCCATTGAGTCAGTAAGGCATCATTTGAAATTTGAGAGCAGCCTTAAGCACGTAAATGTTTCAAAATTTCAGCGTTGAGAAAATAAGAAAAAGAAAAAAAAAAAAAAAAAGGAGCATCAAAGAAAATTACACACCTTTGTTTTTATCTGGAACAATTCCCAGATTTATTTTTTGTTATCCTACTGGAAATTTCTTAGAAACATAATCACATAAGGAAATAATCAGAAACATATCACACGTTTCATTGCACATCTTACTATCAATCAAGTTATCTTTGTTTTTAAGTTATCGTAAAAAATTGCATCTGTCCGGTTAAAATTCCTAACTGATAGTACTAAAGATATATAGCCGAATTTTTTAAATAAGTTTTACTTTCCACGACAGTGTTGAGCTCTACATATTCCTTTTCAGCTGCAACTAAAGATAAAGGTAATTTTTTGCTTTATTATATTAACCCTTTAGTTTTCACATATAGCGTAGCAATTTTGAACATTGTCCCACATAGTGTGGTATTGTGGTCGCATACATATAATTAAACATATCCTATCATGAAAAACGAAAACGTTTTATTTCAAAACAACAATTGTAAAAAGATGACATGATAGTGAAAAGTTAGATTATATTTACAAGACATCTTTGTACAATCTCAGGAACCCCATAAGACCAGGAACCTCTCTCTAGAACTCAGAAACAAGTCTGTCCCAATGGCGAAAAACACTCTCCTCTATCCCTGTGCATAATCCACTGATCGCACTTGATTGATACATCATTCTTCCATCCTCCTAATTCCAATTCTTCTCTCAGAGTACATCAAAATCTACTTCTTTGGTCTTGCTATTCATACAAATACCTTCCTGACGCATTTTAAACTCCTTCAGATGATCTTGTTATAGATAAAGTTCACACACATTTAGCAAGGCTATTCATGGTATGAAGGTTTTTCATTCTTACTTGAAATGAACTAAGAATTTCTTTTCTCTAGAATAATCTTCTTTCAATAGGTGTCAATCAAGAACTATTCACTTTATTCAGGAATTATTTTAATCCCATCAGAAAGAATTCACGTTAATGGTCAAAATTGTTAAAAAGAGTTTATGACTTCGATTTGTCTGTCCACACTCTAACTCTCGTATGTTCAGATTTCCATATAATTGGTATATGTTATTGAGGTTTACTATAGCATATTCGCAATTGAAAATGAAGTGTGTAGAATTTATCGTTTGTTTACAAGGACACTCCAGAGAACCTTGTTACATAATAATGTATGGCGAAAAATCGTTAACGGTGTATTTTATTGGAAGCACTATTTTAAACATAATGAAATTGATATGCGTTTATTAGGCGCACTAAAACATGCTTTCTGTTGAATATGAAGTTTAAAGTATTTATCATTCATTTACAGGGCCATACAAAATAATTCGATTACATAATGGTCTACGGAGAAAAATAGTTTGCAGCATATTTTAAGGATGTCACATAATTTCAAATTTAATGAAATTTATATACATTATTGAAGTGCACTAAAAGATGCTTGCTACAAACTATGACGTGCATATCCGTCAACGTTCATTTACAAGGTCACATAAAATATTTCAGTTACAGTACTGTTTGTGAGTGATAAATGCTGGAAGTGCGTTCTCAAGTGTGGTATGTATTTTTAAGTTTAATTTATTTTTGCATACCACGTGGTGTATAAATTCCACATGGCTGCTCAAAATAATTCGAAAGCATTACTCTAACTGAGCGGGAATTGCATAAGGATGTTTGTTTTAATTTAGTTATGCATATTTCAGCTGATCTATACTAAGATATGTTTGAAGAATATAAAAAAAATTATATACAGAGCTACGCAAAGAACTGGATACAATAACGTGTATTGGTGTTATTTTATGAAATTAATGTTTTTAGCTGTGTTAAGCGGTTGCTTTCTTTGAATTAAATTTCAGTTTAATATGAGTCGTGTATATAAATCTATAGATAATATACAGAGTTATACAAAATTATTAGATTGCATTTCCGAGAATTGGTGAAAAATGTTGACGATGTATTTTTAACTGTGTTACTCGTTTTCACAAAATATTGGAATTCTTTTATGTAGCCCTGTATATTATCTAAAGATTTGTATCTATGCTAAAATGTACTCCAGTTAAGAAATTCATAGCACAATTGAAAATTCCCCTTCAGCAATTTCCATGAACAACCAAAAATGTACGTGAGCCTTTTTGAGCAGCCCTGTATATGATCTATAGAATTTATATGCACCAATTAATATGCAAAAAATTAGTTACATATAAAAACGCGTACCACAGTTGGAAATGTGCTACCTTCAGTTATTGTTCATAGACAGTACTGTAACCAAATTCTTTTGAATGTACTTGTAAATGAACAATGCGTTCTATACATACCATATTCTACAGTAAGCGTCTTGTAGTGCACCTCAGTGATCTGTATCAGTTTGAATATGTTTAAAATAGTGTACCATCATTAAAATACACCGCAAACGATTTTTTTATAGATTTAAGGTTATTATTCGATAGACGTAATGTAAAGGAATTATTTTGTGTGTCCCTGTAAAAGAACCGTAAATGCTACACACTTCATTTTCTAATGCCAAATATGTCATAGTAAACCCCAGTAATAGATATCAATTTCAAGGCGATCCGAGTATATTTACACGAGTTATAGCAGGGAAAGACGACAGACAGACAAACCGAATTCATAAACACCTTTCAACTGTGTTGGAAATTGTTAAAAAGGGAAAATAGCACCTAATACTTTAGCAGATCTTTGAGTTTGTATACCTATGTACAATCCACTTGGCGGGTTGGTTGAGAAGTAATCACGGAAGGTTTTTTTATACGGACACATGTGTTCCTGCTTGTGGATGTTTCGCTAAAAACTTTTAGAGAAATCAGTAAACAATCTAGATTTTTTTAACTATAATGCGTTCGAAATTTATATCTGTTCTGGTCAGCCGTATGAAATGGAGATCTAACCAAGTAAGCCTTACGCTGTAGCACCTAATAAGGACCTCTTTTTATTTATTCATTTATTTTTATTTATTTTTATTTTTGTCTAATATTCATTAAACTCTTTAAGGATATAAGCAATGTGCTTAGTAGAAAACTGGCATTTTATAAATAAAATAATGGAAAATGAGCAAAAGGTTTCGTATATATAGACTTTATTCATAATAGGACATCCCGGGATAGAGAATTTAGATGAAAAGCATTTATTTTTATATTGAAATCTCTAATAGATTTTTTACATTTAATATTTTTTAGATTGCCACCTGACAGCAAAGGGCAATTTTATATGAAATATGTCAATTATACATTCAAATAAATTTTTTTAATTTATTAAAAGCGGTGATTTTGTATTGGCCTCGTGCCAAAAGTTAATAACCGAAAAAATCGCTAAAAATTTTGTTATCTACAGCAGTTTTTTTATTCTGATAATTTCAGTGGTTTTAAGCGATTATTTCAATTACATGCCTGTAAATTTGTTTTTATTTATAGTATTTTATTTATTGCTTAAAGAAGTTTTAATTCCGTTATGGAATATTAGCTGGAAACAAATGCTGAACTTTTTGTATTGTTTAAAGTGTAAACGGATTATGATTTTGTAATCGTCTGCAGCTGCACGCGATCGAGATCAATTTTTAAAAAAAAATCATGCTTGAAATTTAATTTAAATGCTGTGATAAAGGAGTAAATTGCAATACAGTTTCCAAATGAATTGCATTTGAAAGTAGATTTTTTTAAATTTTAAATGCTATAATAAATGAATAAATTGCGATACAGTTTTCAAACAAATTGCATTTGAAAGTAGATTTTTTTTCCCTTTATAACGGTGTAAAAATTTAAAATATGTGATATTTAGAAAAAAAAAAAATTGCAGTAGCAAAAATCGCAAAACCAAAATTTCATCGTCAAGTGTTGCCATTCGCAAAATGAGGTCAGCGTTACGCAAGGACACGTTTGTTCTTTATAATATAGATATGGTACTGAAGTTTCAAGAGTTAGAATTTCAATATGACAAGCTGGTATATAGTTATACAGTTTATCTTCGACAATTTATTGTAGACTGTATATTATTTTCTCGATCTCCAAGATTCATTTTCTATTTGTTTGTTTACATTTCAACTCGTCCGACTAACAGCTTAATTTTTAAAATGATATCGTGATTAGAAAAAAATACGAGAGCTAATGATCAAGAATTTGAGGAATCATTGCATATAATGCTAGAAGATATAAAAAATAAACTTATTAGAGATAATGTCTTATTTGAGGGGGTTAGAATGACAGTGGAGTAAGTCAATATTTAGTAATTTCAGAAATGAAGGGTTTTGTGAAACTTGTCGTATTGCCGTTGCATTACGTAGTCCAATTTGTTTTGCCTTCTAGCGACTCCCTAAGTGAACTATGACTTATTTGACTGTCGCACTGAACAGAACTTAATATACGTTCAGTAAAAATATAGTTATCTAGATTTTTCAAATATTTAACTTACTCCACTGTCATTCTAACACCCTCATTTATGTAGTCTTTTTACAGCAGTAGCCAGAAAAGCATTATAATTTAGCAATATATTTTTTAATTTTCCATCAATAGAGCATATAACCTCAGGTACGTAAACAGATGGAACCAGGGTGTCCTGATTCCCATTTAGCTCTCATAATCTTTAAATACAATAATAGTATATCTATTACTTTATAGATTTGAATATTTTTTATTACTAACATTTTTAAAAAAATTCCAAATATCGTAATACATAAAGGATGCCGAAAATTGATTAAAAAAGGGTTTTTAGTTAAAGTGTTTTATTATTTTTTTTTTCATAAAACTATTTTAACTGTCAAGCAGACAGAACTAGTGACTTTTTCTACCCTCAAAATGCTTTCAAAACTAAGGTAAAAACCACGGTATCTAGAATACTGTATTCTAGATACCGTGGTAAAAACTAACCATATCTTCCAATACGACATGAAAATTTTCTGATTTCCATTATTTTAATCGCACATTATTTGCTGGGATTTCCAAGTCTTGAATTGATATAGGCACATGTTTTTAACGTGTAAATTTTTAAATTTTAGAACATTTTACTTATTTTCAGTTTAAATTTATTATATAATTTTTCCATCAAATCTCTTGATACTCAAGAGTACTTTCTCCTACTTCTATCTGAATTTATTCCCTATTAAAGTAGAAGAAAAAAGCATTAGCTCCACTAAAATTTTTTAACTCCCCCCCCCTTACACACACACACACACCTCCTCAGGCTTGGTTGTCTGGTTACGGCTCTAATCCTCTCAATTACCCATCTCTTCGCGCATAAAACTCGCGATCGATTTTCATTTGAAGTGATTTCTCGATCGATTTTGGCTCTTAATAATTTATGGCAAGGGTTCAGCCCAATCCCGTTCCCGAAACACATTCAGGCTTGGGCTTAAAGTGAAAATTTTATTTATTTATAAATGGATAAACAAAAACTTGCTATTTGAGAAACAAGTATGTATAAGTTTATTAAAGTGTTTTAAAATCCTTTAAAAATCAGTTTGAAAGAAAATTGAATTGTTATTCATGGGATATAAGGAGAAATAACTTTCGCACGGTCAGTGTTAGTAACATAAAGAAGCCGTGAGCTATCTCTTGTCTAGCTTCGCATTCTGTTGAAAGGTCTTTTCCAGAATGACTGGAAAACTGAACGCATGCCTTTCTGCCATAGTTATACAGTTATGTTTTACAAGAATAAAATTTGTTTCTTGGTACAGATTTCTGCCAGTAGTGAAGTAAAAATAACAAATTTGCAATTTTAAACAGGTTTTTAGGGACATGAAAAATCCAAAACATTATCATGAGGGATTAATACTTACTTCTATGTAAGAAGATATTTTTAAATAAAAAAATTGATCTTGAACCAATTTTTAAACGTTATTAACAATTTTCTGCTGCGTACTTTCGGTATCCGACTCGTGTTCTCGTGTCACAAAATGTTTCAGATATGATTTTAAATCGTCCGGCTTGGATTCCGAAAAAAAAATCTCATACTCATCTCTTATAGACATTATTTGCATTGCTTAACTCTCTGATACATGGTTATCTGATATAAGTTTGTATTGGAAAAACATAACGCTCAGAGAAATGTTCATATTATATTTTTACGTCGCATATAAACTTCAGATGTTCAATATTGTTTCTGAAATACAAAAATAGATGGAAGAACCATTTTCTTTTTTAACCCATTCGCTGCCAACCACAAGTATACTCGTGGTTTTTCAATCTAAAATTACGAATTCGTACCGGAAATTTCGAAAGAAGAATTTTTATTTTATGTAATCACGAAATGTACGTAATTAAATAAAATAAATATTGCTATTAGTATTTTCTGGCATGAATTCGAACTTTCTAAATAAAATAAAATTCTGGTAATTTTAATGCGGCAGTGAACATGTTAACTATGTAGTTGGAGAATCTTTCACAAATTTGTTTTGATTTTATGAGTAAGAGAAGATTTGAGAGAAGATTTTCTCAAAGAATTTATGCTCATGGATCCAAACAAGTACATGAGAAAAAATTAGCCTTTTAGGCTTTGGATATATTATCACAAAAGACTATTTTAATAATTATTAATACAGATTTTTAATGCTTGTAAAACTACGTTCTGTAATTTTGTAACTAAATGTAAGATTTTCCTAAAAAATCAAAATTATTTCTTATTAATAATCAATTTGAAAATATATTTTAAGTAGGAAAAAAGGTTTTAATTTATTTCAAAATAATTCCCGCATGAAAGGGTTGACTCTTCCAAAAGTGGAAGCTTTAAAAAATATATCTACTGCTTTTTTATCGTTTAAATTTTGTCAATGAAATTGTCACTACCATGAGCAGTCCCTGAGACCGCTTGTGCCAAAGATGAAATAAAGGCTGTACCAATATTTAATGAGCAAGCGTACTGTAACTAAAATCCACCTATTCAGAAGCATTTAGAGATAGTTATAGAGTTCCAAATGAAACAAAAGTTTGTTAGTATCTAGTAAAATTGATCGACTCTGTGAAAATCTAAATAAGCGGTGGTCTGTGAGGTCGCTTACAGCAATTAAATGTTAAAATTATTTAAAAAAATGATTAACTTAAAATAACATAACTATATATTATTAGAAAAACAAATTCAAGTATACATAATTTTTTTTTATATCAGAACAAGCTGTTTTAAAAGCTATAAAATATACTGAAGAATTAACAGAAACATATTAGAAGACAATCGATTGGCTTATATTGAATTTGTTAAGAACAGATGATAATGGATACCTATGTTGTCAAATAATATATATATATATATATATATATATATCGATTTGAAAAGTTCTGAATAATTAGGGAAAGACAAAGACGCAATTTACATGGCTTAACTGTTCTGATTTTTCTTAAACATTAAGATAAGATATCGTATTGTATTTTTTATTATATTATATTTATAAGTATTATTCCTATTGTAAATAATTGTTTTCATTAATAAAAAAAATTGGTCAGTTACACGGGCATTCTACATAGTTGAAATATCCCATTATAAAAAAGGGTATTTTAAAATTTAAATATCTCACTTTAGTGTGCTCACTTTGGAAGAGATAATTCAAAATATAACATCATATTTATATGAAACTTTTAGGACTGACAAGGCATCGTTCCTATTCCAAAACTTAAAAAATATATACGAAATTTGGGGGGTATGTGCGCCGTATGGAGGTATGTACCACAATTATTTGTTGTTTCTCAAAATCAGTTAAGAGGGTAAATTTTAAGTTAAAAATTGGGAACGATCCCTTGTTAGTCTTTAAATTATTTTTTTGAGAGTATAATAAAAGAATTTTCAAAATTTAAATACGTATTTCTCCAAAATATCTCCGCTATTTCAATGAAATATTGTAGGTTTGTCAAAAATCTCTTTTGTACATTCTTTAGATAAAAGAATACAACTTGTTTCATCATTGTACTAAGAGAATGGTGAATCGAAAAATGAAAAAATCAATCAACTAGACGAAGTTTTTTGTGTATGTGTATTAAAACTTGTTACAATTAAAAATATATAAAAATGTATTGTCATATACTTGGCAAAAAGTGTGTTTACTTCTTCAAGGTGACTAATGAAAAGAAGATATCATAATGTATTGAAAATGCATTTTCCTCAATCCACAGGTCTTTAAAATATACTCTATGCATTTTAATTTGCGTTCAAAATTCCCAATGTGTCTGTTGGTTAATATTTATACATATTACAACAAATATGTGCATCCAGTTTGTAATGTTGGTTTATTAAAGTCCTGATACTAGAAGTAAAATCTATTAACGTATGAATTCTTAATGGAAACTGAGTTTTTCGCCAATTTTTTAATTCTTTTTAAATAAATAATTGTAACATTAAAAAATGGATGCACAAATTTTTCAATAGAGTCCTTTTAATTAATTTTAAAAAATCAGAAAATATTTTAAAAAATGGAACGCCTGGAGCATTTTAATCAATAGTTTATTTTTTTTTTTAATTTTCAGTAAATTGAATCTTTTTTGTTGATTTTTGTGCAATACCTATATTCGCCGTATTTATGCGCACCCCCCATTTTAAAAAAGAGGCTTTCATGAGAGATATAACATGAAAACACAATAAATAACACCGAAAATTACAACGGCTGGATTCGCCCTCAGCCGAGTGGTCTTCCTCAGGCATTAAATTAAAATAAATATTTAGTTAAGACAAAAACAAAATTTTAAGTAATTTTTTTGTAAATAAATAACATGTTCATTAATACAGAAATCTCAATTATTTTGCCCATCCCTTCTTACTTTTTACCTTTCATTTTTATACTTAACATATAATGCGCACCTGTATTTTATCACATTTCGTGTACCAAAAGTGCGCATTATACGCCGGATTATACGATAAGTCAAAATATTTTTAAAAGTCCACCATCTTCTTATATATATATACGTATAAGTTTTAATAATCTTTCAGAAACCATTTTAAAAGCTTTCAAAAATTTACTTAAAGTGGGTCTATATTTAACATTTTTTGAAAATAATAGAGAAATGTACCAAAATGTTGCTATTATCCGTCTACCCTCTTATCCGTCACAACAACTGTCCAGCAGTAGACGAATAATCGAAGTTTTACTGTCTTATTAATTTTACCATTTTCACTTTCTGTTTTCAGATGAAATACTTCTTGTGCTTTCTCCTTGTTGTGCCATGCATTTTGGCTTTGGAAGAGGAACTAGTTCCCGCTATGGCTTCATCTTTTGAAGCCGAACAAGATGCCGTGTCTGAAGTAAAACGTGCTCCTTGCTACGGAACCCAATGTGGCAACTTCTGCATCCCAAACATCCGCTATGGAGTTTGCTGTGGTTATTCCGGCAATGCTTGCCCACAAGGTACAAGATGTTGTGGCAACCCACAGTATGTTAAACCATGGTGTTGCAGGAGTTATCAACGTTGCAGCAACCAAATAAATATGTGCTTAAACTAGGATTGCATTAAGTCCTCAATTTCTGAGGACTGTCCTTGTGTTCAAAGA
Source organism: Maratus michaelseni (assembly GCA_963931845.1). Lineage (NCBI taxonomy): Eukaryota > Metazoa > Arthropoda > Arachnida > Araneae > Salticidae > Maratus > Maratus michaelseni. The sequence goes on from OZ007590.1 coordinate 324,764,678, forward strand.
TTGTCCTCGATTTTGTCAATAAAATAACTTAAAACATCATTTATTTTCATTTTTCATTGTTTCAATTTATTTTTCTAAGATAAAATACAGTAAAACCTGTGGAAACGGAATGTGTTCTGTAAGGAAATCCTGTCTTAAAGGGAAAATTTATGGTGCCGGCGAAAAGAATTCAATACAGTGATAAGGAGGAAGATACCTGATAAGACGAAATTCTGTCAATTTTTTTGCTTTTCTTGCGATTTTGTCTTAGCAGGTTTTATTATGCATGAATATAATTACTCTTACATTTATTTACTTTTTTATTTAATAAAAAATGCTTTTAAATATATATTTTTTCTTTTTTCACGCATATTTTAAAACATCAGTGATGAAATTGACTTCGCGGATACTGATTTGGTAAAAGTAACATACAGTAATAGAAAGAACAAAAACAATTCTCAAAATATAACGTGAAATATTTATTTTTATGATAAAAGAAATGAACATTAAAGGTAACATTTAAAACTTTGCAATATTTCAAAAGATTTGTATTTTTATATGGCGATTCATATATGGCAGTGGTTGAAATTTTTACCATGATTTTTGTTGGACCCAAAAGAGAGTTTTTGAAAACATATAATGTTGTAAACAGACTTTACATTGATGATGAAAAGATAACTTTGAAAAATTCATTTGTAATGAGTTATGTTTTTCCCTAATAAATTTTTCATATATGTTAACATGCTGTTTTACAAATTTCTAGCTATTCTCGTTGATTATTGGTTGTTCAAAGTAAAAGAAGAACAAATATTTTACCAAGAATACCACATTAAAATATATATACATATTAAGAGTTCTTTTTTTTAATTCAAAGAAATGTCTTCTGTAGATAAAATTATGTTTTTGTGCCATCAAGATGTTAAGTGATTCTCACAAATATTAAATGCTGCCGTATTTAATTTTTTACGGAAATATTAAAATATAAAAGAACTCTAAAGGATTTTAAAAAATAAGTACTTCCGGCTCAGTTGGAAGAAAAGGTTGATTTTTTTAAATGTATATACATGAAATTTAATACAAATAAAACGAATTGGTCTCATTACTTCTATTTTCGCGTCCCGCAGTGGCGCAGACAATTAAGCTCGGTTCCCGTCAAGATCACCGAAAGTGAAGCAGCATCTACCATGGTCAACGCTTGGGAGGGTGACAACATCTCTCGACTGCGGTTGCTCTGGGCATTTTTGCATGTATTTTTGCATGTTAGTCTGAGTATTTTTACATGTTAGAATTGGTCTACGTTAATGGGAGCTGATACACGTAAAATCTGTTCGTGACTCCAATGTCCTCCAAGTTTGAAAACGATACCTCTGGGTGCCAATCCAGGTGCAGGTCTCTCATCTGGAATTGGTTCAAAATTAGGAGACCAACCTAGAAGTCCAACCTCTCTTGAGGCTCTGGCATGCCTTCTTTCAGAGACGTGCTATGGCACTTTTTCTGTCACGACAACAACAAGGTAATTTGCAGGGACATTTCAAATTTTATTTGCTTTTTATAATGGAATGAACATGAGACAATTATATCAAAAATGTTAACATTTTGTTGAAATCACTGCTGAAAATTCGCCAATGGACTATTTTCGATGTTCAAATCAGGTTCGAATCCAAGCAATTCAACGAATGAATGACATCGAAAAATTTTGTGTATCCCTGTAAACGTACTATAAGAGCTACATACTTGATTAAGAAATTCACCTAAGATACTTGCGATGTCAATACACTGTCGCAGTTATGTTTGAGTTGGTTCAATATTTCGGACGTTATCGTGACAGCAAATTTTGCATGTTTTGCTTTTGTGTTACCTTGTAAACAAGCTGTAAGAACTACATACTTAATTAACGTACTCCTCCAAGATACTTGAAATATCAATACATTGTTCCAATTACTTTCTCATTTGTTCAGTATTTCGAAAGTTATCATGCGTGGGGAAGCGTTTTGCATGTTTTGATTTTGCGTGCCTCTGTAAATGCACTATAACAGCTACATACTTGATTAACGAACTCATCCAATATACTGACACGATCACTACACTGTCCAATTAAGGTCTCTGTAAATGCACTATAATAGCTACATACTTGATTAACGAACTCACCCAATGTTCTGACACGATCACTACACTGTCCAATTAAGGCTCGAATTGGTTCAGGATATTGGAAGTTATCGTGATGACAAAATTTGCATTATAAAACTCATTTATAAAGCAAACATAACATTTATATTATAAACGTTATATTTTCGTTTATATTATAAAAAAGGTAATATTAATATTATAAATTATTAAACATTATATAACTCTGCAATATAAACGTTTCATATATTGTTTCGTTTATATTATAAATGAAGCGATTGAAATAGGTATATTTCTAAAGAAATCAACCTAACAGCCAAATAAGGAAAAGTATTTTTACATGTTAAAATTAAAATTTATAACAGCAGCAACGACAGTCGGGATCCAGTAAACAATAATTAATTATTGTTCCTTGCATTAGGAAAAGTATATCTCAAAATCAAAGCTAAAATGTGTGAATATATAAAATACACTATCGATGCGGGTAAGAATTAATTAAACAGAACTTCGAAATTCGGGAAAATAAAATAGCAAATCAATAAAATCATGTCGTAAAAAATTTTATTTCTATGACATTAAAAAAACAAAATATATTATGCAATATCCTTTTTATAACATGTCAATTTCACATGATAAAAATATAAATAAGTTTATCGTGGGAATTTCTCAAGATGGATATGTTGCACAATGACCTGAAAATTTAAAAAAAAAAAATTTCTTTAAATCAAAGTAGTAAGAGAATATATATATATATATATATATATATATATATATATATATATATATATTGCAGATAAATGTATATGCAAAAATGTCAGTTACCTTACTATATTACTACTAGAGTCCTGCACGGATCAGGTTGTATCCGACCCGAACCCAAAAATTCTATTTGAAATCAACCCACAACCCGACACGAATCCGACAAAAAAAATCATCGACCCGCAATCCAACCTGAATCCGACAAAATAATTTTCGTTGACCCGTAACCCGACCCGAACCGGAAATATTTCAACTCTAAACCAAAATTTAAAATTAATTCATGTTTTAATCAAATTATGAAAAGTATTCTACATGTTTTCTTTTATAGAAATATCGACGTATCTATATTCTTTAATATCCAATTATAGTAAAACCTTTGAAAAGCAGATGCCTTGAAATCGTTGAACAGAATTCTACATCGTGTCAGGTTGTCGAAAATTTTCTTTCTGCGGGTCGGGTACACTGTAGAATGTTTCTTGTGGGTTAGATTTAAATTTTTACAAATCGTTGTTGTTGGGATTTGCACAAAAAGATTGAACATAACTTTATTTCAGATAAAAATAAACACATATTTGAATATGAATGAATATATATTCAATTTACTACATGAGAAATAAAATGTATATAAGCAATGTGATTAGATTATGCTTTCTTTATGGTACATTTAAGAAACCTTTTATCTTCTCTCAGAATATGACAAATATTAGCAACATTTCGTTTTTGATACACATAAAAACACATATTGTATTAGTGATAGTTTATGTACACACACATAGTGTGTGTATATTCGGAGGTGTCCACTAAAGGTAAAAGCGTACACATATATAAGTGTTAAGAATTGAAAGAGTTCGTTAAATACAGGTGTCCGTTATGAAGGTTTTATTGTATATAAAATTTTCATCGGAAAAAATATTTTAGGTATTTTCTGAAAAATCAGATCAACCTGAACCCCTATTTCCCCACAAAATTATTCATGAAACTGGGGAAATTTTAAAAACGAAAGTGTAAAACTTTTAAATCATACACAAAATGCTAATTCTAAAAAACAGATTAATTGTATAATATTTTCTGATAAAAAGAAAGAAAAAACAAACTGTGTGTGAACATATACCAAAACGTTTGTTAGAACGTGATTTAAGTGATGTCTAACATTAAATTTTGTAATTAAAGATAATGATTTATAAGAGCAAGTTGAAAAGTAAAAAATCAGTTCCCTTTTAAATTAACCCGCCAACGTCCATTGCCACCTCCAGGCGACACATCTTTGAAAAGACCTCTAGTTTTAGGTTTTAATTGAATATGTACCGTAGCGCCTTTATTGTGATTAAAAAGAGTTTACCTAATCATAGAAAAAATCCCATATATCTTGGATTTTCTCATACGATATTATAACCATTATAACCTTCGAAAGTTTTGTAACTTGTTCAAAAAAGCAAAAACTTGAGTTTTTTTTTCTTTTTAGGGATAACAATGTAAAAGTAAAAAAAAAAAAAAAAACAGAAAGTCTCATTGTCAGGTTTCTATGTTTCTGACATCAATGTGATGCATATTTTATATAAATGACTGTGTAATTAATGAAATTTTAATGAAATTGCTTATTTTACTGCTTATCACTGTTAATTTAAGGTATAATACTGGCAGCAGGGATGCCAGTATTATACTGTAAAATCAACACTTTTTTTTTTTTTTTTTTTTTTGCAGTGTATATATTTTTTAATTAAAAGCTGGTATGAAACTGAATTTTTAATAAAAAGTCACATGTTTGTAGATTTTATTACTGATTTGAGGACACGAATAAATAATGTACTAAAATGGAAACACAGATTTATTGCAGTATGCATATAAAGCATATCTCTTACACATTTTGACAATTTTGAGCAAAAGTTGTAACGCATGAACCATTTTTTAAATGTAAGTGACTACGAAAAATGTAATTTAGTAAAACCTATTTGAAATACAATAGTATATGCAATATTTTTTTTTAACGTCAGGTTACTAAATCATGGGTGAATTTGTATGGAATGTATATTTTTAGTTTATAAATACACTGTAAAAAAAAATGACAAATGTCTCTTAATTTTCGTAAATATAATAATAGCCACGAGCGTAAATATACAATAACCTCTTCCGAGGAAACCACGATTCCGAAAAGTGTTCTTCATCTTTAGAAACTTTGAAAACCAATATATTTTCGAGATTTAAATAAGCATTTATAAAAATAAACTTTATTTTACTGCCACTGATTTTCGGAAACGTTTCCGAGTAGATTTTATAGTGTATTCATCAGTTTTCTTAAACCGGAATATCGGTTTTTAGTATGCTATCGACTCTGGACATTCTTAAACATTTTCAGTTGCGTAATTCAATTTATACATGCAAGAGTAACAAAATAATAATGTTAATTTAAATGTTAATGTCAATGCTAATGCTAATTCCGTTAATTTATCATGATTGTCTGTAAATTATGTGGCTGTTTAACATGAAAATATTTACTTGAAAATTAATACCATCACAAAAAACCTATATTCATGGTTGAAAAACTGATTAATACACTATAAAAGCTACTCAGAAATGTTTCTGAAAATCCGTGGCAGAAAAAGAAACTTTGTTTTTTTATAAATGTGTCTTTAAATCTCAAAAATACAGGGGTTTCTGGGGTTTCTGAAGAGAAAGAGAAAATTTTCGAAATCATGGGTAACTACGAAAAGGTTATTGTATAGTTTCATTCGTGGTTATATTATATTGTCCTAGATAAAGAAAAACGTTTTTTTTTTTTCAGTATATTTCATTGTATTTTGCATTTGACACTATTTTATTGCACAATTTTGGCTCTTAAATATTTATTGAAAACTTTTGTTACAATTCCATGATGGATACAGCTGCTTTGCGCATCTTATTATGTATTTATTTATACATTTTGTACAATTTATTTTGTACAATTATATTTATACATTTTGTGAAATTGTTTTCAGTATCAATGCAGCATTTCTTATTCCTTTGTAAATTCAAAAGGCTTACATTGTAACATCTACTTTCAAGTTCAATTAACAGCTTATCAATTGAATTATGTACCATTATTAATATAACAATTAATGTAAAAAATTATTACATCCCATCTTTAAATTATAGATTCAGTCAGATTTGTTATACGAAATTGTTAGCTATTTTTATATTGAATATATTTACATGGTAATATATATATATATAATATATATACATATATATATATGTGTGTGTGTTATTTAATGGTTATTATTAACAAAAGTTTTATTATATGTATGTATGTATATATAATATGTATTATCGGTTCATATATTGACGAATTTTTATGAAATTTAATGGTTATTATACACAAAAGTTTTATTTTATATATATATATATATAACCATTAATGAAACATTACCGTAACACCAACAAAAACTATGAAATTACGAATTAGTATGTAATAATTAATTGACAACGATAGTGTTCCCCAACACTCTGAATATAGATACCATATACTTATTTAAAAGGAGAAGAAATTATATTAAAAATTGAAAAAATGAAATTTGTGGAATTTAGACAGAATTTTCAAGTCCCAAATGCCTAAATACCACAAATAAAATGTCTGGTTTCATCATCATATTAGCCATAACATTGCTAAAGAATATGATTTTGGGACTACCACACCATAATGTATATATATATATATATATATATATATATATCTTCTTTAAATTTCTCTGACAGTTTTTATAGTATTTGTCTCTTAACACATAACTTGTAAATTTAATGATCCGAAGCAACACTTATTTCACTTTCAGTTTGAAAGTGTACAACAACACATTTTTACACTTTCACTTCACCCTTTATGACAGTAATTTTCTAGAATTATCTGGCAGATTGCAATATTCAGAATTGCTTATCTTTTAGTATCCATGGGTAACTTAAAACATTTTTAAGGACTTAGATTGCCTTATCAATTCTCACAGCCGTAGAAGCAATTCAAATTCAAAGGAAATCAAGAAAGTGTCGAACATCATTAAACTGCTTTGTATTGTAAAAAAGTAAGTGGTTTTACACATTATTATGTAGATAGAATTTTATACCGCTAGTAAATTGTATCATGGTATAGTAAGTAATATTCTTAAGTAAATTTCTTTCTTTTACATGGTATAGTAAGTAATATTCTTCTACAGTTAATGAATTGCAAAAATGTGTAAACCTCTAAAAATTTCTCGAAAAGAAGTATCTATATTAGCAAAACCATAGTAACGCTGACTTCATTTATTAACTTCTAACCATCGTACAATCTCAAATTTTACTCTGTCGAATAGAAAAAAAGGCGGGTAAGTATGATCGAAGATCGCAAAAAGGGTTTCGTTTAATATTCCTTTCAAAACACTTTATCCATTCTTTAATAAAGAAAATAAATTTCATTTTCAAAAGAAAAAAAAAAAAAGTCATGTTTTTTATAAAGTAAAAATTTGCCGGTCTATTTTTCTCGTTTTTCGAAAATCTGAACCGGTCGATAGCGGGCTAAGCCCGCTATTATACTCTGTCATAATAATATCTGTCACGTGGACTAAATGCGATATTAAAAAAAAAAATCAATTTCAAAATTAAACATGTTGTATAGAGACCTTCAAAATGTTAGACGTCAGATTAATTTTCTTTTTAATTCTCTAATGACGTCATATTAAGCTGATTTCTGTATTTACACATACTGATACTCCTTGTATTATTGAGAAATGTTGAAAATATCCGTTTTATTGCCAATATGACGTCATCTTAATCTTTTTTTCAATTGGTGAAACTTTTTATTTCATTTTCATTTTTCACGTGCAAGTCTTTCAATAGAAAATTAATGATTGTAGAAAGAATTTTATTGTGGATTTTTAATTGTTGGCAACTGCTATAACGAAAAATGTTTAAATTTAATAGGAAAAGGCTGTTTGATTTTTCATTTTTTTTATCTCTATATATTAAAATAATGCGATTTTTTCAAATTTCATGTTTTCTAGCTTCATAGTAGATATTCAGCTATAAGTATCCAAAATTTCATGACTCTAAGTTATATAGTTTCTGAGAACAAGCTTTGTGACGGACCGACAACGAAGCGGGAGTAATAGGATTTCGTGAGATGAACGAAACCCTAAAAATATGTACTTTCAAATGTCACTTGTTCGTAAATTGTATCTCAATTTGCAGATTTCTGATAGTTTTAAAAATAATATTTATTGTGTGATTTTGGAAAACAAAACCTATTTCCATCATGTGCAGCCCAGTTATGGGAGATTAACCCGCTTGCACTATAAGCAATGTAAATAGTTCAGCATTTCTTTCCGGCTAATAATTTCATAACAAAATTTAAACTTCAGAAAAAAAAATGAATAAATAAAACTCAAGTTTAACAGATATATTATCGAACTAACACTAACATTATCAGAATAAAAAAAAGCGGTTGTAATAAGTGAAATCTTCTGCGATTTCTTTTGTCTATACATGCCCTGCATGCGACTCATACGAAAGTGCCCTTTTTAATAAATTTCAAGACTTTATTTCAATACATAATTGAGATTTTTAATATCAAATTACATTTTGGTGTTATTAGTGGTAAATCTAAAAAAATACATTAAATGCAAAACAATCTATTATAGTTTTCAATTAAAAATAGTTTTCCCCTATGTTCTTGGCACCGGGCAGCATGTTCTTCAACCGGGGAAGCTCAGATTTTTATTCCCTGGTATCTCAAAAGTAAAATATTCCCTAACAAAGTATACAGGCCCTTTCCTACTTACGATGCTGTTAAGTACGGATAAACCCATTGTTACTTTAAAATATCGTAAATAGTATATAATAAATGTAATATAATACATGCTATGTACAGTTAGAAGTTTGTAATTAGAATGTTAAATTATGTCATAATAAAGTGAGGATTTATTATTTTTTTTTTCAACTAGATAAATTATATTTAATGGTTGGAGTATCACAGTTGAGTCTCATGTGTGATACTCCAACCATTTAATATGTTAAATTATGTGTTACCACTAATATTTAAAGCATGAGGCACCGTAGACATGACATTCTGCGTACAAATTAATGAGGTACAAGTATCTGCGTACAAATTAATGAGGTACAAGTATCTGCGTACAAATTTATTTTAGTTGTTCGATGCAGACGGATCTAGAACAATAGGATCGATAATTTCTTTTTCTGGAACATCATTAGGATTGTCTTTTTTAAATCCTACACTGAACCATTTATTTCTCCTTTTTTTAACACTTTCCAACATAGTTGAACAGTGTTTATGAATTCAGTTTGTCTGTCTGTCTGTCTGTGCGTGCTCTAACTTGCGTAAATATATCTGGATAGTCATGCAATTGATATATGTTATTGAGGTTTACTATAGCATGTTCGGTATTGAAAATGAAGTGTGTTACATTACGGTCTACGGGGAAAAATCCTTTGAAATGCATTTTAATGATGTGACACTATTTCAACTATATTGAAATTGATATACATAATCATCTATTACAAACATAAAGAAATTGATATCAATTTCTGAGATGCACTAAGACATGCTTTCTGTAAAATATCGGAGTGTAAAGCTTTTTTTCTTTCATCTACAGTGCCACATTTACATAATGGTCTACGGGGGAAAACTGTTTGCAGAGTATTTTAATTATGTTTCGCCATTTCAAATATAATGAAATTGATATACATTATTAAGATAGTACTTGTTATGCGCACAGCATTTATCGTTCATTTACAGGAACACACAAAATATTTCGGGTACAGTACTGTGTCCGAAGTGTTGTTTATAAGCCATAAAGTGGGATTTTAGTAAGGTTTGCGTTTAACTAAAATTTTGAGTGCTATGAGGTATGTATAAATGCTACAGATCATGTATAGGGCTACACGAAAAAATTCGTAAGAAGTACGGTGCATCAGCGTAAATTGATTAAAATGGGTTTTTAGTAGACTGTGGACGGAATACATGGCTGCCTATGTATGATAATTTCTGAAAGTGTGATTTCAGTGTGTATTTGGATGAGTTAAAATATAGCTTAATATGCAGCTTGCTTAAAAAGCTTAAGGTAATATACAGGGCTGTACAAAATAATTCAAGTATGTTTTCGTCTATTGGTAGAAACTGCTGAAGATGAATTTCCAACTGTGTTATGTGTTTTAATACTAAACTAAATTGTAGCATACTATAAAGTATATACAAATATATAAATTATATACAGGGCTGCAGAAAAGAATTGGAGTACTTTTACGGCTGTGGATGGTAATTGCTGAAATCTGGTTCTCAAATGTGTTTTATGTTTTTCTGAAATGTTTACTTAGATACCTTATTTACTTTATTAAACAGCGATGGTTTGTTAAAGTATTCTGTTATTGGAAAGTGTTTTTTTTCTTTCTTGTTTCAGAATATGTACATGTATGGTATGTGTTACCCAAACGTGTATGTCAAAACCCAAAATCAGTCAAAACTAGGTTTGACTATTTAAAATTATTTTTAACTAAGATTTGTAGTCAGAAATAGTTTTAACCGGTCAAAACTAATTTCAACTGAAATGCTTTATCAAAACTAGTTTTGATTCATCTCACTTCGTGAAAACTTGTTTTAACTAGGCAAAACTTGTATTATCTAACATGTTTCAGTTAAAACTAGAATTAAACAAGAACGAAACGGGCAAATCAGGCATTGACTACGAAACACTTTCCAACATTAAAAGGATGTTATTAAGAAATTTTATTTTTTCAGACAATGAAATGATATAGCTAAAAAGCAACTTAAAAATACATAACTCAATAAAACTCAATTTTCACCTTTTTCTGTCCATCTCCACTAATATGTGCGAAGTCTTACATGCAAGCCTGTATGCGATCTATAGGATTTACAAACACCATCTAATACACACAAATTAGATCACTTTAAAAATGCCTACCACAAAGAAAAACGCACTTCCAACGATTATCCATCATAGTCAATCCTTTAACTGAGCTCTTTTGTGTGTCTCTGTAAATGAACGCTAAACGCTATGCTCTCTATAATATATAGAAAACATGCAGTGCCCTTCACTGATTTTATTATGCTTTAAGTATCATAACACCACTAAAATGCACCTCATGCGATTTTTCCCCATAGATCATAATATAATAGAATTCTTTTGTGCGTCTCTGTAAACAAACTATAAATGTTACTTATTCTATACTCCTATGAATGCATGTTGTATACATCTCAATGATGTGCATTAATCTCAATATGTTTGGAATTTCATAACAGCAATAAAATGCACCGCAAATGATTTTTCCCACTAGATCGTAATGTAACGGCATTCTTTTGTGTATCCGTGTAAAAAAATTATCTACGCTACACACTTCATTTTTAAAGATTCTAAACCCAAATAACATTTACAAATTTCATGGCAATCCTAGTATATTTATGAGAGTTAGAACACGGACAGACAGACGGCAGACAGACAAACCGAATTCAGAAACGCTTTTTTAACTTATGTTGAAAAGTGTTTAAAAGAATGGTCAAATTTATGTTGTAATAAACAATTTTATGGATAGATTTTTTATGCTAGTAGCGCCCCTGGTGAGAAATTGCATAACTACACAATTTAAAATTTCTTTCCCACATACGCATTTCACCCAAATCTTCAGAAAATAACTCCACAATTACCAAATTAAAATTTTGATAAAGAAAATTCGTGATAAGTTTTTTATACTAGTAGCATTCCTAGTGAGAATTTACATAACTACACATATTTAACTTCCCACGAACGAATTTCGCTTAAAACAACAGAATAAGCTCGTGTTGTGATAAAAATTTTTGTTTGATACAAATTTTTTTGGGAAAGTTCTTATGTTATAAGTGCTCTTATGCTATATACATTGCTTATATATGTAAATTAAACTCACTTCCAGCAAACGGAGTTCCCTCAATTTTTCTGTATAAGCTTCTTCCATGGTAAATCTTATATTTTCATAAAAATTTTCACATGATAAGTTTTTATTATTATTATTATTATTATATACCACGCCTGGTGTGAAATCGCATTATTACGCCATTTAAACACATTTCCCACGAAGAAGTTTTACTTCTTATCTTCAGGACAAGCTTCCGCAATGGTCAAATTTATGTTTTTTGGTAAGATTTTCAAGTGATAGCTTTTTCTGCTAGCAGCACAGCTGGTGGAAAATTGCATAACTACGCAATTTAAACCTACTTCCTAACGAATGAATTTTACTCAATTCTTCAGAATAAGCTTTCACCTTGGTCAAATTTATATTTGATAAATGTTTTCACATGATAGGTTGTTTTTTTATGCTAGTAGCACCCCAGGTGTGAAATTACATAGCTAAAATTTTAAAATGCTTCTTTTTTAATCTTTCCTCATATTGGTAATCATACCTCAAATTAAAATTAGATTACAGATTCAAATCAACTTTCTTTTATCCGATAAGGCTTGATGAGAAAAAGAACAACTAAATTTAAATAAAATTTAATATTTATGTTTTACTGCATTACCACCATACATAAATAGAAAATACGTAGGACAGATTCAATGTAACTTTTTTTTGTGTGTGTGTTTATAGTTCCCTCTGGAAGCAATAGTGTAACTTTTTTTTTCCAAAGCAATACCACTTAGACAAACATCTGTACGCTATTATATGCCACCAAAACAATTGAACAAATAACAGAACGATAAACGAAACAAGAGTGACATAATAGAGACTTTAGATAAAGCAAAAAGTCAACTGTAAACAGGGAATACAATCAATTAGACTGATGTTCTGAGGTCCTCATTAGTTCCCTGGCCTCCCAATATCTTCCAGATATACTGTTACTTGATAGTGCTGGGCACAGTGGTAAATTCTGTGCATTTAAAATTATAGCCTCTTTACAAATAGGGCAATTTGGACTTTCAAGAATACCAAATGTGAAAAGGTAATTAGGTAGACAATCGTGTCCCGTGGCAAGTCTAAATAAGGCAACACTTGTTCTTCTTGGTGCTGTAGGAACATGAGATATTGCATTTTTCCATTCTTTATTTTCGATTTCACCTTGTTATCTCCTTTCATATGGAGAATCCATTTTTCTCTTTATCATTTTTGATATTGAAAGGTATTTCGTTGTTTGGTGTCTGAAAAATCTCCAAAGCCCTGCTTCAGTCGTAGATCATTTTGCGTTATCCAGGGTGCACCACGTGGAGATGATCTACATTACACCCTTAGTGTAACTAAATGTGTGGAAATTAAGGTTTTATGTATTTTTTAAAAGATAATTCAAATTTGAGTTAAAAGTATTTCAACCGAACAGCAGTTTGTCTTGTCTTAACTACTATTATTTTGAAATACAAGTTGATTATAGCATAGAGTTTATTTACGTATTAGGAGGTTTATTTACTTTTATGATGTTAAAGTCGAAACTTTAATCTACATCTAGCGATCTAAGTGTACTTCTTATGGGAAACTTCTAGCGTTGCAATATACCTTTAAAAGGCTGTAAGATATTTTCTTTCTGTCATTCTTTTTTTATTATTATTAAAGTCAGCGTACTTTTCTTTATAATATTCTTCTTCCGATACATGTTTTACATCTTGACTTACAAGCAATCGCTGAATCATGACGACATTTCTCCAGCTGTTGAAAATTTGGTCTTGAAATCATATCTTCTAATACGAGCAAATCTTGTGTATGGTTATATATATAATTCAAATTTTATCTTAAAAACGGCTCTAACGATTTTGACGAAATTTCGTATCTTACCATTTTGGGGCACCAGAAAACCATTGGGCTAGATCACATGCCCGAGAAAATTTGATTAGTGGTTCATTTTGGGTTACCAAGAGCCAGGGTCTAGCTAATTGTATCTATAAAACGGTTCCAACGATTTTGACTACATTTTTTATCCTACCATTTTCGGGCACGAGAAGACTATTGGGCTGGATCACATGTTCGAGAACTTTTGATTACAGGGTCATTTTTGGGTCAACCTGGATCAAGTTACTTTTATCTAAAAAACAGCTCTAACGATTTTGATTAAATTTTGTATCCTACGAGTTTCGGGCACGAGAAAATCATTGGGCTAGGTCACATGTCCGAGAAAATTCGATTAGTTGGTCATTTTTGGGTCACTGTGGGTGAAGCTAATTTTATCCAAAAAAACGGCTCAAACTATTTAGACTAAATTTTGCATCCTATGGTTTTCGGGCACGAGAAGATTGTTGGGTTAGGTCCCATGTTCGAGAAAATTCGATTAGTGGCTCTTTTTGGTCATGGGGCATTATGGGTCAAGTTATTTTTATCTTAAAAACGACTAAGAGGATTTGAATCAAATTTAGTATCCTACAGTTTTAGCGAACGAGAAGGTTATTGAGCTAGGTCACATGTACGAGAAATTTCGATGAGTGGGTCATTTTGCTCATCGGTCATTACGGATCAAGCTATTTATATCTTAAAAATAGCTCTGACGATTTGAACTAAATTTTGTATCCTACGGTTTTTGGGCACGAGAAAATCATTGGTCTAGGCCACATGCTTGAGAAAATCCGATTAGTGGATCATTTTGGTGTCACTGTGGGTCAAGCTAATTTTATCTAAAAAACGGCTCAGACTATTTTGACTATTTTTTATATCCTACGGGTTTCGGACACGAGAAGACAATTGGGCTTGGTCACATGTTCGAGAAATTTCGATGAGTGGGTCATTTTGCTCATCGGTCATTACGGATCAAGCTATTTATATCTTAAAAATAGCTCTGACGATTTGAACTAAATTTTGTATCCTACGGTTTTGGGGCACGAGAAAATCATTGGTCTAGGCCACATGCTTGAGAAAATCCGATTAGTGGATCATTTTGGGGTCACTGTGGGTCAAGCTAATTTTATCTAAAAAACGGCTCAGACTATTTTGACTATTTTTTATATCCTACGGGTTTCGGACACGAGAAGACAATTGGGCTTGGTCACATGTTCGAGAAATTCTGATTAGTGGGTCATTTTGGTCATGGGTCATGATATTTGAACTCAAAACTAATTTTGATCGAGCATGGCTCGGTCTTCCCTGCTCGTTTGGTTCTAAACGCCAAGTTAGTTAGTTTTTTTAAAAAAAATCCTTCGCCTTTATCAGAAAATGAAAACGTTTTTTGATTTCTCGCAATTACGTTTCAGTTAAAACTATATTTAACACGGTATGCTAAGATAATTTCAATTATTAATGTTTTTATCAGCTAAAACTAGTTCTAACTGAAAAATATGATAGAGTAAAAATCCAAATTCAGTTAAGGTTGTTCTAATATATATATATATATATATATATATATGTTTCCCGCCTCATATATATATGATTCCCGCCCTGTGTTCTCACTAACTTTTATTTAGATCTTCTTGAGGGGTCAGGTTCCTTTTAAAGTGTCAAACATCGAATTTTTCTAATAGCTTATAATTAAACGTGATTCTTTAGGAACATTTAAATAAAAACACGAAATAAATTGCTTTAGAAGAGAAGTTATGTGTAAAAGAGTTGGAGCTCTTTTATATGATCAAGGGGTGATTTGATCTTTAAAATCAATTTTCTGAAAACGGCGGTTTAGTCATTGAGCGCACGATTTCTGAAAAAATATTGGCTAGAATTTCATGAAATTTTGAGTGAATGTATTAACCATTTAGATGCACAAAATGTCCTATTATTATGTTTTTCAAGTAAGAAGTTTAGAATTTACGACTACTTCTGTATATAAAAAAAAAAAAAAAAAAAAAAAAAAAAAAAAACCTCGATGTTTCGAGTTTCTTTTTTTCTTCCTTTTTTTTTTTTTTTTTTTTTTTTTTTGTTTAATCTCAGAACTTACACTTTGTGTTTTCATTATACATCATTTTGATCATTATATCTATAAAAAAAATCTTTAAAAAAATTTAGGCTAATTTTTAAATGTGAAAAATTTTGCGCATGGATGCAAAATTCTTTCGTAAAAAAAAAGTATTATATTTTTAAATAAATTAAAAAACTTTTTTTGTGTGTATAATGTTTTTGAGAACCTTAATTGATAAAAAAAAACTTTCTTAATATGTGTTTTAAATTTCATAATTAAAAGTCAATTAGTTATGGAGTGACCGCAATTCTTATAGAGGTCACTTTTTCAGTTTTCATGTATTTTATGAGTTCAAAGGGTACCTAACCCCTTAAAGCTGTTTTAAAATCCAAAGAGGCTACTTGCTGACAGATTTTTTAATTCATTTTTGATCGCAAATGCATGAAATTAGCAGGTGTTATTATTCAGAAACTATGTAATAGAAACATGTTTTCCATTTTTTTGTTAAAGGTAGAAAATATTTCAGAAAATACTGTCAAAGTTGGAGTTTTGAACCAAATTCCCAATACGGCAACCAGAGAGTGCGAAAAACATGTCATTACGTGACCAGAATCGCTTATAACCCGATAAGTAATCTACTTATATATAAAAAAAAATGGAAAACTCATTTCGATTTCAAATAGCTTTCAAATCGATTCCAAATCGCTTGCGTTTAAAAATGAGTAAAAAATTGTGTCAGAAAATTTCGCGTTGTTGAGCAAATCATTTGAGAACCACCTTAAAGAAGAATTAGGAGGAGCAAGATTTTCATCAGATAAAGAAGTCAAAGAGCTTTTGTGCAGTATAATTCATACACATCCTAGCTTTTTTAGGTAGATTTTGTAAGAAATACTACCTATTACATTCTCCCCTAAGTTGGAATTTTTGAAAAAATTTTGCAGATCTACGCAGATTATGACTCTCAGAACCCAAAACCACCCCCAGTTCAAAACTTTATCTATCTATCTATGTCACTTTTTTATGGACACGATAACTCCAATAATTCTGCACAAATATCTTCCAAATTGATACATAAAATCAAGGAGCATAAAATCTCGTTCAATCAAATCAAATTCGTTAACGGGCAAAATCGAACCGGGGGGGGGGGGGCTTTTCGGAAAACAGAAAACACCCCATATTTTTTTAATTATGATACGTATCGAATCCGTTTAAAGTTATTATTACATCTAGGAAAAGGGCCGAAAATTTATGTATGACAGATTTTTGATATCATTAAAAATCACCCCAAAGGGGGGGGGAAAGGGGGGTTTTAGAAGAAAAAAATTCATAACTTCGTCAATTCATAAGATATCAAATCCGCTTAAATTTATTATAAATCCTCTTAATATCATCTAAAACTTTCATACTGACAAGTTTTTTATAGGACCCATCCTTACAGCAAAAAATAAATAAATAAATAAATAAATAAATAAATAAACCCTGCCGGCTCCGCCTGCAAACAAGTTAGATTTCGTAGTAGTTAGATTTGGGCGTTTCCAAATTCCGCATCATGGCAAAAAGGTCATTTCTTCCGCAATTCCCAACAAACAGGCGCCTCACGGTCTGCGTCTTCGAAATCTGTCTGTGTCTGTAGGCCGAGCCGTCAGGGATTTTTTTATTATACAAGAATAATTAAAAAAAAACCTCTTAATATGTTGAAGAAACTGTGTAGATATTAAATAAATCTATCTAGAAAAGTTACAGTGGTATAATTTTGTCCAATAATATTTAAAAATTAATGTATTAAAAAACATACTTTATATTTGATCCACCCTCGTATATATTTTGTAAATTAGAGTTTCGTGAACACAGTAATGTGAGCTTTATTAAAATAAATATTTTCCTGAGAAAATTACGTTTATTTATATGTTTGTCAATGTTTTTGCTCCCTATCATATGTATTACTATAAGTTGCATTGTATTTTAAGTTCCATGCACGTATTGTATGTATTTGAAGTTTCATGTATTGCAAGTATGTCATATATGTAGCACAAGTTGTTGTAAGTAAGTATATATTTATGATGTATGATTGTAAGATGTATGTATTATTTTGTTAGACTTATATGTATGTAAGATGGATATAGATGGAGATGATGCATGAAATCCAGAAATACAAAGTATTAAAGTATGGAGGAAATTTAAAAATTAAGAAGTATTTATTAATCTTAATGCTTTAATGCATAGATAAAATCACCAAATAAATTATATTTCTACTTTTGTATATGCGTGTGTTTCTGTGATATTCGATTCTAACATTTATTTATTATATGTACGTGTATCATTTTCTTTTCAGATGAAGATTTTCATATATTTGTCTCTTTTACCTTGCATTTGGGCTTTCAATGATTCGCATGTTCAATGTCCTGACGAAACTCTTTGTGAAAAAGGTGAGTGAATTATTTAAGAAAAACTGGCGTAATTATTACACTCGCGAGTAAAGATCAGAGCTGCGAGAAAATTGCGGCGGCGGTTCATCTGGCCTGAACAGGGCATAGATTATAGTCCAACCTGACCTGACTAACTGCAAGGGCATGCTGTGCAACTGCCCCGAACCCCTCCCCCCTCTTGGCTTAGTCAGGATTTTTTTAAAGGGTGCAAAATGGCTAAAAGTGGCCAAAAGTGACCAAAATTCTTACATTTTCAAAGATTTTAGGAAGGGAGTGTAGCCCTCTGCTTACTGTGTCCTCTCCTCCCCCAAACGGAACAATCTACATCATCAGAAAACTAATGATATAAAATGTTATACAAAAATACTTTAGTGTATGAGGAAAGAAGTAACAACATAACAAGTGTTGAAATTTGTTGCTATTAGTATAAGTGCATGCCTGCACTTGTCTTTCCATATTATGGAATCACCCAAATGCATGGTGATGTAATACAAAGATTAAATTTTATAATGTGGTAGAAAATTTTATACAATAACAAATAACCAAGAGTGTCTGAAATATCTGTATTTACACTTCAAAAGCTCACATGAGTAGTTATGTTCCTATACAAAAAAGATTGTGTTCTGTCATCTGTTAAAGTTGTGACCATCTTTCTTGTGATACCCTGTATAAAGATGTAAGTAGTATTTTGTTCGAAATTTATGTATACATACAATAGGTATGAAGTTTAATACTAGTCACTGCAATATAATTCCAGAACAATTTCCAGGGATAGATAGAAGGGGGCCCCCAGAATGATACCTGCCCCGGGGTCTCAGATAGTCTAAGTCGAGCCCTGACTAACTGGGTAACACGACGACTTGGCTCTAACTTTATTTTTGTCCTGTGTTGTGTTCGGTTCAGGTTGACTCTAATTCTTTCGTTTTCGAATTGGGTTTTGGCTTCTGCCAGTAGGGTTCGTGTGAACAGGATTTTTCGGAAGACATTCCAGAATAATTTTTCATATAAAAAAACATATATTTAAATATGGAATATAAATGGCTTTACATATATTGGTTACGGAGGTTTCTAAAGATAAACAATGTTTTTCAGAATCGTTGGCAATTCGGAAGAGGTCATTGTAGATTTTCTGTCGTGGTTATATTATATTTTCGATTAAGAAACATCTGTCTCGATTTTTACACACTGTACAGCAGTGTTTTCGAACTTTTTATTTCACGGCACATTTGAACCCATAATCAAACTTCCGCGTAATATTTAAACCATGATGATAAATTATATGAATAAAAAAGAAATATACCTTTTTATCCTTTTATTAGCACAAAATGTTCTTGTTAAAAGAAACTCTTCAGTAACAACTAACTAGTAAGGCATATTATAACTTTTTCTTTTTTTTTATTACCTAAAATTTTTCAACATTTTTTTATTTTTTATATCGCAACTATACAATAATAATAATGGAATTTTTTTTGCAAATAAAAGAGCATATCTTGAAGTTTTAAAAACAATTTTTTTATTGTAAGTTGGTTGAAAAATGGTCCTTTGGCGGCCTTTGATATCGGGGTATGCAAAAAGTGAAGCGTTTCGCGGTACCAGATGAATCTTGAAATCTGCTTATCTTCAACAACAACAACAAAAAAAAAAAAAAAAAAATTCAAATTTTAAGTTGTCGATTTTAGACAAAAATTTTCGGATTTAAATCGCGCAAAAAAATTATTTGCAATTCGAATGTGGAAAAACGCGTCCTTTAGGGACTACAAAATAGTAATACTAGAAAAGCATAAAAATTTCAATCAAATCGATCGATTCAATCTCGATTTCTACTGGGCACCGATTTGTAAAACCTGTTCCGAGACAAACAGGTTTAAAGTTTTACAAAATTTTTAAACATAGATAACAGTGACATTTTTCAACTTGCATAAAAATATGCAAAAAAAAAATCGATTTAAAAAAAAAATTATGACATGCCTTAAAATAAAAACAAATTGCTATATTTAGTCACAAAAAAAGGGTAACTAACAATTAACGTTCTCTAAATTCATTTTATTTATATTTAATTGTTCATCTGTCTAGTTATGCATGCTATGCATAAATTATGCATGAAATAGTTGGTTCAGATTTTTTTGTACTAGTCATCATTGCGCGTTAGCTCATTTCACGCATATATTACTTTAGAGAACAGACAAAGTATTTTTAAACATTTTTTTCTCAATTTCGAAATTTATCTTTCAGAAATAATCAAAATATAATATAGTTTATGTAATAATGTTTAAAATTTTTCTTCACACATCTTTTAAATTCAATCTTATTTATGTTTAATTATTCTTCTCTCTATTATATATGTTAATACCGCATGAAATAGTTGATCAATTTTTGTTTGTACAACTCAAAATTACACGTTATCTCATTTCAAACATATATTAATTACTTTAGAGAACAGACAAAGTATTTTTATTACATTTTTTTTTCTCAATTTGGTAATTTACCCTTGAGAAATAATCAAAATATAATTTGTTTAATAATGGTTAAATTTTTTCCTGACACATTCTTTAAATTCATTCTTATTTATATTTAATTATTTCTCTGTCTATTATATTAACACTGCATAAGATGATTAATCAATTTTTATTTGTAATTGTCATCGTTTCAAATAAGCTGATTTCACGCATATGTTATTTTAGAGAACAGACAAAGTATTTTTATTACATACTAACTGTCACCCGTGACTTCGTTCACGTAACATTAAAAAAAATAATAAATGCATTAATTAATCAAGACATTTCACTTCCGATAGTTAAAAACATATATAATTAACCAAATCTTTATCATATTTTATAGGAGAGTATACGGTATTTCTTTGCTATAGAGGCCTTGACTTAACTCAGTCTTAAAAAAGTGAAATTTCATGTCAAATAATTCAAACAATCGCGAAAAGGAAATTGCAACCAATGAAAAAAGGAAGGCCAAGTAAAATCATGCAAATCGAAAAATCCCTCTTCGTAAAACTAAACAACAACGCTGGGAGAATTCTGCTACAACAGTGCATTTTTGGTGGTATTTGATGGGAAATTCGCATATGTAAGCATTGCTAAATGTGCATTATCATATTGTTTATTTGTATAAACATATTATGTCATATATTTCTTACATTATTATTTTATATCTTGTTTATGTATATATTAAATAAAGTGCTTCTCACTAAGTGGGGTAAATAGTGAACAAAGTGTTTGTAAAATTTTATACATTGATAGGTATTTCATAAAGATATGACAGTCTGATGCGATTCTAAAATGTAAATAAAGGTTGCCAGAAAATACTTTAAATACGTCCCAATATAACCTGGATATTTTCTCTATCGCATGAATGACAGTATAAACAAAGATACACGAACAATACCAATCTGATGGTGTTAATTTGCATATTTATATTATTATATATAGGATTATTTAAATTTATTTCGTAAGCTTGAAATTTCATAGGCCTTTCTCAAACATTAAGTGTCGAATAAATGTACTTTATTGTTATTTTATTTTGTCATTTCTATTTCTTTTATTCTCCATTCATTCCATTTACAGATATTGATTTAATTTATATATATTCGTGTCATAGAATATTATTTAAAGTGGTTATGAAGGTCAGGATTAGGTTAGGTTACGGTTACGGTTAGGATTATGAATAAAAAATGGGCGATTGTTGTATGACCGATTCAGGTTTAAAAGCTGAACCAGGATGTCTGTTTATATCATGACGTAATTAAAAACTATAACAGGCGATATTTTTTAATATGTTTTACAGTCATAGTTGTCATCAAAGGTGAGCTAGGAAATGATCATCTAAAATACCATTAAGTGTTTACCACGATAAAAACAAATCTGGTTACAACAATGTATTTACTTTTGCGCCAAAGTTTGGTTGATAAAAAAAAGCAAGTTGGCTATGGACCCGATTCCAGAGCCTAACTTTCCTATTTTCTGCAATTTCCTACCTAATGTAAAAACATTTCTACTACAAACAACGCGCTTTCACATTTATAATACAGTAGAACCTCGATCCATCGTTCCCGCATCTTTCGTTATCCCGTATGTATCGTCTAGTTTTAAAGGTCCCGTCACGAATACTATTTAAATAATGTTAATTATACCCGCTTAGGTCGTTTTTGAAACATGCAGATTCCCGCATCTATTGTTCAAAAATTTTATCGACCTTCAAAAAAATGCAGAATTTATCCCATTGTATTCATGTTTAAGAAAAAAAAAAAGTTGTTCTAATTGTGACCTTGGATGCACGTGCGTATTGATAAACCGAGAGCGATTCCATGTGAGTGTGGTGATCTTTAAATGCAATCCCCAAACGGGCGATAAACGTGCCATTCTGTAAGTGGCAACCGTCCAGTGTACAGGCGGAATGAAAAAAAGTTAGCAATAGAAGAAAAAAAATGTAAAATGATGAGCAGTGAATTGTCTTTAATAAAAAGTAGAATAATAACTTAGTTTTAGTTAACGACTTAGCGTCGGATATCTGTATTTATTAAAGTAGTCACCTTAAGAGCGAGAGAGGTAGAGAAAGGGGATGAAGGCCTTTCAACCAATGAAATTAAGGAGGGCAGTAGATTCTTCGTGTGTTTTTTGAAAAATGTTGAAAGAGTGAATGATTGACAGAGAGGACGGGTATTAGCTGCAAACATCATAGCTTCTAGAAGTTAAGACATTGTCACTTTACGTTAGGCTCTCATTTCCGTTTTGGCTGTGATAGGCTATTGATGTGTGTCTATTGTTTTCATTATTTTTCACTCGTTTGTGACTAACATGGCTAAACAAATTCGTACTTTAGAGGAAAGAATTCGTATCATTGAAGAAGTAGAAAAGCATCCGTTTGAAAAAAAGTTCAAACTGCTAAACGTTTAAATTTACGACTTTCACCATTGAATTCTATAATTTCAAAAAAGCCGAAATTAGAAAGCAGTTTGATAAGTACGATATTTTGGCGAAAAAAAGAAAAACTGGTCGAGAATCAATATAGAAATATTTCGAAACTGTTATGTACGACTGGTATCGTCAAGCTCGAGGATCACAAATTCCAATAGATGGAACAATTCTGCGGGAAAAAGCCCTAGAAATCGCTGCTTTAAAAGGTATTGAAAATTTCACAGCCTCAAATGGATGGATTTCACGCTTTAAAGAGCGACATGGAATAACCGGTATTAATTGAAGGATATGACTCTCGTGACATTTACAATGCGGATAAAACGGGGCTTTTTTATAGATGTTTGCCGAACCGTACTCTGGCACTAAAAGGAGAGGCTTGTCATGGAAACCAAAATTCTAGAGAAAGACTGACTGTTTTATTGTTCACAAATAGTGATGGAAGCGATAAAAGAATACCGATTGTAATCAGAAAATCAGAAAAGCCAAGATGTTTCAAAAACATCAAAAATTTACCTCTGTCGTAACCTGCTAATTCAAGAGTATGGATGACAAATGAAATTTTCTCTGAATTTCTGAATGATTTTGACAAGTCAGTTGGAAAAGAAAAAAGAAAAGTAGTTTTATTCATTGACAACTGTTCAGCGCACCCTCCGGATATATCTTTATTAAAAAATATGCCAGTTCATTTTTATCCCCCTAATTGCACTAGTAGGGTTCAACCCCTGGATTTTGGGTATTATTCACAGTTTCAAGCGCCATTACAGAAAGAATTTAGTTAGAAAAGCTCTAGCTATGATGGATGAAGGAAAATGCAATAGCATCAAAATTCATGTTTTACAAGCCATTTATTTCGTTGTCTCTGCCTGGGAGAGAGTAACCCAAGAAATTAATTAACTCTTTTAAAAAGGCTAAGGAGGATGTCACAGAACTCGAAAATGTAACTGCTGATGATAACGATGAAGAGGAAAATGATTTATCACAGTTTGGGGCAAATGTCTTGAACATCACCTTTGACTATTATGCATCAATTTATGAAGAGGTTGCGACATGTGGCTTGATTTCTGTTCAAGAAATGATCGCAGAGAATGAAAAAATGGATGATAATACCGATGAAAACGAAAATGTCAATACAGAACCAGTTCCAACGTTTGTTGAAGCACTTAAAGGATTTGAAACAATGAGAAATTTTCTTTATTCACATGCATTAAGCGAAAGAGAGAAGAAAGATGTCACTAATGACAAAAATTTATTGTTTGGGTTAAGAAGAAAATAGTGTGTACAAGCTAAAATTTCCCAATATTTTCAGTAAATAAATAGATCTATTCCTCTTTATTCTGCTTCGTACATTTTTCGTAGTAAGTGAGTATTTTTCTCCTTCAAATTTTCTATATTTCAATGTAATAAATTTATTTATGCTATATACTGTTTCACACAAAAATATTTTATGTTGACCCGCATTAATCGTTTTCCCGTAACTATCGTTTGAAACGAATGGTCCCTTGAGAAACGATCGATCGAGGTTCTACTGTATTAGGAATTGGAACGATCGGTATAATATTAGGAATTGGTACGATTGTTCAAGTTTATGCAATTCGGCTTGGGAAAAGTTTCATTATTTTTTTATTTCTTCTTTACACGAATTTCTCCATAAATTTGATTTTCCATACTTACTCATATTCATGCACCTTGTGTTATTATCAAATGCTTCATAATCAGGATCGTCAAAAAAAAAATCATGCAAACGAGTTATTTTATTTATTTATTTATTTTTAGTGTTTAGGATTGAAAATAACTATTTCCCGCTAACCGTGATGTCATTTTCGACATGGATAATTTTGCGGTGCATATTATTGACATTTCTCATTAATTCTGTTTTCAAACTTTTTTTTTAATTTTTAAAATTTAAATTAAAAATACGGTATATTTATATTAGCCGTGCGCAGACGATAAAACGGCAAGTATTGTTCCCATACAAAAGAAAAAAAAGAAAGAAAGTAAAGAAAAAAAACAAGATCATTTTATTTCAACATGAAAGCATATCCGCTATATTTTCGATATATGGCGTCATATTCTCCTGCTTCCCGTATTTATGCATATTGATACACCTCGTATTATTATCTAAAAAATTTAAAAGTACGTTTTATTTTTAATAATGTTATTTCATCTTCTTTTTAATTCTTTTTTTTTTTTTTTTTTTTTTTTTCATTTTTCACTTGGAAATTTTTCAATTGAAAATAAATTGTTGAGTAAAAATTATTATTCCGGTTTTGATTTAGTATTGGCAACAATAAAGTAAATTTAACCATTTTAACATTTTATACGAAAAAAATGTCCATTTATTCTTTATAAAAATAATGAAATTTTGAATTTTTAAGAAAATCATTTGAATAAAATAAACAAAAGATAGCTTATGTTCTGGGTTATAAACCCAGAATAAAAATACAATTTAATATTGTATTTTTTGAAATCGTACGAGCTGTGAGCAAGATTTTAACACTTCAGATAAAATTAAGCATACATTTTAGAAAATATTTTGACAACTAAAAAAAAGAGACATGCTTTACGATCAGTACAAAAGAAAAATAAGTCAAACATTTTAATTTTCTTATGAGATATTTTAAGAAAGCATTCCACTCCCATAGGTTGATTTTTGTTTATAATTGTCATAATTGTTCATAAGCGGATTGTCACGCATATATTACTTTAGAGAACAGACTGAGTATTTTCTCAATTCAGAAATTCACCCTTTATAAATAATCAAAATATAATATAATTTATTTAATAATTTTTAAATTTTCGCCGGCATAATCGAATATATGTTCTTCGAAAATTTCGAGGCACACCCACTTTGTTCTCACGCACATCAATGTGTCTCGGCGCAGTAGTCTAGAGAATATTCTTAATACGTTGACGGACAGTTGCGGCTATAGCCGTCAAAGCGAAGTTCACAATGTGGCATGACGGCTATAGCCGTCCAAAACGAAACCGTCGTTTTTAGACACTACGGCTATAGCAGCACAAATGTGCATTTACCGGCGTACAAGTAGAAGCCCAGTGTCATGTTTTGGAAACAATTTTTTAGGTTGAAGTTCGTTTTCCACCTGTTATACGAGTTGCAGCTTCAGTATGCACGTGCAGGGTGGCTAGTGGTCATGGGAAAAATACAGTAAAAAAAATTACACTTATCAGTATATTCTTATGGAAAAATTCAAGTTGATTATTTGATCGAATAATCAAGATAAATTTTATAAGAATATACTGGTGTTTATCCTTTTTTTTTACTGTATTTTTCCCTGACCACTAGCCACCCTGACGTGGTTGTGAAGGGAGTGTGCAACCTAATTAAAGGTGCTGAATTAATCAAAATTAAGTTTATTTAAGCAGAAAGAGTAAAACTATACTTCTAATATTCTAAAAATTACAAAAACATGTAGTGTCAATTTTCGAACTTCACTTGTTCCTACTGTCCGTCAACGTGATAAATTACGAAATAGATATATGATACTTTCTAATGTTTTCTTTTTATTAATCGCAACATCTTTTCTTTATAGGTAAAACATGCTGTTATGATTCCGATAAAGGAGAGTATAGTTGCTGTGATGTTATGGAACACGAAAAGGATAATAAAAAATTAATCCCTGCATTCCCATCTCACTTTAAAAAAGACTCGGATGAAGAGGTCGGCTCATGTTCTTTTGGTAAACCTTGCCCCGGAGACTTGTGTTGCAAACATAAATTAGGAGTTTGTTGTGAGAATAGTACGAGTTGTTGTCCCAGTGACTACCACTGCTGTCCTCCAGCGAACGCAACTACAGTGAATGCAACTACTCCCGTACACACGTGGTGCTGCAAAACCAAGCAACGTTGCGCTGATACTTTCTTATATTGTATTGCCGGAGCTAATTCAATTTCCTCAACTTTTCTGTCTCTGGTCATGATGCTAATTGTAGCCATTTCGTTGAAACACTTTTAGATACTTCACTAATGTTAGACATGTTTTCCAAGGATTGTTATCACAGAATGTTTTCCAAGGACTTGAACGATTTCAACTCATTATATTCATAATATATATTCATAATATATATTCATCATTATATATTCATAAATTGCCAAAATAAGATTCACTTTCCTACATATGTAATGTGACAGTTCAATCTAAGCGGTAATGGTTACCATGAAGTTAACTCACATGTGGCACTTTTCGTTATTCTGCACACATCGATTCCATCCTGACTGGTTTCAGCAGTTTTTTCACTAACAGTGCCGGGTTAACAAAATGAAATGAAATGAAATCACTCATTCGCGGAGAGACAGCCGTTAACCTTTTGATTACCGACAAGGACTGGCGTACTATTCACTCGTACCAAAATTTCCAAAAAAAAAAAACTTTTTTATGTTAGATTTCTTTTGAAAGTATCCTAGTATAAGCTTATGAATAACTAGTCACTGAATAATAGCAAATATTTTTTTTTTTTTAAGTGATGCGAAACGAATAAAGAAATAGTCGCTGTGATGACTAACCCCGTAATCAATGAGAATTTTGAGAAACGAATAAAGATATGATCGCTTTGACAACCCAACCCCGTAATCAAAGGATTAAGCATAGGAACTTTTCTCCACGAGGAATATTCATATTTACGATTCTTAATGAAAATTCTTTATGATATTCTTAATAATTCATATTTAAGATTACAGATGTTGAATATTATGTAAGAGATTAAAGTAAAAAATAGTACAAAGTTACTTTTTACAATTTAAGTTTAGTATCATATCATAACATTTCTTAACATACAACAAAAACGGAAGAGACATCTTCACACTCCTAAAAGCCTCTGAACCATTTACTTAAAACAAGACTGCGTCAAGTCAAACTGCGATAAATAAACATTTAATTTTTTTATGTGATAAGAAAAGTATAAAGGTAGCAGAAAAATTGCACGAAAAAGTAAACTAATGCATACCACATCAAACAAATAGGAATGGTAAGAGTAGGTAATTGCCTATAGCCCCACAAGTTTTAGAGTCCTCGTGGCCTGGAATATTCAAACCTATCTTATTTCTCTCTGAGGTTATGTTTTATGTGATGCAGAATATTTTTAGATGTATATAATAGAGGTGCGTGTGTGTACACTTCTTTCTTTAACGATATTTCCTAAAAAGAGCAACCAATACTAAACATTTGAATGTTGAAAGACTATAGATAAGTTTAAGTTTTGAAAATCGGGGATAGGAAAGAGGGCTTCGAGACTTGAATTGTTTAAAGACCTCAAATTTTATTCGGCACTGAATAATGCGCTACTCTCGCATATATTGGAGAAGAAGTAGTTTTTAGACAATGACCCCCCTTTACATATCCCCACAGTAGAAAATCACACGGTGTTTAGTTCAACACCGACGTATGTTCATCACCTTTAGTTCAACACCGACGACGTCAGTGTCGGTTAGTTCCAATGACTACACACCCTGAAAACATGCTAAAAAGAATCTGTATGGAGCTGACGTGTGTCCAACGACGAAAAGTGCTCACATAAGGCTTTGTGATTTAGCTTCACGACAACTATTTCGTATTAAACATGAACGGAAGCATTGGAAACGTGTGGAATTACAGGTGTTTCGGTGGCATAAAAAAATGATTTTTTTTAATTTAAAAATTTTAAAGACAATATATTGATGTTAAATGATTGTTTATATCTTTAGTTTAGTATTTCAAGTGCTCGTTGATTTTTTTTTTCTTCTGTTAGGTAAAAACATGAATCGGAAAAAATTAAAGCACAAAATTGTCTTATGGCACGGAAAGCTTTTTACAGTTATACTATCATTTAACGGATAAAATTGGCCAGTGCAAACTCCTACTGGAAAATGATTTTCCTTTTTTTCTTTGTTGGAGTATATTTGGTACCATGGCTTTACAGTTTGTTTAAGGATATGTTCTTCATTATATTTTTGATTCATTTAAACATTACTAGTTTCTACAAAAACAAGTAGAGGGTTTTGCGTCTGATGTTACTCCGATCAAAAACATCATAAAATTGGAATGTGGAAGACCATTAGACAAAGGGTTAATATCTTTTCGTTATATTCGTTAAACAATTGTTCAACTGCAAAACCTTATCATCTATTCACAAAACATTTATGTGCGTACGACAAAACAATTTTGCCCTGTAAGTTTTTCTATTTATGCTTTTACCTAAAAAAAAAAAAAAGAGCACTTGATGCCCATAACTTAAGCCCTACATCAATAGTATATTTTAAATTTTGAAATATATAAATAGAAAAAATTATATTTTTGATGCAACAAAACTTTTGTACGTATCCTATTTGACAAGTTATGCTTAAAATATAATAAGTCGAAACCGTTCATACTATTCTGAAATACACTGTATAAGAGTGTTTTCGAAACTAGGTATAAAGTTTAGCGAATCTTGAGTCTGATTAAAGTAAGGTAG
The DNA here is from genome assembly GCA_963931845.1 of Maratus michaelseni. Lineage (NCBI taxonomy): Eukaryota > Metazoa > Arthropoda > Arachnida > Araneae > Salticidae > Maratus > Maratus michaelseni. The sequence continues at coordinate 324,794,145 of OZ007590.1, forward strand.
AAATGAATCAATTTACGCATAAAATGACAACGCCACCGTCCATTAATATGAAAGATAAACAGATCGCAGTCTGCTAAGAGTGCTTTTATAATGAGAGTAAAGGCATACGCAGAGGTAGAGTGATCAAATTTTATTATGGTTTTATTACGAGACATTTTTAAATATTTCATAATTTTAAAATGTATAACATTTAAACATTATATTCATTTTTTGGGGGGTTGGGGGGGGAGTGGAGGGGGAGTCTTGCAAATGTATCCCCTAATTTATATGTAATAACTATATTTTAAATCGAAAACTGCGGGAACTGCTAGAACTCCAAACTTGAGAACGGCCTACGATTTCGAAGACGTTTGGTCACCTTACGTACAGGACACATACTCGCTTGATAAAATAATCAGACTCAAGAAACTTGTTAACCCAGATGATAGAATTTTAAAAGAAAATGTCAGTTTACCTTGGTTTTACAAAATATACAAAGTTACTTTGTATATTTTGTTGGAAACTTATTTTACATTATTGTATATCGTTAAAAAAGTATATAAATAAAATTAGTGAACATTTTTCCTACATGTCATATTTGATTAATGTCAATAAATACCGAAAATATATCGAGTAAGGTCGTTTTCTTTCACCTTTTTATGTTAATGGTGTTCTTATGTTTTTCCTTTTCCCCATTTAATAACGCAATACTCTCGGACGCATTCACGAACTTAGTTTGGACGTAAATGCATAAAATTTATAGACTGTACTATTTAAGTGCAGAAGAATCGCTAAAAAATAATATTTCATTTTCCTATAAATTGGATGCATGTATAATTATACCATACTATGGGATTTTGATTTGCTGAATGAAACCCGAGGCCGTACAATGAACGACTCAGAATCGTCACTCTGGAAACTAGGGTTGTTGCAAAACGATTAGCTAGAAATTCAGACTTATTTCCGCGACACGTAAGATAAATATATATATATATATATATATGTACTATTTAAGTGCAGAATACTCGCTAAAAATAATATTTCATTTTCCTATAAATTGGATGCATTTAGAATTATATCATAGTATGGGATTTTGATTTGCTGAATGAAAGCCGATGAACGACTCAGAATCGTCACTCTGGAAACTACAGTTGTTGCAAAACGGTTAGCTAGAAATTCAGACTTATTTCCGCGCCACGTAAGAGAAATATATGTATAGATTGCTTCCGGCTAACGATCTTTTCGAGATTGTCACGCCCAGAAAACCGACATAACGACAATTTTGGCGACATTTTCTAAAAGAAATTGTAAGAAAATAGAAAACGCTCTTCAATTTCTAGGTATATAAATAAGAATGTATGTATTTTTTATACAGGGTGGTTATAATATAAGTATCTCTATTTGGAACTGTATGTAACTCGAAGGAATATCCGGAATGAAACCAAAATCGGTACACTTACTTGTCAAGAAGGGGGAAGAAGAATGGAACAATAAAAAAACTAATTGCAATAATCACCGACAAATGGCGCTACTGGGTGTGAAATGTAATGTGGTAATACAAGAACAAAGAATTAAGGCGTCAAACCGGATAGCACACCTAATTTGTTGGAAAATGTCACACTGAACATGGTTACGTTTTCGCATGGCGATGCCGATTATGTTCAGGATCCACATGGTCATTGTGGTGGAGGACACAATCCAGGCGGTGCACGACGTACTCAACTGTGGAATGTAACGCATCAGAAGTTATGTTTCGCACATGTTGTGATATGAGGTAATGTCATTGAGGTTTGTGACACCTCACGGTACACAATATTACACATTACATTTCACATTCAAAAGCGCCATCTGTCGGCGATTATTGCAATTAATTTATTATTATTATTATTATTATTATTATTCTCCTTTATCGAATAGCACGTGTACGGATTTTGGTTTCACTCCGGTAATTCCTTCAAGCTACAGACAGCTCCAAATAGAGATACTTATATTATAACCACCCAGTACATTTACGAATGAATGTGACTCCATGAATGTATCAAACAATAATTTTGATTTGAGAACACACTTAAAACATTTAACATAAAACATAAATAAGTAACCCATAAATGTCGTCACTTAGTGCACGTTTACACTGTGGTCTACCTTGCATGAACATTTCATTATATTACGAGTTTCTATCCGATCACAACGTTGTTGGCAGCCTAAAAATACCCTTGGACGGTATAAAATCTTGCGTCTAACGATGTACTTATCAATTTAAACCACAATGTAAACCTGTCCGGAGGTCCTGGCACATCCTTTCATTACATTGTTAAGACTGGAGATGTTTGCATACGCTCGAACAATCAGAAATTTTTTTTATCCACTTATAAGTGATTTAGATTTTTAAATGTGGTTTCAAATGACAGATTGCATTTTGAATTTTTCCTTTGTAAACAATGCACAATCCTGGAACAAAAAAATTCAGAATTTCTACTGTAAATAACGCATTAATAAGATATGGATAACAATCGACTGAGAGAAATATCTATTAATTAATGCTAATAACTATTAATTAATGCTATACATAAATTATGCTTCGAGTGCCGTTTATATATTGCTGGTAGCATTAAAATGGTAGCACCCACTTTTACCACATTATTTGAGCTCCTAAGATCAAAGCAGACAGAATATTTTTGTTGTTTGTGCATTTTTTTTACTTAAATCTTCATAGAACAGGTCAAAACTTCAGGATGTCAATGCTGCATCCAGGTGACAAATTTGAATTTGTATCACCCCCCCCCCCCCCCCACAAAAAAAACATCCAATTGAAATACAGTAGAACCTCCATAAGTTGACCACCCAAGGGACTATAACTAAGTGGCCAACATACGGAGGTGGTCAACTTAGGGAATTTTTAGAAAATATTTAGTGCAATATTAGAAAAAATTTAGTAAACTTTTTTAGTATTTTTTAAGGAAAAATTTAGAAAAAATAGCACTTACTCATTTTATTTTTACTGAAGGTACAGCACATTTTTAGAATAATTCAATTTTTGTTTGAGTCCTCTTTTTGTTCATTAGGTAACTGCAAAAAGCACTTTCACAGTTTACAAGTCCATTAAGCATGATTGGACATTTTTCTGCAGTGAAATCTTTAAGTTGCTCAATCATGCGCTTTACATCGTCTTCCTTCAGAGTTGGGCATTTTTCAGTTTCGCCATCACTTGGATCATCATCCTCTTAGCCGTCCATTTCTTGTAGCTTAGAGTCCTCGCTGTGCTTAGTTGTAGAGAGTATCTCATTGAAGATTGACTCTGGGTCTGGTTCAACACATGTTACTAGCTCATCGTCCATGGTAACATAATCTTCAAAATCAACTCCATCAAAAACTGGCAAGGGAGATAGAGGAAGCTCATACTCTTGCACCGATGTTGTAGCTGTAACAAATCCATCTTTCTTGAAGCAGTTCTTAATCGTGGTTTGTGTAACTTTATTCCAAGCAGAATTAATCCAATGAACAGCATTCAAAGCATTTACTGACGGAGCTGTTGACGATTCCAATAGAGAAGGACCACAGGTTTGTGCTTTCATGATCACCCATTCCAGAAGTTGAGCTCTGTAGTGCACTTTGAAGGACTGGATACTGCCTTGATCTAAAGGTTAGATTTTCGAAGTTGTGTTTGGAGGCATAAATTTTAGCTTCACATTTGTGCGATTATTCACTTTCGGGTGGCTGGGGCAGTTGTCCACGGTAAATAGAATAGACCGCTTCTTTTTCCTCATTTCTGCATCAATTCATCTAACCCACTCTTCGAACAAAGCACTGGTCATTCAAGCGGATCTATTCGTTCTCCAAAAAACAGGAAGGTCTTCAGGTTTTACATTTTGAAATACACGAGGTTTTGCGGATTTGCCGATCACCGTAGGCTTCAATTTCCCCAGTCATACTAGCCCATAGAAGAACAGTAAAACGCTGTTTTGAAAGTTTTCCTCTTTTGCAAGTGTCACCCTTCATTATTAGACTTCTATCTGGCATTGCTTTAAAGAAGAGACCGCATTCATCAGCATTAAAGATGTCCTCATCTTTAAAACCTTTAGAAAACTCTAGGAATTTTTCAATAAACTGCTCCACCACTTCAGCTGAAACCTCATTCGATTCCGCACACAAAACTTTTTGAGAAATCTCGTATTGTAGTTTCAATTTTTCAAGCCAGCCTGCTGACGCTTGTGGAAGCTCTATTCCGAATTCTTTTTGCAAATTTTTTTGCTACTTCCTGAAGCATAGGTCCCGACCCGACATTCTTGCATTGATTGATCTCATCTCTTTAAACCAACGAAACGTGGCTTCGTTCACAGCGTCAAGGCACGCTTTTCTGCGTTTTCTTTGGAGTCCCCCGTTTTCGGAAGAAAAACTTTCCAGATATTCTTCCTTGCGTTTTAAAATGTTGCTCACAGTTGTCTTGCTCACACCAAATTTTTCCGCTGTCTTTCTTTGGCTGCTGCTTTCCAGAAAATTAAGAAGATCCACTTTCACTTTTAATTTAAGTTCTTTTAGAGCTTTTCTTTGCACCATTTTTAATGAAAATTAGAAAATAAACGACCGGTCCCGTCACGACGCGACATCCAGAAAAAAAGAACGGAATGTGTTTCACATGTGAGCGACACACATTGTTTTCCAATTCCGTGTATAGCTACACCACTACGCACATCCTCCACTCCCCTAACATTTTTCGACAGATTCCAAGAATTCTCGCATTTCCCTCCCGTTGTATCATACTGGAAGTGAACAATGAATGTAGCACCACAAGGGAGGCGAGTGTTGCTCAGATAAGCCGAATGACTGACAAAGAAATTCATGGAAACCAGATGGGAACAAACGGAGGAAAAGGCAATTTCAAGAAAACATCAGTGGTCAAGTTACAGAGAGTAAGACCTACTAAAAAGTGGTCAACATACAACTTACGGAGGTGGTCAACATAGAGAGGTTAATCTCCATTGAAAATGCATTGTGACCATTCAAACTAATAAATTTTGGTCAACATAGAGAGGTGGTCAACTTTGGAGGTTTTACTGTATCTCTTTTCCAACACTAAAAAAAAAAAGTTGATTTTACAGTATAATATTGGCATCCCAGCTGCCAGTATTATACCGTAAAATTAACTGTAATAAACAGTAAAATAAGCAGTAATACACTACAGCGCATGCACGGTAGTTTTTGCGCTGTTATATGCGGACGGGCGGACCAGACGACGACTATAGGTGCTACGTATTTATGTAATTGCGAACGTACCTAAAAACGGAGTTCTTATAGCCTCGCTTTGGAAATCCAGATTAGGGAAAGTAATAAATCGACATAGAATTATAGATTAATGATTTTCGGATATTTTCCTTTTCATATGCTATAAGACCTTTCTTCATGCCAAATTTCAAGGTTCTAGGTCAACCGGAAGCACTCCATAGGTTTTGAGAGTAAAGCCTATAGGGTGCTTCCAGTTGACCTAGCACCTTGAAATTTGCACGAAGGAAGGTCTTATAGCACATGTAAATTATAAAATCGAAAAACCATTAATTTATAAATCTATGTAGACTTATTACGTGACAAATTCACGAATTTCCATAATTGGTATTAACTCTAAATTACGCATTACAACGAATTTTTTTGTAGGTAATATAACATATCAGTACGGAATCGTCAGAATGAGAGTCCTACTTGCACTGATTTTTTTTTTTTTCCTGATTTTTTTTTTGTCATCTGCCAAGTTAGAAAAGCAATCTCACAGATGAAGAACAAAAAGTTTTCTTTTTTTTTTCGTCCATTTTACACAATAGGAAAACAACAACAAATAATTATTTAAATATATACTAGGTATGGGATTATTAGATAACTATAATTACTTCTTATCATTAAGTAAAATCTTCTTTTGTCAATTTGGTATTTTTAGTTCACTTTTATTATTGACAGATGGCAGCACCAAATAAAATATAAGGAAGTCGAAATTTCTCTTGAAGGGATAGCGGACGTTCAAATTTGACTTTAGACAAGCATTTTCTAAGTGCATAAGATGTGTTTAGAAAAACAAGTATAAAATTTTGTTGTACAAAAAAAGTCTTATTTAAATAAAATAATACATAAGAATTTTACATTTAAAATGCTCCATGAGATTTATAACTAATTTTTAAAACAGTGTTAATGTAGAACTTTTAAAAAGAATTTCAAAATTCATATTTCAGACCATTATTAGATTAGTATGTTATATTAGTACAAGCAGTTTAAATATTTCAAAATATATGTTTTTTAAACTTCTTATCATTAAATTAAATCTTCCTTTGTTATTTTGAAAATTTCAGTTCCCTTTCATTATTCATAGATGGCAGCACCAAACAGAAAACCACAATTTCTCTTGAGGAGATTATGTTTTTAAGTATTTTTTTTTTTTTGTTTTACGAAAAAAATGTATATTTAAAGAGAATAATATATAAGATCAAAATGAAGAGAAGGAATATGAATACAATGTATAAATATTTCATATTTTAAAATGCTCCATGCAAATTCGAAATGATCGTAAGTAGAAAACGAATTATTAGTTATAACTTATTTATGTTCCTAAAAGTTAAGCATATTTGTATTCGTTTTGATATACATCATTTATTACTAAAATAGTTCGCATGGGATCAACTAATAATTGGTTAAAGGTGAGATTTGAAATCTGCATAAAACTAATAAATAAAAGATCGGATGATTTACGGCAAATCCATATAATTTTCCAAAGACAAATTTTAACCAAATGTAAATTTTTGTTTACTTTTATTCAATTTAAAACTTTTTAACTTTGATCATCTTCAAAAGTCTACCATCTCCTTATTGAGATCTTGAAATGAATATCTTTCGCATTGTTGCCAGGAAAACGAAAATGATTTTTTTGGGTGGGAGTTTTGTGCTAAACTTATGCTTTATCGTAGCCTACGATGGCTTTATACAGGGCTGTAGCTAGAAGTAAACAATAGGGGGCGCTCAAGAAAATGTAAGGGGGGGCTCATACTATTTCTCTCTCTCTCTCTGACACATGCACGCACAAACACATATATATATGATCAAAGTATTATATAGAAAGTTAAATTAGTGCACATTTATAGTGTAGGCACTATGTTTCTTATATTAAATTGTTTATAATAACTTTATTTGATGCTAAGAAAAGTAAAAGCTGCAGACAGGGATGTAATACCTTCTGGATTATTTTAAAGGAATACCGTATACACTCTTCTCAAAAACACTATAGCATATACTTTTTACGGTATACCCTCTGCCTAAAGCGTATGCCCTCTGGTATTTTTACTACTACATCATTGGCTGCAGAATGAAAATTTTCAGTGTATAATTATACTAGTGAAATGATAAGTGATGATGTCAAAAAGTAAATAAAAAGCTGCTTCATCTGTTTCAAAAGAGTCGCAACCTTTAATTTTTTCCTGAATATTCCCTGCCCTTCAGGATTTTAAAATTATGTTATTATATGATAAAAAACGTTAGAATAACCAAGGGTGTATTTTGCATTTTAAAATTATTTTTGTGTCTAGACAAAAGCTAAAACCACTTGTATTTAAATTGGCTATAACTCATTAGAGTAACTTTGTTTTGTGCTAATAATGCAAAGCGCTGCAAAATGAAAAATTTCAGTATATAACTAATGCAAAAGTCAATGTTTGCATCAGCAAAAGGTTGCTAATTCTGAGTATGTGCAGATAAAATGCACGCCTATTGAAGCACTTATTTGCAGTTTTTAGACAAATACTACAATTTAGTATTTATGAAAAACTGTAAAGAGCCCCCAAAACTAAGTTCAATTTTTGAACAGAGTTTCATTTGAATTTTTGAAACAAAATTTCATTTGGTGGCCTTGGCAACTTTCCCAGGGGGGGGGCTCAAAAATTTTCAGGGGGTGCTGAGCCCCCCCTGGCACCCCTTCAGCTACGGCCCTGGCTTTATAGAACATAAAAACACTAATACTCTCAATGATAGTTTTCGATTGATTTTTAATTATTTTAAATTATTTGGGGAAAATAAATTTAACTATTTTATTTTCAAAATAATTTTTGAAATCCAGGAAAAGGATACTCCTGCTCGAACTTGTTGAGGATTATAGACTTTCGTTACCGTTTTAATTTAACGTTATGATAACCAATGAATCTGCATGTTAGAGGCCTCCCTCAATATAATTTCTACATATAACATTCAGATTCAGTGGCGCTAACATATAAGGGACCGTAGCAGGGCCTGACTAATGCAGGGGCATGCGGAGCCGCTGACCCGGTCCCCCCATTTGAAAGGGCCCCCCGTGGGAGTAATCAGGATTTTATTAGAAGGGTGCCAAAGGGTTAAAATTGCTCAAAAGTGACCAATATGCTTACATTTTCAAAGATTTAGGAAGGTTGTGTGGTCTTCCCTTTCTCCTTTTTGCCTCCCATAGCGACCAATTGGCGACATTTTTCTTTCAGACATCACCTAGGTATAAAAATAGATAAGAGATAGGTATAAAAATAAATCATACTGGAAAGTTAATTAAAACGGCATGAAAAGTCACTAAATTGTACTACTGTTTTCAAACAAATTTCATTTCAAAATATATATTTTTATTATATAAATATATAACTACGGACATTTGACGATAAAAGACACTAAAAACATTAAAATACAAGTTAATATAAACGTTTCCAGTACATTTTGTACTCCTCATCAGTCAGGGTTGGCAAGTTTTTGACGCATGACGGTTTTTACCGGTTTTAACCATGGTTTTTACCGTCATGTCAAAAATCTCCTTGTCAAAAATGTCAAAAACTGTCAAAAACTCATTTTTTAGTAGTTTTTTTTTTTTTTTACATTTTATTTTTCATTCTATCTTTAATATTAAGTTGTTTTACATGAAATATTCAGTATCAAAAAGACTCTAAAGTATATTTATCCATCCAAGAAAAACAAAAAAGAATTGCATTAGAATAATACGTGTACATCTCTGTTAGAAGATGTCTACAATAATCTTAAGGCGGTATTAAAATATATATATTTTTTTCCACGCTCAACAACTCAAAATTTTGAGACACATTCTCAGACTCCTTTTTAAAAGTAACAACAGGAAACTTGGCGGCATGATTTATAAAGACATTTATAAGGGCCCCATGTTTTTATTTTTCGTTCAATGAATTAGAAATTGATTTACAGACAATTATTTTCACAGTACGATAATTTTTTTTTTTTGTTTTCAGCGCTGTCGCTTTGGAAAATTCGGTACAAAATGTCCACTTTGACAGCATTTTTTGAAATATATTCTGCCTTTATCAAAAAATCGAGACAATACGGACATTATAAAGTTTCTGAATAAGAGAACCTGCCAATTGGATACATTTTAGAGCAAAAATGAATTTACAAATGTGTCTCAAAATAAGCATTTTGGATTTGAATACACCCTTAAGCAAGCTATTTGGCATAGTCTAAAAAAAATTAGATTTTTTGAAAAAATCCTGTAACCTATAAGTATTAGATTAAACAATATGTATAATTTCGGTACAATTTATTACATTGTTGAAAACAAAACTTTAAGATTCTATTTATTGAAGTGCAAATGAAAATCACCATAATTGCATTTATGAAATACATAAGATATGTATTTTAAAATATTATATCTAAGAATATTCAAATTTATTCACTGCCAGTCTATACTTAACATCTATTGTCATACAATGTAACAGCATTTTTGCATCTCTAAAATAATTTTAATGTACTTTATTAAAAATATATATTGAATGTTATTTAATAATTATAATAACCTTTTATTATCATTTAATATTAATGTTAATTGCAGTTAGTAGAATCTATATTAGTGAAGATTATGACAAATATTGTTCTTTTCTTTTACTCTTGTATTTTTAAATCTTTCCCATATTGGGAAATGATCTTTTTTTAAATAAATTTAACAAATGTAATTGTAAATAATAATAATAAAAAGAACAACAAGGTAAAATCAATCTAGAAATGTATTGTATACTACATTTACACGTCATAAATTGGAGGACAATCGAAAATGATAGGTTTTTGACGGAATAAACCGGTAAAAACACGGTTTTTACCACTGTCATGTCAAAAACCAGTTTTTGACGTCAAAAACCAGTTTTTGACGTCAAAAACTCAACCCTGTATATCAGTATACATATACAATTACAAAACACCGGAGAACTATAAAACAATTAAAACTAGCAGTTTAATAAGGACATCATACTGGGTAGCTTGGGTAGCTTCATTAATTGGAGATTGAGCTAGAACAGTCAGCCAAACCTCTAGAAAAACATAGCTAGCATTTGTCAGGAACATGGTCGTATTCAAGTGCATGTGCAACCAACCTTGAGTTAAAGGTACCTTTATTAAAATAATTTCTCTGCTCTTTAAATTTTGCATTTAGAGAGCGTCCAGTTCCACCAGTTTAGATCGACTTGCAACTTTTGCAAGGAATTTTATACACGACATCTCTAAGATCAAATTTCGGATACTTATGTTTATAATTACTGAGAAAATCACCAATAGGATTCAAAGGCACAAAATCAGTCCTAATATTAACATTCTTGAAAATGGCTGAAATTTTTTTCAGAAATATTACCATAAAGTAAAGGTATTAGTCCCTTTAGGATAGACACGTTGACAAGGAACGGGATATTAATCGGATTATTTCGAGAGTTCCGAAATAATTCTATGTCACCAACGATGTGGACCGTCGTTAAGACATAAATCATTAAATATTTTATTTATTTCATTATTAGAACTAACTTCGTTATTGCAGAATTTCAATGTTCTGTTATATAATGACCTAATTACAGCAATTTTATGTGATGGTGGGCTATTAGATTTAAAATTTAGATACTGTCCACAGAAGAAGCACTTTTTTTATCAACTGAAATCTTCAAAATATGAACATTATTGCTAAATTCTCTCTAGAAATATATCAAGAAAATGGAGTGTTTAATTATCTCAAACTCAATAGTGAATTAAATTGACGAGGACATTAATTTAGCTTTGCTTAAAATTTCGATTAGATGATCTTGTTCAGCAATTAGAAGAACGTCATCCATATACGTCCTCGAACATTTTATTTTATCACCCAAATTCAGAATAATATCCTTCTCTAAATATACTGCATAACAATTTCCATCTCTCTTACGGACTGTTTTCATTGTTTTGGTTCTCTGATGTTTTGTAATTGTGTACGTATACTCATGAGGAGTACGAAAAATGCTCGAAACGTTTATATTAACCCGAATTTTAATGTATTTTAGTGACTGTAGTTATATATTTAATTAACATTTAATTATTATCCAGACGTAATTATGTATGCATTTTTTAATATATATATATATAATTTTTTTTACATTGTCGATTATGTAAAAATTTAAATTATGCTATATTTAGAAGGCGTGTATGAGCGATAATAGTAAAAACAATAGTGTAGGTCGTTGCCACCATCGTTATGATATCGATATACGTTTTGAGATACATTTCCAATATAAAGTAGATAATACAATTTTGACGATAACAAAAAAATTCCCTAGAGAAAAAAATACGACTTTGTCGCTAAAAATTGGCTGTTAATGAATTTAAAAAATAGCACATTGTATTTTAAGACGTCTTGTATCTTTTGCTTGTAAAACAAGACATTGCTGTAACTAATTTGATTGTGTATGCCAAAGCTCGTTCGTCTCCTTCCATAAATCACATGTTACAACAGAGGAATCAAAACCTGAGATCTGTTTCCCCTCTTGTTTCCACATTAGACAATAATGAATTTTAGACAAATAAAAAATGGTCTGAAGCACGTCGAGGCTAAAAATAACAAACATCTTAAAAGAAATGGGCGTATTACAGTATTTACTCGCGTATTTTGCGCATATTTTCGCCCCATTTCTTCAGTGTCGTAGAGGGTGCGAAAAATATGCGAGTTATATTTTTACTTTCTTCTATCTATAACAGAAGAAAGTATTGTAATCGAAATTATTTTCGACTTCCAATTTTCGACGGATTTACACGTTTTAGGGGTCAGAGATTCCGAAAAACACGTTTTTGCAAAATGTCTGTCTGTCCATGTGTCCGTGTGTGTGTCCTCTATGTCATCGAAAAGTGCATGAAGTTATGCCTAGAACTGAACCAAATTTCATTTATAGGTTTTTGGCTACGGCCAACAGATCCAACTTGAATTTGTTGATATTCCGACGAAAGGGGGCGTTTTGATAGCGATTTTTGTTCCATTTTCATTAAAATCGTATCATTCATCCGTATCATCGAAAAGTGTATAAAGTTATGCAAATAATTGAACCAAATTTTTTGTATGTGTTTTGACTATGGCCTGCAGGTCCCAGTTGAATTTGGGGATATTCTGCAGCCGCAGGAAGGGAGCGCTGTAATAGCCATTTAAAGATTTCAAATTCAAAACGATGTAAAAAAAAAAAAAAAAAAAATGAAATCCCGAAATTTTTTTCCCCGATAAATATTCAACCTTGATCCAAGGATTCCGGAGCAATTTTTGTTCTGCCTCTATCTTACAAAATGCCTGAGATATAGCAGTTTGAAATTTTAGGGTGGCTGATATTTTGAAACAAGACAGTAGACTTCACTAGATTATTTTTTAACACAATTATTTCAAATTGGTAAAGCAATCATACAAGTTTTAAATTTCCAACTGGACGAAAAATGTCCCGGACATTTTACACGTATCCTGGCCCGGACATTTTTCGTCCAGTTGGAAATTTACAACTTGTACAGTAGACTTCATCCATAAAAGCGCTTAATTTACGAGTTTTAGTGAACATGCTTTCTCTCAAATTTTCTGTCATTGCTGTAACCATCGTTCCAACTCTTATGTGTTTAACACTATATATTCATATCCGCTAGTGTCAAATTCTCGCCAACAGTGGCGATATTTCGCCAAATGTCACTTTGCGATAAAAATAGGTTGCCATAAATGAAGCCAACTTGGCAAAGCTGACTAATTTGCCGAAATTCTCATTAAAATTCAATATTTAAGGAGAACTGTGAATGAATCTTCTGTAATCGGGTTCCACGCATTTTAGCTTAGTGTTTTCCAGTAAAATTAGCTAAAATTGTAAAACCAAGAAAGAGGAAGGCTATCTTTACCCCCCGGCACAGGCCAGAAGGACTTTTCGTTGTGCTGTTGTACATCGGTTGCAACGAAGTGTGCTTTGCACTCAGGTAACCCGACGATTCGCAAGCAGGTGAAGCACAACAGAATGACGAAAAATATTGATTTTATTGGCGATGTGATAGCAAATTTTCAAGTATTAATATGTATTAATGAGATAAAAGAAAGTTTATGGATTGACATATCCAACTACTTCTTTAAGTATTTATTGATATTAAATTTTCTTGGAGAAAAACTTAAGAGTAATTAAAGAGATGTCTCTCTTTAAGATAATTATAACAATTTAAAAATAATTAATATTAAAGAAATAAATTTCGGTTGCAGCATTTATTTAAGTGGTATTTTTAAAAGGGTGAACACAGTCGTTTTTTAGTTTTCAGGTGTATTCTAAGATGATAATAATAATAATAATTAAGCTAGTGAAAACACATTAGTAGAATTTAAATTTTTATTTTTACATTTTTCCACAATGTGGACTGCTTTGAATTTAAAGACTACAGTAAATTTACACAGAGAGTACTAATATGTCACACGTCTGTCATTGCCGTATTATTGGCCATAAAATCACCTTCATTCTTGTAGCAAGTGAAAATAGAAAATCACAAAATGCAAACCACAACAGCGGAATATGCTCTTTTGGATGCATAAAACAAATCTCAAAATTGACTTTAAATTTGATTATGAAATCAAAATTGCAAGTATATGCAGTTAGTGTAATTTGAGATCCTGTTTCATTATTCCGACTTTCCCACATGATTCGTCTGAAAATTACACTTTTTTTTAATCGTAATTTTTTTCCCCTAAAGTAGAGGGTGTGAAAATTATGCGAGTAAATATAGTATGTGAAAACTTTACTAGTTATAAAAGTCAAGATTTGTTTTCTTTTTCTACTCATTGTTCACCGACAATACTCGTGATTATTTTCAGTTCTTTCTGAACGTCTGTTTTATTTTTAGGTGCGTTCATAACTATATATAAATACGTAGCACCTATAGTCGTCGTCTGGTCCGTTAGTCTGTCCGTCCATCCATCTCTCCGTTTGTCCGTCTGTCCGCATATAACAGCGCAAAAACTACCCAACCGAATGGTTTGAAATTTAATATATATTATCGTTGCAGAATTTTGTCGAGTCATTTCAAATTCTATGAAAATCGAATCAAAACTTAAAAAGATATTAATAAAAGTTTTCTTTATTCTATTAAATCCTATCGTACGTAATCTGTATAATAAAAGCGCAAGTCATGTGACTGAGGAAAACAAATACGGGCAAACCGCTTCTTTTTTCATACAAGGCAGCCCTTTTTATTCAAAATTATTTTTTCGAATAAAATTGTACAAAAGTTACAGTTTTAGAAAGATCGTTCAAAAAAATTATTTGCTTGAGAGATGAGTTACAGTAAAAAATTTATAGATTCTGAGATAATTTCACTGTAAATCAGGTTAACAGCCGAATATCTCCATCCATTAGCATAAACAAACACGGGAGATTCGTTCATTATGAGTCATAAAAATATTAAACCATGGAGGTAATCATTCGTAAAGTAAGATTTTCATGGTGAATTTTGCAGCGATGCCTGTTGTAGAGAAAAAAGAATTCGCATTTGTAACGTGTCATACGTAATGAGAAAAAAAAGGCATGCTCATTTCGCTCATAGCAGACGATATAATTCATTTCATTAAAATAATAAGGATGATTTTTTTACATTGTGAAACTAGTTACAAACGCACCTGATTTGTCACGTTTAACGTACAGTTTCCAACTTGTTTATATTAACAAAGAATTTCGTATTTAGTATGTGAGATCTGTACTGATACATTATAAGGGATTTCAGTTTAGAATTTTTTAAGAATAAAGTATAATATACTCTTTGGAGTGCCGAAACAAAATATTTTGACAAAAATAACAAAGCCTCTTTTTTCAAAATTTACAAAAAAAAAAAAAAAAAAAAAAAAAAAACTCTAAATAAAAATGGTGAAGGATAGATACCATTCTGCTAAAATTATCTGTAAACCCACTTCCGTACTTGAACACCACTTTCTAGAAGCATTTTATATCTATTTAAACATTATTAAAAGTTTGTTAATAAGTAATTTTATTGTCCCTACTTATCATATTGCTGGAAAATTTTCCCAAAATCCTACTTTTCTTAATTTCCATCTCCTGTTTTTGTATTAAAAGTTTCTTTTCTCTATGCATATTAATATTGGCTGATCAATTAATTTTCCCGAATTTCTAGTGGTCAATAAACATATTTCTCCGCTCCGATTCTCCACCATTGGCTGTTTCCCTTCATTTTCCAACAATTCTATTGATCAATGAAACTATTTCTCCAATCCGTTTCAACACTTTATATTTCAGCAAAATTTTTATCACCCCCCCCCCCCTCCTTTTTTTAAATTTTATTTATTTATTTATTTATTTTTTTTTTTTTTTTTGCTAAAACCAACTTTCAAAAGACCCAAATAGTCCAGAACAAGACTTTTAGAGTCATTGTCCACTTCCCCTGGTATGGAAGGTATACGACAAACCATACATTTTAAAAATCCCTCCGATCCGTACTGCCATTAAAAACTAAGCTGAATTTTATTTTCGATAACATCCCCACCATTCCAAATCCTACTTTTCAGAATATTACTAACTATGATGAGCGTGCCCGCTTCATTTTCCTGAAAGCATTGACCCGGGATAATTTTCTAAATTTTTAAGAATTGATAGGGCTTCCCTTCCTAGACGTTTTATATTTGCTTTATTTTTGTAAATATTGCACTCTAAAAACGACATTTACATAACTGAGGAAAAAATACTCAAATTTGAGTATGTCACATAGTCAAAATGGCTCCGAATCAAAATTACTCAAGTTTGAAACATGTATATACTCATTTCTGAAAACATGCACACACTCAAGAATAAAACATCATGTGCTCATATTTGAGTATGTCCATGTTTCAAAAATGAGTATGAACTGACTTCTATGTGCTCATTATTTAGCATGTCGATATTTCAAAAATGAGTTTGAACTGATCCTAATCATTTTTGAGTATGCCCATGTTTCTAAAATGAGTATGAACTGACCTCTATGGGCTCAGTTTTGAGTATGTCCATGTTTCAATATTCTGAGTATTTCCGGTATTTAAGAATCGAAAGAACTAGGGTCGTCCTATTTGAAGCAAAAAATTTCATAACAAAATGAAAACATCGATTTACTCAGATTTGAAAGTGTCATTTTTCTCAGTGTGTGCAAATACTTTGCAATTATTTTTTCTTCTATTATTATATAATTTTTTTTAATTATTCTTCTTCTTATTATTATTATTTTGCAATCTTAATTGTGGCTCTCTTATTTTTTGTATTTTATTTTGTATATTTAATTTTAATGCATTGTGCTTTAAAATAGCTTTTTTGTGTGTGTGTGGATCTTGTGATACTCGTGGAATCTTACGCGCTTCGAGAGTTAGGCTTCTGGACATTGGCTATGGTCTTGAATTATTCTATTATATAGGTTTTCATCAAAGGTATGGAGTTATAAACTGCAGGCACTCACAAGTGTCGCGCGGCAGACATCACGTGACCATACTTAGATTCCTGCCCTTTTATACCTTTAAACATGCTTTGCTTTTAAAAAAATAAAAAATTAAAATATTTGATAATATTGGACTGAAATGAAACTTTAAATATTAAAAGACGCTTTAATATAAAATTTCAAGCATATTTTATCGTATTTAAATAAGTATTTTATTTTATTAATAAAAATAAATCTAATTGTTATTAATATCAAAATTAACTTTTATTAAAATGTTCCATGCATAACATTTTAAAATAAAAACGTAGAGAAAAAAATTTCTGAAATACAAGTAAGTATTTTATTTTTAAGAATAAAAATAAATCGTTAATTGTTATTAACAACAAAATTTGCTTTTATTAAAAATTTTCCATTTGTCATGAAAAATATAAAGCAACCGATAAAATATTTTTAAATAAAAAAGTTGAAAATAAAACTGAAACAGAATATTTCAACGATAAAACATTTATAAATAAAAAAGTAAAAAAAAAAAAAAAAAAAACTGAAACAAAGTATTTTAACCGATAAAACATTTTAAAATAAAGATCTAGAAGAAAAGTCGGGAATAAAAAGAAGACGTGAGATTCAAACTCCTACTATATAGGCTCAAATGTATTGCTCTAACCAGGCAACCACCACGTTTCTGTTTAGCAACAAAACATTAAAATAAGTATAGGCAAATCTGTGATCTGAAGGCAGGAATCTAAGCATGGTCACGTGATGTTAGCCGCGAGACACTACTCAGGTACTCATCTTCACCATCTCGTCCGCCGACCTGACAGTATAGTTATTAGTGGAGGCGACCGCCATGGTGAGAGCCCGGGTTCGAATCCTGAGTGAGGCATTGATGTCGTGTGTGTGTTTTCAGTGCTGCCAACTTCCTTGTGTCTATTCCGTTCTCAAGAAGAAGATTTATGTAATTTAACTCCTGTAGTTATTTCTGTGAATAAAAAATATGGATCATTGCAGACAACAGCCTTGTAGCTTGTAGGTCTCAAAGCAACTCTCCATCAAAAAAATTAAATCCATATTGTCCAAGTTTCCTCTTTTGATAACGGTATACTAAGAATCCTCACTAAACAGCTTTGCAATAGTTGGTAAAGTTTAATTGCATATTTTACTTGCATATTCCACTTATAAACTAAAACATAGCCTTAACAAATTTCATTGTGCATTGCCAAAGCTTATTTGTCTCCCTCTGTAAATCAAATCACCTGCTACAGAGAAATCAAAACATCTGATCTGTTTCCGCGTTAGATAACAATGAATTTTGGACAAATAAAAAAAAAAAATCTCCCCGAAACACGGTGAGGCTAAAAATAACAAACATCTCAAAAGAAACGGGCGTATTATGTGAAAAACTTTACTAATTATAAAAGTCAAGGTTTGTCTTCTGTTTCTACTCGTTGATCACAGACAACGCTCGTGATTGTTTTCAGTTTGTTCTATATGTCTGTTTTATTTTTTATTATTTTTTTATGCAAAGAATTTCGTATTCACTGTGTGTGAGCTACACCCCACTGACATATTATAGTGGATCTCAGTTTCGACAGACTGAACAATAAAGTTTATTTTACTTTACATTCGGAATTTCAATGATAAATGCTTTGTCAAGCATGCGTTTGCTAAAGCAGCAACAAAGTATCCATTTAAAATATAATCACGAACGAAAAATCATGCATCACGACTGTGAAACACTCTCCAACACTATCGGAATATTGTGAATAAATTTCATTTTTGTGCGTACAATGAAAGGAGGTAATCTAAATAAACATTTTTAAAAAACTCCTCGCAGTAAAAATTCATTTTCAACAATTTCTGTTTATAGCCGGTAATGTATTCGAATTATTTCGTGCAGCCATGTATATGATCTACACACCTAGAAATACACTAAATTAGTTACATTTTTAAATGCATATCACAGCTTAAAACGCATATCCAGCAGTTATGGCTCATAGTCAGTCTGTAACCAAATTATGTTAAATGTTCTGTAAATAAACAATAAATTCTACGCACTCAATAATCTATAGAAAACATATTGTCGTTCACCTCAGCGATACATATCAATTTCATTATATTTAAAATAGTGTAGCATCATTAAAATGCACTGAAAAAGATTTTTTCCCCATTGACTGTAATGTAACGAAATACTTTTGAGTGTCCCTGTAAACGAATTATAATTGCTACTTATTTCATACTCTATAGAAAACATATCGTCATTTATCTCAGTGATGCATATCAATTTCATTATATTTGAGAGAGTGTAACATCCTTAAAATGCACTGAAAACGATTTTTCCCCCATTGACAGTAATGTAACGGAATACTTTTGAGTGTCCCTGTAAACGAATTATAATTGCTACTTATTTCATACTCTATAGAAAACATATCGTCATTCACCTCAGCGATGCATGTCAATTTCGTTATATTTGAAATAGTGTAACAACATTAAAATGCACTGAAAACGCTTTTTCCCCCATTGACTGCAATGTAACGAAATACTTTTGAGTTTCCCTGTAAACGAATTATAATTTCTACTTATTCTATACTCTACAGAAAACATATTGTCATTTATCTCAGCGATGCATATCAATTTCATTATATTTGAGAGAGTGTAACATCCTTAAAATGCACTGAAAGCGATTTTGCCCCCATTGACTGTAATGTAACGGAATATTTTTAGTGTCCCTGTAAACGAATTATAATTACTACTTATTCCATACTCAATAGAAAACATATAGTCGCCCCCCTCAGTGATTCATATCAATTTCATTATATTGGAAACAGTGTAACATCATTAAAATTCACCGAAAACTATATTTCCCCATTGACCGTAATGTAACGGAATACTTTTGAGTGTCTCTATAAACTACCCATAAATGATATACACTTCTTTTTCAATACCGAACATACCATAGTAAACCTCAATAACATATATCAATTACACTGCAATCAGAGTATATTTACGCAACTTAGAGTACACACAGACAAACCGAATTTATAAACACTTTTCAATTATGTTGTAAAATGTTAGAAAGTAAGTGATGCCGCCATTTAAATCCATTTTTAAGCTTAAAATATTGAACTTCTTATAAATTTTCGTCTGGAACAATTAGGATGAGCAATTCAACATTAAACATTGCACGATGAATGACTATTATACGGTCTTATAGTCAATGTTAATAACTGGAATTACGATTGTTCTAAAACAACAGTATGAGTATGATGTGTCCTCTTGTCGCTGCGCAATGGTTAATTCCTAAACCGTTAATTTTAAAGATGTATTACAAATTGCAAGAATGTCTCAAATATTGTTATTCATCATCTTAGAAGACACGAGAGTCAAAATAGGTATTTTTTATATGTGACGAAAGTTAGATCTTTATGTTTCCTTGAATACTGCGAATTATATTAAGAAAACAAACTTCAAAGATGTATTACCAATTGCAAGAATGTGTCAAATATTGTCCTTCATCATCTTAGAAGGCACGCGAGTCAAAATTTATATTTTTTATATGTGACGAAAGTTAAATCTTTATGTTTCCTTGAATCCTGCGGATTATATTAAGAAAACAAACTTCAAAGATGTATTCCCAATTGCAAGAATGTGTCAAATATTGTTCTTTATCATCTTAGAAGAGACGCGAGTCAAAATTGATATTTTTTATATGTGACGAAAGTTAGATCTTTATGTTTCCTTGAATCCTGCGGATTATATTAAGAAAACAAACTTCAAAGATGTATTACCAATTGCAAGAATGTGTCAAATATTGTTCTTTATCATCTTAGAAGAGACGCGAGTCAAAATTGATATTTTTTATATGTGACGAAAGTTAGATCTTTATGTTTCCTTGAATCCTGCGGATTATATTAAGAAAACAAACTTCAAAGATGTATTACCAATTGCAAGAATATGTCAAATATTGTTCTTTATCATCTTAGAAGAGACGCGAGTCAAAATTGATATTTTTTATATGTGACGAAAGTTAAATCTTTATGTTTCCTTGAATTTTGTGGATTATATTAAGAAAACAAACTTCAAAGATGTATTACCAATTGCAAGAATATGCCAAATATTGTTCTTTATCATCTTAGAAGACACGCGAGTCAAAATTGATATTTTTTATATGTGACGAAAGTTAGATCTTTATGTTTCCTTGAATCCTGCGGATTATATTAAGAAAAAAAACTTCAAAGATGTATTACCAATTGCAAGAATATGTCAAATATTGTTCCTTATCATCTTAGAAGACACGCGAGTCAAAATTGATATTTTTTATATATGACGACAGTTAGATCTTTATATTTCCTTGTATCCTGCGGATTATATTAAGAAAACAAACTTCAAAGATGTATTACCAATTGCAAGAATGTGTCAAATATTGTTCTTTATCATCTTAGAAGAGACGCGAGTCAAAATTGATATTTTTTATATGTGACGAAAGTTAGATCTTTATGTTTCCTTGAATCCTGCGGATTATATTAAGAAAACAAACTTCAAAGATGTATTACCAATTGCAAGAATATGTCAAATATTATTCTTTATCATCTTAGAAGAGACGGGAGTAAAAATTGATGTTTTTTATATGTGACGAAAGTTAGATCTTTATGTTTCCTTGAATCCTGCAGATTATATTAAGAAAACAAACTTCAAAGATGTATTACCAATTGCAATAATATGTCAAATATTGTTCTTTATCATCTTAGAAGACACGCGAGTCAAAATTAATATTTTTTTGTATGTGACGAAAGTTAGATTTTTATGCTTCCTTGAAACTGCGAATTATATTAAGAAAACAAACTCCATACTCTAGCAGGTAAACAAAAAACCATCCATTTTTTTTGCGACAAAATTTTACCGAGTGATGACACTTTGAATTAAATGAATTTTTAGCATTTTCTGGCCTTAAATCGTATTTTTCTGTTTTTTCTGCAAACTGGGGCAAAAATCTTAACCGACGAAATTTACCGAGTGATGACACTTTGCATTAAATGAATTTTTAGAGTTTTATGGCACTAAAATCGAGTCCTTTTGTTTTTTCTGCAGCGTGGGTAAAAAAAAAAAACACATGGCAATTTTTAAGGTACTCCTACGGATGCTTACATTGCATTAAAGTCCTGCATCGGGTGGGAAAGCCCAACCCGAACTAACCCATAGTTCAGGTCGGGTTGGGTTGACGCTAATCTTTTTCGTTTGTGGTCGGGTTTAAATGTTTCGGTTTCGGGTTGGGTTTTATCTCTTTCGTGTCGGATTTGGATTGACAGGAGTTTTCAAAAGAAAGTTCTGAATATTTTTCAAATGAAAAACCTATATATTTGAATATTAGCTAGTGTATATGTGTTCATTTTTAAACAAAAAAAGATTAAATTAATATTAAAGATATAATTTCAGACTATCTTTCCATAATTTGATTAAAATATGGGTTAATTTTAATTTTTTTTTTGGGGGGGGGAGGCGGTTCGGGTAGGTTTTCAGGTTGACTTTAAGCAGAAATTTCTGTTTCAGGTCGGGTATAACCCAACCCGTACATAATTCTATATTAACAACTTCTTATCGAATGCCTAAGAGAGGCCACTCGGCCCAGCAAAGCCAGGCCGTAGAGCGTTAGCACCTCCCCCGGGATGTTAACCGGCCCGCGGTACAACTTCTAATCATACTATAGATATGATTTCTTTCGAAGATACCCTAAATTACTTAAATATCGTGATCCCTGACATTTCTGTTGGTGGACCTGAACGCCAATCATTGTTTAGATTCATAAATGGCAGCCCAGGAGATCGCCCCATGTTATCTATCCAAGTGTTTAAGGGTGCCCATAATATTCTACCGTCTTAAAAGTCTTTGACTTTTGCTGTGAGTTTCTCCACTTTTTTCACGCTTTTGTTTAACTTAAACCGGTTCAAGATGGAATTTTGTAATTAATTTCTGAACTCACTTCCTGATGTGTTTTAGTTCTAGAAATAGTTTACATATCTGTGTTCCCGATAAAAATACAGTATTTTGATATTTTAATAACTTAATTACCAATTGATAAATTAATCTTAATTAAATAAAATAATTATATGTTTAGTAAACAATTTAGAAATCCTCGACAGTTTAAGTAATTTTCAGAGATTATTTCTTCAAAATCTATTATCACGTTACTCAACAATAAATATTCATTTGTAACAATAATGTGAAAAGTAATATCTGCAGTGATATAAATATGTTTTTTTCTTTTTTATTGCTATATCTTAAAAGAAAACTTATCAAAAATCAAACCATTTTGGTTAACAATTCATTAATTTTGAACCTTTAATATATTGTTTTTACATAAAAATGCTACGACATATAAAGAATTTTCATTTATGTTTCATGAATTTTAAATTCAGTGTGTTTCTACTAAGTACACTAATAAAATCATGTTATTTTGAAACAACCAGTAACTGACATTTGAGCAAAAATCTAACTCAAATAAGCATTTTATTGCAAAATTCGGCAAAGTAATGTCATCTAGTGGTAAATTAGACACTTATTTTTATTTTTGAGTCCATTTATTCACCACTAAAAGAAATTCAATGAGGAAGAAGCTTTGGAGAATATAAAAAGATCATTTTGAAGCAATCATCTTATTTCTAAATTTAAGGAAGTGTTTTTCTAATCTCTTTGTAATGCAACCATCCTAAAGTTTTTTCTTAAAGTTATACTAGTAGAAATTAGTTTAAAGATGCATATGATATATTAGGGCCATGATTTAGAATTTATAGTTATTTAATTTAGCTTAATGGAGGGATGCTAGTTATTGGTTCCTAGAATTTCATTTTACCAGTCTCTGACAGAGATGTTAATTATTGGTTATATTAAAGAAAATTGAAATCCATTATTTGAACTGTTTAAAAACGCATAATAATAAATTAAATGTATCTGGTAGTAAACAACATTAAAATTTAAGTAGTTTTACCAGTGTATAACACCAGATGTCAGTTGCTGGTTCATAAATGTCAGTTATTGGATATCTGCATTCTAAAACTGCAGTACTAATTATTACTGCTATATACTCTTACTATATACTCTGCATTACTAATAATGTAGTATAGCTTACTAAATCCCACTTTTTATAATAAATATTTATGTATTTTGTTTTTATAATAAAGAATAATGTTTTTTTTTTTTTTTTTTTTTTTTTTTTTAAGCATTTTAATCTTTAAAAATAAAGTGTCAGTCACTGGTTTATTTTATGCCAGTTATTGGTGTTTAAAAATAAGGATGGTATCAGTTACTGGAGTTTTTGACCGTATTTATGAATAAAATTAATTTTTAACAATAAAATGTATAATTTTTCAAAAACTTGCCAACAGTAATTTTTCAATACATCTCTACGATCCTTTGAAAAGCAAAGGTAAGTATAAAATGGATTTAAATTTTTCTAACAGTGATTTGAACAAGAAAGAATCTTTAAAGTGTCAGTTACTGGGCCCTTTCTTTACTTTTATTCGTATAATGGATTACATATTTATAAGAGAATTCTTTGTATCACTGTATGATGTATAACGTTTCATGATTTTGCTGTAGTTTTTTACTTACTAGTGGCATTCTTTGCATTTCATTTTAGTTTTTAAAAATTTTTGTATGTGTTAGATATAAGTTCATGAAAGAAGAGTTAAATAAAATCTATTTACAGAAGCATAAAAAAAAATGATTTTGGCAAGTACTTTCGTAAAACATTTTCGAGCCAAGAATGAAGAAATTAAAAAAAGAGAGTGACATGAAAATGATAAAACTAAGTGTATCTATAACGCTGCGTTTCACTGCTGACAGACAGACTTGAGACGGCAAATTACATTTTGTTGCAACTTTCCAAAACAGATTCTTCTTTCTAATGTCTTATCAGTCATTTACCATAACACATGAGTTAGTTCCAAACAGAAGAATTCCATACTTTAAAGTTTATATTCCAGTCCTGCACGGGTCGTGTTATATCCGATTTTAATCCGAAAATTCCGTTTGAAATCTACTCGAACCTAACAAATTTCAACCCGAAACCTAAAATTAAAGAAAATTAATTCATATTTTAATGCAATTATGGAAAAAATCTAAAATTGTATATAATTATCAATTTTATCTTTTATATTGAAAAATGAATATACGAGTATACATATAGGCATTCATATTCAAATGTGTGGTTTTCCATCTGAAACTGTATTCTGAACTTTCTCATTGGACTAACCCGAACGTGATCCGCAAAGATCAAAACCTTTCCTGAAACCAACTTGAATCCAAAAATATTAGAGTCAATCCGACACGCAACGAAAAAAATAATGCCAACCCGACACGACATGGGTTACCCAACCCGATGCAGGGTTCTTAGTTTGTAATTCATTCACATAGGGGAGATGGGGGATGAATGGGACAAGGGATGGATGGAACCTTCTCAATATTTCAGGCAATAAACTTTTTTTTTTAGTTGCTTCCTATCCTCATAGATTTCACTACCATAGTGTGCTTCAGAACCAAAAGCAAGAGCACATGGCTGTTTTCAGTTTTCTTCAAATTTGCATTTCCTGAATAGCTTAAAAGTAATTTTTTTTACATTTAAAGTTACTTAAATATATTATGCAATATAAACAATTAAGATATGTTGTAGTTTTTTATTTCAAGGCTCAATATTGGTAATTAAAATGAATGCATATTAACCATTGTGGCAGAATAATTTTTGAGACAAAATGTCTGACAATTGAATATATGCATCATGGGGATGATTGGGATATTTCAAATAGGATGAATGGAACTGTCTCATTCATCCCCAGAGGATGCTGAAAACTATATTTATTAACTAAATAATATTATATAGGTTGATAAATTAATACTTTATGGTAATTATTCTTTTAACATTTCATCCTCATTGTAGCCATCGTCTTCAGCCATTGAATGCTTCCGTTTATGGGCCTTTTAAGGCAAAGCTGAGATGAGTCCAAGATGATTGGCTAACAAATAATCCTGGAGATCATATTACAATTTATAATCTCTCAGCTTTTGCCAAGGAGGCATTTTTGTCAGCTTTTAGTCCTTAACACTGAATACGTGGAGGAAAATGTTTGTGTCCCATTCATCCCTGCTGTGGGGATGATTGGGACACAGAAGAATTTTTTTTTAAATTTCATTTATATTTCTGTATAATAATAATCTTGAACAAATATTGTGCATAAGATGTAGTCAAACACTTAATGTATGACATGTGATATATAATATTGATAATAACTTAAATAAAATATTTAAAATAAATATTTTTGTGAAAATGTCCCATTCATCCCCCATCTCCCCTACATGTTTTCTTCTAATTTTATAAGTATACTTTTGTCAGCAGCTATAAATGAGATACGGAAATGCAAGTGTTTGAAAAAATATTTGAAAAAAAAATTGAATATTTACCAGAAACTCTCTGTATCTTTAGTACAAGAAACATAATAAATTTGGCAATTTTTAAAAATAGATAATTAATATGAGATAATTTAAGGTGATTTTCTTTTATCTTTATATTCGCTTAAGAGAATTTTATTATAAAATTTATGATTTTAACTAGAAAAAAATCGTGAATGTCATAGTATTAAGTTTTTTTTTTCCTTAAAAGAAATATTTAACATATTTTAAGGTGATTTTCTTTTATCTTTATATTCGCTTAAGAGGATTTTATTATAAAATTTATGATTTCAACTAGAAAAAAATCGTGAATGTCATAGTATTAAGGTTTTTTTTTTTTTTTTTTTTTTTTAAATCCTTTAAAAGAAATATGTATTTAACATACACTAAGCTAAAATTTTCGTTTACTGGATTCAATGGATCCACTTATGTGTTAAGGATGTTCTTAATATATTTCTCCACTAAATAATGCGAAACTTTCTGACGCAATCACATCCATATGTGTATTATAATAGCGCATATCACATGACCATTCGAAATTGATACTGGGTTGACCGTATCACTTTTGAGAAACGAGTCGGACATTTTTTTTTTTTCAAAATTATTTTTTGTGAAAACTGCATAAAATTTACATCACATTTGAAAATGAGACAACATTCATGTTTATAGCTGTCAGTGTTCTGAAGTTAATGTGAGTGGATTGGACCTTAGTGGAAACCTGTATATTTATTC
Source organism: Maratus michaelseni (assembly GCA_963931845.1). Classification (NCBI taxonomy): domain Eukaryota; kingdom Metazoa; phylum Arthropoda; class Arachnida; order Araneae; family Salticidae; genus Maratus; species Maratus michaelseni. Next base: position 324,820,989 of record OZ007590.1, read on the forward strand.
TGAGAGCTACGTTGATTTAATGTTAAACTTTTCGTTCATTTGATTGACTGGATTATATCATATCTGACTATAGATATTTCGCACAATCATAACTTACTTGTAAATCTGCAGATTAGAGGCTTCAACGTCAGCTCTACAAATCATTGTTCATGAATCTCACTAATTTTTAATATATGCTGCATAATTTTTGATATCCTAAAATTCAATTTTTTAAGGCTATTTATACATTTATAAGAATAAGAGATTTATCGAAACATTCCGGAAATTTTAGAAGTATCACATTAAACAAAAGTTTATGCAATGATAGAATAAACTATTTATTACTGCATTTTTTTTTTCAGAATAAGAATACATTCCTTCAAGCGGGCTCCACCCCCTGAACCCCCCGTTGTTGCTTTGATTTTATATTCTCAATTTCCAGCAATTGTGCTATTCCATTATTCGAGTATATGTCTGAATGCATTTACTATTGTAATTTCATTAGATTAACCATCTCTTTGTACAGGAGATATTTTCTTATCCTTAAAAGAATACTTATTTTTCAACCACTAAAACATCATATGTTGCTGAAATTGAATAAAATTTCGTGTATTAAATATATTTATACAAATGTAAATTCCTCTTATGAGACTTATATTCAATTTACACATTCAACGTTTTTATAATTTTCGTTTGGAAAACCGATTTGGTCATCTTTCTTTAGTAGTTAAAATAAAATATCATCTATTTCATTAGGAAAAGCATATTAAAAACTTAAATCACCCAAAAAATAGTTATTTTGTTAATAAAATTTCGCGTCAAAATAATGCGATTCATTTGAATTTTCTTTTGTTGATATTCTTTGAAATAGAGTTGCTTGGCAACCATTTTATGAAAGAGAAAAAAAAAGTATTGGAATTTTTTGTAAAAAATGAGAAATTAAAATGTTTTATATCTTTCAAATTAATGCGTAAAATTTCCCAATAATTTATACAATTAATTTCGAAATTCTAATAAATATATTGGCAAATTTTCAAAGCGGTCGGATTAAATTAAGATCTTCATTTCGTAAATTTAGCATCCATAATTTAGCATTTACAATTATCCCAATACGTGATTTTCTTTTTCGTGAATGTTAAAATTAAAAAAATCGTCTGACTTTCCATTGAAAAGCATTATGACTTAAAACAAAATGTTCTATATTTTTCGAACGAATGGACCAAATTTAATCAAAAACTAAACATCTAATTCCGGGTACCTCGCCAACATACCCAACAAAAATAAACCTAATCGGATGATTTTTGCGGCAGTTATCGCGGAACAGACAAACAAACAGACAGACAGAAACCAAAAACTTTTCGCGTCTCCATAGTGAGTCTTCACTGATGTTTCGGCAATTAAAAATTGCATGGAATATTTTTAAATGGCTAAAAAATGTATTTTGCACTTAAAATACATTTAAAAGGGGTTATAAAGGAATAAATAATTTTCAATTTTTAAAAATCTTAAATATATTCCAACATTACAAAATGAACTTCAAATGATTTCATGAAGTGTAATATGGTAATGATAGTTCATATGGAATAAAAAAATATTATTATTACTTATAAAAAAGTTTTTGTAATAATTTACACTGAGATGCATTAATATAAAGTAGAAAAAAAAATTGCTGACATTTCTATTTATATCTAAGAGCAGAAATTCTTTGAGAAGATTTTCGTTCAAGCAGAAAAAAAATTTGTCAAATGCGACCTTCTCAACTAAATGTTAGACTCGAAAAGAAAATAGTTCTATCATCTATTGCCGTATTTCGCAACCATCATTGAACTTCATACAAGGTTTATGCGTATTAAATGAGTAAAAATAAACTCTTCACAGTTTTCTCAGGGTTATTTTTCAATACAACTTTATATAAGATTAAAATGCCTGGAGGGTTAGTATTTAATATTGTTTATGAATTTGAATGTTAAAAAATTCTGCGTTATTCAAATTTATTCAAAGAGTTTAAAAAGTAAAGCTATCACCACTTTATGATGTAACAACATATTATATCATGATTGCAAGAGAACAGGGAGGTCTCTCTCCCCTCTCTTGATTTTGAAATTTAGTTAATTACATTTTCTTTTTCTCTTAAGAAAAAAAAAAAGTAAAATTTATTCTTCCCGCAAGTAAGTTAACATAATTTAACACTTTTAGAAGTAAAGATTAAGATTTTTCCTGAATGCCTCTACCGCCGTAGAAGCATTCAGTATCCTTTTCTGTTGCGTTCGTGCATAGAGAATTTGTTATAAACGGGGAGTCAGGGAGGCACCCCCTCCCCTTCCCTGACAATAAAAAATCTTTCATTTCTTCTATTTTGAAGAAGGTCGGTTAAAACTTACTTTGGAGATTCCTTATATTTCTTATTTGTAGCATTACTACTTTATATATTAACATGTTCAAAAACTTTCGTGTGCCGGGGTTCCGACAAAAAATCCCAATTTACCTTATTTTATGTACATATTCTACATTTAAAAAAAAATGTGGCTTAGGCTGCGGGTCACAGACACATTTGTTCAAAAAACTTCCCCCTCCTTGGATTTCTTCAGGCACCCATTCATCATACAAAGCAATATTCTCTTTGATTTTTATTCCAAACCTGCATCGATTTATATTTATTCTGAGCGTAAAGTTCTCCTGAGTGTGAAACGAACTGAATTTTTGAATAAATTGAGGGCTCGATAGTATATAATGGGTTATAAAAATTCTGATCACGGAGAAGAAATTTTATTACATTAAGCTTATGTTTATAACTCGTTGCTTCAGGGGCGCTATATTAAATGGTAGCAATATCAAAAAGATGGCTATTAATAATCACTCTTAAAATGTCAATTTTTGTCTAAATTTATTTAAATATATATAAAAAAAATTATGTTTAGCAAAAATATTGGCTAGAAAAATTGCAATGGAATATTTTGAAAAAACAACTAACGATTAAAAAAAAAAAAGAAATTGTAGAATTTTGTTTTTGGTAGACAACTGAAAACTAGAGCGAAAGAAGGTATTACATGCATGTGGGTCGGTTTTGTCTAGAGATTATAATGAATTTAAATCATTAATTTTAACAAAACAGCATGGATACATACATAACAGAAACCAAACATCGAGATCGCATCATTACATTACACAACAGCAGCATGTCGCTGCTTAAACCTGACTCCCTCTACATACCGATTACACATACCGATTACACATACCGTAGTATCACATCTAATTTCTTTTCGATCGTTGCCAATCGTATTATGATAAAACAATAAGAAATACAGTTACCGTTAATATACAACGAGTAACTTCCAGAATGACAGTTCAGATTTGATTGTAGCTGCCTAGCTGTACTTTTGAGAAATTTTCAAAACTCTATATAATTTTTATTTTTAGAATTTTCCGTCGAATACAGTCGAATTAGCCCAACTGATTTAATGTAATATAAGGTGTTCATTTTAGAAAAGTTTTAGGTATCTGTTTTGGAATGTTTGTTCTTGTATTTTTTATCGTGTCATGCTGTGATTATTGATCAATAGTGTTTTTTTCTGTTTCTCTGAATTCTTGAACCTTCTGTAATATATTAAAAATTAACTATGTGTCGTCTAAAAAAAGTCGTTTTGTTATCGGCTTTTAGTCATACACATGTGCGCCCTTAGGGAAAAGACCAGGAGTAGTCCCCCCTCTCAAGGAATTTGACATTTCAGAATGTAACAATCATCCCATGTCAAACACACAAATAAATAAATTCGGAAATTCCAAAATGATTAAAATATTTTCTCAGAGTTCATTAAAATAGAAACATTAGCGCTAAATAAACATTTTAAGCACAGAAATTGATCAATCTAAATAATATTTGCCTTGCTATAGAAATAGCAAGGCAAACGTGAGATACATTTGTCTTCAGTGAGCACTTTGGCTAATTAAAAAATATGTGAGAATAAAACTGTATCAATTGCTGTTGAGCTGTGCACAACGTAATCAAAAGGAATATTTGTTTTCTCTTCAACCCCCCCCCCCCCCTCCCCCAAGAATAATTTGAAATAAAATTCCTGATAATACGAACCCCGAAATCGGAACAATATTTCCTTCCATAAGTTCTTAAGCCTCATTTAGATTTTCAATTGATACTTTTATTAACTTCCTTAACACCTTTCAGGGGAAAAGTAAATTATGTTTCTAAAATGTTGAAATGATTCTCTGCCACCAGAATTTACGAACAAATTCATTTGAAAAAATATAAATGTGTTGGCCAGTTATGTACTCCTGTCATCTGATTTCGGATTCTGAAAATAACTTAAAATACTTCTGCGTTATAGTAATTTATAATTTATAATTTTATTATCCCATAAAGATGTTTCTTCAAACTATCTTAGATCTGTTAAAGGCAAACTACCAACTTTAAATCTTATATACTAACGATCAACAACTTATATACTAAAGTTAATATCCAAATACCATGTTTTTATCCTTCTGCTTTTTTATTTCTTTTTTCATAAAAGTCTCGGATAAACCATATTAACCGTATCTTACACCATAAATAGGAAGACAACTGATTCAAATTGTTAGAGATTTTATTCCACAGTTTTGTTTATGTAGATTGATGAATTTTATATCGTTCATTTTATAATCCTGGGAATTATCTGGATTTTCAGACGGAGAATCAGACGGAATCACTTTATTTTGCGAACAAAGACCGGAAACTGAATCCACTTCTAGTATTTAAGAACGTCTTAAACTTAGTGTGCATTTTCTTTTTCTCAAAAAAAAAAAAAAAAAAAAAAAAACAATATTAGAAATGCGTTTTTTTTTTCTGTTTTTGCGAAATAAATGGTGTTAATACAAGGATAACGAACCTTTTAACGTGCCCAAATTCAAAATCAATATCCAGTCAAAATGAATATTAATAAAAATTATAACGTCCCAAACTTTTACATAAAAAAAATATTGCAAAATATGCTGCTTATACGAAACATTGGTTAATAGAATCAGTCTCTTCATATATTAAATAACTAAGAACATAAAACAAAAGGCGATTTTCTGTACATTCTGACATATTTGTTTAAGCTGCAAGTAATAAGAAAAGAAGTTATATGAATTTTTATTTTTCTAATTTTTAACTTAGCATTAATGCAATATCTAACTTATAATAATCCAAGTTGCATTAAATAATGTACTAATAATTTATTAATGTTTTTTTTTTGTGTGTGTGTGGTTATACGTTTGAAGAGAATGCTTTATATCTGATTCATATTTTGTTATGCTAGGAATATAAATAGAAAAATTGGCTTGCCGTTTTATTTCAAAGGCTCTTATGAAAATCTTTTGAAGAAATACAGCATATTAAAGTCAAGCAGAAAAGTAATGCAGTTACTCGTAGAAAACGCTGCATAGCATCACAGAAAAAGGAATTTTTGAATGTGCTAATTCATGCAAAAATAATTTATTATATGTATAAATCTATAATAAACGAGCTAATATTTTTTAGAACAGAAATAAAAGTGAAATTCATTTATAAAAAAATTTCGCGTGCCAGAGAAATTATCACGGGCATATGTGTGCGTTAGTTTCGCCAGTTCTGCACTAATATGCCAAATCATGTATAGCTAAAAAAGTACATTTCAAATTCTTTTCAACTAAGTAATGAACAGTATAAAATCTATTCTTTAAATTTAACAGTCCAGAAAATTCAATCAATTACTTTGAAAAGCATGAATCCGCTTTTATTCATGTATATTAAAAAGCGAAAGAAACAAAAAAGGAAACACAACTTTCAGAGTAATAACCCCTTCATCTTCAATTAACGAACCAAATAAAAATACCTTCTTTATCGAATGTTTTGGGCAGGTATGACCTCTACCGATTCTCCAAGGACACATGCATGGATGATTCATTCATTTTACTAGAGTTCTAGTTCCTCTGTTTGTTTTCCCTAGTCTATAGAAAAGCAGAAGAGCGTTGGTTTTAAAATCATTTTGGTAAAGTAAATTCTATTACTTCCGCAAAACGTTTAGAATTGCAAATTAGGTAGCGTTATCGCTTGATCTAAATCTTTAGAATATCCTGTTTAAAGAGTTGTGGGAGAAAAAAACGTAAATGTTTTTTTAACAGTTAAAGATATTCGATTTCTATTACCTATCTATTGGCATATCTAAGGTTTTTTAAAATATCATTACTCACAAAAAGCACAGAAAATAAAGGAACTGGATATATAAGGCTCATTTTTGCCCCCCCCCCCCCCCGATAGTGTCAAACATTTTTTTCCTTTTTTAACATTTTCCAATATAGTTGAAAAGTGTTTATAAATTCGGTTTGTCTATCTGTCTGTCTACCTGTATGACTGTCCGTGCTCTAACTCACGTAAATATACTCGTATTGCCATGCAATTCATATATGATTTTAAGGTTTACTATGACATGTTCGGTATTGAAAATGGAGTGCATAGCATTTATTGTTCGTTTACAGGGACCCTAAAAACAATTCTGTTACATTACGGTCTATAGGGAAAAATCATTTGCGGTGTATTTTTAATGATGTTACAATATTTCAAACATATTGAAATTGATATATATCACCGAGGTGAACTACAAGTTGTTTACTATAGAATATAGTGTTATTTATCGTTCATTTACAGGAACATACAAAATAGTTCGGTTACAGTATTGTCTATGAACAAATTGCTGAACGTGCGTTTTCAGTTATGGTACGTTACTAAATTTGATAATTTTTTTCATATTACTTGGTGTGTATAAATTCTATAAATCATATATAGAGCTGTACAAAAGAATTCGGGTACATTTCCGCTTGCTGGCGGAAAATGCTAAAAAGGAACTTTAACTGCGTTAAGCATTTCCTAACTGAACTAAATTTTAGCATACTATGTAGTATACATAGTATATAAATTTATAGACCAGATACAGGGCTGCATAAAATAATTCGAATATTTTTCCGGCTATTGTTGGTAATTTCTGAAATTGGGTTTCCAAATGTGTTATGCATTTCTAAATTGTTTATTTAGATATCATTTTCCACTTTATTAAACAGTGAATTTTTTATACAGTGTGAGAAATTCACAATATCTCACTAGAAACCCCTGTATGTAACCCAAAAGCTAGCATATGAGATTCCCTTGTAAAATGGATTTCCTCAGAATTTTATGAGAGTCCAGAAATCTGCCGGCAAACATCAAGCTTTTTGATTCATCATAACCAATCTTCCATCTTGAAAGTATGGAGACAACTATGATAATGGAAGACTCGGGTGGAGTGCGTTTCATCTTGCCGAACGACCTCACGGATAGAGAGCGGACGAAAGTAAAACTAATATCAAGATAACATCCTGAGAAATCTTTTTTCTCCAATAATAACAGACTTTATCAGTGATTTCATTTTCGAGAGTTTTTACTGGTTAGAGAAACCCCTCTTGTTCTAGGCGATAAGTAGAAGTGATATTAGAAGAAAGAAGTCATTTAAGGGTTAGTAAGTAATTGAAATAGGATTCAGGCAAGCTGAATCTGGAATAGCAGAGTTGCGACTCCGGTTGAAAATTTCGAGTGATTGATAAGATCCCCGGTGGAGAGGCTTTTTTTCTGGCTTATGTTTTGAGGTCGTTGCCTGGCAGCCTTGTATACTGTATGTGAACAGTTTCTGCTTCGTTAGGACAGCGAAAATACTTGTTCCCGTCCCTTTTTAAGTGAATATTGACTTTAGACACTTTTTGTGAAGGGACAAGGTAGCAAGCAGTTTACCCCTCCCACGCCCATTTTACAGTGGACTTTAATACACTTTCGGGCCGTGAGCATGAACTTTGATGAGAACTGGACAATTCGTTGAATGATTATAAGCTAAACGAACCATTATTTTAAATAATGGTTGTGTACCTTTCATTTAATCACGAAATATGTTTTTATAGTTTGACGTACAGAATTTAATAAATTTATTTTTATGATAAATGAGAACGGTTCCATTTGAAGGCCAGCGCTACCTTTTCATAATGATAACATCGGACTCGTCACAACAGTTGCAGTATTCTAAAGGTATTGGAATGTGCTAAAATATACTAATAATGTCTCCATAAATTCGTTGGCAACAATGTCAGTTGAAATTAACATAATAAAAGAATATTAGATATTTTACTGAAGCTAAAGTGGGAAAAGAAATTTTTAAAGTTTTCTTTGAAGCTTTGTACAGTCGTGGAAAAAAAAGCGAACATACTAACTCTGCAACAAATTATTGTAGAAGAATGTTACTGGTTCCAAACGATTAGAAATAAAGAGTTAAATGATGTATATAATTTTATCTTAGGGGCATCTACCTATCAAAACAAACCCAAACATTGTTTATTTCAGTAGCAAAACCCGAATTTGACAATATATTTTAAATCTTTAGTTCAAACTATGCCTATATACCAAATTTCCTGAAATTCCTACGATTAGTTTCAGAGAAATTAATTATTGTAAAATGGGCATATTTTAGGGGCTGTATCCAAACTGAAGATCGGTACTCGATTGTTGAAATGCTACAGAATGTCTAAGTCACTTCTATTAATGTAATATTTCTTGCCAATATGACCATTTTACTCACTTAATATGTTTCAGCTATTACTATATACCGTAAAATCCTTTTTAATATTCATTTTATAATCTTTACAAGAGTTAAATTATCCGATTAAAAATATGTAAGGTTTTCTGTGATTAAAATAGTTTTCAAATATGTGAATGTTATTGAAATTTTATGTGTATTTTTATTATGCTTTTTCTCAGATTTTGAATTTATTTTATTCGCTCTTTTTTAAATTTATATGTAAAGAACATCGGCGAATACAAAATTTAAAATAAAAAATAGTATGAAGCAGTATAAGGAAACGATGTGGAAAAAACCCAGACAAATTTATTTTCTGTCTGAAAATAAATCTTAACTTGATTGCTAATGGCATATTTTTAAAACTTTTTCAGCAATTACACAACACATATGTATTTATAAAGAACTTTACTTCAAACATATACCGCAGAAAAAAATTAAGTAGGTTTATTTGACCGGAGAAAAAGTAAGAAATTCAATTAAAAGCAAAAAAAAAAATAATAATGAGTAAGATTTTTTTTTTCTAAGGTAGGAACTATTCCTTTTTTTAAAAATGAACTTTGTTAATTTAAAACTAAACGCAAAACGAATTCATGTAACTAACGTAAAATTATATCTCATGCAAATACGATTTACGTAATTTTAATAAAACAAATAATTACAGAAACATATTTTTTTTTAATCTTACCTAATCAACACTAAAATTAATGTAAAAAATATATTTTTTTGTCAAATTATGCTTTTCTGAAGATCATAGACAGTCCCTTAAACCACCAGCTTGCTTTTTTTTTAAATCATAATTTGAAAAATACTTGGAAAAAAAATTTGAATGCGCATAAAGCGGGACATAATAAATATAAATCAATCAAAAAAACTGTAGGTTTCAATTCATAATTTTTTCGAATATTAATTTCGTAATTCATATTATATAATTATACAGATTACAAATTAAACGTATTTATGTTTGGGTTTTTTGATATTATAATAATAATAATAAAATAGCGCATTAGGATTATTATTTCAGGAGATATTAATAAAAATATGAAAATGTAATTTAACATTAGAAATTCTAAATTTTCAATGCTTATAATTCAAACACTTATCATCCAGATGACTTGAAATTTGGTATCTAGGCATAGTATTAACCGAAAATTTAAAATATCGAGTCAAAATTGGGTGTTGCTATTGAAAAAAAAACAAAGTCTGGGCTTTTTTTAATATGTAGATTACAATACTAAGCAACTTTTATATAAATCATTTAAAAGTACACTTTATTACCAATCGTTTGGTACAAGTAACTTTATTCTACGATAATTTGTTGCAGAGTTAATGGGGGGTGTTCACTTTTTATCCCTCATGACTGAACCTTTTTTTGTTTTGTGTTTTAAACTCTCTGGCCTACCGATTCTCATCAGTGTTTTTAGAATCGATTTTCGACTATATTTTACGTTCACTGGCACCTATTAAACAGCAAGACTTCATGTATGGCATACAATCTGCAATAGCATTTTAATCCTGCAAATTAAAAAAAAAAAAAAAAAAAAAAAAAAAAAAAACATTTTTTTTTTTTCAAATGAAATTCGCGAGCGACAGAACTAAAATACTTTTCGAAGAAAGTTTTTTTTTTTTTTTTTTTTTGTACGTATTTTAAGATTACAAAATATATGTATCCTTGTATAGGGATAAATAAACATATAAATAAAAGCTTATTTAAAATTATATATATTATACTCTTTATTTTTTATTTGTATCTTATTTTCTACCTTTTTAGTGTTTAAAATATTCATTGCTACAATTGTACCAAAATTTTGCTACATTTCTACAGCCCAGTTGGCATGGCATGGCATATTTTAGCGAACGTTGGTTTGGCGAATAAGTAACTCCATTGTTGATGTTGCGCGTATACAATTGCAACCATGAAGAATATTTGGCATTTATCGCCTGCGCCAGGCAAACGGAAAAAAAAAGTTTTAAAATAAATTTATTAGTTTATAATTTAGTTCTAAAAATATTACAATGTTGCATTGCCATCGGAAACACACCCGTGTAAATATATATTTTTATATATAGTTCTAGCACATCAGGAAGTGAGGAAAAAATCGATAACAAAATTCAGTCTTTACATTCATGAACATATATTTTTATATATAATTCTAGCACATCAGAAAGTAAGGGAAAAATCGATTACAAAAATCAGTCTTTACATTCATGAACATATATTTTTATATATAATTCTAGCACATCAGAAAGTAAGGGAAAAATCGATTACAAAAATCAGTCTTTACATTCATGAACATATATTTTTTATATATAATTCCAGCACATCAGAAAGTAAGGGAAAAATCGATTACAAAAATCAGTCTTTACATTCATGAACATATATTTTTATATATAATTCTAGCACATCAGAAAGTAAGGGAAAAATCGATTACAAAAATCAGTCTTTACATTCATGAACATATATTTTTATATATAATTCTAGCACATCAGAAAGTAAGGGAAAAATCGATTACAAAAATCAGTCTTTACATTCATGAACATATATTTTTTATATATAATTCCAGCACATCAGAAAGTAAGGGAAAAATCGATTACAAAAATCAGTCTTTACATTCATGAACATATATTTTTATATATAATTCTAGCACATCAGAAAGTAAGGGAAAAATCGATTACAAAAATCAGTCTTTACATTCATGAACATATATTTTTATATATAATTCTAGCACATCAGAAAGTAAGGGAAAAATCGATTACAAAAATCAGTCTTTACATTCATGAACATATATTTTTATATATAATTCTAGCACATCAGAAAGTAAGGGAAAAATCGATTACAAAAATCAGTCTTTACATTCATGAACATATATTTTTATATATAATTCTAGCACATCAGAAAGTAAGAGAAAAATATATTACAAAATTCAATCTTTACATTCATGACCAAAGTTAAGATAAGTAAAAGCGTGTAAAAAGCAATGAACATAAAATATAAAAACGTGTTTAGACTTTTTTCCCTACAAATTGGTGGTCATGATTTTTTGAATTGGACCCTGCGATCCCTACAGCCAGCCCTAAGCGTACCGTTTTCTTCTCCATCTTTTTTTCCGATTAGGCCCTGCGATCTCTAAAGCCAGTTTTGAGCATACAGTTATTTTAAGTATTCTTAGAAGGAGCATCTCCTTTGATTCTAGATTTTAAACAAGTTGGAAATTGTACGTTAAACGTGACAAATGAGTTGCGTTCGTACTATAACTAGTTTTAGAATGTAAAAAAAATCATCTTTAATATTCCAGTGAAATTATATCGTCTGTTATGAGCGGAATGAGCATGCTTTTTCTCTTATTTTATTACGTATGCCACGTTTACAGATGCGAATTTTTTCTTCTATAACAGACAGCTCTACAAAATTCACCATGGAGATCTTGCCCCCATGGTTTAATATTTTTAGGACTCATGATGAACGAATCTCTTGGGTTTATTTACTTTAATGGATTGAGATTGGGCCGTCAACCTAATCTCAACTGAAGTTATCTCAGAATATATATATTTTTTAATGTAACCCATCTCTCAAACAAACAATTTTTTTGAACAATCTTTCAAAAAATGTAACTTTTTATGCAATTTTATTCGAAAAAATAATTTTTAATAAAAATGGCTACTTGGCATATGAAAAAAGAAATGGTTAGAAAATATTTGTTTTCCTTAGTTACATGACTTGCGCTTTCATTATATAGATTACGTATGATAGGTTTTAACAGAATAAATAAAACTTTTATTAATATCTTTTTAAGTTTTGGTTGGATTTTCATAAAATGTAAATGAATCGACAAAATTCTGTCGCGATTGTGCATATTAAATTTCAAACCATTCGGTTGGGTAGTTTTTGCGATGTTGTATGAGGACAGACGGACAGACGGATGGACAAGAGGACGACTATAGGTGCTACGTATTTGTATAATTACGAACGCACCTAAAAAAAGGAAGGGACAGAAACAACAGGATAAACACACGTGTTCACATTCGAGCAGTTTTTAGGTGTAATTTTCAAAATATATTCATATCTTTTTTATGCGTTATTTTATCGTTTTTCCATTTCCCTTTATGTTAAATCAATAAAAATATAAGAATATTCATTACTGTATTACTAAATTATCTTGAATAATGTACATACAAGTCATACAGAATATATTAGCGGTGAACTGACAGCCTAATGACGCAATGGTCGGAATTAGAATTGCAAATTAAAAGTTATTTTCCGTGTTTCCAGATTCCTTCTCATTGTATAATTACTATAACATGTAGCAAAGAAGTAACAAAATATAAAATTCTCATTACCATGCATTTACTATTAACTCTCGACATTTTTTTAAATTCCGGACTCGTTTCTGTCTGCTGTGAGTTACCATTCATTACCATCAAAAAGTAAACCAATCAGTAATGTTTAGTAATTAATTTTTAGACCACAACGAATGTCTACCTACGCATTACTATCAGTTTGCGGAACAATGCCATGTAATATATAGCAAAGCTATATAATTAAAAGTAATGTTTATTACATCAGTGAGAGGGAAAAAAACATTTTTATTGCTGTTGTCCCTTTAATAAACTGGCTTCTCAAAATTTGTTGTAATTTATCGCCCACTTAAAACGACAAGTCAATTTCGTTTTGAGAAAATTTTAATCCTGCAAAATATGGTTTCCAGCTGGTTCTTTGATTCTTGTTGATGAAACTAGATTTTAATTACTTTTTCATTCATAATCCCGCTGGCTCCGTTGCACACTCTTTGTGGAGCTTCCGGCTGTATTTCTGTGTGTTGTAAAATTTCCTTGTGTGTGCTATCTCGTCCCTGTATATATTGACGATGACTTATAAGCGGGCGCTTGACGCCAAGCACACAGGTCAGATGTATGTTAATAAAATGTCAAAAAATGTTCATTCATAAATTTTTAGATTTTTTGTTGTTGTTTGTTTGTTACACAACAAACGTTGTTTTGTAACGGTATAGATAAGTCGCGCGACACGCACAAAAATATATGGCGTACAGTGGGCAAAATAAGTATTTGTACACCTTGTTATCTTGCATTCAGAACTGTACCTTAAATTTCTTACAAAATGCCAATCAATATTACATTATTTTTCTGTACGCCTATGGGGACTTTACATTGTATATCCAATTTGATGTCACCAGTAGCCATTAAATGACGTCAAATTTTTGCAGGTGTGGTAGTAAAAAATTAATAAAGTGTGGCCGATATTTCCGTGTAGATTTTGTGATGTTACTCCACTCTAAAACTAATATCGAATATATGGAGAAAACTTGGAAATCAATGAAATTCATTACATTGTGGCAGAATTTGTTAAAAGAAAATAAATCCGTGAAAGAAAACGGAAAATGTACTGGCTAAAAAGTTGCCATCTATTCTCCATTTTTTTTCACAAAACTTCCGTTTTTAGTATTTCAAGATGAAAATTTTCCTTTATTCAAAACTGGAAATTTCCATTTTTAGAAATAAATGGGAGCAATAGAGCAATATTAAAAAAAAAAAAAATCTAAATAATATTTATATATATACCGATGCATATTTAAATGGAACAGTTATTGGATATTATTACACCCGTTTTTTATCATGACTTCCTCCGGATTCGAACCTCAGTACTCGTCATTGGAGCATGAATGTTCTGACCTCTAAAAAGACTGCCCACATCCAGCGGTTTCGTTATATGCCAAAGCATCAATTAGGAAAATTTAACTGGAATTTTTTCGTTTTCTCTCAATTGAAAAAGAAAATTTACGCTTGTCTGTTTTGGAAGGAACATTCCCGTTTTTAACATCCAACGTGTAAGGTTAAAAAGGATATTTTCCGTTTATTCCGCAATAAAATTTACGACTTCCAAAACAGAAAGATTCCATTAAAAGACAGAAATTTAACATAAAATTGCCTTTATATATAGGGATTTTTTTTAACGGTGTATGTTTAAGTATAGTAATACTTATAGTTTAGTTCAGTGGCTGTCAACCAGTGTGTGTCGCGGTTCAGTGGTGCAATATGATAGAACGTCAGCTATTCACGAAATTTTTAAACCAAGTTTGCATCGTGATTTTAAAAATTAACTGCAGTATCGAAAATGTAGTATCCAAAATTTCATATTATACAATTCAATTTAAAATGCGGTTTAGCGTCATAATGCTGCATTAATTGGAAATTTGTTTCTATGTTTGTATATTTCACATCCTCATAAGAGCATGCGATGAAATCATGGAAATAATCTCTCATATTAGGATAAGTTTAATTTTTTTTTTTTTTTTAGAGAAAAATTATGCCTCCGGAAAGAAAAAGGTTACTAAACAAAATAGTTGAATGCCAGTACAATTTCCGTACTTTTATGGATTTTTTTTCTCTTATAAAATGATTTCGTGAATGCGTCAGATTGTAGCGAATATAGATTTTTGAATAATGCTTCACAAATAGTAAATAGTACTAAGTCCAGTTAATTTGCCATTTTTGCTAAGGCTTTGGGATTTTGTATATATTTCTATAACAAAAAGAATTTCCGTCTTTAGCGGGTGCAATTTCCGTAATTTTACAGATTTTTTTTTCTTTTGCAGTGTAATAATAAAAATAAATCCTACAGCGTTAGAGAAAATGAATTTTTATAATTATCCGTCAAGGATATTCTCAAATCCATACGAAATCACTTTCATCGAAAAAGAAAATCCGTAAAAATCCGGATATTGTACTGGCAATTAACGGAATATTTTTTACAGTGAAAATAGTTTAAGACTATGCTTTTTCGAAAATTTCATTTTACAAGGGAAAGTTCTAATTTAAAAAAATAGTCGACCTCAGATATCTCTTTAAACGTCAATGTATATTAAAGCGAAATATAAAAGATAAGTGCATAACAATTTTAATATTATTTTATTACAAATTATAATAAATTATTAACTCTTTCCAACATAGTTGAAAGGTGTTTATGAATTCGATTACTCTGTCCTTGCTGTAACTCGAGTAAATACGGTCAGGTTGTCATGTAATTGATATATGTTATTGAGGAAGACCATAGCATGTTCGGAATTGAAAATGGAGTGTGTAGCATTTATGGTTAGATTATAGGGGCAATCAAAAGTATTCCGATACATTAAGGTCAATGGGAAAAAATCGTTTTCAGTGCATTTTAATAATGTTGTACTATTTCAATCATAAGAAAATTGATATGCGTCACTGAGGTACACGACAACCTGTTTTCTCGGAGCAGAGAATAGGTAGCAATTATAATTTATTTACAGTGACACTGAAATGTATTCTGTTACATTACGGTCAAAGGGGGAATATCGTTTTCTGTAAATTTTAATGATGTTACACTTTTTCAAACATAAGGAAATTTATATGCGTCATTGATGTGGCTGGAAACAGGATTTATATAGAGTATAGAGTAAGTATAACATTTATAGTTAAAATACAGGAACGCACAAAAGTATTCTATTGCATTAATATCTATGGAGAAAAATATTTTACAGTGTATTTTAATGAAATTGATATACATTACTGAGGTGCATTAGAGCATGTTTTCTGTAGATCTATTGAGTGCGTAGAATATTTCGTTTATTTACAAAAAAACACTCAAAAGATTTCGATGACAGAAGACAGAATTGACTAAGAGCCATAACTGCTGGATTTAATTTCAAGCTGTGACATAAGGTAAAGCCAGGAGAGATTGCGCACATAGAGGTTCGGGGGGAAGGAGTAGAGTGAGAACGCAGCGACTCCAGGTAGTTGTACAACAACAGTAGTGGAGTGTCTACTTGAAAGTGCACGTTGACTGCTTTGAGCGTCTAAGATAAAGTATTGTTATTTTGTTTTGTTTTCCCAAAGTAAGTGCTTGAATTTTTATAGCTATTCATCAGAATTTCTATACAATGTCAATAGTACAAAATATTTTAAACTTAAGCGATTTCCCATAAGCTACTAATCTAGACTAACAATGTGAACATCAACGGTTCGTTTTAGTAGCGGCCATGTTTAAATAAAAGGCCGCGCAATCTCTCCTACCGAAATTGGAGAGTTTGCGCATCTGCTACTTAGGCGAGATGGCGCATTTGTTCCCATTAGTTTCCATGCTAGGAGAGATTACGCAGTTTATTGGTAAATTTGCATAAAAAAATTAAAAATGAAAATGGACTAATTTTAAGTTAAACGTGTTATTAAGTTACATAATTTTCTTTTGTAATCTAATCTGGACTAGCTTTTTCTGATTCTTTAATTTTTTTTTCCTTTAATTAAATTTTTTTAATCGTTTTTAAAATTATTTCCTTTTTCTGATTCTTTACGCATTAGGTGGAAATATTCACTCCCAATACAATAAAATTTGTTCACAGAAACCTTACAGCAATGCCATTTAAGTGTAATTATTATTCTTAACAATTTAATTGTAGTTATTATTAGTTACAATCTCTCCTACCCTTGTGCGCAATCACACCAACCCTGTAAAGGAGAGATTGCGCAAAATACCTTTCTTGGTTTTATTACAACTATTCTATTAAATTGCAACATAACAACAAAATAGCAATGGAAATGCATAAAAAACAAATGAAGTTAAAATTATTCATGGATAGTTTAGCAAAAAATTAATATTTAGATTTTTTTATCGCTATTCTTTTGAATTGTGCGCAGACTCTTCTAGCTTTACCTTACATTTAAAATGTTTATTTTTAGATTATTATGATGTGTGTATTTCATATACAGTGTTGCACGATATAGAATTCGCACATATTACCGGCTTTTGACCAGCAATTCTTGAAAATGATTTTTTTCTGTGTTTTGGTTATTTTTTAATGTTTATTTAGCATGCTCATTTCATTGTAAGAACAAAAATAACATTTTTTAACAATATTCCGATAGCGTTGGAAAGTGTTTCATAAACTATGTTGTGATACTTGATTTTTCGCACTTGTTTTGCCTTCCTTTGGCTCTGATAAGGTATATTGTTTCTTGTAAATAAATTATAAATTATTTAACGTTTTCGTTTCATTATTATAAATTTAATGCTCTGCGCAATTTTAACTATGGGTTAATTTTTGCGTTAGGTAATAAAGATGAAGAAACACTGGTTTAGTTAGTTAAACGCCGCAACCTATATCCGCGAGTAGGCGGCTAGTTAGAAAATATTTTCCAAACGCGTTCTATTCTATAAACACCTATCTTTTGAAAATCTGCAAGGTCTCACAAGAAAACGCTTCTTTATAAACAGAAAACTTACAGAGTTTTCTCAGAACTTGTCCATCCTTGACCTCTTGAATAAACGTCCTTTCCGCAAAATGATGTTTTTTTGCTACCCGGCCTTCAAAAATGGGGCGAACGCACCCAGTCTCCAGCAGAGATATATTGCTCCATAAGACAGAGCAACAAGAGTATAGCATTGGAAGATTAGATATGCTTCTTCATTTGTTAGCATTGCTTTAAAATGTCACTCTTTTTTGAATGGATTGCGTTGGAATTGAAGGTAAATTGTTGTAATTCATGTCGTTTTTTTTTTCTCTGTAGGTTCATTATCCTGAGAGAAAGTTAGTTTCTGAAATGTTTTCTGCTATTATGACTAATATAGTAAGAGACCGTGAAACACATTGTAAGACGAAAAAGTATAGAGTAATTCTGAATGTTAATCTATACAAATAAAATTTAAAATAAATGTTTGCGTTAAATGGTGTTTTATTTACAATTATATTTTAAGTAAAATCGTGTTACAGTTTGGAAAAAAATGACATACACTGCAAAAAAAAAAAAAAAAAAAAAAAAAAAAAAAAAAAATTGTTGATTTTACAGTATAATACTGGCAGCTAACATTTTTTTTTTTTTTTTTTTTTTTTTTTTTTAGTGTAGACAAAATATGAAATTTATAAATGACAAACTCTAGAAGCTAAAAAAGAAAAAAAAAAAAAACACCTTTCTGCCTAGAAATTGAAATTTTTCTTGACAATTTGTGGCAACGATTTAAATATTTGAAAATAGTCTAAAATTATCGCTGTAAGGTACATTAAATTTATAACCATCTACAAAAGAATGTATACAAAATCATTCCATTTTCCAATATGAAGAATGTAATCCATTTTTATACTCCTTATTTAAGCGCTAATTTTATACTTAATTAAACTTTAAGTTGTATAAGACTACAACATAAGTATCTATATATATAAAACGCTAAGGTACGTGGCGGCAAAAAAGCTGTTATTTCTCTTTTGCCGATGACAACGAGTGGTTTGTTTTAGGACTACTTTAATACTATTCGCATGTAGATGTTAAAATTTAGAAAGCTTAATTTATAATCAAACTATTTTGTAAAATTTGTGAATTTCCCATTTCTGTAAATAACCAAATACAATTCGACTCATGGATAAAACATCTCAATCCTTAAATAACTGCATATTTCAATGTTGAATAAATAAACTCAATAGGTTTTATGTTTGAATTACCGTTTCCGACAGTGCATGTAATAGTTTATGGTGGGAGAGATGCTGTTTAGAATAATCGACAGGGCAGGCATAACGAAAGACAGCCTCCACATTCAACATAGTTTTAGTGATTTACGGCGATAATCACGATGATTCAGAGGCACTTACAGCTTTGACCCCGACTCGCCCAGACATCGGTTGACAGTGCTCCAGCACTCATGTAGCACTCCCGGTTTTGCATAAAAAGCGTTAGAAATTAAAAATTACCATTCTTAACAAAAACTGCTTTATTCTTATGCAATGAATAGCGTTAAGGTATTTTTAGCATGTTCCAAAGAACGTGCTATTAGTATCCTGTCTTCATCATCGTACCAAGGTCGATACCGCACAAGGAAGGCTTGATTTTTCGTTCTCAAGTTACAATATTTTCTCAATACAACTTTGCAATATACAGTTTGCCCACTAAAGTCCCTTGCCACCCTCTTAACTTCGGAACGGCCGCTGCTATATTCATAAAAGTGGTGTCTAGGTATAGTAAAGGAGCCATGCGCTAATGAATAAAACCGCCTACAGCGCCACCTGGTAGAAAACTACCGAGTTAGCATTCCTATCTCGAAAACGGAAAGAGATAGAAGAAACAAGTGTAGAGCATCATCGATTTAGTACAAAAAGCACCTTGTGGATATTAATGCGAAGAATAGAACGGTTAAAACGCGCAATCGTTTTTTCGTGATTCCCTACACTGTGACATGACAAAACGATCTTAGAAAAAAAAAACTTTTTATAATAATATACCTTTATTTTAGATGTTCAAACTTCTCACCGTCAGCTGCAATGCACATCTGGATCATTGTTTGAATTTCACGTTGCACACGTTGGAGCATAGTTGGTGACACGTTGGCACAAGCAGGGCCTGTTTACCGAACAGACCCGTGAAGCCCGAGCTTACCCACTTAAATACAAAAGGGCCCCAAATTTACTTTTCAAAACTAATTTTTAGAGGAAAAAATTTTAGTCAGGGTAAAAAATGTATTTTTTTTCTTAATTATAGCTATTAAATTTTCCCTCAGACTATTACTGACACATTTATACTTTATTTTTTTTCTGTTGATATAATAAATGGTATAAAAACAGTGATTAAATGCAACTTATTTTCATTTCTCTTATGCTTTACATTTTAATTTCAAACGTGCTAAAAGTAACAGAAAATTTAATCTGTATAATTATATTTTGTCTATATTCATAAGGAGTGGAGAAATGATATAAAATATGGAGAATAGGTTATTTAAATAAAGAGGAAAGTAATTAGCATTCAGGTGATATCAAATTTCTGTTTATAAAATAGAAGCAAAATTGTATTGCAGTTAAGCATAAATTTACGTCAAATATTTGTTTTCTCCGCACTGGCAAATCGTCCAATTTGTAAAGCATAAAATATATTTTGAAGTTTAAATATTCGCACCCGTTCCCTATTTGTAAATTCATTTATAAAATTAATTTGTTATGTATAATAAAAATAATTATGTATGTAATAAAATATTTTTATAACAAGTTTAATATTAAAAGTGTTGTTTACTCAAAATTTTGATGGTAAAATTTCAAATTGTTGAAGCATAATTGGTAGAGTGAAAGGGGGCACCCCTGTGTGACGTCGGACTTCCCTTATTTCTAAGTTTTAAGCGGGCCCTGGGCACAAGCGTCCGTAATGCGTCGTTTAAGGTCCTGCAATGTTTGTGGAGGGGTCGCACACACCTACTGTTTCATAACTGGTTGTTTCTTTCTTTCTAAGATCGTTTTGTCACGTCACAGTGTAGGAAATCATGAAAAAACAATTGCGCGTTTTAACTGTTCTATTCTTCGCATTAATATCCACAAGGTGTTTTTTGTACTAAATCGATGATGCTCTACAACTTTGTAAATCACTTGTTTCTTCTATCTCTTTCCGTTTTCGAGATAGGAATGCTAACTCGGTAGTTTTCTACCAGGTGGCGCTGTAGGCGGTTTTATTCATTAGCGCATGGCTCCTTTACTATACCTAGATACCACTTTTATGAATATAGCAGCAGCCGTTCCGAAGTTAAGAGGATGGTAAGGGACTTTAGTGGGCATACTGTATATAGCTTTTCCAAAAGAAAGTATTTAAACATACAATAAGAGTTAGGATAATATGTCACTAATACCGAATTTTGGATCATTAGTATACCATCTCCTCATCTGGCTAGCCGTTTGGAAAATTTAGGACAATTTTGCAGTTATTTTGAGATTTTTAGCTCTGGGGATGTTCTATTGAATGGTCTTACATATTGTTATTTATCTATGATCGTCCATAATGTCATTTTTTTAACATAATAATTACTTGCACTACCCATTTAAACACACATTATTTTATTTTAAAATACATCAACGAGCAGTGTACAGATCTAAAAGCCTTAAAAAACATCTTTAAAATTACACAAAACTAGTCAATATGCTAAAAGTTGTAAAAATGTTTTCACCTGTTGTTCTCAGGCATCCTCAGTTACTGATGTTATATTTTTTCTTCGTCAGTCAATCCGTTTAAAACCCTCTTTCTAGTAACTTTTCATAGTAACATATGGCGCCATTTATTATCGATTCTTGCGTGCATCATATCATTGCATGTTTCTGAGTTTGATGTAAATATTTCTATGGCTTCCCTCTGTAATGCGTAGTTTAATGCGTAAATTCTGTTGATGTGTTTTAAAATAAAATAATGTGTTTAAATGTGTAGCGCAAGTAATTATTATGATGTTACATATACTTTATTAATTCCGTACACCCTTCATAACTGACTAAAAAAATATATATTTCTTCTTCTTACTTTTAGGATTTTATGTGACTTGCGAAGACTAAATCTTAGTATTTATTAAAATATCATCTAAGGTAAAGAAAATTTCGTTGATTAAACTTCAAAATCTAGGGAGAGGTAATGGTTCTGTGCCGTCTCCCTCGTCAGCTTCTACGTAAAGATATTATTAATCACACACTGATTAACACGTTTCAAAGAAGGTGCCTGTTGTGTCCTACCTTCAACATCGTAGCAATGGTCAATATTGCCCAGGGCAAGCTTTCTTTCGTTCTCAAATTGCAATATTTTTTTGGAATAAGAATTACATACGACATCGCCGTATCTCTATTGGTATCGTGACATATCTTGAGTAGTATTAAAAGAAAAAAGTTAATTTATTATATGATTTTTGTCGCTTGAAAATTTCTATTACGTAATTCACCTTTCAACATTTTCAAAAGAAAGAATATTTAAACATATCAAGAATTATGACAACATATCTCCAATATCGAGTTTTGGATCATTAGCATGCTATCTGGCTAGCCATTTGATAAATTTGGGAAAATTTCGACAGTTAATTTGATAATTTGATACTTTTAGCTCCGAGGCTGTTGCTTTGGATAATTACATATATTATATTTATTCAATATACAATTCACAATTCTTGTTACAAACATTTCACAAGTCGATTGATCATTACATATATAGTTTATTAATCCATACACAAGTTGACAATTCTTGTCACAGATGATCCACGAATCAAAGAGTTTAGGACATGATGTACAGCATAAAGAGTGGAATTTTTTTCAAATCAGGGTTACTTTACAAGAAAGCCGCCGGAATCGAAACGAGCACTATCACAACGGCAAACGAAGACTTAATAGCTCCCGGCAACGGAAATCCTATGTGTAGTTTTTACCTCAACACACCGCAAAATAAATAAAGAGTAACTATTTGTAAATAATATCAGAAATAGATTTCCAAAATGAAATCCTCCCAATACTATTACTGCAATGCTGAAAAAAAGGACCAGTATAAACATCAATCACGACTCAAAAGCACTTACAACTTTCACCCCGATTCTCCCAAACATCGTTTTACAGTAGAATTCGGCAGGGACCAGAAGCCCGAACCAGGGGTCTAATTGTTTTTTTCATACTCGTCCCGGACGGGCCAGACTTCTTTATTCCGGGCCGTGTTGGACTTCATTCTTCCTGGATGTCTGCACGGGCCAAAATTTTCAGGCCCGGCACAACAATTTTTGAAAAAAATACATAGATTTTTAAATGGCGAGTATTCTTCAATTAAAATTCTTTTTTAAAGAATAGTAGGGGGAACTGGGGCACATTGATGCATGGGGTAGCTTGGTACACCCCCTCTACTGCTCACAAGGTCATTACAGGAAGTTTCACAACAGCTCCAAAAGATAGCTTTAGTGTATACAACTACCTACAGAACGTCTTGGCGTGATTCAGTAGTTTGATGAAATGAGACGGATTATTTAGTGTTTTTGTAGGTAAGAAGTAAATTTGAGTTCTACAATTGCAGTGGTATTATACAGCTGTTCCAGTATTTTCAACAGGAAAGAAAACCTTTCCTGGTAAGTAAAGCTACTCTTCATCAATTCCTCATTCTGTTTTGTTAGGTAAATTATGAAGTGTTGGATTTGATATTCATATTATTCAAAATGGCTTCTTGGGGCACATTGATACAGCTTATGTTGGGGCACATTGAAGCGTATAAATGTGCCCCATGATAGTTGCAAACAACCTATATCCTTTTTTAAAATGGTTTGCTAACTCATTTTTGATGGAAAATATGCAGTAGCTGTTAGTTTTTCCCCACTTTTCCCAAACGTATCAAAGTGCCCCATGAGGTGTATCAATCTAGCCCGGGGATGGGGCAGATTGATACAAATGACTTTTTTAGCTTATTTTTTAATTACATGCAGAAATAATACATAAAACAACGATTGTACCTGTTAATAACACACTACACTAATTTTGCTGACATCACATGGAAAAAGAACTTGAAATTTCTGTTTTCAGGGCCAAAAAATTTATCCAAAAAAATTCTTAGAAAAAAACCGCATCAATGTGCTCCAGTTCCCCCTACATACATCTCTTGGCAAAAAAAGTTGAATTAGAGTAAAACCTGTGAAATAGAACCTGTCTATGACGAAAACCTGTGTTAAACGGAAAAGTATCTTGATTCATGCAAAAGTACTATGATACATGTACAGCAGACGATGTACCTGCTATGAACGGAAACTGTTTATAACGAATTTTTCTCCTCTCCCGATTTTTCTTCTTTTACGGAGTCTTCATTTGAATGTAATTGTCTACATAATTTGTTTTTACTCAGTGTTTATACGTAATTGTCTAAGTGGTATTTAATATTGTTGATATTTTACATTTCATGCAGTTCGAACATAATCTGAAAATAAAATCCATGCATAATTGAGTGTGCTTTTTGAATAATTTTAATTTTAGATATTGTTACTTCAGCAATATCGGCATGTTTTGTAGAAATTCAGCCGAGCTGAGCCGGGCCGTGGTTTTTCCGAACTTTTATAGTTTATACAGGACAGGGCTCGGACCAAGGTTTTAACTTTTATACCGGAGCAAAAAAGATTATACGGGACGGGCCTGGCTCGGCCGAACTTTTTGCTTTTATACTGGACCGGACCAGGTCAATACATTTTTTGTACGGGCCGGACATTAACTTTTATACCGGCCTGGTCGTGCTCTTTCCGAACTTTTATATTTTATACAGTACCAGATTCGGACTAACGTTTTAGCTTTTATACCAGAAGGGACCAAAAATATTGTACGGGGGGGGGGGTGTCCTGGATCGTGTCGAACTTTTTGCATTTACACTGGGCCAGACCAGGCCAAAACTTTTTTGTACGGGCGGGATATTAAATTTTATACCGGGTCGGGCCAAAAAAATTGTACGGCTGCAACCGGGCCCGGGCCTGGAAATTTCTGCCTGTGCAGACCTCTAGCTTATAGTGCTCCAGCATTTCATGTAGCATTCCTGCTTTTACACAAGAAGTATCAGAAATTAAAAATAAACATTCTTAACAAAAACTGACTCTTATTCTTATGTAATAAATAGTATAAAGGTATTGTTATCCTCTCACGTATTAACACTTTCCAAATAGCGTGTCATTTGTATCCTACCTTCCATGGGTGACGACAGAACGAAATTCGGAGATTGGCAATATTTTGGAATTGATAAATGTGTCTTTGGCTCACAGAAAAATTATCAAAATCCCCGTGGAAGACAATTTTCAAATTTAGGAACATAAACAGCAACACAGAAATTTAACATATAAGAAATGTTAAGAATCTAAATGTAAGCTTCTACAAGTGCTTTGTTAAAATGATGAAGTGATTAAAAAAACATCAAGGGAGGGGGAATATATCCCCCCTGAAACCCCCGTTTAAGTTAAATTGTAAACACATGAAGGTAAAAAGAAAAACATTACTAAAAACTGTGGGTTCATCCTCACGAAAAATCCTTAGTTTTATTTTCTCTAATTTTTAAGTTTTAAATTTTGTTTGGGAAGAATAAACTTTACTATTTTTTCTTGATTAGCGAAAAAGAAAATTTAATTAATTACATTTCAAAATCCAGGGAGGGGTTAATGGCTCCATCCCGTCTCCCATTTCTGGTGACCAAGCTACTATCAGCATTGCAGCCACTATCAATACCGCAGACGGCAATCTTGATTATACACTCTCATGTTACAATATTTTCATTTACATTTTTCCGGAATACGCCTTACATACTAAATTTCTGTATCGCTATTGGCGTCATGACTGGTGTATTAACTGACATTTCAACAAAAAAGGTAATTGATTGTATGATTATGTTACTTTAAAGTTTTATATACGTAATTCAACTGTATAATTTTCAAAAGAACTTGTTTAAAAATGTCTATTAAACGTCTTAAAAGTTATGTTAACATGTCACTATTATCGAGTTTTATATCATTAGAGTGTAAGACCAAGCTGTAGTCTTCATCTCAGAACACCTTATAAGAGTAATTAAAAGAAAATATTAATATTAATTAATAAAGAGTAAATATTAGTACGCAATATCAGCTATGGTTTCCAAAATTAAAATTACACATTATTAGTCAATAAATCAATGTTTTGAGCATCAAAATATTTATCAACTATTACAAATTAGAAATTTGATAGTACACAGCGTACCGACATCCATGGAAAAAATAAAGAAATTTTGCTCATATGTATAATGGACCTTATGCAGGTGATGTCACACGCCAGAGCTGGTGGTATCGTGATCCAATATTCTAGCAACTGAACCGCCAGAATGCCAGTATGCGCAGCTGCAAAGATCGTCACCAGACGACTTTTAGCCTTGACACAAGTTGTGTGCTTAAAATTTTAACCAAAATTTTGCAAAATTAACAAATATTTTGGATAAAGAACAATATTTTGAATTTATATTACAACTAGCTAACCCGCCCGGCGTTGCCCGGGCCCGAGATAATCACAATCTCAGAGAAAGGCGTTAACCCGCTCCCTCCCCATACCCACAAATATAATGAATAATTTGTTCAAGAGAACCACCGTCACCTACATTAACGCGATCATCAAAAAAAGAATTACATTTTTCGGATAATTAGAATATAACGAAGACGCTACGCTAAAATAGCCAGCAAATGACACCCCTTCCCAACCTCAATTTCAAATCTATATCTTAATTAGTTACCTAAATTTTTGTTCATTAGTAAAAATTGGCAATTATTTCCTTTCATTTTCGCAAACTAAATGGAAGGATCGGCCAGAAAAACAGATCTCTTTATAGTTCAGTTTTTAATGAAAACAAATCCCTGTCTCAAACTTTCTCGGATCGTTTTCACTGGCGCCGGCAGATTTTTGGCAGTTTTTTTGCATAAATTAAAAAAAAATTACCAACCGAATTTTTCAAAAATCACATAGTCAGATGCAGAATATTTTTTTACATATGCTCAGAATTCAAATTGATATCTGAATTAGTTTTCTTAAAATTCACTAATTAGTAAAATAATTTCGAATTCGGTCATTTCCGCTTGCAAATCCAATGCTCCGGTTCGTTTCTTTCGCCATTTTGATTTTAAAAATGTCATTTTAGAAGCGATGGTTAGTGAGAATCTAATTAATATCTTGGGTAATTATCAAAATATTAAAATTCTGAGGCTTAGGTGCACATGGCCAGACCTTGGACTATCCACACCTAAATTTCCAGACTTCCAGGTTGGCTAGATTTTGCTAGCCATCGCCAACAGGCAAAAAACACACAGAGAGAGAGAAAGCGAAACTTTCTTTTATTAATATAGATATATTAAATACCAACTGTCCCAATAATGAATTGTTTTGCGGTATTTTTATCAAAATATCATTAATAATCGCTATGCTAATGTTGAAAAGTAAATACCGCCAGCAGACGAATTTTAGCCTCGAACTCAGATCACGTGCATAAGGTCCATTGCTTTACTATTTGCAACGATGACGGTACGTTGATTGCTACTAAAAAGAATATGCAATAGTAGGTAAATTTTTTGAAGCTCAGTACGTTGATTTATTTACTTATATTGTACAGAGCGCCAAGTATCATGCCATTTTCTCTTCAGTATTGCCGCAAAACTATATTGAAAACAGAAAAAATGGACCAATAATATAACAAATTAAGACTGGAATCGAACTGAATCAATCCCTCAATGTTAATTGTTTATGAGTTTTCTATTAGATATCTCAACTCTGTAGTTAAACAGATTATTTAATTAAATATTTTAGTGGACTGATATGCTAAAGCAAGTCTCGCATCACTTATTGTCTTCCTGGCCGTTTAATCCTATGCGTTTCTCAGACATAACATATTATTTCCAGATATCTTATTGCATAAGGCGTGTCTTCCATAAAAATAAGACAGATTATTATTATTCTGTTTTTCCGAAAATAAAACATAGTATGATTTTTCTAGATGCTCGTAATACACTGGCCTCTAAAAGTTAAGGTACAACATGTTTTTCGAAGCTCACCAGACAAAAAATGGCAGTCATATTAAACTTCATAGTTTATATGAATGACAATAATAAGCTTTTAAAAAAACTTACGCAAAAATTACAGCTACCACTTTTATTTTATAGAAAAGAATAGGTATTTGTGAATGAGAGAAAAATATGCAATTACGAAGCTTTCGTAATTTTGCATGTAAGTTTTGTTGTATTCGAACTATTGTTGTCAGTTTTGTTCACAACAGCCAGTAGAGTCTAGAAATGTCTAGAAGAAGTCGTTTGTCCGATTCATTAAGGTGGCGGGCGGTAGGATGGATGGAAATGGGGTTGTCACAGGCCGATACTGCTAGACGGCTCAATGTGTCTCGCGGTGTAGTCCAACGACTCTGAGATCAGTATGAATCCGAAGATTCTGTATCCAGAAGACATGTTCCAGGCCGCCCACGTGTTACAACACCTGCAGAAGACTGGTTTCTAGCTCTTTCGGCCCAAAGGAGAAGACGCACTACTGTGCCGCAACTCATTGCAGACTTTTTTACAGCATCAGGGAGAAGAATCTTTGCTACTACTGTGCGAAGACGTCTTCACAATGCAGGTCTCTATGCAAGCCGACCAGTTGTG
Organism: Maratus michaelseni; assembly: GCA_963931845.1. NCBI lineage: Eukaryota > Metazoa > Arthropoda > Arachnida > Araneae > Salticidae > Maratus > Maratus michaelseni. The sequence continues at coordinate 324,849,477 of OZ007590.1, forward strand.
TGTGTCCCCCTCAACAGACGACAGAGAAGGGCCCGCTTACGTTGGGCAAGAGAACATGTTTTCTGGACCAGACAACAGTGGGCTTCTGTACTTTTCACAGACGAGACCAGATTCACACTGGAGAGCGATTCAGGACTTCTTCTGATCTGGAGAGAACAATGCACTCGATACCATCAATTAAACACTGTCGAAAAACACAGGTACAGAAAAGGTGAAATCAGGGTTTGGGCAGGGATCTCACTCGTAGGCCACACTGACCTGCATGTGTTCCATGGAGGAACTGTGACTGGTGCGAGATATCGGTATGAGATCCTTGATTCACATGTGCGCCCATATGCCGATGCTATTGGAAATGGTTTCATTCTAATGGATGATAATGCGAGACCACACCGAGCTGTGGTTGTTGAGGAGGATCGCGGTTTGGAGAGAATGGAATGGCCAGCTCACTCTCCAGACTTGAATCCGATAGAACATCTTTGGGACTATCTTGGAAGACAGGTTGCGGCTTTAAGTCCTCCTCCAAGGTCATTAAATGAGCTGGAACAAGGCTTACTCCAAGTCTGGTCAGCGTTACCTATTTCGATGTCCGAGAATTTATTTGAGAGCATGGAAAGTCGATGCCGCCAATGCATTCAAGTCCGGGGTGGACATTAGAACCAGTTTTTTAAATGTTTCTGTCACATTTTACTGCATAATACTGCGATGTACTGATTTCTCCAAGAATGGAATTTTCCACCATGAGTGCTTTTTTGTTGTAATTCCATTTATACGTTTAACTTAAGTAAATTTCTATGTCGCATTTAATAAATAACAGTTTAGCGCACATTTCCTCCAAATTTGTTGTTTTTATATTCATTCATTTGCAAATTAGACGCAAAAAACCGGCTGTACCTTAACTTTTGGACGCCAGTGTATGCCTTACCCCAAAATTACCGTAATACTCGGCGTATAATCCACAGATCAAACAATAATGTTCCGACCTAGAAATTTTATTTTATAAAATGTTACTTAATAGATCGCTGTAAATATTTGATTTCAATTATTGAATATAATTTCTGGGTTGATACCGAATTGTTTGATCCGCGTATTATACGCCGGAAATTACGGTAAATCCTGTTGCAAAAATAAGGCAATCTGACTTTATTAAAATACACAATATCTAAGAATTCATACTGACGAAAAATAACCAAAAGCATAGCAGGCAACATGAAACATTTGTTTTTGTTACAACGACAGATAGGAATTATATGCTGGGAAAAAATATTTTTCCTAAATACTGAAATCTGTAAAACATTGTCAAAATTAAATTATGACAAAGAGGGCAATTAAGGCAAAGACATCAAACAAACATGCATTTAAAGCGAAAACAGTTCATGCAAGGCTTATATAAAATTACTCTTGTTCCATATTTAAAAAATTGAAAAAAAACAGAAAGAAACAAAGAAAAATTAAAACCTAAGAGGGTTAATACACAGCCATCAAAACACATCATAATCAAAACATAAACATGCAGTCAAATGCAGCCATTTCAAATGTGCCATTCATAAGTACCCGAAAGAAGACAATTGCGACTGTACATAGGCAACAGCGAATTAAACAGTTAAACCATAATAAGTAAAGCGATATTAAAAACGTCGAAATTGGGCAGAAAAAGTACCTAAAATGGAAATGCTACGTGGTTCTGAAAAGCAAAGCTAAAAAAATTGAAAATTTTTCAGTATAATTATAATTGTATCGAACGCACTTAAACTATTTAAAAAAATAATCTGAAAATAAACGTTAGTGCATCTTTTGGACCCAAAATTGACTTAGTACCGGGTCTTATTTTCGGGATAACATGGTATTCCTAAGCGAATGACAGTCTACAGAAAATATGACAAGTGAGGTACTTTTTTGCAAGAAATGTGAATGTTATCTGTTTGACATAAGAAAATTTCATTTCGTCGTAGCCGGTTGAGATCATATTTTAATTTTTATAGACGTAAAAAATCAATGACTATGTTTTACGCTTTTATCCTCTTGAAACCTGAAGCAAAAATAATGCTACAAATACTCATTCATTGCTTAAGCACAAATAAAATTACATCGTAGATGACAGAAAAAGTACTTTTTCTGAAATTGGTACTTTAGGGGACTTATAATTTAGGTTTCCATATGTGGATCTAAATTTACTAGTCCCCTGAAATATCGATTTTATTGTCAATAACCCAAATTCATACAATCATAAATTTAAGGGCTTTAAACAAGTGAATGATCTACAAAGCCTCAAAAATTTTTACTGTTAAGTATTACAGTTAATTAGTTATGAAAATAAATTTATTTCTTGGCCACATTGTTTTGAAGGTATTTTGCAAACTTTGATGAAAATAACATTTATTTTATGAGGAAATAAGTATCGATGCATTTATTGGTTTTGATTTTAAGCCAAAATTATTCAGCTATGTAAGTCAAAATGTTAAAAAAAATCAAACAATTTATATTGCAAGTAGAGGCATCTTAAATTCAGACACATGTGTGCCTGAAAGAGCAATTCAGATGCTTAAGTATCTGAATGTCTGAATGTGAAATTTTAGATTTCATAGATGTCTGAATTTAATATACAGGGTAATTTTTTTAAAGTTGTGAAAGTAAAACACTATAACAAAAGAACTACTGATCCAAATGATCTAAACTTTCACCAGTATGCTCCCAAAGCAATGAGAATTTTTTTGGCATGGTTTAAAAAAGCTTAAAATCGTACCGACAGATGGCGCTGTAAGATAGCAGAAACTAGGGATCCTACATTAGAGAGAGATTGGACATTGCGTCGCCGGCAGATTTGACAAATCCGCCAATTTAGTTACGTCGTATGTATTGCTTTCTGAAGAAAATTTGGATTTTAAAGATTCAACGTTTTAAATATTGTATCAAGACTTATTACACTATTAATAGATAATTTTCTTTTGTTGTTTATAGTTACTTTTTAATATTTAGTAATGTTTATTTATTTTGTAACATATTTTAAATTGTCAGAGTTCAATTGTTGTGTATGCGGTCAACTTTAAACAGTTTCATTAAATAATAACTATCGAAATGAGTAACACAAACAAAGCAATTTCGTTTCTGCGTCTCTTGTTTTACATTTTAAAACTGATTTTGATTTAAATCTTTTCGTAGTGAGTGAGCAAAACGTGTAAATAATTTGGAGTTTCGAAGTTTGACACAGTTGGCGGTAACTGGCAAACGTTGTTGGCGATGAATTTCTGTTTACATTTTGAAACATTTATTTTAAGAACGTAATACAGAGTAAAATTGTATATAGTGCACTCTTTTTAAAATATGAAATTATTTATAAATTATAAGGAATAATTGAATAAATTGTTAAACTGTTCATTTTTTAATAATTTCTTTCTTAAATATCCGCGGAATTTGAGAGCACAAGACATAAGCATTTAAATTTTCCGCATAAAAAAAATCTATATATAAAAGCGCTGACTCTGACAATTGCAAAAATATATAAATTCGCAATATATAAACCTCTATATAAATAAACATTACTAAGCATATGTGTGTAAATTTTTTTATTCAGTTTCTCGGAATGTATTTTTTTTTTTTTTTTTTTTTTTTTGCATATTTAGATAAGTGTATTATTCTAGGGAATTGAAGCTTTTTAATTTCATACAACCAATAACTATCTAAATTTATTAATGTAAATACATTAATAAAGAAGGTATATTAGGAATAATTTTCAAAAATTTATACTTTTCTGAATATTTCAGTATTTTTTTTAAATTTCTTATTGCTGTTAAATGATATATTTTTAACCTTATGAAATTAAAAGAGTTCCCTCTAAGAAATTTTATTTATTTACTTAAAAAAGTAACCTAACTAATCTATATCGTGAGTCATGATCATTTAAACAGAGGAAAGTAAAAAATAAATACCCACACTACAAAAAATTACATTATGTAGCATTTCTTGTGTTATGCATAAATTAAAATGTTTATTTTAAGTGAAAAACCCCCCCAAAATCTTGAATATTTGTTTATAATCAAATTCAATTATTTTAAGCATAATGTAAAGTCCCGAAACGTTAACCCTGCAATTCAGCCGAATAAAAGAAAAAGAATTTTCTGAGAATTCTTATTCATTAAAACGGAATTGTGCTTATGTTTATGCTCTGAATGACTCTGTGAAGGCATATGAAATGAATTTCTGGTGATTTTAATAGAATAAAAAGTGTTGGACGCGGATGAAAATGCATTGCGTTCTACGGCGTTCCATCTGCTTTGTGACTAATATGGCGGACTTTTCGTCAATGTCCAATCTCTCTCTAATGTAGGATCCCTAGCAGAAACAAAGAATATCGTCTGTGGAAGGAAAACAATGGACGGTACTTTGAGAAACCATCTTCCGTAGACCCTCTGTCGTCATTGGACCTTTTTTTAAATTCTTAAGTGTCCTAAATCTCCTAAGAGCAGTTGCTGCGCTGTCATTATTCTGATAATACAGTTTCACTAACAACGCACGGTCCGTCAATGGCGCAGTCATTGCGAGGATTTCCGTAGAATAATGAACACGAGATGTGCGTACTTCACGTTTTTATTGCCAATGTGTGCGTGCCGAGCGCAAGTTCATCTCCCGACTTTACTGCATGTACAGCGCCATCTGTCGGTGCGATTTTAAGTTTTTTTTAACCACGCGTAAAAAATACCCATTGCTTTGGGAGCATACTGGTGAAATTTTAGGTCATTTGGATCAGTGGTTCTTTTGTTATAGAGTTTTACTTTCACAACTTTAAAAAAAAATCACCTTGTACATAAGTATGTTACTTTGATCATGGCATAAATGAGCTGAAAAAAATGTATGAATAATGATTATATATCTGAATTTAAGACATTTAAGATTTTAGTACCACATTTGTATACCTCGGGTCTGAAGAGGTTAAAACTAATTTATTTCTCCCTAAATTCAAGATAAAAAAATACATAATTGCTAAGCGATTGACAATATTTTAAATTCTATATTATAAAGTTAAAACGTGTCTGTGAGTAACGATTGCGTCATACCGACGGTGGCGACGATTTGAGAAACGAATTTCGCTTTTTAAGCAAAATTATTAACTTCTATAGCACAATTAATTTTTCCCCCATCGGATAAAAGAAAATTCTACTTTTAGATGCAATTTGTTTGAAAATTGTATCTCAATTTACTGAGTTTTTACGATTTTAAAAATAATATTCTATAATAAAATTAAAACTTCACTAAGTAAATAAATAAATAAAGCATAAAATTAACAAATGTGTAATCAAAATACGCCCTGAAATAATCAGAATAAAAAAAGTTGCGACGTACAGTGAAATATTTGGCTATTAATCGCTGGTATGCGTCTAATACGAAAGTAATACCGTTTTTAGTAAATTTAAAAACTTTATGATTTGAATGCATAATTGATGTTTTTCATATAAAATTTCTTTTGGGTCTAATTGATTGGAAATCTAAAAAATATAAATTAAATATGAAAAATCCACTAGATTCTTCAATAAAAATTATTTTAACATGCGTTCTTTACCCCGTGTATTAAGTTCTGTAATCCGGGAAGCCCGGATTGGATCTCTTGTTATCATTAATGATGCAAATTAACACAAAAAGTCGATATTTGTTAATGTGACATAACGCAACGTTAACTACTTGTGCAGGACAAAAAAAAAAAAAGCTGCATTTCTACAGCGTTATATATTCGGCCTTCATGCTGTCCTCGTTAACCTGAGGTGGAGAAAAAAAAATTCTTTTATGTGCTTTTGAATGCATTATTTATGTTGACAAAAAGTTGTCAAACTTCACAGACGCCTTAAAGTCGGTGTAACATCAATACAGACGACGGACGTAATAGTATGCAAGGACAGTCGTGCTTAATTAATGAATTAGAATGGTACAAAGAATGAGTGTTTTTTATAATGACAGTTTTATAATAAGATATACAAAATCAAATGTATGACAGAGTACTATTAAGTGGTATGTCAATTAGGATCTTGTGCAACAGTTGGTGCAACTACACACACACACACACATATATATATATCTAATTATGTTAAATCAACGATTATGCACAGCAGGACATCTATCTTTCTATCGAAATTACTAAATCCTGCAAAAAGTTTACTATATGGAAAATTCGTTAAACAGAGATTCATCTTTGAAAATTTTGTAAATTGCATTAGGGACATTTTCTGGAAAAGGCACATTTTACGGTCCCGAAGGGATATATTTTTGGAAATGTAGCAAATTTTTTTATATTTTCATTCACATGTATATTTAAGTTTTAAGTAAGCTATTAAATACACTTCTGGCAAAATAATTTTAATATTTAACTTTAATATTTTAATAAATATAAGTCGAAAGTCCCGTTCGTGGACGTCCCTGTATGTAAAACCCAACGTTGATTTCCCTAATATTTAAATAATTTAAATTTTGTTACAATTTTTTTATAATACACTGAGAAAAAATTCTTCCACTGGCATCTAGAAACTAAATTGCGGCTTTCCAAAAAATAGTTCCATGTCATCCTTATAAATTCTAGTTCCCTTTGCTGTAGAGTTCCAGTCTAGTTAAAATCCAAGAGTGTTTTTCTATATTATCGTGGTCAAACTTATTTAAAAATCTCTGCAAAATAAATGTGAATACAAAAGGTTAGTTTTAGTAACTAGAATTCTAGTTTATGAATTTATTCTAGAAATTAAGTGATAATATCTAGCATTTCAAACGATTCACAATATAAATGCATCGTTTTATCACCTATCTCAGTCATTTCGTCTATTCAGTTTATTTGTTTACCTTATTCACATAACTCGGAATTCTATTTAACTATATTTCTAGTTAAGGGATTTAGAAAGTGACTACTTATTCGTTCTAGATGAAGACTTATAAGTTTTCTTTCAGTGTAACTAATTAAAAGTTTTTAGTTAAGTTCTAACTTAATATTTTAAAAAATGGTTTTACTTTTATTAAAGAATCAACTTATAAGTTTTATCCCTAGCCAAAATAGTGTATCTCTGTGGACACTAAAAATAAATTTAAAAAAAAGTACCATGGATGAGAGTACATGCCAAATTATCATTAGGTATTTTGGGAGAAAGGACGCCTTTTAGTTTTTTAAATAACTCTTTGTTCTGTTCTGAAATTGTTGAATCTTTTACAATTTATTAGTTCTATTTGGAGGTTGGCAAAAATCTCAGTGGTCATCATAAAGAAGGTAAGAAAAAGCTAATTTATAATTATAATACAAATTTTAGACAGCTTTAACATTACATTTAATAAAAATAAATGCACAATTTTAGCAAATTGAAAACCAAAGTAGTTAAAAATTGAAAATATAATTTTTGTCTCCTACGGGTGGATTTGGCATATCCAATGTTACTGATACTGTCTAATTCATCGGTCATTTAATCAAACATTGTGTATAAGGAGGAATCAGAAAAATAATGAAATCCTGATGCGCATTATTTTTCAGTAAACCAAATTATATAAATTCAAAAGTTTTAAAACAATGTTTTTTTTTGTATTCAATTTGCCTTTTCTGCAAGAATGACCTTTAACAGTTTAATCATAAAAAATAAATATGCACCAACTATGCTCAATAATTACTCGATTATACTATCATTTATTTATTTTTTATGTAAATATCCCTTCCCATGGCTTTCATGACCATGTTAGAAATTTAAAAATTCAAAAACTTATGAAAAATAAAATTGAAAACCGGACCACGATTTTATAAAAATCGAATCAAAACTTAAAAAGATATTAATAAATATATTTTTTAAGTAATTTGAATTTTTTTTAAATCGGTACTTCTTTGTTATAAGGTTATTTATTAAGCATAAATGAAAACACTATGCAATTTTAAAGACTTTTTACAAATTTTTATAAAATAGATTTTTTTTTGCCATTTTCTACCCTTTTGTGAACATGACACATAAAATAAATCTTTAATCCATAAACACTGAATAACTGTCCATAAACATTTCTACAAAAGAGTACTTAATTAACAGAAGAAACAAGAATAAAACATTGTTACTGTCTTAAAATACACATTATTTTTTATTTAAGAAAATAATTTTATATTTAAACATTTAATAAACTATTTATGATGTGACTCTATTTATTATAGTAAGAGTAAATTTAATCATGCATTGCCTCATGCGTCCTTCAATTTAATTACTGAAAATATCTATTAATTTTGTTGGAATCTTTTGTATGCAATTTTTAGTTGCTTCCGTAATTATATAAATACCTATAAATAAATACCAAGGCACCTACAGTCGTCGTCTGGTCCGTTCGACCGTCCGTCTGTACGCATGTAACAGCTCAAAAACTAACCAACCGAATGGTTTGAAATTTAATATACATAATCGTTGCAGAATTTTGTCGAGGCATTTCAAATCTTATGAAAATCTAATCAAAATTTAAAAATATATTAATAAATATATTTATTAATAATTTGAATTTTTTTTAAATCGGTACTTCCTTGTTATAGCAGCTTCCGAGGATTAATCGTCAAGGGACCGAGATCTATCGCCAAGTTACCTGACATGTATGACGTTATAGACGTATATGACGTATATGCCATTTTGTAACCTCTATGACCCAGTTAGAGTCACATTCTTCATTCTATCAAATCCTATCATACGTAATTAATTCAATGATATCCCATGATAGGTAAGGATTCTAGGTTGCCATGGTGATGTCCTATTTAAGATGGCGTCATATTACTTCCGTATTACTGAATTTAAAAACCGAATTTGTATGCGAAAATTATTTAATTACAGCAATCCTATAATCTACCAACAGTTTTTTGGATAAATGTTTCCAGAGAAATAGATATTAATTGGGGAAAAAGTCTAAATATGGATTTCAAGTTCTGAAATTTTCAAAGCTAGGCTTAAGTTTCCCATTGGAATTTTCAGTAAATGTCAAGAAAAGGTAAAATTTTTCCAACTTAAAATGCACGTATTTTATAACGGAAATTAATCATATCGTAATAACAGACGGTATAATTCATTTCACTGAAATACTAACAGTACGAACGCGCCTAATTTGTCACGTTTGACTGTCAGTATTTCCAACTTGTTTTCTCTCATAATACGTCTCGTATCTTTGGAATTCTCAAACATTCTCAGTCGTATATTCTTCAAACTATAACCCACACAAGATTGTTACAAAGGATTTGAACCCTCTGACTGTCAAGCAAAAGGGCAAAATTGTAATGTTGTTTTCTCTGTATTTTATTTTAAATACTAAAAAAACATGATTATTCCAACATTATATAAAAAACTTAATTACACATATATGAATGTAATACTTGTGACTATTAATCATTACAATTATATTAATTTAAATAATTCTTGTATTGCAGAACGTATATATTAGTGAACGTATTAACACGGGCCTGTCAGTGAGAGGGTCTAACATTTCATAAAAATGGAGGGAAGCGGTGGTGAAAGGGGGGCATTGAAAGTTTTTTTAATTGAAGTGGAGTGAATGTAAATTGCATGGCCTGGATGAAATGCAAAGAATGGCATAAAGATTTTACAACTTCCAGAGAAATGGTGCTTGGTAAAACCCAAATTCCTTGAACGTCATAAAATGTATAAAATGTGCAGAAATAGGAGGGGGGAATTTTAGATCACAAGATATATATATATATATATATATATATATATATATATATATATTACAAAATTTAAACATCCGCGCTTCATTAAATTTATTCCATAAAAATTTTCCCTTCTAAATTTATTCTGCAACCCTAGTTTATTAAATTATTTCCCATCTTAAATAATATTCTTATTTTATTTATCTAAATCTCTTTCCATTTAAAATGCGTAATTTAATATTTTATTCCCATTCAAAATATCCTAAAAAACACTTCTCGTAATTATTTTTCTTCAAAAACCTTTTTATTTCTCAATTCTTAAATGCCGATATTTTATTCTATTTATAATTATCAATTTGTACAATTTTATTGTTTATTTCGTTCTAAAAATCTATTCGCGCGCTTTTTCCTGGGAATCGTATCACTCCAATTTATTGGCTAGACTAAAACAGAATCCGGAGCTATTTCGCCACTGTAATTGGATGCATCATTCGCCGCATTGCTGTAGAAACACTTGCACCGTCCCTATATTTAAGCCAGAGACACGAGCCAGGAGCTCAATTTTGTGTGTGTTTTCGGTTGTCTACAAAAACCTTGCTGGTGGAAAGTGAAACTACTAGATATATTCGAATGTGTGATATTACTCTAAGTAAAACAATCTTGTTGGGAAAATAAATCCGTGTTTTTCTAAAGTGGCGATTACTTTATTCTGTACGATATTCAAGATCCATAATAAACTATGTTATCTAGTGACAAGTAAATGTAATATTTTGAGTTGGGAATTTCCAATATTTCGAACGCCATATACATTTACGGTCCAATACTTACGACTGCTAATTTACTATCATAATGTGGTGGTAATCAATTATGGACGAGTTAGAGTTCAGTACTGGAAAATCGGCATATATATATGTAATAATAAAAAAATTTCGCCATTTTTCCTTAGTTAAATTATTCCAAATTCTTACAATGCTAATTTTCCCCCTCTCTTTTTAAAATATCTCTTAAATCTATTTTATATTTTATTCCATAACTTAATCAAAATATTCTTTTATTTATCATTCTAAAAATCTTAATCTGTTAAAAGCTACACGTATTTATTAAAACCTTATTCTATTAAATTGCAACACTGACTCTAAAACGCACCTGCCTAATTTCTTCTTTTGAGGCATTCAATTTTATTCTTTGGAACATTTTTGTAATACCATTTTTATTTCTATTGAATTATCATTCGTCATCCCAGGATTCCCCGCGTCTTCGCGCCCAAAGCTTTTTTACCTTTTTAAATTGCCGCTTCTGATAAAGAGTTTTGGTCATACGTCAGAGACACACCCTCGTGGCCTCATTTTTTCATCCATTAGCGAGCAGGCCCCGCCTTGTCTATCCCCCTGGCTCTCTCCGAACATTGATGTGAGTTGGCCAGCTTTTTTCGCGCGTTTGTCACTTTGGGCAAGATTTTGGAAGTATTTATACGGTTGCACTGGCTTCGGAGACAGATTTTTACACGAATTAATTGTTGTCATCTATATGCCGTCACTGGGGAAGTCTACACTATTTCGTCGGTAGCCTGTTCTTCAAGTTCTGCAACTTCTTCAATTGATTTAATGTGTTCAAGTTTTTAATGAAGCGAAGGTCGGTGGAGTTGCTTTTATCTCTGTTATCATAATAAAGTCCTTGCTCATCTATTACGTTTCCTTAATGTTTTTGGGAAAATTCTATTGGAATTAACTGCCTCTACTCAGCTTTCACGATTGCAATACACTACGATGTTCAATGTGACTTGTACTCCGAGAGTTGTCTTCATAGTGAGTAAATCGGAATAATACCCTCTCCAATGTCATGACTGCATTTCAACGATCTCGACTGCGCATACATCGATCTGATTATCTGGTAATTTTCGTGGGGTTCAGACTGATATGTCGTCACGGAGGTATGATGGAATGAACGTGTCAAGTTGACAGTAATAGTAATCATCAATAATGTGCCAATCGTAACAATAATGTGTCATATATATATATACATCCCATATAGCACCAAAGCTCCTGAAAACCTCCCCAGGAGTTCCAATTCATCCCAAATTCCTCCTGAAACTGTAATGACGCTATCAGGCGTTCCTGGGGAAGATACTTTAATCACTTCCCCAGGACTGCTCTCCCAGATCCCTCCCAGGGAGCAAGCTCCTCAGGACTGATGTCCCAGATCCCTCCCAGGGAGCAAGCTCCTCGGGATGATATTCCCAGGGAAGTACCTAGGAAGAGACGGTGCTGGTGCCATCTCATGGGTGATTTTGACACTAAAATAACTTATTATAATTTTTTATTAAAACAAAATATTTGATTTGATGTGGTTCGATTTTTTAATTAATAAAGTTTATATTATTATTTGATTTATTTTATTTCCTAAGCACATCTGATTATTGTTTAACTTTTAATTATTGTTATAATATTTAATTATCCTTATTTAGATATATTTTTAATTTATAAAATGCAATCAAAATGTAGTTAAATAAATAATTAAAATAAATTAATCTTTAAATATAAATTGAAAATTTATTATTTATTTCATTTCTGATCTTTTAAAAATTAACTTATATATTAATTCATTTTATCATTACATTCATTAATTATTTTTTCTGAACTTTCAACAATTACTTATATATTTTTACTATTACTTTTTCATCTAACTAATAATTTTACATTGATTTCGTTCATATACTTTATTAGTTTCTATAGAAAAAATTTAATTTTAAATATAAAATTGATTTACTTTCTCCTAATAAATTATTTTTATTTTCAATTATAAGAAATCTGAGTTATTTTTTTCGAAACACGAAGTTTAATATATATTTATATATTTGTATATAACCATATTTTATAAATTAAGGATTAGAGATATCTACTAAAAATTATTTCTTCTGATCCTTTAAATATAGTCTTATATATTGAATTATTATTATTTGTATTAAATAATTAATAATTTCATATTAATTTGAATTATATATATAAATAATTTTTGGATCAATATTTAATTTTAAAATATAAATTAGATTTTTTTTTTTTTCGCTGATCATTTTAAATTATCATATATATATATAATATATATTTCTTATTATTTCTAATAAATGAGGGTTTTTTTTTCCGTAACTGTAAGAAATCGAAAGGAATCAAAATTTTGTTACAAATAAGGGTTTTATCAACAGTTTAATATATATTTACATATTTGTATCTATTCAGAATTTGATAGTTAATAGATTAGAGATAAGCATTTTTAAATTAAACAATCTATTTAAAAAAATCTTATTTCGATTGTAAAAGTTAATTTTCATGTAAGTTTCAAAATTGAATCATATTTAAGTCATATCGAGCATATTTACTTTTATTATTATTTTTCTATTAATTATTTTTTTTCTGATCTTTTTAAAAATTACATATATATTTATGTATTTTATTATTACATTTTCAACTAATTAATAATTTTATATTTATCGTCATTATCAAATCAATAATTTACTTTTAAGTCTAAATTATAACACCAACTTAAAGAGATTACATGCTCTATTGAAATGGCACATTTGGTTTAAAAATATACAAACATACCCCCCCCCCCCCCTGAATAAGAGTTTTGCTTGAAAGATTTTTATTTAAAAATATACATTCTTACAAAATCGGGTTAAAGATATAAATTCGTGCTGATTATTATCACGGACCTGGTCAATATCACTTGTCTCATTTAATATACTTTATATATGTGTTGGTAATGGGCATATGTTCGCTAAATGATGTCAATTTTTAATTATGTATGAATTTTTATGAAGCGTCTGTTCTGGAGGTTTTATCATATTAATTTTATTTTATTTTTTAAATACAAATTAGTTATTTTCTATTACCTCTTTCAAATTACGATACATGGTATATATTTTTTAATTCTTAATAATGAAGGTGAAATCTCAATTTAGTGAACTTAAGAAATATTAACAACATACAGATTCAGAAAATATAAATAAATATTTATCTTTCTAAATAACAAATATTTCTCCAGAATTTAAAACTGAGTTGTGTTTTGCTTTAGTTGTTAAAACTTTCATTTAAGAAACCTATTTTATATTTGGCAAACTTTTTAGTTTAGGATATTTATAAAAGATTATTTTTCGTGCAAATTCTTCACTCCTGTTTAAGCAAGGAAATACTTCTATCCAGATATCAAGAACGATTATATAATCAGCTGCAAAAGTCCCATAATGCAAATATGTTTAGTCAGGTAAGGGTAGAATTTTAACTACAATAAGAACATGAATAGTACTGAGCAACCTCCAATTCCTTTTGATGAATGAAGAATGGATATGTATGCTTACTGGACTGCATGCAATACTTGCAAAGAAAAGTAGTTGAAAGCATGGAACTTAGTTCCATGGTTGAAAGGAGAGAAACGTTCTTCTTCCCAGAATAAGGAGTAAGCTATTTCAAATTTAGCTTTGAGATAACTAAAATAAACAATTGTCGGTACAATAGAAAAAATAATCTTTAAAGCAGTCGACCAATGATTCTATAAAAGAAAAGTATTTAAAGGATTTCCTTGTTTAGAATTTTTATACAATACTTCGTTGACAATCATAACAAAGAACTCAAATTTTATGTCAAAGTATCCGTACATTTAGGCATTTTAAATCTCCTGAAATATTAGTTTTGTTAGCTAAAATGAAATTATATTTCAATGAAAAATAGTGCATAATGAAATTTCTATGTATTGAATGTTTTCACAGGATTTCAAAAGATCGCTAAATGGAGATTTAATTGTAAATTAGTTTATTTATTACAACAAGAAAAAAAATATTTTTGTTACAGACACAAATTTTATTTACAGTACTTTTTTTCATATTTAACTAGTTACAGATATAGAGTAGAAATGCCCATACTTTAAAAATTAAGAGCTAAAGAAATATTATTGCCATTTTAAACAGCAACTTCATGTAGGTAATTGAAAATTAAACGATGTATTTATGTATCTTAGGGTGTTTCTCAAATGATCTGCTCAACAACGCGAAACTTTCTGACACATCTTTTGACTTATTTTTAAACGCAAAGACATAAAATTGGCTGGCCTGACTATTGAATTGATTTGAGAACGAAATTAATTTTCCATTTTTGGATAAATAAATTACTTATCGGGTTATAAGTGATTCATGTTACATGACGACACGTTTTTCTCCTTTCTCATGCTACGGCGTCGGAAATTCAGCTCAAAACACCGACTTTGACGGTATTTTCTGAAAGATCTTCTGTCTTTACCAAAAAAATGGAAAACATCTTTTGATTACAAAGCTTATAAATAAGAACACCTGCCAATTTCAAGCGTTTCCGAACAAAAATGAACTAAAAAATATGTCATAAAGTAGCCAATTTGAATTTGAGAACAGCCTAGCATGCATAAACTCAGAAAAGCTTTTATAGATATATCGTTTAACAACTTGTAATATGGTAATATCAATATTAGAAATCAAATTGAGTTTTGCTTATTCTAATTCTAAATTTAAAATTATAATATTTCTAATTTTAAAAAAAGTGCATTTTGAATTTGTCTTTCAATTTTTGGTTCATAAAAACGTCAATTTTTCTCTTACTTTGTTTAATTGTGATTATTTATAATTTATAATTTAATTTATTTAATTTTAAATATTTTTATTTAATTGGCCCCTTTATCATAGACCCCTGACCCTGATATATGTGGCTCCTAACTAAAATGATAAAACGCATTGTTGTTGTAAATGATAAAACACCCCTTCCCTTTTCCCTTTTATTGTGATGCCGCGTGGGGAATTCGGTTCAAAACGACGACTTTCACAGTATTTTCTAAAAGATCTGCGTTTACAAAAAAATAATAATAAATAAAAATAAAAAAAGGAAAACATTTTTCTAGTATTACATAGTTTCTAAATAAGACCACCTGCCAATTTAATGCATTTCCGAACAAAAACGAGTTAAAAAATGTGTCAGAAAACAGCTCCTTTGGGTTTGAGAACAGCCTTAAATAACTGATACGCTTTTTTTCTAGTTTATCAGTTTAATATTGTATTGAATATATATCAAAGGGTATGCATCTTTATGTGCAATAAATGTTACAGAATTCCTGTTATACGAAGCATAAAAATATGCATGTTTTCTATTTACCGACTTTCATAAGAAGAGAAAGAAATACATCAATACCTTATAAACTATTCAGGTACAACGGCCGTGTAGCGTAATCACTAGAGTGTGTTTCTCGTATGCGTAAGTACCCAGGTTCAAATCCAATCGGCGGTAAGAAAGTTTATTGCGTAAAATCTGTATCATAACCGTCATGTGATTCTGTGTGCGTGGTTAATAAAAGTAATGTGTATTATGTAAATTTTTAAAAGATAATGTCCGTATTTATTAATTAAAAAAAAAAAAAAGAAAAGAAAAAAATTAAATACTTTTTACATTACGTCGAATAATAATAACTTCGGATGTTTTTTATGCACATTAAGTGACCCTGAAGTCTCCCAAATTCCTCCGGTATTACTTCCTGAAATCTTCCCTAGAACAACCTGAGGAGGAACCTGAAGGAGGTCCTGGGGAGCTCCCTGGGATGCTATGAGGCGGACATTTTCGGTTCCTGAGGACCTCCTGATGACAAATTTTTGCATCCTCAGGGATGCCTGGAGGATGAATGTCAATCTTCCTGGGGACGTCCTAGGGAAGCACATGTGCTATATGGGATAATAAAACATTTTGCAAGTAATATAATAATTAAACCAGAAGATAATCAACACAATATGAATTAACTAATAATAAAAATTCGATAGAAAACTATGCACAATATTACTAAATGCACTGATTTAAAAAAATAAAAATAAAACAAAGGCGTAAAAAAATTACAAGAAGGAAAATGGAAACTTATATTGTAAAACGCTTTATACAGGGCAATATTTCTTAATATAAATAAGTCACAAATGTTTTCAGTTTGATCACAGCAAGCGATCAAGGCGAAATTACCATGTTCAAATTTCTCGATCAACTGTGGCACCACATATGAAAAAATCGGAAAATTAAGAGTGGATCAAACCTAAAACCCACATAATAAAATACAAATTATATATATATATAATAACCATTAAATCACATAAAGAATTGACAGTAGATAAACCGATAATTATAATACAATACGCATATGTATCCAAAAATGTAAGATTCTCAAAATTAAAATAAGTGGGAAAAATACTTAGAGATATGTGGGGGAATATCTATATATATATCTGCCAAATATCTTTATAAACTGTGATTCCCAACACTAAGATCAATAATTTAGAAAACAACTATTTTTTGCATCTCTGAGTAACGTGTTAGCAACAGTCTACTGGACTAAATTTTGGAACTGGCTATCACTGTAACTGAAATCATTAACATTAGTGAGATTGAAAAGTAATTATTAATATTATTTTTTTTACACTGTAAACAGTTATATCTCTCTAAAACTTCATGGCAATCATTTTTAATTTGTGAAATTAATAGAAAGATTAAGAGAACAAATGCTCAGAAATATAATTTATTTTTTTCTAGTTTCAATAGTCCCGCTTCTAATACAATATTACTGTGTCATCTGAACAAAACGATAAGGAAAAATAAAACATGAAACATTCCTTTCACATCAGCTTAAATTATGATTCTTTTGTTATTGTACATGTACATGGCTGCACGAAATTCTTTTTTCTTTTTTTAAATCAAATAATGTGTCCTTGAAAGAATTTTATTTTCCAGAGAATAAAGATATAGTACATTTGAATACTGCATTCTTGTTGAATTTCAATTTTTACGGGAGAGAATGACTTTCTTTCCGTTTCAATTTCCAGTGTCTTTTTTTTGTTTTTTTTTTTGTAGAATGGAACTTATTTAAGAATTAAAGAACTTATTTAAAAAAAAGTATTTTCTGAATTTTTCAAATATGTAAAAGTTTAGACAAATTACTTATATAGAGGAACTTCGGGTAATATGGAATATCAAGGTTTCTGTTTGGTAAAGTGCTGCCGCCAAGCGGCAATATCATAAACTAATTAAGAACTTTTCCAGAATGCCTCCCCCCCCCCCCCTGAACACGGGCAGTTCGTCGGTCGGCTTCAGAGAGTGTTGTGTGAATAAATATTTGTTTTTTCGTCTTTGGAAAGTTTCAGGAGATAATTTTTCAATATTTTTTAATCATTATTAGAAGTAATATTTTTACATTAAAATTAAGCATAATGTACACCGAAATACTAACAGTTTATGATGCAATACTCATTGTTTAGCTCGTGATTCACACCAATAAATATAGAGTAATTTTTTCCTATACCGTTGTTGTCGGATTATATGGTTACCTATATCTCATAATACTCTATGATTATATGGTGACGCAAAGACAGATCCTTATATTTGTAATTTGTGCAAGTCTGAAGTATGAACCGAATTGAATTATAGTAGCTGACTACGTAGACACTATATTTTGATCATTCTCTCTTGATACCATTGCATCTCTTTTTTTGCCCAAATTATGTTCGTTTTCTTCATTTTTAACATTCCATATTTCCGACTATCTCATACTACCTTCCAAAAACGTTTTTCATTATTATTATTTGTTTCATGTGATGAAATTTTGTAAAATGTTGATTTTGTTTGATTTATATTTGCAAACTACTAATCACAGGTAATTGAAGTTTGTGATTGTATTCGGTTTTCGTGTTTTAAACAATATCAACCTGTGATATTGACTCGAACGTACATGGTATTCCATAATACCCGAAGTTCCCCTGTATATATATATATATGTATATAAAGAGAGAGAGAAAGATTTTTAAAAAATCTTGCTGCCCAATCTATACACGCTCTTTCGCACAAGTGATTATAATAAAAGTCCCACTTTCAAAATGCTGTAAAAAAGGAACCACTGGTCAGAATGACTTCAAATTGGAACTGAATATACTGGAAGAAAGAGGAAACGGTATGGCATAAGAAAGAAAAAGTTCCAAAGTGTATCAATAGATGGTACTGAAAGCGGCAAACTATGCAAATTAAAGATACTCTTGCGCATTTAAAAACCGAATCATTATGAGCTTTTTATGCGGTTTTTGGTCTAAGGATAATTAAAAACCGATTTTTTCCATCTTATGTGGTACGACCTTGCCGTGGTGGATGGGCTTTCCACTAACAGTATCACAACTGTTGACTGATTTGGAAGCAATTTTTTCCGTCAAACAACCAAAACACTCATGCACATTGAAAAGTACGGTTGGTTTACTGCGCAACTCATGCCAAAGCCACTGTATTTCGATTAAAAATATCACTTGTAGCCGAATCCATTTTCGTTATGCCACTTACAGCACTATCTATTGATACACTTTGGAACTTATTCTTTCTTATGCCATACTGTTTCCCCCTTCTTCCAGTATATTCAATTCAAATTTGAAGTCATTCTGACCAGTGGTTCCTTTTTTACAGCATTTTGAAAGTGGGACATTAATTATAGTCACCCTGTATTTGTATATAGTTTTCTTCACCCTATTTAATTGCAGAAACTTCCTAGAATTCTTATTAGAAAAAATTACTAGAAATGACTGGTAAGAAAAAGAATGCTCAGTTTGACTTCAAGGATTCTCCCCTGATATATATGCAGAGTGATCGGGAAATAAATAGCAAAATTTTAAAGGGTGGTAGAGGGAACCTAAACAAACATTTTTCGCAATGGAATGTGTGTCCAGAAATGACGCGTTTAAGCGCTGGTGACGAAGAACAATGTAAAAGCCGAAATGAAACCATATAAGAGTATACGCGTCCTTTCCAAACACACATTCTATGACAAAAACTGCTTTTTTTATTCCCCTCTACCACCCTTTGCCAAATAGTTTCCGATAACCCTGTATATATATATATATATATATATATATATATATTATAGACTATTCTTTTTTAAAGTTCTTTAACCCCTTCGGGACGAACGCCCTTTACATAATTTTTAATGTTTTATCACCGGCAATTCAGAAAAGAAATTTTGGTCTAATTTAATTGCAGAAATGCTTTGCCCAAATAAGGCAAAATTTTCAATTCAATATTACCGATAAGAATAATCAAGGATTATTATCACCTTATACGTAACGTATTCACGGCAGTCATTGCGAAAGGGGTTAACAAAATTATAATCAGCTTTTGCAAAGACAGTCGTTAAATCTATTCACCAAAACTGTGCGAAGGAATGTTTCAAGTTGGTAGATTTCAATCTGCACAACGAATGTATGTTATAAAATGATTATAGAGAAAACGCAGCATTTTCTAAACTCGTACAGAAAATGTGGAATTCATCTAATTATCGCAAAGACAGTCGTTAAATCCATTCACCACAGCTAAGTGAAGGAATGTTTCAAGTTATTAGGCTTCAATCTACACAATGAATGTATGTTATAAAATGATTATGGAGAAAACACAGACTTTTCAAAACTCGTACAGAAAATGTGAGATTCATCTAACTATCACAAAGGCAGTCGTTAAATCTATTCACCAAGCTGTGTGAAGGAATGTTTCAAGCTGATAGGCTTCAATATACACAGTGAATATGTATGTTATAAAATGAGCATGAAGAAAACACAGGATTTTCTAAACTCGTACAGAAAATGTGGGATTCATCTAACTATCGCAAAGACAGTCGTTATATCTATTCACCAAAGCTGTGTGAATGAATGTTTCAAGTTGGTAGGCTTCAATCTACACAATGAATGCATGTTATAAAATGTTTATGGAGAAAACACAGACTTTTCTAAACTCGTACAGAAAATGTGGGATTCATCTAACTATCGCAAAGACAGTCGTTAAATATTTTCACCAAGGCTGTGTGAAGGAATGTTTCAAGTTGGTAGGCTTCAATCTACACAATGGATGTATCTTATAAAATGATTATGGAGAAAACACAGACTTTTCTAAACTCGTACAGAAAATGTAGGATTCATCTAACTATCGCAAAGACAGTCGTTAAATCTATTCACCAAAGCTATGTGAAGGAATGTTTCAAGTTATTAGGCTTCAATCTGCACAATGAATGTAAGTTATAAAATGATTATGGAGAAAACACAGACTTTTCTAAACTCGTACAGAAAATGTGGGATTCATCAAACTATCGCAAAGACAGTCGTTAAATCTATTCACCAAAGCTGTGTGAAGGAATGTTTCAAGTTGGTAGGCTTCAATCTACACAATGAATGTGTATGTTATAAAATGATTATGAAGAAAACACAGAATTTTCTAAACTCGTACAGAAAATGTGTGATTCATCTAACTATTGAGAAGTATGAATAATATATAAATGTACTACCTATAGATGATACTAATGCAGACATCATTCAGTTTATTTCTAGTTATTCATCAGAAATCAATGATGTTTGCTTAGAAAAAAATTATGAGGAAAAAAAACCTATCATATTACAAACGTAAGTGGCACTTTAAAATGTAACCTATAATTGGAAAATTTATTTCTAAGTATAAGGTGATTGTGAAAGAATAAATTTAGTTAGTAATCTTAATACGCATTTAGAAATGAATAACATATCAAACAAAATTTACAATATTCTCTAAGTATGAGATTGAAATTATTATCAATAATTCGATGGTATAGACGCGAGACGCGAGGGCGCTTATAAGAGTTTGAATGCAAATTGTAACAGAATGTTAATTTCATTAAAAACAATTTCAGAAAATCAAAAGCGTAAAGTTAGTGTAACTGAGGGTCTTAAAAAGTTACAGAATATTGAGATAAGCATTCTTAGAATCAGTGTGAGGTTCTATTCTGCAACAGTTTGGCAAAGCAATGACAAAACTGTAAACCGAGGATGTGGATATTTAAGCTGCTGTTAAAATGTCGACATTCCTTTTTTTTCCATGTTTTTAACTGGAATCCAGATTTATTTCCCTATTTACAAAGATTCAGCTGAAAAGTAACTTACTGAGGTTAGGAATTAGGAATCAGTTCCATCTTCTTCAGATGATGACATTGCATGACAAAATTGTGCCAAATTAAACGTAAGAAATGTTTTAATGAATCATCTGGGTTACCGGCGAAATCAATGCTTTTAGAAAAAGAAACACGTTCTTACTGCTCTCAAAAATTAACGATATCTGGAGAAAAAGGGAAATATTATCCATTATTATTATTTACCTAAGCATCTTATAGTATTATTACATGTTTGCATTATTGCTTAGTATCACATAGTAGTATTTAGCACTGCTAAGTAGGATTGGTAAATTGCATTTTCAGAATTTTTATTTTTGGAATCTTGTTTTTTTTTTTTAAATCTTGTATTTTCAGAACTTGTATTTCAGAATTAGATAGTATAATTATTGCTCAATATCACAAAGTATAACTTAGTAATGCTAAGTATAATTAGGTAAACAAACCTGCTCTGCGGGCTAGTTGAGCTTAAGCCGAAAGGTAGGCCACCCCGCCCGATTTGACGTCGACCTTGTAAAATAATGCAAACACTTCAGAGTGATTTACGGAAGAAAGTTTATATCTGCAAAGAATATAATTTAAGAATTTAATTTCTTATAAATATCACCGAACTAGAAGCTACTCAAATGCTACAGAGAAACTTCGAGCCTTTTACGGTTCCTACATAGGATGCAGTTTCGTTGAAGATTGCATCCTTTTAAAAGCTATTTCTTATGTATGGAAGGAGGAAAGGGATGACAAGTTGTTTTGTCTTCCATTCTTCTGCAGGACATTGGCTTAATAGTAAATTAATTATGTTTATCCAACTATGTACACTGCACGCAAGATTTAAAACTGTACTCCAGCAACAAAATGTTCTGCTGAAAGCCCATTTTCTGTTTTGAAACAGATATGCATTCTAAATTCGAAAGTCATTTTTTTATACTCCGCAAAATGTTGATCAAACTATAAATTACTATTAATTTGAATTTAACGAATTTTTGATGACTAAACGTATTTTTGACTCACTAATTTTATGTTTCTGGGAAATATAATTTTTTAATATGGGCTATTAAGTTGTAGTGAGTTTTTTTCCTGTGTCTTTCTATTTTACCTTTTGTGTGATTATTAGAAATATGTGTAAATTTTACTGGTAAAAGTAAAACTGTAGTGATATTTTCTGTGAGTTCTATCATATATTTGTTGTTTGACAAAAGTGGAGTTTAGTACGAAATTTTTGAAAGACTGATTATTTATAGTGACTATTTTCCGTTTATTTGCCTTATAAGAATTAATGCATAATCTGACCTTGTCTCGGAAATCTCAGTTAAGCTGGCTTAAGTCTAGTCTATACATGGTATACGGACGAGATGAGAGCTCATACGACGAAAGCATAGAGTATTGGAATAAGCATAGAGTATTTCCCCGTTAAGAAGTGTAATTGCCACTCTTCAGAATAATTAATAAAACTTTGACTTGCATAATTGTTTTATGTTTTATGCATTCAGTTATGTTTAGATGTTTTATAGAGTTTAAAATTGAAGTAAATAATTCCAGTAATGATTGTAGTTCGAATGAGGGAAGAGAAGGGAAAGGGCGAGGGAGCATAAAATAAATGACTGCACAGGGGAGTCAACACATCTGAAATACTGGCCTGTATATATATGTACATATATTATGAAAGTTAATTTTTTTTTTTTGCAGGCACTGGATCTTTTGATCGGCTGGAACTTTTGACATCTTAAGTTTATGCAAATTTACTCATTTTTTAAGCAAGCAGATTTGAAAAAATAAATAAAATAGAAGCGTATTTTTTAATTTATTACATTCTCTTCATTTTAGGTAGATTTCGTAAGAAATACTACCTATTACATTCTCCCCTAAGTTGGAATTCCTGAAAATTTTTCCAGATCTACACCGATCATGACTCCTAGAACCTAAAATCACCTCCAGTTCAAAACTTTATCTATCTTTCTATCTATCGATGTCACTTTCGTATGGACACGATAACTCACATAATTCTGCACAAATCTCTTTCAAACTCATACATAAAACCAAGGGGCATAAAATCTCGGTCAAGTTCGTTAATGGGAAAAATCGAACCAAGGGGGGAGGGGGGGGGGCAAATGGGAAAGCTTTTTATGAAAACAGAAAAACCCCATAACTTCTTAATTTTTATACACATCGAATTCGTTTAAAGTTATTATTATTTCTAGGAAAAGGGCCAAAAATTTATGTATGACATATTTTTGATTTCATTAAAAATGCCCCCAAGGGGGAAGGGGGGGGATAGGGGTTTCAGAAGAACAAAATTCATAACCTCTTGAATTCCCAAGATATCAAATCCGCTTAAATTTATTGTAAATCTCCTTAAAATTATCTACAACTTTTATATTGATAAGTTTTTTATAGGACCAACTCTTACGGCAATAAATAAATAAATAAATAAATAAAAACAAAAAAATCCCAGCTGGCTCCAGCCACCTACAGGCAGAGGTGAAAACCGAAAAAACCCCATAACTTCTTAATTTTCATACATATCGAATCCGTTTAAAGTTATTATTACTTCTAGGAAAAGGGCCAAATATTTATGTATGACAGATTTTTGATTTTATTAAAAATGCCCCCAAGGGGGGGGATAGGGGTTTCAGAAGAAAAAAATTCATAACTTCGTCAATTCCCAAGATATCAAATCTGCTTAAATTTATTATAAATCTTCTTAATATTATCTACAACGTTTATATTGACAATTATTAAGTTTTTTACAGGACCAACTGTTACAGCAAAAAAAAAATTTTTTTTAAATCACTGCTGGCTTTGTCTACAGGCAGAGGTATATTTCGAAGTGGGTGGTCCCAACTGCCACATCATGGCAAATAGGTCTTTCTTCTGCAATTCCCAATAAACAGATGCCCCACGGTCTGCGTCTTCGAAATCTACCTGTGTCTGTAGACACCGGCACAAGTAGATTTCGAAGACGCAGACCGTGGGGCATCTGTTTATTCGAGCCTTCGGGGATATTTACCTCAGCAACGTAAACAGTTTAAAAATATTTATTTTTTATTTTTTATTTTCAAATTAATTGCTGATGGTTATATGTCTCCCTATCTGTAAAGATTTTTTTTTTTATGACTGCTGTGAAGAATAGCGTTCATTGCATAAATATTTAAGTGCAAAATAGCGTATTAGTTATATATAGTAGCAATAGTTATATAGGTGCACATTTTATATGTATTTAACGTATTCAGAATAAAACATAAAAATGCCAGATTAGAATGGTCTTTATTTTGAATTTTAAAAAAATCCTATGCCTTATTATTTGCAAATGTAGACCAGAGTCTTGTCTTAAAATCAACTGAAGAAATCAGATAAACGATGAAAGCTAACATATTTAATGTGGATATATTTAAACATGCCAAATGTTTATAATTTCGATAACCTACGTGCAGTTTTAACCTGTTTTAACTCAAGAGAGAGATTTAAAGAAGGTTATAGTAAAATCTTACAGTCAAATACTGTGAATCCATTAGATGAAATGTAATTATCAGTAGTAATAACAGCTCTAATTATGCATTTTGTGTTGTATTCTCCATTTATTTTTCACTATCAATATATATTCATTTTGTAATTATATATATTTTTGCATTGTTTACTTTTTTTTTTTTTTTTTTTTTTTTTTTTTGTATAGTTATCCTGTAATTTACTTGATTTTTAACCTATAAAAATTTCTCTTTACCAAGATCTTATTCCAAATAACAAAATACGGATATCGGACCAGTAGGTTTTCATTCCTTAGAATAATGACTTTAATTTTTTTCGTTCTAACGGTTTTAAAAAGCATCTACAAACATTCTCTTTTCTGGCTGAATAACATTTGAGAATGGCCTATATTGTTCAGCAAAAGCAAAAGTACATTTGACTTTCCTTAATTAATGATCTTTCGCCTCACAGCAGTTGTTCTCCGTGAGTGGAATGAAAGAATAATCAATAGGGTTCAATCAATTAGTACAAATTTCCTGATATGCATATTATTAACCAACTTCATTACTTTCTACTAGATATTATTCGTATCAGTGTGTATATGATTTTCCTCGTATTGTGAATTTCTTATAATATGTTTAACATTTCCGCAATGTCATTTGATATCTTGGCACATGTATTATATGTCTACATAGTCATTTCTGATAATAACAAAACAAAAAACAACAACAACAACAACAAAAAACCATCGCGATCGTGAAAAGAAAACACTGTTATAGCAATCTTTGTGTTAATTATTAGGATTATGGAAAATTTTTCATTACACATTATTACTTTCTTTTGTTGAAACAAGTTGGAAATTGTACGTCAAACGTTACAAACGAGGTGCGTTCGTACGCACGTTTTAGAATTAAATTCATGATATCCCGTGCGTAGAACGGGTTAAACAGCTAGTTAAGTATATATTTTATGACACTGTTCATACAAATATCTTAACTAGTTATATAAATATTCAGATATATATGTATCAGCTAGTTATATAAATATTCAGACCTAGATGATTTTTAATTCTGTGAAATGAATTATATCGTCTGCAGATTAATTTCTGTAATAAAATAAGCATCTCGGTCGCTTGACGATTTAACATCCATCGGAAGCTGCTATAACAAAAAAGCACCGATTTAAAAAAAAAAATCAAATTTCTTAATAAATATTTTTATTAATATCTCCTAAAGTTTTGATTCGATTTTAATAAAATTTGAAATGTCTCGACAAAATTCTGCAAAGATAACATATTTTAAATTGCAAACCATTTGGTTGGGTAGTTTTTGCGTTGTTATATGCGGACGGACAGACAGACGGACGGACAGACAGACAGACGGACGGACAGACGGACGGACCAAACGACGACTATAGGTGCTACGTATTTATATAATTACGAACGCACCTAAAAAGGGAACAGGCTATTACATATATTGAACTACGATTGTGAAAAAGACATAATTTAACACATATTTAACATTGACTGAACAGATTTTAACTATTATGTAATTTTGCAAGGAAGATTTTAGTGTATTAGGCAAGTCATATAAAAGTGATGCAACTCACATATCTACAGATGATAATGATAAATCTATTGTCCTAAAATCGTAAAATTTGGATAGTAACCACATTTTTTTAACGTAAGTACAAAGTTTTGAAGGCTACTTAAAATAAATTTAATTTAAAAATCAGAGTATTTATTCATCTTAATCACTTTGTCAATATAAAATCTTCCAGTAAGGCAGTGAAACCGACACTAAAATTGGAAGTGGATAAGATGACTTCCGCGAGCCTCTCACCCCTTTTTTTGGTCATACAATTTAAATAAATGTTTTTTTTTTTTTCAATCATTATCATTAGTAACATGAAATACAGAAATTTCCTTTTTTTAGCCTTATTTAAATCTTTTAATAACTGAATCAGAATGCAGTTTAGATGCTATATCTGATTTCACACGTAAAACTGACAAAGCATATATCCTGTTCTGGCTCACTGTCAGTGCTGATAATGACAGATCTATTGCCCTAAAATCGTACAATTTGGATGCTAGCCACATATTTTAATGCAAGTACAAAGTTTTGAAGACTGTTTAAAATAAATGTAGTTAAAAAATCAAAAAGTATTTATTCAACTTAATCACTTTGTCAATATAAAATCCTCCAGTAAGGCAGTGAAACCGACACTAAAATTGGAAGTATAGATAAGATGACTTTCGCAAGCCTCTCACCCCCTTCTTTGGACACACAATTTAAATAAATGTTTTTTTTTTAATCATTATTATCATTAGTAACATGAAATACAGAACAGAAACAGAAATTTCCTGTGATTTTAGCCTTATTTAAATATCTTAATAACTGAACCAGAATGCAGTTTAGATATTATATCTGATTCCATACGTAAAACTGCCAAAGCATATAACCTGTTCTGCCTCACTGTCAGTGCTGTAGTCGCAAAAAATGCCACAGAAGGTACACGCTAGAGCAATGTTCCTCAACCTATTTTATTTCACGGCGCACTTGAACCCATGATTCAACTTCCGCGTCACACTAAACTTATTATGATGAATAACATCAATAAAAGATGCATTTATAAATTTACTTAATAACAAAATTAATTGCTGTAATACAGTCAAAAAAGTAAAATACAGTTAAAAAAAATTAATATAGATAGAATTTTTGCATATGTTCATATTTGTAAATATTCTTACAAGGATCTAGTCGAGATTTATTACTTTTAATAACTATAATTTTAAGAGCAGAATGTTTTCTTTCTAATGTTTGTAAATTTCAATTGAGAGAAAAACAATAGATTTGTAATATCAGCTTTATACTTATTTTCATTAAAATTCCCTGTTCTTTTTTATTTCAGATGACGTTTCGTCTTTTGTAATATTTAAATTTGCTGAAGCACATTCACACGACACTTAAAGCAAAGAATTTCTCTTCTGAATTAGAGAGAGTTGTGTCAAGTGTTCGTGGATGGATTCTTCAAAATGTTAGTACCTTAAGTCTAAAGTTTGTAAAAATTTGTTGAATACATTTTAAACATTTTGCTAATTTATAACATCTTGATAGAACTTTACTGAAAAAATTCCCAGCACATTTAAGTCTCCTAACGGCGCACCAGTGTGCCGCGTCACAGTGTTTATTAACGTTATAGCTTTACGAGAAGCAGAGGAAGTACGGAGTTTCTTAAAAGAAAATCCACAAGGTTTACGCAACAAGCACTTTCATAACTATTCAAATGACTATATAAACATTTGGGTACAGTTTTGAAAATTTATTTTCTATTATGTATTGGAGCATCTTTTCTTTAATAATATTGGCTAGATTTGGAATCATTATTTTCAATTCTTCATGTAATTCGTAAGCTTAAAAGTCCCTCGCATCACTGTGCCTTCTTATCCCTTGCAGCACTGTGCCTAGATCTTGACAGTATTTATAAATACTGACGCAGTACTTTACGATCACGTAATAATATTTTTCCTCATATTCTTAAATCAGAAGTAAAAAGGTAAGGAAAACCTGATAATAATTTACGGATACATGTAAATAAATTAATTCCGATTGTGCATTAAATAGTATTACTGAATATCAACATTCGGGATGTTTCCTTGCACCTGTTGAAAACATTTCTATGACTCAGCCGTATTCAAAAAATATTTACCCCATTGTTTTCTTTCATATATTAAGACTGAAATGAATTGTTGTTCACGATAATTGTTTAATAGTAATATTTTGAAAGAAATCTCTGTAAAATTAGATTATAAATAAAACCATGCAGTTTTTTAAAAAATGTAGTCAAATTCTGAGATTCTAGCAAAATAATTCAATTTTAGATTTAAATTACCCTTGAATTAAGATTTAAACTTCATCAGTGATAAAATGCATAGTTCGAATAACTTAAAAACAAATGTTTAAGAGTCTACTATGGTAACGCGAAGACAATGCACAAGCTAATGTTAAACCAATGACAGAATTCTTTTTAAAATTTTCGTTTGAATTTTTATATTTTTAACTGATATTTTTTGCATAGGATATCTGAGATAGATGCCTAACCGAATATTATCTTACTTTTTCGATTTTGTTTGCAGTTTTTTTCTGAGCACACTTCACTTTCGGATCCGGTTTCGAAAATAAATAAAAATGTACTAAAAAAAACTGTAACCAACATCAAGGTATGACCAGTAGACTGAAATACTTGTATTGTACCAATCGGTATTTTTAATGTGTTGAAATTTCATGACGTAACTAGATGACGTGATAGTACCACCAAGATGACGAATTGGTGCCTGTTCTTTTCGCATTTTACCAAGATATGTTGAGTCAGATCATTTATTTATCACATACGGTTTATAAACTTTTCCTTTACCATTAGTTCATCTAAAAAATTGATGGCGTAATAATATATAGGGCACTGTAATGTAAAATATTGTTTTTTTGGTCTCAATTGTACTACATGACGTGTTTTTTTTTGTCATAAATTTTAGTCTGCCGGGGGTCCTACCAGGATATGCCCATGCAGACCAAAATATTTAAAAAATACCATATTTAACCTTTAATTTGGCACCAACTTCATCTCACAACTCGATAACGTGATAGTACCACCAAAATGTATAGTACCGAGTTGGCGCCCTCTGTTGCTCATATCGTACCAAGATATGACAAGGTAGACCAGTCATTCCTGAATCTACTTCTAATAATATTGTCCTACATCATGATTTCATCCCGTAACTCGATGATGTAGCATTTTTGTCGCCGCCGCCCGCTCTAAATCTGATATGTCTCCTCAACAAGAACGATTTTCCCAGGGATAATCAGAAGAGTTGTATAAAAATACTATGGAACCTTCTAGTTTTCTTAAAAGGCAGTCCCTCATAATTTTCATCAAAAAACCCACCATATTATTCAGAATTACAGAAGGCGCGGAGAGATTGCTTACTACATAGTGCATATGGAATTTGTTTTACAAGAGGCTGCGTATACATATATATATATATATATATACGAATGTTGTTCAGCGTCCAAGAAAGACTTTACAAACATTTACGATTTTACGATTAAAACTTACCGTATTATAATATTTTTTCTATGATATACACTGTTAAAACATTTAGAACTATGGTTCAACCGAGCTCCAAATGTTGGAACGAGATTTTACCATCTTATGGTTGCAGTTACTGCTGCACCAAAAGATGATCCAACCCAGCACAAAAATTTTAACAGTTATTTTAAAAGTTACATGTATAACACTAGGACCACTTTTATATTATTATTGAACCTAGGTTTTTCATTCATTCTCTGTAATTGAGTACCAAAATATCTATTAATTACTGGGCTATGCAACAACACATTATCCCATTAAGGAAGGGATTATTTTCCCTTTAAATTGCAAAATTGCATTTTATACCAATTTTTCAGAATAGCAACTTTTGTCTCCTTTTATCACGGAGTTTCTATCATCAAATAAAACGAATATTTCTCTTAAAAATACTGATTTTCAAACAACAAAATGATTGAAAGCTATTCCGGGACCATATGGTACCGCTAGGTTTTAATGTGTTAAATTAGCATTGTTTATTACATCGCGACACACATCATTAAAAATTTCTTTGACAGATAATCAGAATTCACTATATGATTCGTCTCCTAAATTAATCTCTCCAGTCGTCTTCAAATGTAACTAATTGCATTATTATATCAACACAGGTTTTTAGGCTTCGGGTAGAAGCAGTGTTTACTTATTTCGTAGAAGGTACATGTGCGGTGTTTTGGGCCAAAAAAGATCTTGGTATCGCTCCAGACCGCAGGAACAGCTGTTTTGAAAAAAAATTTATTTTTAGATACCTTTTAAACGAATGAGTGTCAAATGCCGTTTCGCTTAAGATTCTGCATTTCAATAAGTTGAATCCCTTGATAAATAAAAATGGTTTCAGAAATTAAAGAAAATATAGCACTTTAGAAGTTATTTGGGAAGTCTAAGTAGTCATTTTCAAATAAATTTAACCTTTAGAATTATCAATAATTAATAAATTACTTGTAAGAATAATTAATCGTTCAAACTACACTGTAAAAAAATACAAATATTTTCTAATCTACGAAAATATACTATAACCACGTAGAAAAATATACAATAACCTCCTCCAAGTCACACATGTCACAAAGTCCCTCTAAAATTTAGTTTTTCTATCTTAAATTTTAGAATAAAATATAAAATATATATAATTCTTTATCATAACACACAATACCGAAAAGCGTTCTTTATCTTTAGAAACCACAGAAAACCTCCTACATTTTTTTAGATTTAAAGAAGTGTTTATAAAAACAGTTTCTTTTGCTGTCACTGATTTTCAAAAACGTTTTCGAGACGTTTTTACAGAGTATTAACCATTTTTCTCAAACCGGAATATATATGTTTATACGATGCTATCAATTCTCAATTAAACATTTTTGTAATTGAATTTATACATGCAAGAGTGACAAAATAATATTAATGTTAATGTTAATGCTATTAATCATGTTTGTCTGTAAAATATGTTTGTTGAACATGAAAATATTTACTTGACAATTGATAGCATTCTAAAAAACTATATTCTAGATTGATAAAACAGATTACTTTTAATGCATCATAAAAACTACTCAGAAACATATCTGAAAATGAGTGGCAGCAAAAGAAACATTGTTTTTATAAATTCTTCTTTAAATCTCTAAAACATATTGGTTTCTGAGATTTCTAGTGATAAAAAGTATTTTCGGAATCGTGGGTAACTCGGTAAGGGCAGGGGTCGGAAAAACTACTTTTTTATTGTAGCGAACTACAACTACAACTACTTTATCGAAAATGTAGTTAACTACAACTACAACTACATGTTTTAAAAAGTAACGACTACAAACTACTTTTCAAAAGTAGTCACTATTTCGCTACTTTCAGATTTTGTCAAATGGTTCAATGTACACTGGAAATTGAAGACACGGATTAAATAATAAAGCGACCCCTCATTATGTTGCGTCTGCCGAGATACAATTAAATAAACGCGACACAAGCGAGAGCATAAATAAATTAAGAAAGATAATAATATACAGGAAAATGTTTTGTGTTTGTTTCCGAAATGTTAGTTTATATTGCACATTACGCATTTCGGAGTAAAATTAAAAGAAATATTATATAGAAAATTACAGGAAAACAACTCTGAATGCAAACAAGAAATAAATCTGTAAATAAAAAGCGGTTTCAAATAATAAGAAACCTGGCATTAAAACGTGAATACCTAATAACGAATAAATAGACAGGGGATGCCAGTAAGAAAATTAATTCCTTTACTGAGTTAGTACTTGATTTTAGAAGCAAGTGTCAATTGGAAAAATCTATGACTTCATGCGATGCTTTGAGATACACTGCAGATGAGATTCGCAGATTGTTGAGCAGAAAAAATTTTGCACAAAAGAAGCACGTTTCGGCCACGTGATTTGCAGAATGGCACACTTTTTTTTCCCGAAGTAGCGTTAAAAGTAGCGTCGGTTCTTGCTACAAACTACTGATTTTTTGTAACAATAAAAAGGCTTTATTCACTATAAACAGTGCAATACGATCACAAATATCTTCTGAAAATTACAAGATATTCAGTAATCTTCAAATCCAATAAAAGCGCAGCAAAATTTCACACAGAAACAATGCGTTCAATACGACGTATCAACGACAAAATCGATCCGAGAAACACAGTTCTCAATGCAAAGCCTCTCGTATGAATTCAATCGCAGTTGACAGACAACTAACTAACTGAACTGATGGAGGTCCTTATATAGGTTTCAGAGATCTTTCCAGATTATTCCAGAGCCTTCAGATGCTAGAAATTACCAGAAAGTGCTTTAACTTTCGATAGAGAACCAAAGCGAGAAAGGATCCCAATGTACAGGTATAAGGGGGGGTGGTTGCACAAAAAGTCGCCAAATCCGTCGCCAACTTGGTGACATTTGGCGATATATTGCCAAATTTGGCGACAAAAATAAGTCGCCAAAACCATCGCCAACTTGGCGATAAACCCATTCCTTGGCGATTTTACCATAGACTTCCATTATAAAGATGAGGGTGTAAGGTTGTTTTCCTTGCAAACCATCTGAGGCCTTTAGCATTGAGTTACATGATGCTCAATAGGAAATACATTAATAATACTGCAATTTTCACAATAATAAAATAAAATAAATTTAAACAAATGGAATATTTACAGATATATACAAAATTCATAACATTGCCCCCCTCTCGAGGACTGCACGTCCCGGGCAGTTCAACCTTTGATCGGAAAGCAAACCCGTTACCAACAAATGCTATACTACTCAAAACACTTAAAGCAAACATGGAAAATAACAATTAAACACATTCATAATGCTGAATTATACAAAATATACACTTATTTTAAAAAAAAATTGAAATAAATTAAAGCATAGACATCATTACATACAAGTATTTAAATAATAACATTAATAATGATAATGCTAAGCAAAAGAAATTATTACATTAACTTATATACAAGACCATGGTCATACTAATTTACATTATTTACATTACACTATTTACAAATTATGAACTAAGTACTATGGCCATAGTATGGAGCCAGCCTGTCGTAATGAACGACTCTAGGCTTCGAACTTGGTGACTTTCGGATCCGAATTACGACATCGTTCAGTCTGTTTAAGACTGTATAAGGACCGTCCCAGTGCGATTGCAGTTTGGGAGAAAGTCCTTTGCTTCGAGTCGGATTATAAAACCAAACCCTGTCACCTTCTTTGAATTGATGTCCCGTGGCTTTCGTGTCGTACCTGGTCTTCATCTTCTCCGTCTGTATATTGATCCGCTCTCGAGCCAAGTTGTGGACGTCTTCAAATCGTGCCTGGAGATTCTGCACATATCCCTCTGGCGATGAAGGCGCATCTGGAGGGCGACCAAAAAGCAGATCACAAGGTAAACGAAGATCACGACCGAAAAGCATCTGAGACGGGGAATAGCCAGTTGTTTCATGGACGGCGCTGCGATAGGCGAGAAGAAACAAGGGAAGTTTTTGGTCCCAGTCTTGTTGGTTTCTTGATACTAGAAGTGAGAGATTGTTGAGGATGGTACGATTAAATCTCTCAACCATGCCATCCGACTGCGGATGTAAAGGCGTCGTCCTAGTTTTGTCCATTCCGAGAAGTTGGCAGAGACCCTCAATCACAGCAGAGATGAAATTTCTCCCCTGGTCAGAATGCATTTGAAGGGGGACTCCATACCTTGATATCCACTGGTGTACCAAGGCATCCGCAACCGTAGAAGCTTCTTGATCACGGATGGCATAGACTTCAGGCCATTTCGTGAAATAGTCCATGACAACAAGGAGGTATTTGTTGCCATCAGCACTTCTTGGCAGAGGACCTAGGATGTCAAGGGCGATGCGTTCGAAAGGTGCTCCTACATTGTAGAGATGTAGTCTTCCTCGGCTACGTTTCTTTGGTCCTTTCCGAGCTGCACATGCATCGCAAGATTTGCACCATTGTTCGACGTCAGCTCTCGTTTTTCCCCAGAAGAAGCGCTCTCGGACTCTGTGTAATGTTTTCATGACTCCAAAATGGCCTCCGGTGGGACTGCCATGTAATTCTTCGAGGACCTCTGTGATTCGAGATCGAGGAAGTACCAACTGCCACCGAGATGTCTTCCCATCTTCCGATTCGAATTTTCGGTACAGGACACCATTCCTGACGTGGAGGGAGTTCCAAAGAGCCCAATATTGCTTCGTCGTAGGACTATAAGTCGAGATGTCTTTCCAACTGGGCTTCGTGCTAGAAGATTCTAATAACTCCAAGATTGGTTTGATGTCAGAGTCTGCCATTTGATCTTCTCGAATCTTCTCATCACTCCAGGGATCTGGTGGCGTTAATAGTGAAGTCTTCGTCTGGCGTATGACATGTTCGGGATTATACTTGCTCTCCGCTCTGGAACAATAGCGACAACTTTCGGGACACGGTCTTCTTGATAGGGCATCGGCGTTTCCATGCGATGAACCTTTACGATGCCTGATGTCAAAGTCGTATTCCTGGAGCCGTTGTATCCATCTGGCTACTTGGCCCTCTGGGTTCTTAAAATTCATCAGCCATGTTAGGGATGCGTGATCAGTACGAAGGAGAAATTTCCTGCCATAGAGATAGTGATGGAAGTGTTCTATGACTTTCACTATAGCTAATAACTCCTTACGAGTGACGCAATAATTCCGCTCTGGTTTCGATAAACATTTGCTCCAGTATGCTACGACTCGTTCTTGGCCATCTATTTCTTGAGAAAGTACAGCGCCGACACTTTAATGGCTGGCATCACAATGAATTGTTTGTCGGGGTGTGGATAGGTAAGAACTGGAGAGGATGTGAGAGCTTCTTTCAGTCGCTGGAAGGAATTCTCGCATTCTTGTGTCCATAGAAACTTCTGCTTGCTTTCAGTGAGCCTATGCAAGGGTCTTGCGATGTTGGAGAACCCCTGTACAAACTTTCTGTAATAAGTGCATAGTCCCAGAAAGCTTCGCAACTGATGGACATTTTCCGGACGTTTCCAGTTCTTTACTGCGGACACTTTTTCAGGATCTGTTCGAACACCTTCAGCTGAGATGATGTGTCCTAAATAGTTTACTTCTCGTTGGAAGAACTTGCATTTCAAAGGGTTCAGCTTTAAATTCGCCGCTCTTAGCTTCGTTAACACTTTTCGAATATTCTCTAGATGTTCTTCAAACGTGCAGCCACCAATGATGACATCATCTAGGTAGATGAGACAAGCTTCAAAAGTCAGGCCTTTTAACACTGTCTCCATGAGGCGCTCGAACGTTGCTGGAGCATTGCAGAGCCCGAACGGCATAACTTTAAATTGCCAAAGTCCTTGTCCAGTAGTAAATGCAGTCTTCTCTTTGTCATCAGGATGGATCTCTACCTGCCAATATCCACTCTTCAAATCCAGTGTGGAAAACCATTTATGTCCTGAAAGAGTATCTAGCGTGTCGTCTATTCTTGGTAGAGGATAGCTGTCCTTCTTCGTGATGTCGTTAAGTTTACGATAATCCACACAAAATCTTGTGGAGCCATCTTTCTTTCGGACCAACACGATGGGAGAGGCCCACGGACTTGATGACGACTCGATGATGTCACTATCCTGCATCTCTTGTATGAGCTTAGAAACCAAGATTTTGACTACCCCAGGGAACTTAAGCTTTAGAAAAATTGTCTCCATTTGAATGGGAATGATTGTATGCACAATAATATATGCACTAAACCTTTCCCAGAACAAGATTTTGACTTCCCCAGGGAACCTAAGCCTTAGAAAAATTGTCTGCATTTGAATGGGAATGATTGTATGCGCAATAATATATGCACTAAACCTTTCCCAGAACAAGATTTTGACTTCCCCAGGGAACCTAAGCCTTAGAAAAATTGTCTGCATTTGAATGGGAATGATTGTATGCGCAATAATATATGCACAAAACTTTTCCCAGAACAAGATTTTGACTACCCCAGGGAACCTAAGCTTTTAAAAAAATGCTTTCATTTGAATGGGAATGATTGTATGCGCAATAATATATGCACAAAACCTTTCCCAGAACAAGATTTTGACTACCCCAGGGAACTTAAGCTTTAGAAAAATTGTCTCCATTTGAATGGGAATGATTGTATGCGCAATAATATATGCACAAAACCTTTCCCAGAACAAGATTTTGACTGCTCTTGGGAACCTAAGCTATTCTGATTTTAAAAGAAAGATGAAACACATTTCGAAAAAAGTTCTAATGATAAACTGACATCATGAATATATCTTTTACTTCCGGACAAGACAGAAATAATTAATGTTTTCCGTGTGTTTAAATAAGTACGCTCTGAAATTAGGTTTTCTTCAAAATTCTCTGGTGTAGCTCATCATGATATGTCTGTAAATAAACTTCAAGCTTCAGAGCAAGAAACACAAAATGGAATGGCGATGGATAATGTGTATACATGTGTCCTACTTTGTAAAGGTTATCAAACTCTTAAACTTTACACAACAAATGAGTTAGTTTAACCTAAAAAGCTATAAATATGTAAGAAGAATTTCGCATCACCAAATTTGGCACCATCAAATTAAAGTAATACACAGCATACCTTTTTATGAAAAAAACTGACCTGCCTTTCCTCAAACATAATGGAATTATTTTTTATCCCATCCAGATTGATTATAAATTTTGGTCGAAGGAATTTTTTTTAATTCTATCAGAGCAAAATGCATTAGCCATGAGTCGAACTTAGTCATTTCTGGCTTAGCATCCTAACGCTCTACTAACTGAATTATCATAGTTCAGGGATGGCAACCCTTTTTGCCGATGCGTGCCAAAAATTTCTGAATTATTATGTAACAACATTCTGACATTCCAAGAACATTTTAACGTATAAAACATTGTATTGATAAATAAATTAATTTTACATAAATTTTAGTAATATATTTCTTTACTCAATCTAAATTCGTCTCTTAACGTATTCATTATGCTGCATTAACTTAATAACATCGCAATGTCGCATCAATAACACTGATCGGAAAAAAAATCAAAAATGTTGCTTCCCTGTGAAACAAGTAATGTGAACTATATATACCTGATATTCCTATCTAAGTATAGCATTCAAATTTTTCGACGCGTATCATTTTTCCGCGAAACAGTTTTATAATATTAACAAGTAATTAAGGATTTTTTTTTTTTTTTTTTTTTTTTTTTTTTTTTTTGAAATGCTTTACAAAATGAAAACCTGAAAAAGGTATTTCCACTATCTTAGATAACAAATTAATAAAACATATCATGAAAATATATTTTGTTGGCTATTTATCTAGTGCATTGTTGTTTTGGTGTTTCCCCCTCTATTTCGTGTCCAAAAGTATCCACTAACATATTTTAATTCATTTTGCCACTTCACCTTCGCTAATCTGTATATGGTTTTATTTATTGCTCATTTATATTTTAACATATACCTATTTTTGTTTACGTATTTTCCACTTATCTTTTAGGAAGACATAAATTATCTTAATTTTTAAAACAAGCCACCTCACTCAAAGATGGTAACTTGATATAGTA
Organism: Maratus michaelseni; assembly: GCA_963931845.1. Classification (NCBI taxonomy): domain Eukaryota; kingdom Metazoa; phylum Arthropoda; class Arachnida; order Araneae; family Salticidae; genus Maratus; species Maratus michaelseni. Next base: position 324,887,681 of record OZ007590.1, read on the forward strand.
ATTCCATTGCATATTTTTATTTAGGGAGCTGAAATCTATGAGAATGAACTATAACTTCTGTAGGGAGGATTTTGTTGCCGCCTAGTGTAATTTATACATTGGATTTTGTCCTAATACGTTCTATGCCGAATCTGGTACATATTTTGCCATTTTTAGTTATATGACTGTAAAAGAAAGTTCCCTGTTCGTTAGGCATATTATTATTTAAATTATCTTTTGAAATTTAATTTTCGAAAATAAAATCCTTAAAATTTGATAGAGAGGCAAAATAATTTGACAAACATGCATATTTTATGGTTTGGCGGGAAAATGACGTTACAAAGGGCTTACACTGATATTTATAGTCCGTTAGCATTTAAAACTAACTGATTGTTTTTTAATAATTTATGCATGTTAAACAAAACTTCTTGTAAATTTTAGTAAAATATTTTTTCCTTATTCTAAATTTGACTCGTAACGTATTTATTATGCTATTTTAACTTAATAACGTCGCCACGTCATATCGAAATACTCATTAATAACACTGGTCGGCAAAAATTAAAACCTATACATATATAATATTTTTAAATCTAAATAATGATCCAAATTGTTAGTTTTCTAATAATAACAAATAATCAAGAATTGTTATATTAATTTCAAATGCTAGATAAAAAAAGGAAAACGTGAGAAGGGTATTTCCGCTGTTTTAGGTAACAAATCAATAAAATATATCATGAAAATATATTTTGTGGATATTTGTCTCTTACATTGTTGTTTTGGTGCTTCCCTCTCTTTATCCAGAAGTAGCCACTAATATATTTAAATTTTTTTGTCACTGTATACCTTCGCTAATGTTTATATGCATTTATTTATAGGTTATTTACTTGTTAACACATACATATTTTTGTCCTAGACGACTCTTGTCGACACAATTCGTTCAAACAACGTATTCCCATTGTTATCCAATCTGCAAATCCACAGTTCACATATGAAACTTCAGATCAAGAAACTCCATTATTCATGGATATTCGCAAAAATCCATTATCCATGGATTACATAAAATTATTATGAGATTATTTTTTATTGTAACTAACGTAATTAGAAGCCTTAGAGCAAAGATAGAAAGAATTTTCTTAATTTTATAAAATTAATTTTATCTCAACCATACTGATTAGAAAGCTTGGAGTAAATGTAGAAAGAATATTTTTTATTCTAATTTTATCTCAACCATATTGATTAGAAATCTCTGAGTAAAGTTCGTAACAAGTTTTTAATTTTATGAAGTTATTTTTTATCGCAACCATATTGATTAAAAAACTCACAGTAAAAAAATAAAATAAAATAAATAAATAAAAAATATTGTCAAATCAACATGATTTATTTAAAAAATAATTTATTAATTACTTATCCGGATAATGCAGTTCCTTGATTTTAGATTTCATCTGCGAGCTGAGGATTTCCAGACTGGATGATAATGCCTATACGTTGTCGAAGTGAAATGTGTCGCCTAGAATTGCCCAGGATAACCAGTTGGTAAAGCGCTGGTGCATTAAGCAAGAGGTTCGATACTCGGTTACTGGCTTCAGCACTTTTCGCTTCAGTGGAGTTTAAAGAAATAATTTGATAATTATGTTATATTTAAACGTACTGTTCGAGTTCTGAGAAATAAATTTGACATTTTCTGCATGGATGTGAGACGGTATTTCGTCAATGATAAATTTCATGGTGAATGATTATGTCTATACTTCTATAATTTCCATATGTGAGAGTCACAAGGCAGATTTATGATAAGAATTATGGCAATTATTAGAGTGACTAAATATATATATATGACACATTTTTGTTACGATTGGCACATTATTGATGATTGCTATTACTGTCGACTTGAAACGTTAGTTCCATCATACTCCAGTGATGACATATCAGTCCGAACCCCACGAAAATTACCGTATAATCAGTTCGATGTAGGCGCAGTCGAGATCATGGAAATACAGTCATGACATTCGGCGAGGGTATTATTCCGATTTAATCACTATGAAGGCAATTCTCGGAGTACGAATCATATTTGAACATCATATTATAATACAATCGTGGAAGCTGAGTAGCGGCAGTTCATTCCAATAGAAATTTCCCAAAACATTAAGGAAACTTAATAGATGAGCAAGAACTTTATTATGAGAACAGAGATGACAGCAACTCCACCGACTTTCGCTTCATTAAACACTTGAACACATTAAGTATTGAAGAATTAGCAGAAATTGAAGAACATACTACCGACGAAATAGCGTATAGATGACAACAACTAATTCGTGTAAAAATCTTTATCAGAAGCGGCAATTTAAAAAGGTAAAAAGCCTTTTGGGTGCGAAAACGCCAAGAATCCTGGGATGTCGAATGATAATTAAATAGAAATAAAAATGGTATACAAAAGTTCCAAAGAATAAAAATTCAATGTCTCAAAAGAAGAAATTAGGCAGGTGTGTTTTAGAGGCAGTGTTGCAATTTAATAGAATAAGGTTTTAATAAATACGTGTAGCTTTTAACAGATTAAGATTTTTAGAATGATAAATAAAAGAATATTTTGATTAAGTTATGGAATAAAATATAAAATAGATTTAAGAGATATTTTAAAAAGAGAGGGAAAAATTAGAATTGTAAGAATTTGGAATAATTTAACTAAGGAAAAATGGCGAAAAATTTTTATTATTACATATATATATATATATATATAGTAGAATTGCCGAAAACTTGAGGAAGTTGTCGTTGTAATTGGAGTTTGAATCTAGGAAAACATCTGAAGGAGTAGTTTTACGTAAAGGCATCTCTCTTGGTAAGAGTTTCAGCATTGCTCAATGTTGAGATTTAATTAATATTAAGGGCACCCTTAAAATTTCATAGAGTTCATACGAAGACATTACTCAACAAGTGTGCCGAGTATTTTCAACCAGTAGTGCCGCAAGAGGATTAAATTTTCAGTCAAGTTTTGTCAACATTTTACGAATTACCAGAAACACTTTTTACTGTATTATTTTAAATTACGCGATCTGCTTTGTGACGAAGGTTGGTGTATTAAGATTGTATTTATTGCAGTCTTTGAATACCTTTCATACGAATATGTGGAAAAATCATGAAAATGTTCTTACACCAAAAGTTAATGCTGTCAAACGAAAAGTTGTTCTGTGCAAGGAAAATGTTTAAAACAGAATGTGTTGTTGAGCCATTTGAATTAGTGAAAATATGTAAACTGGATAAAACTGTTATCGAACAAACTTTATAAAGACTCATTGTAGGTATTTTTTTAAATACATTTTTCCGCCATTCACCGTTTCTTCGTATTACGCTGTTAAAAATTTTCAGAAAACTGTCCAGTCATTTGACAGGAATCCCAGCTGCCAGTATTAAACCGTAAAATTAACAGGAATAAACAGTAAAATAAGCAGTAACACTGACAGCTGTGGTGCTAGTATTATACTGTAAAATCAACATTTTTTTTTTTTTTTTTTTTTTTTTTTTTTTTTTTTTTTTTGCAGTGTGGTGTAAGTGATATTTGTGTATACAACAGAATTACATACGTAAAGCTGAAAGACGTAGCTGAAGTAAGAAATAGTAGAGACAATGTGCGTACACTCCATAGAATTGCCAAGGAGTATGGCACCACTACTTCAGATTGGAAATTTTTACCTACTGTTTTTCTTCGGATTAGAAATCTCCTGGGATTAATAGAAGGATTTGTAATTTTTTCTGCGATTAAATAAAGCGAACATTTCTATTCGAAAATTATGGTAGAACTGTACGCACACTCAGCAGATGATTGAAATGAAAGATTCCTCAACGGATATCACAATTCAGTGTTGTTGTTTTTTTCACAATTTGTAAACATTATAACAAAATATCTCCAGTTCTCAAAATTATATGTGTGAAAATTCTGCTTTTCGGCCAAACACCAAATCTCGAGTAGACACTTGAAAGAATATTTAGAAGTATAAGGTGGTCATAAAGTCTTTCCCTGATTACAATAATTTATTGCAGAAAAAGTAATATAAACAGGCATATGCTTGTTTCAAGAAATTGTAAAGACATTTATGAAGCTTTTAATACAAGTACTTCCGTCAGTAAATTTTGATGTGAGCACCCTTGGTAGCTTGAAGAATATGAAGGCGGTATTCCATTTCTCGATGCGTATTGCCCAACATTTGGGCTGTCACACTAGAAACAGCATCTGTGATCCCGATCTTGAGTGTTTCAATATTTTTTACTGATGTTGCAAACACTCTGTCCTTTATGTACCCCCAAAAGAAAAAATCTAGAGGAGTTGGTCGCTCTCCCGTCCGATTCAGTCAATCCGTAGGATTCTGTTCCAGGTAATTTGTCATCAAGGAACTCACGAACGTCTTTATAAACTGGACTAAAAAAACTTAAGAACATGACTTTTCCATAATAAAAATTTTACAGTATTACATTCAATGGTTATTTCGTAATCATTTTTTTGTAATCAGGCAAATACTTTATGACCACCCTATATATCCATTTAACAAATTCTATCTCGCAATAAGAATATTATGCATCAAACTCAACTATATTATTAAATATTAATATAAAATGAAAGTAAAAAATAAGTTTTCGAAATTTTCGTTTATTATAGTTTTGTAAAAAATGTAATAAATCGTTTTGCTTTTTCCGTTGTGATGGAAACATTTTGTTTGGGTGAGTAAGTAATTGAAAAGTTATTTCATATGTTTTTCAATCATCATAAGTGAAACCTGCTGCGAAAGCTTAATTATAGGCTCAAGTTTGTCGCGACAGTTGAATTATTACGTTCAAGTGTGCCGTGCGAGGAAAGGGTCGAAAAAAAAGCCCTGCTCTAAGTTATAGTTCAGACTTTACTTTACCTTTCCATCCTCTTCAGACATGCCTAGTGTTACCAGGCACCTTGTCACAAAAAGCGAGACAAGGAAACAAAATAAGTGTGACATCAGCTTCTAAACTGGGACATAAAAATGCAGTAAAAACTATGATAACGTAACCTTTCTATACCGGAATCTTGTCATAAACGTAACAAATTTATTGTTCCTAAGGAAGAAGTACCAACACTTATAGCTGCCAAGACGAAAAGTCTAAAACGGAATCTTTGTCTGATTACGATATTCTGTCTTAATAGATTTTACTGTATTAAATACATAGAGTATAAATACATAGTCTTATACAATAAAATCTGTGAAAGCGGAGTCGATACTGACCGAAACAAAATTCCATTTTGGGGAGGTTTCCGAATAAGCTATTATAATCGTATGACATTCCTTTTGTATAAAAGTATTAAATTTTTACGTGTACGACAGAATATTCTTCTAAACATGTTCTGTTTTCGCAGGATTTACTGAACCAAATATATCAAAACACGTGTAAAAACAGAATCGTTAGGGATCAGAAACAAATTCCGTTTTGGACAGTTTTCCGTCTTAGTTGATAGAGTTCTACGGTATTCCCTTCTGTGAGACCATAAAATAATTCCGTTATAGACAGTTTCTTTTTTTACAAGTATTACTGTATTAAATTCCACTCTATACAGATCAACAGATATCCTAGTGCAAAAATAATGAAGGTAATTTGTGCAACAGGCAAAATCGAGACTTGGCGTCCCGCACTGTAGTTCCGCAGGACTGATCTTGGAATCCCTGAAAGTCGGGACACTTGGTGACACTAAACATGTCCCATAAATTGTCAAAGACGCGAATATCTTTTATTTTTATTTTTCACATAAATATCTCGTTGGATGAGAAAAGTATGATTTTCAAACTGAAAATAGATGTTCTCTATTGACCGATACAGTAATCACTACAGTGATTCGCTGTTGAAGTGTTTGCGACTTCTTACGCCCAGTGGTCCGCCTCACCACAGTATTTAAACAAATCCTACAGTACCATATTTGTCAAAATTAGTCTGATAAAGATATTTTGGATACCCGAAATTTGTCTGCACATACACCTACTCTTATGCAAGACGTCGTAATTCAGCAAAACTTGCCTGTTATAGCTGTATCATATTCTTTTTGCCAGGAATCTGATTTTTTTTTTTTCATTTTAAGTAGAATTCCATTATAGAGAGGTTCTGCTTTTACGGGTTTTTCTGTTTTTACTTTTCCGTGGGTTGGTAACATAAATAATGTAAAATGACTCTGAAAATAAAAATGTTAATTTTCAATCAATAACACATGATTAATACGTATACAATATAAGTTTTCACAGTTTTCTTTTATTTCCTTTTCTTTTGGCGTAGTCTAGAAAAATAAAAATTGTAAAATGTCTTCGAAAGAAATATATTAATTTACAATCTATAATATGTTAATAATATGTAACATTTATATATGAATTGTATCTAAATTTTCAATTTTCACAGGTTTTTGCTTGTTATCTTTCGGCGTAGTCTGCGAAAATATAAAATGTGAATTGACGTAAAAGGATTATGTCAGTTTGCAATCAATATTACATACATAATACAGATTCAATATAATTTTACAATATTTACATGTTTTCTGTATTTTCTTTTTACTTTTGGTGTAGTCTCGGGGATTGCAACCTCTATTTCCTATATATAAAATTCGTACTATCTTTCTTTAACATGTTCAAAAGAAAAATACTTCGAAGAATTTTGCTTTGAAATAGTGATGGTGAGTATATATTTAAAAAAAATTGAACGCTGCGACGACGCCTGCGTAGTCTAGAAAGGTCAGTGATGTAAAACAATTTCTGAAAAAAAAAATGTTAATTTACAATCAATAATCAATTTTTTTTTTTTTTTTTTTTTTTTGAGTAGTCTGAAAATAAAATGTAAAATGACTTCGAAAAAAATGTGAATTTACAATGAATAATACATCATTAATATGGATTCCATATAAAGTTTTCATACATGTTATGTATTTTCTTTTTCTTGTGGCGCAGTCTGGAAACAGGGAAAAAATGTAACGACTTCGCAAAACAAATATGTTAATTTACAATAAATAATAATCATTCGATGTACATTTTACAATCAGGAACTGGATTGTTTTACACAATTCTCATATTTCAACGAGAAGAACATAAATAATGTTTTTACCTTCAAAGTACTATTTTTCATTTTGCATTTCTCATAATTCATTAAAAAAAAAGGATAACTATTGTAAAATTTCACTCATTCTGAATGTTTTTAGAAGACTTAAATTTTCAAAAATATTTTCAGAAATAATTTATTATCTGTCTGCACATCAGACAGTTCGTCTCTGCTAAAAATATACATGTTTCAGAAGGTTTAGTTAAACGCACATAAATTATTCTTGGCACAAATTTCCATAAACAACATTCTAAAATGCTATGAAAAATCGTTTCTTTCAAGACATGGGGGACACTTATACAGGAAGAGCTGGTCGTTAGCCTTGCCGGCTGATAAATGAACCAAACTACTAGTTAAAAAATAGAAATTGTATAGTTAAAAAAAGAGTCTGGAGTAACTCCACTCGGCTTTCTAAACACAGGTGTATGAGTCCAGAAAGTAAAAAGAACTAAAGGAAAAAATTAAAAAAAGGAAATTTTTATAAATTTTGGACACAATGGAATCATTTGAATTCAAACGTTGGACCATCCGCTTGAAAACTGAAGAACTCTGCGCCACTAATGCTTGATTACATAGTCGCAATATTGATCACTTATACTCTGTCACATTTCCTTGGTGATTTTCTCTATACAATGCAAAACAAGAACGAAAACTCAAGCGCCAAGCATAGATTATGTAACACATAGTATTTTTTATATACTTTGCAACACTTCCAAAATAATTTTACAAATTTTTACTGTTTAATAAAGTAAAAAGTGATATCTAAGTGAACAATTTGGAAAACTCATAACGTATTTAAAAAACCCAATTAACAACAATATTCGGAAAAATTTCTGAACTCTTTTGTACAGCTCTGTATATGATCTTTAGATTTGTATATACAGGGTATCCGAAAAGTCTGGAAATGGCCAAATAACTCGAAAAATATACACCTGATTGAAAAACGGAAAAATGCATATTCAATATTTTTGAAAAATCTATTTAGGGATATCAAAGTTGCCCCCCCCCCAACTCTGCCCACTGGAGGGAAAACTTTGAAATCTTAAATTATAACCCCCTTTTTTATTCCAGATTCGATTCTACGGGAAAAAATACGTAACTTTTAAATTGAACATTTCCATCGAAAAATTGTAGATGGCGTTGTAATCGAGTATAATGCACAGAGAATCTTTTCCTTTGAAAAATCTGGAAACGGTCGAATAACTCGAGAAATATACATCGAATTGAAAAGTGGAAAAATGCATGTTCCATATGTTTGAAAAATCTGTTTAGGGATATGAACGTTGACCTCCAAATCTGCCCCCTGGGGGGAAAGGGGTGCAACTTTGAAATCTTAAACGATAACCCCCTTTTATTACAGATTAAGATTCTACAAGAAAAAATACGTAACTTTTATATATATATAACATTCCCTTCAAAAAATCGTAGATGGAGCTGTAATCGAGTAAAATGCAGTGAGAATTGTTTTCATTGAAATATCTGGAAAGGGTCGAATAACTCGAATAATATACATGGGATTGAAAAACAGGAAAATACGTGTTCAATATTTTAGAAAAATGACAACTTTTGTATCTCTAAATAGATTTTTTTTTAAATATTGAATACATATTTTTCAGTTTTTCAATCCGATGTATATTTCCCGAGTTATTCAACCATTTCCAGACATTTCAATGGAAACGATTCTTACTGCATTTTACACGATTACAGCGCCATCTACGATTTTTTGAAAAAACGTTAAATACAAAAATTACGTATTTTTTCCGTAGAATCCGAATATGCAATAAAAAAGGGGGTTATCATTTAAGATTTCAAAGTTGCCCCCTTTCCCCAAGGGGGGCAGAGATGGGGCGGAGGGGAGGGGGGGGGAACTTGATATCCCTATGTAGATTTTTTAGTATAAACCTAATTTGCATACATCTGCTTCATATTATACATACTAGTGCCATCTATTGATAAATTTTTAACCACAACTTTTTTTGTTAAAAAAAAATCCTATTTTCGTCTAATCATATTCCCGCAAACCGCAATATTTTAGCTGCATTTCTTTGTTTTTAATGAATTTTTAAAATTTTAACGAACTTTAGGCGTATATGGCAATATATTGATATTTATAAAAGTTCTAACACAAAAACAAAATTTTGTGCTTTCGGTTGATTTTTGCTCATTTTAAAGCCCACTGTCTCCTTACGAAATACCACTCAAGTAGCACAAAAGGATTGGGCCAACTTTCGCTAATTGTTGCCCCACGTTTTCCCATAGTAAAAAGTGTCTTCCGTATCGTTGGCCAACAAATCATTTGCCAACAAAAGCCCAACAGTGGTCCAGCCGTTAACTGCCCAGAATCTCTCCTGGTTAGAAGTTAATATATTTGCAAAATATGCGAAATAGATTCGTCAAGTCTTGTGACCGTCAATGTGATCAATCACCGTCAAATCAATCACCATCGATGTGACGTCAGCGTTACTCACGGACATGTTTTTGTTTTGCAGTATAGATACTGTAAAACTTTGTAAAACGGAATCGTAATCGACTGTAAAATTCTTCGTGTTAGGGAGGTTTCTGTCTTAGCTGTCTTTTACAGTTGTATAGCAAAACCTGTAACAACAGAACCTGTCTATAATAGAATCCTGTCATAAACGGAAATTTTTATGATCCCAACAGAAACCTGTCAAAAACAAAAATATTCTTTTGTTCCACGCAATTCCATTTTCGCAGGTTTTACTGTATTGTATTTCTTTTTTAGGACCGTGATTTTTCCGTTTAAGCCAGGATTCCGCTAAAAACACGTTTAGTTTTTACAGGTTTTAATACATTATCTTTTTAACAAGACTAGATTAGTTCATTGGTGATTGCTTTTAAAAATACATATTGCTTCTAACTGCACAGATTCTTAAAAATAAAGAAGTGCTTCTTAACTAATAAGAATACAAATTTAGACTAGCATTCTCTAACCTTTCGGATCTCATCAACCACTAAATTCATAATTTTAGATCCCGCGGATAACTAACACAATATATATAAAATAATAATAATAATAATAATTGTAATTGAACAAATTACAACAACCATTGGGAAAATGTTCCGAAAGCTGCATCAAAGTATTTAACAACGACGAACAACTATGTAAAAACATTTCGTCTGAACCATCACTGCAGTTATCATAACCGTTACATAATGCTACAGATAAACACATCTTCCATTGCTACAGTTGAAGAGATCCTGGCATTCTCTGCCCTCGCAAAATTATTCGTCGGAACCATCTACAGATAAACGCATTTTCCATTACTACAGTTGAAGAGATCCCGGCATTCTCTGCCCTCGCAAATGTATTCGTTGGAACCATCTACAAATAAACGCATTTTCCATTGCTAGAGTTGAAGAGATCTTGGTATTCTCTGCCCTCGAAAAAATATTCCTCTCAACCATCTACACAATCAATCTCTCCATCGCACCCCTGATGCATTCGTCATTCGATTGTAAGCAATGCGCCTTTCCATCATCGCATGTCGATGTCGCAGATGTTTCAACCAGCAAACGATAAACGTTGCGCGACACAAAATAATATTTAACAACATACTGTCTGGAAGAATTGTTTAAACGAGTAAGTTGATAAGAGAAGTAATTGAACGCTATTGAGTAACATTAAATCGTGCAAATAAAGGGAGAGTGCTAACCAATATATGTTAACCAATATACCTTAATATTTTGTCGGGTCCTTCCTACAATAACTTTAACTCTTGTTTAAACTGATGTCTGAGCTAAAGGTATTTTGAGGAAATAAAAGTTGAAGACCACGTTTTTTGCTTTATAAGACGATTTCTCATCCGACGTCAATTTTTTAATTCGGCTTTTTTTTCATATCTGATAGTCTGCATCTATCCTTTTTGTAATTTTAGCATTCTTGTAACGATTTTATGCATTTCTATTGCCTATTCAAAGAAACATTCTTTAAAGTTGCAGAATTTCGATAAAAACGCTTAAACAAATAAAAGGACGACGCCAAGAGGTCTATTCTCGACCGAAAACAACAACCATTTTCCCAAAGGTTAAAAACAAAACAAAAAAAAAACATAAATACAGTTGTACAATAATGATCAAGATGCTTCCATTTTATTAGTAGGAAATGCACCCATTTAATAGAACATAATTATAAATACCTATTTAATTATTTTAAAAAAATCTAAATTCTTATTTAATCATGACAAGAATTTTTAAGAGTACCTAAATTGTAACAGAATCAGCAAAGCTTGTTTCATTATTACAAAATAATAGCATTAATACAATATAGTGATTGTACTTAAGTATCTCACTTTGTTTGTAAGCTATTTGTTTTTGCTTGTTTGAAACAAATTTATGGCTTCAAGGTTTAAATTCATGGAAATAAATTCAAAAACATCAATAAATAATTCGTTTCGTATCAACCTTATGTCTATTTGATACTTTATCCATACAATCTTATATTTTATACCACTGTATGGAGTAGACTTCCTCTAATCGTTAAATAATAATAGTAATAATAATAATAATAATAATAATAATAATAATAATAATAACTTAAAAAATTAATTATTAAGGCCATCGATTTTGAATCTGAAACGCAGCGAAATTCTAATGATGAATAAACTCTAACGTTGGATTCCTAAGTAACCAAGCTTATCTCCAAATCCGTTTTTAGGACGACTACGCGCGGTCGGGAGCGTTTTTCAATTCGTCACGTTGAAAGAGGTTCTCTTGGAAACACCGACCAGTATAGAAATATACCGGGTGAACCAAAAGTTCGTCAAATCTTTAAAAATTCATAAAAAGGAAAGAAATTATGATAAAGAAGTGCGGTTTGCAAGAAAGATCACAAAGTAGTCGGATTTTTTTTTTTTTTTTAGCAGCTAAAACATGTTTAGTTAAAAATGTCACTGGTAGAGAGTGCTGACAACACGAAACACAATGAACAGGACAACAGTACGCTCCATCCATTTATTCTTGCAATAACAATTGTTCTACATGACCTCCAGACCACATTCTTTGCCTTCAGTCCTTTCGCCGTGCGAAATTTTCGCACCGAAACCATGGAACTAAGAACAAACTATTTATAGTTCCATGTCCATGTGTATAGTCTATTTATAGTTCCATGACCGCAACAGTTGCTGATTCTCCGTTCAAATAGAACAATGCTTGATCGGGTAATAATAACATTCTGAAAGCGAATGAGAAATTCTCGTGTATCCCGGTCTTTTATTGCAGGATTAATTTGCTTAATTCTGCTGAACCTCTCGCATGTTAGCGCCATCTACAGGTAACTTTTTTAACTAAAAACCTTTTGCTGCTAAAAAAATCCGACCACCTTGTGAGCCCTTTCTTGCAAACCGCACTTCTTTATCATAATTTCTTCTTTTTTATGAATTTTTAAAGTTTTAACGAACTTTTGGTTCACTCGGTATATATAAAATAATCCCGGTAAACGGTAAGGTAATTTAGGTACATTTAAGATTATAATCCCTGACCCAGTTTGGAAACTAAAATTCTTTTTAAAAATTTCTTAATTATAAGAATGCAATTTAATCTATTTTGTAATAACTTTTGGAATAATCTGCCAATAGTATAAATCATTAAGAATTATCCCTTAAATTGTAAGTAACGTAAAATAACAACAAGGCATTTTTGTTAGTTTTATACGAAGTTTGAAACCTAAAATTCCTTTTAAAATACTTTCTTAGATAATGAAAATGCAGTTTAACCTATCTTGCAAATAACTTTTTGATGATAATCGTATGAATCCCTAAGAATAATCCCTAAAATTGTAAGTAAAATAAACAAACCTCAAAGTATTTGGCATTTTTCCAGTTTTATACAAAGTCTTGATTCTAAAAATCTTTTTTTATTATTATTCCTAAATATTAAAAAGGGAGTTTAACCTATCTTGTCAAAGTGTATTTGGCATTTTTCCAGTTTTATAATAAGTTTGGAATCGACAAAACTTTTATAAAGGCAGGTTAATCCAAAGCAGAATATATAGCAGAATATACATTCTGCTTTGGTTCAACCTATAACTACCAATCGTATGAATCATTAAGGATAATTTCTAAAATTGTAAGTAAAAAAAAAAAAAAAGTATATTTGGCATTCTTCCAGTTTTATACGAAGTTTGGAACCTTTTGTTTTGTTATCCTACAACTTGTCGGAGAGTCAAGTCAAGGTCAAGGTGACCAATTGTCAGTAGCAAAAATATAATACTTCGGTTATTTATTTATTTATTCATGGGTTTTATGAAATTGTTTTCAGAAATTTGTTTCACTCCCTTAAATATTTTCGTTGTTATGTAAAGCATAAAGATAAATAAAGAAAAAAATGTCCTTCACAGACAAAAAGAATTTTTGTAGTTCAACAACATTTTTCTGTCGAAGACATCTAAAATATTATATCACATCTAATGGTCTCTTGCCAACGCCATGATAAACATAACATTTTCTACACATGTTCAATAATTTAAATAGTCTATAAAAATATGTCAGTGCAGATTATAGAGGATCTAAGGAAAGGGGAGAGAGATCTAGGGACTACATACTTCCCTTCTCTTATCTTTGTACATTACAGTTTTTCTGAGTAGAAATGAATTTTTTCGCATCTGGAAGAAGCAAAAAAGAGATGCTTTAAAAACTAGCAGCTACGCTGTTGTATTTATTTATTTTTATTTTATTTTTATTTTTATTTATTTTTTTATTTTTTTATTTTTTATTTTATTTTATTTTTTTTGGGGGGGGGAGGGGGGAGCCTAGCAACTAGCAGCTACGCTGTTATATTTATTTATTTTTATTTTATTTTTATTTTTATTTATTTATTTATTTATTATTTTATTTTTATTTTTTTTTTTGTGTGTGGGGGGGGGGGGGAAGCCAAAAATAACATTTTATCTATATTTTTATATACATATGTTTATTCTTTTTTAAAGTAATAATGTTGTTATAACCCAATAATGTATCGCAATCTAAATTTTTGCGACGTTGGTATTTTCTACAAGATTATAAACAAATATTCCGACCAATTGACATTACGGTCTAAACGTGGCCAGGGTCAGCCATAAGGTAGCGGGTGTGCTGCGAGTGCAGTATAACCGGTTTCAACACTTAAAAGAAATCCCGACAGGATTTAAAAACCTTATTTGAATTTTCTTAAAAAATTAGGGTCACAAAAAAAAAAAAAAAAAAAAAAAAAAAAAAAAAAAAAAAAAAAAATGTTTTCCATGCCCGCACCTAGTCTCCGGCTTATAGGACGCCCCAAACAAACCTTCTATATTTTTTTCTTATCTTTGAAAGTAATTTAGGGTCCCAAAAATATTTCTTGCGCTAGAGCCCCTTAAAGAGAAGGAGGGTCCTGTCCATGCCCACGGGCTACCAATTGGATATCACGATTGTAAGTTATTGTGTAGGTTTGGAATAACGTTGTGAAAAATCTTAGCCTCCACCTATGCTTATATAAAATTAAGTTCTGGACCTACCACTGAGTGCGAATGCTGAATTTTTTTAATCATGATAAACAATCAGATACTAATTACCTAATAGCCATAGGTTACAAAATTAAATGTAGAATACGAATAAGATGGACCCAGCTAAATAAAACAAAGTATCGAATTAAATCGATTAAAAAAATATATATATTAACAACAGTTTCCCATGTTACAGTCCACATCACAAACGTTAAGGTTTACCGAGCTTTAAAAAATATGTCATTTAATGAAATTTAGAGAACATAGTTATTTTGCGTTCTGTTAATATGAAAATAAGCGAAGGAAGAATTTTTGATAACAATGCAGATAATAACAAAAATAATTTTTAAGACAAAAGAAAATCAATTTAAATTGATTGGCACTTTTAAGTTCAGTTAGTCTTGAAAGGTTTAAAGTAAAATCCTTCTATCTGGGCATCTAAGCTTGAACGCAGACTTGGACCTGCCATCTCTTGACTTGTAGCCAGCGTTCTAACCACCACCAGACAAGCGGGTGGATAGCAGCAGTTTCTAAACTAAAGCGGATTGCTGAGATCACATGGAATTGTTTCGATTGGCTGCTATTGTTGAAGTTTCATCATAATTAGGAGTTTTGAAAAATCAAATGAACCACGTTTTGGTGTTTCTACCCTTTTTCAGTGCCATCAAATGTATCATGCTGCTTCAAATTGCCTATGTTTAAACAGCGTGCATTAAATAGCGTTGTGAACATACCGCGTCTGAAAATGTTTGACTGAAAATACGTGTTGCCAGAAAAACTAAATTACTAAGCTTTTACGAAATGTTGCAGAAGTTTGGTGGTAAAATATTCGGTATTCGATATTTTCAGCAGAACCAAGCTCATTGAAAAGTACATTTGTAGTGAAATTTTGTAAGCAGTAATTTCTTAATATTTTTGAAGCGCTTGAAAAATGTCAGAGTTTCGGGACTAATAATTTTTACAATACTCTTTCTTTATGAGGTTATTTTTAGTCACACGTGCACGTGTGATCAAAAGGAGAAAAAACAAGGTCTGACAAACCAGCTTTCTTACTTTCTTTTTCTTCTCATTTTTTCGAGTAGCTATTTTAACCATCAGGCATACTTTAACGCTTTCGCGACGAGCGTCCTATACCGAATTTTTAATTTTTTTATCTCCAGAAATTCTAATTAGATATCTTTGTCTAATTTAACCGCAGAATTGTTTTGATTAAACAAGGCTAAATTCAGTGTTTTAATTTACTGGTAGGAAAAATCAAGGATTGTGAACACCCTTTTACACAACGTTCGTCACGAAGGTATTTAATAGAATTTTTTTTTATATATCTATGCCACTTTTGAAGGAATCGTCTGTCCTGGTTATGTCTCTAGATATAGCATTTTTAAATATCTTCTGATGAATGTTTCAAACGACAGCGTAAAATTAAAATATTTATATTAACATTTTTTTTAAGCACCAAAAATAATACACGGTGTCTAAAATAGACTGAATGTTTTTTTTTTGTGTTTTTTTGTTTTTTTAATTTAATAACATCTAAAAGGTGACGGCCGTTGAAGTTATTCTTCCAGAAGAGCAAATACGTAAAGTCGGGAATTTCTTTACTACTCTTCTTCGTTTTAGTTTCAAATATCACCAATCGATGGCACTGCACTGTCTCAAACTTTAATACCGCTCGAAATAACCTTAAAGTTTAAAAATACATCTTTATATTGGTTTTTTCAACAGATAAACCAAATGAAAGCTGGGTGTACTTTTATCCATTTTTTTACGTTAATTGGAGCGGTTTAACAACTTGAGACAGCGCAATGCCCTCTATCGGTGATATTTGAAACTAAAACGAGAAAGAGTAGTAAAGAAATGCTTGACTTCACACATCACTCTCCTGCAAGAATAACTTCAGTAGTTGTCTCCTTTTAGTTATTATTGAATATAATTATAATTATAAGTATAATTAAATAATATTAAATAATTTATAAGCATAAAAGTAAAAATAGTTTTCTTTAAAAAACACTCTTTTATAAGCATTCAATGTTTATCTAAAGTCACAAATAATTTCATGACTGCAATTTATATTATTCCATGAAAGTTCCTTTACAATACGTTAATTGCGCGTGCTCCGCGATTATGTGAAATTCACCGGTTCGATTTACTCTTGGTAGAAAGCGTAAACTAGTAAATTATTTTAATTAAAATTTTTGGTCTGTTTTTTTTTTTTTTTTTTTTTTTTTTTTTTTTTTTTTTTTTTTGAGATAGGGAAAAAAGAAAGAAAGAAACAGAATTATTTAAACTATCAATTCAGGATTTCTAAACAGCTTTATGAATGCATAATCATAATTTAATTAATATTAAACTATCAATTGATAAAATCATATTTTAAAATATGTATTATTATACAAATTTTTTTTAATTTTCTATTTAAATTTTTATTTGTTCGTGTTTAACATATTTCATTGTTGCAGTTACATATACAGTAGGCATATTTAAGCGAGCGTGGTTTTGTGAATAAAATAAACCTATTGTTTTTTGTAATTCGTGTGCAGGTTTAACCATATATGTGCCAAGCTAACACACAAAAATTAATTTATTAATTTATAATTAAGTTCTAAAAATATTAAAATATTGTATTGTCATTGGAAACACACCTGTTTACATAATCTTTATAATGCTAGTCCAACAAAGTGAGGGAAAATTCGCTTACAAAATTCCATCTTTACTTATCTCAACGAAGTTAAATTAAATAAAAGTGTAAAAAACGTTCACAGTCCATTTCATGGCATCCTGTATATTTACGTACAAACACATACCGGTTTCAACAATAGAATCAGTTATCATAATCAGTGGTAAAGTCTTTATTTAGTAATGTAACATTCTAGAAGCATTATTAAAAATAAATAAATAAATAATTAAGGATATAACGATTATATCCTGCAACTGATTTATTAGAAAAATAAACTGCGTTAATTTTTTTTAATTATTTCAGTCAGATAACCTTTGAAAAAGATGAATTATTGGTTGAAAAATATAAACCAAATTTAAAACGTAACTGATGTATGTTATATTTAGAAATTTAAAATGCAACGATTTCAAAACAAATTATAATTGTTTTTTATAGTCGTTGTTCTTTTGTATAAAAAATATTGTATTTTTTTATAATGTAAAATATTTCAAAATTTATTTTATTCCTATTACAATTTTATTATCTGACTAATGTAGTTACACACACACACAAAACGTGCACTTATCCATTTGTTTTAACAAATCTGTATTTATTCCAGTATTTTCTGTGAGACTATCGAAAATATTCTAAAATTAAGTTTTTTCTTTTTCAAGTATGGATCTTAATTACATCAGTACTTCTGGATTCTATTAAGCTTTCATTGAATTATATATCCCACTAAAGATAGCGTGCTATTAAGAAATAGCCATAAACCTTTAAAACGGTAAGTCATTAAGTTTCGAGAGTAAAAATAAAATATTTCTTAATAGCTTCAATTTCACCATTGAAAATATGTCACTTATTCTTATCCATTGAAGGGATTTTATTCTTTCTCGAAATACGGCTTACCATTTATCAATATCATTTAATATTAGAAAAACTTGTTAAAGCTTTTTTAACTTATCTCTATTTTTTTTTCAGTACTATGTGACAATCAAGTAAAATTTATTTTTTTTTACTTACCCATCATACGTAGTATAGGGTAAGTCTTGTAATCGTTTTGAAAATCGAAAAATTTTTTTTGACGGATTTACACGTTTCAGACACTGGAGATTCCAAAAAACATATTTTTAGAAAAAAAAATTTGCCGTCCGTCTGTGTGTCTGTGTGTGTGTCTGTAAACGCTCTATCTCCCGAAAAAATTGAGATAGACACTTGCAATTTGGTACGTACCTCTCGAAATATTCGTTCTGATAAAAGGTATATAAAAATTTTCGAAATTGTTTATTTTAAGAAATGAATATAAAAGACAATAAAAAAACATAAATTTTGCATAAAGCATGAAGTCGATCGGATAATTAGTTGCTGAGATATTTGTAATCCTATTTTCCACACTCTTCGATTTTTCATGACCCTGTATTTCATCCAAATTTCACTTCAAAGATATATTTTAATTGGAAATTTGACGCTTAATCAGATGCAATAAACCGCTAGTTAATAGGATTATTATTTTTGGAGTTATAAGGAAAAACCTCTTTCAAGCAATTCAGTAATCGAGCCTATAAAGTTATGACGTCATCAAGCCACGATTTTATTTGAATTGCTATGCATTTTATAAGTAGTTTACACATTTTTGTTTTAATATTTTACATTATGCATATCCATGATGGGTAAGTATTACGGTGGCCCCCAACGACTAGTTTCAAATAGGATTTTCATTGATATTTGTCAAAAAAAGACAGATAGTATTTCTTAATCTAGTAGTAGACAGACAGTATTTCTTAATCTAGAAAGGAATAATATAACCACAAACGAAAATATGCAATAAAACTCTTCCGATTTATACTAACGATTCCGAACACCTTTCTTTATCTTTAGAAACCTCAGAAAGCAATCAATTTTGAGATTTAACCCGTAAGTACACGCGCCTATTTTTGTAAATTTAGCACACGCATGGAGTAAATCTCACCCCATTTTTCTATCGATACATTTTTTACTAAATGCGTTTTAAAAACAAATCTACAGATATATATTGTAAAATGCATCAATTCTGCTGCTTTGTAGTGAAAAAAGTCATGTTTTTAATATACATTTAAAGATTTTGTAGCAGTTTCTGTAGAAATCACGCCTCTTTTCTTCGATGAAAAAATATGCCTGGGTTGAGATCTACCCCATGTGTGTTATGAAGGAGAAATTAGCAGTTGTGGAAAAGGTGATTCTGGATCTGAGCAGGAGAACAGGAATCGTTGAATTTCTTGATAGAATAGATTTTTGTTCAAACCGAAAAGGCGACTTATGGCTATTTCTTGCAATTTTGTCAGGCAACCCAATGGATGTTATGAGAATCAGGGCAGATGTGATTTTCTGGAAATGAATACATTTCATGAGATAATAGAATTTTGGCAGTTTAAAAGTAATCAAAGACTGCACTTACATAAAACAAGGAAGTTAATGTTATGCTTGGACAATAGTGTAGGTATTTCTGCATCAAGAGAGTAGAATTCACAATAAAGATTACTAATTTTGTAGTACATTTTGTAGTTTTTATTAAATTTTCCTGACAGAGAATAAAGTTAAAAGGATAAGTCAAAATATCTAACGTACCTACTTATTGAATAATTGAAAATGCATTTATATGCTGGAAAGGAAGTTACATTTTTGAGGTTAAGTAAAGAAGAAGAATGAAAGAAAAGAATCTCTGATGTATTTGATAAAATGAAATTACTTTTAATCTTTAAAATAGAAAGAATTTAAGTAAAAATAAATTAAGCTTTAGGAAACATAAGGGAACTATAAATTTAGAATAATAATGGAAATATGTATATGATCTTTATATCATATGTGTGCTTACGGGTTTTAAAGAAGCATTTATAAAAACAAAGTTTCTTTTACTACCACTGATTTTAAGAAACGTTTCCAAGTAGTTTCTATCAGGGGTGTAGTGGAGGGTATACGATCTTCTGGATTTTCCAAAGAAACTGAGTATACCTTTTGATTCTCAAATAAAACAATAGCGTACACTCTCTGGGCACACCCTCTTCCTATAGCATATATACCTTTTGGTTTTTATACGACTACAGCACTTTGTTTTTATAGTGTATTAATCAGTTTTCCGAGTCCAGAATATAGGTTTTTCGGATGCCATTAATTCTCAAGTAAACATTTTCATGTTTAACAAACATGCTTCACAGACGAATAGGGGAAGTGTGCCGAATATCGTATCCATTTTGAAATTTTGATCTAATTCAGCTTGACTGCACAACACATCAACACATTGAAACTGATTAACTGTATGGGTTCATAAAAAATTCTAATAAAACATTTTTCGCTTATAATGGTTTCCAATACAAAAAACATTTTTTTTTTCTTTTTTGCAAATAAACATGCAAAACGCCTTAGTAATATCGCACATCCCGTGCGATATTAGGAACAGAATAAAATTTACGCTTCTTCAGAAAAAATCCCGCTAAAATCTGCTGTTTTCCACACACGTGCTCGTTGCATCTGATATTTCTGCATCAAGAGAGTAGCATTCACAATAAAAATTACTAATGAAGAATCAATTTTAGACAACGACCACAGAATGCAGCAAGTACTTCACTTATCTATCGTAGGGTGCGTTGTTAGGGACACTTTCCCATAATAAATTACCAGCATTAATATTAACATCAAAATTAACACTATTTTATTACTCTTGCTTATATAAATTCAATTACGCAACTAGAACTCTTTCATTGAGAAGTAATAGCAACCAAAATTCCGGTTTGAGAAAACTGGTTAATACACTATAAAAACTACTCGAAAACACTTCCGAATATCTGTGGCAGTAAGAGAGATTTTTTTTTTTTATTGCTTCTTTAAATCTCGAAAATAAGGTGGTCTATGAGATTTTTAATGATAAAAAAAACTCTTTTTGGAATCATGGGTAACTCAGAAGAAGTTATTGTATATTTTCGTTCATGGTTATATTATATCTTCGTAGATTAAGAAACATTTGTCTTTTCTTATAAGGTATTCTTATTAGATGTAATCTTCCCAACTGGGCGAAAAAGTCCGGTTCGCCCAGTTGGGAAGATTACATCTCATATGATTTCTTTACCAATTAGAATAACTGTGGTAAAATTAATATAGTGTAATCACGTGTCCAGCGTTTACTGGAGGTCCATTACCTGTCATTTATTCTGTTGCGCTGATTCAGATATCAGTCAGATACTATGATCATTAAGGTTTACTGGGTCAATTAGTTCAGCCATATTCGTCCAAGATTGCTCAGTTAGTAGAGCATTGGCAGCTTTAGCCAAGGGATCTCGGGTTCGAATCCTAGCCCGGATTTTTTCGCCCAGTTGGGAAGATTACGTCTCATATGATTTCTTTACCATTTAGAATACTTTTAGTAAAATTAATCTAGTGTAATGTAATCTTAGCCATCAAATCATAAGAGAAAAACTATAGCTAAATTAAAATAATGTTAAGAATAGAAGTGTCGCGAAATACTAATTCCAAGACCGCTTTTTGAGCTCTCTAACGTTCTCTCTAACGTTCTTTGCACTCTCTAATGCACCCTCTTTTTTCTCTTTTCAATGTATGTTCCATTTTTTGTAATTATTATTAGAGCAGTCATTGATTTAAATTGAAATATCGGTTATAAAAACTAATAAAACGTGATAGAGGTGTTTTACAAAATCGAGATAGAAAATTCTAGCCCGATTTATTCCTAAATAGTTTTATGATACAAAAACCCGTAGTAACTCGGACTTCCGGATAGCACGTTAGTGGGTAAAGTAAAAACAAATAAATAAATAATGTTTTTTTAATGGGAACGAGTTCTGAAAAATACAAAAACACAAATAATAACTTACACAGAAAACATTTAATCGTTAATAACATCATTTTGAGAGTATCGCCGAAAGAAATTATAGTTTCAATTCTGTCAATTTGGCGATTCCAATCTTTCAGTTTCTCGACAAATGAAGCATTTTGTCGCGATTTGGCGCAATGGCGATTGGCAGCGAGAACCCTGCTTTAAAGTACAGTCAAATTGGTTTTTGTGCGGCGGATAGGAATTGGAAATATATGTATATATATTCCAAAACTATACAATTAGACATAATAAATAATATTTCGCAGCGTATTTAAAATAGATATAGAAACCGCATAAAAAAGTATCAAACTGAAAATGCATTAAAGCCACCCGATATAGCTAGAAATTGCTTTTCATGGCAAGATAACAAATTAATCTACACATGAGAACATGTTAAAATATTTTATTTACTTATTTTAGACATGCAAAATTTTTCAAAATGTGCATATTGAAATATTATTCTTCGTAGCCAAGAACGCGCGTTTTCTTCTGATGAACTTGTTCAAAATCCCTTTCGTCGTTTGAAGCTGCTAATGTTAACTTTTTAATAATTCTGTCTTTATTAAACATAAAAAATTTCTTCAATCACATATCCCGTATCCCGACTTGCGCTCATTTTCCATTTTACAGCAGTATTCATATTATGTATTTTTACGGAAATTGTTTTCACACACCGCAAAAAGAAAATAAAAAAGCACAAAAAAGGTTTCATAAAATAATCCCACATAAAAAGACCGCACAAAAACAGATTTGACAGAATAGTTCTTATTTGTATCACTATTTCTGTATTCCATTCGTATTTAATTGACACCTATACCTGTATACTATATTTATGAATTACCTTATGAACATCTCACTTATCTCATCCTAATATTTATTATTGTTACTGAATTGTTGAAGTTTAAAGTTAAAATGTTCTTTGTGAAACACGATGTATAATGGCGTTACTTATTTTTCGACAGTATTCCTGTATTTCATCTATATATTTATTGCTGTTAATGAATTGTTGAAGTTTAATGTTCGAAAGCTCGTTATGAGACACAATGTATAATGGCTTTATTTGTTTTACTTCACTCTTATATTTATTATTCTTAACGAATTGTTGAAGTTTAAAGTTATGGAGTTCTTCGTAAAAAACAATATATAATGGCGTCATTTCTTTTTCAACAATGTTCTTTTATTTCATCCTTATAATTATTGCTGTTACTGAATTGTTGATGTTTAAATTTTAGAGAACTCTTTATGAATTACAATGTATAATAACATTATTTATTTTTTCATATTGTTCCTTTATTTTATCCTTATATATATTATTGTTACTGAATTGTTGAAGTTTAAAGTTAGAGAGCTCTTTATGAAACACAACTATAATGATGTTATTTATTTTTCAACAATGTTCCTTTATTTCTTCCTTATATGTATTGTTGTTAATGAATTGTTCAAATTTAATGTTAGAGAGCGCTTTATGAAACACAATGTATGAAGGTGTCATTTCTTTTCTAATATTATTCCTTTATTTCATCCTTATATTTATTATTGTTATTGAATTTTTGAAGTTTAAATTTATATAGCTCTTTATGAAACATAATTTACAATGGCGTTACTTCTTTTTCAACATTGTTCTTTTATTTCGAATTAAGAAAATAAATAAATAAGTTAATAAAAATATTTAATAACCTAAATACCTTAAATACCTAAAAATATTTTTATGGTATTCTTATGTTTCAATGAAACAGATGCAAAAACAATTGAGCAACAAGTGTTTTTCAAAGGTTGTTCAGAGGGGAAAAAATACACAAGACAAAAATAGAATACAATTATCTTTTATTTACGGTAAATTCAAAATACATCATTTTTTTCCAGAACTGTACAGATAGCAGTATTTTACACATTCGAAATGCCTTTCTGTGGACACAAATAATAATTTCATTCATTACTTCATTCATTATAAGTGTGTAGAAAATTTGAAAATTAACATGAAATTATGTTAGGAAAAACCTCAAATAAGGTTTCAGAATACATGTTTTTGTTTCTTAAATGTTAATTTTCCGTCCGTTCTTCTAACATAATTGTTAAATTTAAATATTTTACTTTTACATGTAAAAGTACAAACGGTACAATTTTAAGAGTTTAAATTTATCCACTTTAAAAAATGTGCTGTCAAATCATTCAAACAGCATTCCAATATAAAAATGTCGCCGCAAGTACGTTATGTCTTTTTAACACTCCTTGCATGAAAACCTGATATGAGGTTGTACTGAGGCTGCATCTCAGGATATGAGGCTATACCTCAGAAAACTGGGTACATTTTATTGTTACTCCTGAATCACATAGAAATATCATATAACGTTCAATAATGCTTGTTATATACAGCAATAATACCAAGCAATATAACCAGATAGGATCAGAGTAGTCTGACCCCCCCCCCTCCCCGCCTTTAGCATTTCTCTTATACCCCCTCTAGCTCCCATCTAGCATCCGCTAGCCTTTAATATAATAGTAGATTACAAATATTTTAAAACTTTTTCTTGCAAACACACTTTAAAATTTACAAAATATTGATATAAGTAAAAAATGCCAAAAACTGGTAAAGAAACGTTTAAGGTATATAGTGTTTTATCATTATTCCTGATAAAGGTATTTAAAATGTCAAGCAGCCATAACTTTTTTACTTCCATTTCTTACTCCCGAAACGTATTTAGCACTAAATTAAAATCTAACCAGATATTCCAATGAAATATGAAAGATTTCTCAATTATCTTATTTTAATTACATATTATTTGCTAGGATCCCATTGCTTGAAAACCTCATATCAGATTCGTTTTGAAATTTTGTAACAAATGCGAGTTTTCTTTTTTTAATTCAACATCATTTGTTCTTTATAATCCATTTTAAATCTAGTTTAATTGCAAAATATGTTTTTCATCCAAGCACTCGAGAATAATTTTAGTTTTATATCGAAACAATACATCAGCGAATGAAACGACGATATATGCAAAGCTCAAAGAATCAACATTTTTAAGTTCTTATTTGAAGCTATAGTCCTCATTCATAAATTAACAACAGTCTATTAACAAGCAGTAAATGAAACTATGTAGTGGTTTATAAAAAATATCTTTAAAATTATTTGTAAAGGCACTTTACGTGAATTTAGTTTGAAAATATATTGTCCAAGTGTACCGTATAAAAGTATGTAGAGCATATTTTATTTACATTGTTATCTGGTAATAATAAAAATATAGAGATAAAAAATTTTAAAACTTTAATAAAATTATGTGGTATAAAGTTATTTTTTAATCTACTAATTTGTTTTAAAAAACTGGCATTTCGGTTAAGCGATTCTTTATTTTATAAAAGGATTTGCTTCAGTTGTAATGTGGGAAAATGTATAAATTTTTTTAAGATATCCATTACTTTGTACACCTAGCACCTTATTTCTTGTGAAAAAAAAAACCACTGCATTACTTTTACAGTTAATAATGCATTTTTTTTCTAACAAAAATACTGCATTATTTTTTCCTTCTAAAAGCTACAGATATATCATTATTCAGCAAACTATTACAACATGAATTGATAACAACATATGATAACAGAAAGTTACTTTTTTCTAACATTCAAGTATTTTTTTTTCCTCAAAATTACCAATCAAATTACAGAGGTCATTGTAAAAAGCATTTCTTCATAAAATATATAAATGTTTAATTTCATTACAATATTTCGTAATTAAGATCATGTTGTCCAGATTTAACATGTCTTTCTACTTAAAAAAATGTATGTGAAGTGTGTGAATATATACATATGTGTAAAACTGAAAGCTCTTTATACATCTGACAATATACGTACGAATGGCATTGAAAAAAAAATATCTTCACGTAACACACAGTAGATAAACACACAGATACATAAAAATTACTAACTGGATATTAAATATTTATCTTGAATTTTAAAAGATAAAAATACCTTTAAAAAATAATTTCAATCATTGCACAACTAACAAATTTCCATTTTATTAAAATCATTTCGAGTTTCCTTGAACAATAATCTAAACACTTATAATTAATTAAGAATTTCAGTTAAAGTTTTATAATTCAAATAACAAATTTAGCATTTAAAAATGACACAATCTTTAAAGGCTCTCTTGCGTAAATAAAAATGTATTTTTTAAGGACAAATATTTCAGCTACAGCCATTCACCTGATTTGAAACTTTAACTATTAATTCTTTAAGCTGCACAGAAACAAAAGTTTTATTACATCTAAAAATCGTGAAACTGCTGAAAAAATAATTAACATTTGGCATTTCAATACACTATCTATTTCTAAACAATTATTTATCATGAAAGAAATGATTAAGTCCACTTCATTTTCTTGAAACATACAAATGAAATACTTTGGTTCTCCAAGAATCTATCGAAAATAGTAATAATAATAATAATAATGCTAGATTAATTTTAACACAATTGTTCACTTACACTTTGTTTAACACAATTGTGTTAAAATTAATATAGTGTAATCACGTATCCAGCGTTTACTGGAGTTCCATTACCTGCGATCTATTATGTTGAGCTGATTAAAATATCAGGCCAGATGCTGTGATCAATAAGGTTAACTGGATGAATTATGCCCTCCAGATTCGACCGGGATAGCTCAGTTGGTAGAGCATGGCAGCTTCAGCCAAGTGTTCCCAGATTCGAATCCTGGCCCGGACATTTTTCGTCCAGTTAGAAAATTACAACTCGAATAATGATAATGTTTTTTGTTTTCTTTTCAATTTCTCGTTTTATAAACTTATTTATTTATACGTTTTGAGAATACAGTATGATGAAAACGAGACAACAGAACAAGTTTTTACTTTATTTAATCGAAATACCAAATTATGACTTAAGAAAAATTACTTAAATAAAAACAAAATACTTAAAAACAGCTAAATAGGACATCAAGCAATAAGTTTAAAAGCTGTTTCCAGGCCAAGAACATACACAATCACCTCAGAGGTATGTAAAACTGAACTGCCACAGATTCTTTGCACTTTTGAAATGAGTAATTGTGCTCAACAGATTTCTTCTCGGAGATAGTCACTTTTAAGCTTACTTTGCAGCTTTAGAGCACTTTTGCTTCATTTTTTGATATTATTTCTAACATCTTATTGTCACATTATCACGTTATTATTCATCTTCATATAAAAGCATATTACAATAATACAATTATGTATCACCTTCTTTTAAAAAATGCAAAAAAAGGACTAGGATCGATAAGGCTATGAAACTGGACTCTTTCGATTTTAAACATAAAAGTTTCTTCTAATATTTTTTTTTAATATTATATTTATTCAATAATATATAAACTTTAAGTTTACTGCAATTCTTAAACAAATCATTTTTAGCAGCTAAACTTGGCTATTTTTTGTATTTTTACTTTTTTTAAAAATATATACATTTTATCTATTTATTCCACACAGATTGAATGAAAGTATCATTTTGATTTTGATATATGTTTATTTTAGGAGTATAAATATTTTCAAAACATTAAAGTAAAGTTTATTCCTTCATACTTGAAATATTATTTTTCGTTTATAAGATATATAAATATTATATTTTATATATATTTCTACTATATTTTATATATACTTTTTTAATTGTTGATGTAAAATTATATCTCTATAACATTAATAAACAAATTAATAATAATGATTATATTTTTGTAGTGTCCATAAATAAATTATTTTATAGTAGTATCAATTCACATGAAGTTATTTTTAATACTCATTATATATAGTATATTTAGCGTTTTCTAGGTAATTTTAATTGTGTATTGTTATTTAATAATTGTTCTACGGACCTTTGGAACCAGGGTTGCCAGTTTGCCCTCCATTTTATTCCGAAATTTCAAATTCATACCGAAAATTCCGAAAGAAGAATTTTTACCTTATGTAATCACGAAATGTCTCTTATTAAATAAAGCAAAAAATACTATTCTTAATTTCGGGTGCGAATTCGGAATTTTTGAATAAAAGGGAGACCAAACTGGCAGAACTAGCGAAAATCTGTTCAGAACTAACGTCCCATACACGAACTTTTGTATATTATTGGTGCCAGAAAGAACTTCTGAATGCACCTAAGATGCATCTATGTGCCCATGGTCCCGAAGCAAAAAGGGGTTAAAATTAATATAAATGTCACAGTGACTACTGCTATAGCCTTATTGACTGTAGTCCTTTATACTAGAAATTTATTTTGAAAACTTTGTCTTATCACTTGAAGAACCAAAGTCTCACTATATGAAAACATCATCACAGATACTGCTAATATCATTTGGCCAAAAGCATTTGTGAGTACTATGTATTCAATAAATACACTTCACAAACAGAATAACATTGATCCATATCACTCAAAAGTTATATGTACAAGAAAAATACAGTAAAAATAATAAAAACATACATTTGAAAGAACGTTTTATAAAGAAATAATCAAAATCAGGTCATGCACAAAGCAATGCCAAACAAGAGATACGAAATACACAGAATCAAACGTACCAGACGTTTTCTTCGTATCTTTAGAGGTAGACAAATATATACATATATATATGTATAATTATATAAAGATGATGACATGGTAATTACGACAGCGGAGCATTCTGGAAGAATATGGGAATATATGTGAAGCATCCTGCCAATCTTTATACAGCAAAATTCTATTATAATACACTTCAAGATAAAAAATATTATTACAAAAATAACGAATTTATAAGTTTGATTTACCAAATTTTTGAACAATATTGAATGAATTCAGTTATAGTCATAAATAATACAATATAATAGTTCTATAACATTGTTTCCTACAAGTGTTTAGCTATATCGTTCACTTGGCAGAATAGTGCCAGCATACGAATGCTTGAAAAGATGGGTTTGAAGCTTGCCTATAACATTACGTTGGCTGCAATGCAAGACAAATGCTCTTCAGCGGTAAATATGCGCGATTTGAAGTTTTCAAACGAAAAAAAAGGGAAATTTTGCACTCTTCTTCCAAGTGAGTGATATATCTATAGCAATGGTCATTAGTACTTCTTACACTATGAAACATTACGTTAAATGGACTTATAGTATTTAATTATTCTTAAGGCCACGTTTACTTATAATTGTCTGAATAATAAGTCAATTTTGGAATTTTTTCTTGCAACAATAGACAATATTTATGACATTCTACTTTTTCACAAATGTTTATTCATCATTTAAGAATTGATTTACACTTCTTTATCAAGAAAACTTAAGATGCCGTCCAATATGGCGGCCTGAGGAATCGCGGGTTTAAAAAAACACGGCCTATCTGCGTAAATTCTAGCTTTTTCAAAACATGGTCTGAAATCATAAATACATTTCTTTATATTAATTAACATAACATAATTTCTTATGGAATAAACCTATGAAAAACGTGATAGCAGACATTGGAAATTAATGTTGATTTTTTTTTACCCATATTTATCGGTCTTTTACCTGCTGTAAAAAATATTTAACATGGATAATTTTAACATATTATAGGTTCATTCCATGGTCAAAAGTGTTTACCTTGCTGGGGAAAATTTCAAATTAATTCGTTCAACGGTTGAATAGCCAGAGCCTGCGCTGATTTGAAAAATCTTGTTTCGAACACGAATTTGAAGTCAGAATGGATTCAAAAACCCTTTTAAAAGCACATTCTATACACTTATATCTTTCAAAAAATAAAATAAATTAAATTTTTTTTTTTCAAAAAGTTATAAGTAAACGTGACCTTAAAAGATACCTCTAATAAAATCTATATAATTTATCCAAGTAATACTGATAATTACTTAATTTGATATTCCAGAAAAAAAATGCTAACGAAATTGAATACATTGATAATATTGTGAATAAAATACCTAAGTGCAAAAATATAAAAGAAAGGAAGGAAAATCAGAATGAAAAAGCACAAATAAACACAATAAAAAAGCACTCAGAAGTTTTTATTGGTGTGAACTGATTTTTTTTTAAAATTATTATTTTTGTTTATTCGTTTATTTATTTTGCATTTATCTTTATATTAATCTCAAAAGACTTAAAATTTTCAGGTAATCGGAAAAGTTTGATGTATGATGTAGTTTACTGGTCGAATTATGAATGTTGTTTTCAATATATCTATATACAATATTAATTATAGTATAATTACATTATTAATATCTTACCTTTATAGAAGTTTTAATGAATAAATTTCCAATTATACAATTTATCATCTTGAAAATTTAGAATAAAAAAAAATACATTTTGGTAAATGCTATTTCATAAAACTTTAACTTAAATTATTATATCTTAATTTATGGAAAATTAACCTGCAAAAACTTAAATATGAGTCAGAAAGGTAAAACATTTTATAGAAGTAAAGTAAAGGGTGAGCCACCGTCGTAAAAAATAGAAAGTAAAATGATCACATAAAGTTAAACTTTGGTCAAGAGTTTTAAAAATATAGATAGGTCTAACTCCAAAATTTATAATCATGCTTCTCTTATTATCATCTCCTGAGTTTAGGAACTCAGTAAATTAAATACTGATTTTTAATTGAAAGTACTGACATTTGCTTTTAAAAAAAATCATAAAAATTTAATTAATCATTATTTAAATAACAACTCAAAAGTTATAATAAAATAGGTCATGATTATATATAGAAAAAAGTTAAATAAACAATGAGACATTACATAATAAATGCATTTGTGAAAGAATAATTTTAACTCTTAGATGCATAGAATAACGATATTGATATTTTTGACTTCTAATTTCAAATAATTGTGTTTTTCTTTACACCATGATGTATCAAAATAATATAAGGGTATTATTATTATTTTAATTTTGTGAGAAAAATAAAGGAAAAAAATTAATTACTTTTTCCTAAATCTGTAAATTCTTAGATGTAACATGTATTGATTTCAAAATTTAATGAAATTCCACGCACCTAAGGATTAAAATTTGATGGTAACAATTTAAAAGTGGCGCACCGAAATTTAAACATGAACTTATTGTTTTTATTAGCATAATTTTCTACTCATTTTAAAACTAGCACATCAAAATTTAAACATAAACTTATTTTGTATTAAAACAATTTTCTCTTTGTTTTAACTTTATCTAAAGTAATGTAAAATTCCAAATAAATAAAGAATTTTACAATTATAAGGCATTCATTGAGTCGTATCATACCGATATTGGGATTTTTTTCCAATGTCAAAGATCACAAAATAATAGAATCAATTTATTTTGTATGGTGCATCATTTTAAAAGCAGTTGGTGACTCTTAAACCAATTTTAGTCTGGTTCACAGTATTTATCGTTCTGACAACACATACACCGATTTACTTAAATATTGCTAAAGTTTACCAAAAAGTCCAGCTGAGACTTCAAAATATTCAGTATCTATATTATTGCTTCCAATAAGTTAATAAGCTTAAAGCTTGGTTTGTTCCTGATCACTGCTTTTATTAGAATCTTCTTTGGGGAATTCCTTTACTTCATTCGTCTTAGTTACGTCGCGGTCCTCTTTAATTAATTCTTTGTTATCCGAAATGTATTCATTATCTTTTTTATCCGATGCATCATTTTCCTCTTTTGAATTTGTCTCAGCAGATGGCTGCTGTTTCTCCTGTTGCTGCTTGTGCCGTCTTTCGCTTTCTTCAGCTTTAACCTCCAGTTTGTCTATGCAAGATTGCACTTTCATGACAGCTGCTTTCCTAGCACTTCGGATATCTTCACGTCCTTCAGTGTCTATATCGTCAAGTCGAAGCATACATCTTGTAAGCATTTCATCAAGGAATCGAAAGTGCTTGTCCCTTCCAGTTCCACTGTAGGATTCGACTCTCAACACAAGATCTTCAACGTTTTGAAGAATGACCGCAATCTGCTGTAAAGAAGCGTTTTCAGGCTTATATTTCATTTTGGATTTAACACTAGGTTCATCATTCATTCCAGTTTGGCTGGATTCATTATGTTCTTGGTTCATGCCTTCTACTTTTTGGGAGTTTTTGTCATTTTCTTTATTTATTTCTTGATTTTTTTCATTATATCTAGAGCGCAGTTCTTCCTTTTCTGTTTGAGAGGGCAAATTTACTTCAATTTTTGTCACATACGTTTGCTTTGGGCAATGGCCGTCAGAATGCGAACGAAAAGCTGCTGAATGTTGCGATTGGTGTCTAGGTACATCTTCGTGAGTTTCGGAATATGATCGGAATACAGATTTTGGAGTGACAGGATGTCTCGAATCATCAAAACTCTGAGAATTCTTATGGGCTTTCCTTGTGGGTAAAGTATGTACAGCATGAGGATCCCATGTATCAGACAACGGACTGGCGTATGATCTTGACCTGGAGTCAATGTCTATGTTAGGATTGCGATGTCTATACTTAGAGGAAAAGTTATTTTCCGGTTCAAAATTTTTCCTCAGATTTTCAACCTGAGGACCTTCCCATTCTTCTCTGTATTCCTCGTCATTAGATTGTGCACGTTCTTGGGGAGGGGAATTTCTACCGAAACGTGATTTCATCTCTTCCATTCGTTTTTCCACCATTATGGGAATATGATGGACTCTTCCTTCAGCTTTTTGAAACTCTTCTTCGATGTCTTTCTTGAGGTCACGAGCATTAAAACGTTTTTCGAATTCATCATCAAAGTTTCTGGACATTGACCTACCATCGTCAAAGTCATGATCGAAATTTCTTTCCATACGCCTTATATGCGGAATGTTTTTATCAAAGTCTTCATCCCAGTTGTCTGGCTTGAAGACTCTCTTAAATAGCCGAGGTCTGTCAGAAAATCGATGATGATTCGATAATGGGGTATCGGACCACACTTCCTTAAAAATCCTTCTGGGAAACGTTGGACTTCTGCGGCCACTGAAGAATTCATCATTTGACTCTTTAGATCGCTGAGGAAAATCTTCCTCTGTATGTATAATCCTTCGATATGTTTCAGGGCTGGATCCTGGTGATCTAAAATTCTTTGAAGAAGGAGACCACGTCATATCTTCGTAGTGGGAAGGCTAAAAAAGAAGAAAGATAATATTAGAATTTTTTATCGGATTCTTCCAATAAACTTTTATAAATTAAACGTAATGAAGCAATAAGAATTAATTTTATTATTATTTAATGTTTTATTTCTGACCCCCCCCCCTCTAAAATATGATACAAATAATAAGAAGTTGGTGAATTATATGTTTAAAATGACTATTCGAAAGGCAAACGAAGTCAATTTGGCCATAACATAAAATAATCAAATATTGCACAAATAGTCTTTTGAACAATCACAAATATTCTGCGTTCGATTACCACAATTGGCGATACAGGTTATTAGTAAAAGTAAAAAACGTAAGCAAACAAATTATGTAAAATATGTTATAAAATGTAAAACAGAACTTTTATGTGCAATCAAACTTTACCGAGTTATGAAACTTGGAATTTATTGAATCTTCAGTATTTTCCGGCATTACAAACACGTTTATCTGCTTTTAGTGCTGGTAAACACTGAAAATTCCGTAAAATTCAACGTATCTTAATTTGTTTTTGTTTTTTTAAATTGAAACTAAATAAAAAAATAAAAATAAATAAAAATTGAAATAAAATAATGTTTTTTATTTTATTTTTATTTTATTTTTTTATTTTTTGTTTTTATGTTTTGCTTGTTAGAGCAGAGGGAAAGTTTTTCTAAATACAACATATAGGACCCAAAAACCGTATAAAAATTTAAATTTCGTAATTTCTTTTAAAAAGAACTCTTTTTACTTAAGTGGATTTTCATATAATGAAGAACAAAATTTGAAACATTTTTTAAATTGGAAGTATATCTCTAAAAATAGGAATTGGTTAGCGAAAGAAGGGGCACTCTGTAGTGTATATAAATCATTGCATTGTATGCATCTCTATTTTTCACACGCATGCATTCATTATGAAGTGTTTTTCAGCCTTTTTTGTATCGCAGCACACTTGAACGTACAGTAAAACTTCCGTGACAGATTTATATTATAAGGGAAAAAGGGTAAAAAAAAAAAAAAGAAAAATGCACGTTATATTTTTAAATAAATAATAACAAAATCCACATTACGGTAAAAAGGTAAGAAAATGATTTCTGAAATTTTGTAATAAAGAAGATGGTAATTAAAAATTTATAAAAACCAATCTGTATTTTATTTATTTATCTAATTGTTACAAAATAACATTTAATGCGATAGATAATTATTGAGGTGCCGCAATTTCGTGATTCATAATTTGGAGGCATAAAGGGTTAAAATCCACCAAACAAAGCAAATGCTCAGATAACGAATTTTGTAATAAAGAAGATAGTAATAAAAAATTTCTGAAATCCAATCTGTATTTTATTTATTTATCTATTTGTTACAAAATAACATTTAATTGTTGAGGTGCAGTAATTTCTTGATTCATAATTTGGTGGCATAAAGGGTTAAAATCCATCAAACAAAGCATATACTCAGATGACACCTGTTGCAAAATTTAAACATCACACGCCTAGCACGCATTCCTATCTACGCCTCTGAAGATCGAAATGTGTTTAAAAAAGAGAGAGAGAGCCAAAGGTAAATGTTTCTCTTTTTACAACGACGCATTTGATGTTCACTACTTTCGTTTATATTGTTTTCCTTTCCAGATGAAGTCTCACAAAATAAAAACCTGAATGAAACCTTCGATCTATTTGTGTATACTGAAGGTGACCTAATGAGAGCAGCGGCCTTAAATGAATGGGTGGCTGTACGCCGTAACGCAACTATTTTGTAAGATGAATTTTTGATTTGACATTTATTATAGGAAAGGAAAAGTTTTCAAAGCATGCTCAGTGGACCATGCACATTTGTTGCTGAGAAAACAGAGTGGATCTTTATCGTGTTACTATAATTGCATAGACGCTTAAAATATATACGTACGTTCATAAAACAAAATTGTTACATTGTTTCCAAAGGGGTACTCATTCGATAAAGCAAAATCAGTTGGTATTCCATTCCTAATAGACATTTTATTTTTATCTATTTAACTGAATAGCATTTTCATTAAAATAAAAGCAACATATTCCAAATTAAAACAGGAAAGAAAAATCATGGGTCAATCGTAGAATATGAAACACTTCCCAACACATTCAAGACACTGTAACAGAACTTCCCCGTTTAATAAGGTTAAAAATGATGTTTAATTAAACAATTTGGAGAATGCATAACACATTTGAAACTTAATTTCAGCAATTACCATCTATATACTCGGAAAAATATTCTAATTCTTTTGTGCAACTCTGTATATGATTTATAGGTTTTTATGCAAACTATCTTTGTATGTATTCAGAAATTTAGTTCAGTGAGGAAACGCATAACAATTGAAAATTCCTCTTCAGCAATTTCCCTCAATAAGCGAAAATGTACTCAAATTACTTTGTGCAGTCCTATTTTATGATCTATAGAATTTGTACGCACCAAGTAATATTCAAAAAATTAGTTAAATAAACGCATACCACAAGTGGAAACGTAATTCCAGCATAATTTCCCTCAATAAGCGAAAATGTACTCGAATTACTTTGTGCAAGCCTGTGTACGATCTATAGAATTTGTACGCACCAAGTAATATGCAAAATATTAGTTAAATTTAAAAACGCATACCCCAACTGGAAACGTACTTGCAGTCGAATTCTATTAAATGGACGATAAGTGCTATGCAAACCATATTCTACACTGTTAAAAATTTGCAGCAAACTGTTCAGTCATTTGACCGTTTTTAGAGAAAACAATTACATAACTGTAATTTAATTCTGGTCTGACCGTATTATTGCCCATATTATGGTCAGAATAGAGTAAAATTACGGTTATGTAACTGTTTTCTCCAAAAACGGCCAAATGACTGGACAGTTTGCTGCAAATTTTTAACAGTGTATAGTAAGCATCTTGTAGTGCACCTCAGTTATGTATATTAATTTCAATATGATTGAAATAGTGTAAACATCATTAAAATATATTGCAAAAGATTTTTTTCCATAGACTATAATGTAACAGCATTCTTTTCTTGTAATTTACCATTCAATGGTAACATCCCTTTGACTCCCTGATATTGAAGGTGTTTTCGGGAATTTTTCTAAAGAAAAATGAAGTGGTTAAAAAAATCAATTTACACTAATTTATTAAAGTAGAAACCGTATTTTTGATCAGTTGGCATATAAAAGAATGACGATTTGAAATCGGATAGGCGGGGAGAGCTTCGAAAATAAAAGGCAAAGCAGTGGAGACATAAACTTATCGTAGAATTGACCTAGAACAATGTAACAAAAGAGTTAGTTTTCTTAGTCTAAAAGCTTGTGAAATATATAGCCGTTTAAAAAATATAAGCATTTGTAGTGAAATGACATCGATTCAAACAAAAAATTCGTTACTTAAAATTACACAGAACAGCAAGGTACCAATATTTCGAAAATACCCTAAATATCCCACTAGAAAAATATGTGATGATTAATTTTCAAAAAGATAGAATTTTATTGATTGAAGATTGGCGGAGGTAGATTAACCACCGATTTTTAAAATGCTGTTCTGAAAAAAAAAGGGTTAAAGTTTTTGTTACTGTTTACTTGCTGTGGCGCGTTCGTGTTTCTATAGATCCAAAATAACCTTTTCACTTTCGATATCGATTTCGAAATTTTGAACCGGTTAAAAAGGTGTTACTCCTTAATAGAATTAGTAAAATTAAATATCAATAAACTTTTTGCTTTATAAGAGCTGGAATCTATTTGCTGAATAATAAAATTCGTTATGATGTAGAATTTACGTTTGGAATGGAAATTCTTTACATTCTGTATTCAAATTAAATGTCTACGTGTGTAAACAAGAGTTTGAAAAAGTTAACTCTAGATCACAGTTACACATTCTACTTAATTCATTACTTGAAACTCATAAATTAAATATTTTGATTAAAGTTAACTGACAAATTTTTAATATTGGGGTTAAAATAAACTATATTTTCAAATTTAAGTTAAAAGTTTGTTATGCCGTCAAACTTATGAAGGGATATCATAACGAAATCATTCTTAATCTACCGCTGGTAACATGATTTATAGCAACTTAGTTAACTGGGGTTAGCACCAGTTACTAAGTTTGTACCTTGGTAACTGGGGCTGGGGTGAAAAATCACCTTTGTTACCATGGAAAGGTTAATAGGGCTTAGTGATCCAGTATTAAAAATGCAGGAGATCCTAATGGAAAAAAAGAGCAAAGATAGAGAAAAAGATTGTCTTAATTATAATAATTCAATCGTGAATTCTGAAAGGTGCTCATTCTTAAAATTCAAATTAAAAAAAAAATTAAAGAAAATTGGCTATTTCCCATTAAGGAACTATGAAATAAGTTTTTTTGAAAAAGGCGCGTGTTTTTTATCTAAAACAAACAAGACATGATTTTTCTCATTCCTAGAATGTTCTTTTAAAGTCAAATGGCGCAAAAACAAGGAAACGTGTACAATTTATGTACAGATTTTAGCAACGATATGTTGACATAATTTTTTTCTGCAACGTGACCAACCTTTATTTCTGGACGTACCGTTAGTTAATATACATTACAGTAAGGTTAATATAAGTTAATTTAAATTAATATAAATTAATTTTCATATTCTAGTGTAGCAGATTCAGTTAATTTATGCATCTATTTGCGTAGCACTACACCAACATTTTCTTTCACCAACCTTTAACTTCGAGCCTTTTCGGATGACGTAAAAATGGTCAATAGGCCTTCTTCAAAATCCCGGTAATTTCAGGGATTTTCCCCCCAAGTCCCAAAAATATGCTAAACACATAACATGAGAAATGTCTTTTGTAATCTTAAAATTTGATTTAAGCTCATAGATACTACCACATAGTATGATGGATTATGCATATTCATAATTTATTATTCAACTTCCTTCATATACATTTTAAGAATTATATCCCTGCTAATATTAATCAAAAAGAGCTGTGCCTCTACTGATTCGATGAGAAAACTGGTTATAATAGGTCTAGTATTCCTACATAAGTAAATCAGGATAATTACTCGCTGCCCTCACTAAGAACTTTGAATACGCATCAGAATACAAGAGATGGGCGTAGGTTATGATTATATCGAACGTTTTCTGAAACACCTGTTCTTGATTTATGAGTTTTGAAGCAGAAATCCGAACCAGTCTCTATTCGTCCCTCTTGAGGCAGTCCAGTTTTTTACTTATTTATTTATTGATTTTGCAAAATTAAATCGTTTCGTGTTCGCACAATTTCTCAAGCCAGCATGTAGCATTAATTAGTTCAAGGGCAGAAACTTATCGATATGCGTGAGAATATTACTGGGAAACTAATTTTGTAATGCAAATTAAATGAATGATTACACATTAGTTAGGCGTACTGAAATTGAGCAACAGGGTAGCTGCGAAGCTGACCTGTACTTCATAACTTTGGAAGAGTTACAGCTTTGAAGTTTAGAGATAAATGCAAGAGTAGCATGAGTTGCTGTTACAACACTCTGTTTTCTTTTCCTTTTTTACCAGCAAAAATACTAATAATACTAATTCAGGTGGCTCATTCCCATTCCCTCTGAAGGGAGCAACCTATTTTCGCTAACCCTGTATTTTATTCTTTAATTAGACCAAAATTCTTATATGTATAACCTAAATATCTGTTTCGCTTCTTCTTTGTTAGAATGTCGAAAATTTAAGTGCAGTAGTTAGGTGACACCAATTAAAACTAGCTGTTTGAAATAAAATGTCTGGTTTCAACACATTTTTGGAGTCAAATTCACAATTTTGTTTCTTTCAAAATGTAAACCTATATCACTAAATCCTCGTAATTTTTTCAATGCAGTTTCGGATTAACAGCTGTTTTATGCTAACTTCTCTTGAACATCGTACCTATTAATTAAATATTTTGATCAAAAATCACTGCAAGAAGTTCATTATTGGAATAAAATATAAACTAGGTTTTAAATGCTAAGTTAAAAAAAATGTGAAATGTCGTCAAATTTACTATGGATTAGTAGCGACATCGTTAGGCTCAGTGATCAAGGGTTAAATAAAATTAAATTTCATAAAACTTTGCGGTAATTTGTGAGAACTGAATTTTAAAGTCATGAATAGGTTGGAAAGTATTGGGTAATAGCTGCAAACTAGAGACCAGACTATCAGTCGACGGTTTCTACAGAAAAATTATGCATATCATCTCAACGACATATTCAAATTTCGTAAAAAACAATGCACAAAATGTAAAATACAGAGCGATTGGTTAGAGAGACAAGCAAGCAATTATTATATTGCATTGTATTGCGCCATACGAAATGTTAGTTTTCAACCAGACAGCTATTGTATCCCACTTTTCAATTAGTATGAAGTGATATACATATGCGTGTTGTATCTCACACTTTTTATCACTTTTTTTTTATCTTTACTTTAACAAATTATTTATTAAATTGATTGAAAATATTTAAAACATAATGTCTTACGTATAACTTGAAGGAATTTATGAATTAACACTTAAAGATGTGCCCATGAAAGATGTAATATGAATGTTTAATTCGCCAGGACGCTGTTAATGAATGTTCAGCACAACTCTGATTTAAAAGGTTTAACGCAACATGTATGAGATTACAAAAATGATGGCATGAAAGACCCGAGATTGTTCTCTTTCATGATGATCTGAATGAACTAGTGGAAAATATTAATATAGAGATTAATAAAAAGAATAATATGCAAACACACACACACACAAACATGTATAGGCATACACTGTAAAAAAAAATTGTAAATTCACGGGCATTCTCCGTGAATTGCTACCGTAATTTTACGGGAAATGCCCCTTTTTCAAGAAAAACGGTCAATTTCCGTAAATTTCATGTTTTCTCGGGCAAAAACCGTTTATGTAAGGACAAAGCTCGTTTATCTAGGGACAAAATCCGTTTTTTACGGATATTGCCCGGAATCTCTGCTGCAGTAATTTTACTGCAGCAATGTTTTACAGTGTAGTGAAGAGAGGGAGGATTTTTCAACTAGGCAAATCATATACAATGGTTGGAGTACCATAACAGAGATTTATTCCAGCAGAGTGAAAAATTCTGGGGCCAGAACTCGAATCTGGGTACCTTGGGTTGCCGTGCCAATTCTCTCCCTACTGAGCTACCCCAACGATATCCTGGCTTTAATAATTCCCTCTTGCTTATTGGACATGGCTGCGAACTGCAGCGCTAATTTCATCCATCCGAGCTAAAACTATATCATTTTACATTATAGTTGCTCAGTTGGAAGAGCATTGGCACAGTAAGCCAATGCTCAGTACAAATGTCACCAGCCAATGTACCCAGGTTAGAGTCCTGGCACCGGCATTTTTCGCTTTGTTGGAATAAATCTCAACCATGATACCCCAACCATTGAACATGTATAAGCATATGTAACATCAAGCAATTCTTTATAACACAGACTAAGATTCAGCTTGTTGACAGAAAAAAAAAATATGTACGCTAAATTTCTTTTATTTAGTATTTATCAAACGATGGAAAATAAGATGACATATCGATTAAGCGTTATAAGCTGAAATTCTATACTGCAGAGCAAAATAAAGTTAATCCGTAACTGCTGTGACAGAAATTGTTGCAGAGCTGCTGTGAACGGTCTCTGAGATCGTTTGATCGACAGATGAAAAAAAGTCTCAATTTACTCATAGTACACTGTTTTTGTACTAAACTTTATGTACAGGACTGTTATAATTAAAATTCACCTATTCAGAAATCTCTAGCAATAGTACTAGGACTCCAAACGAAACAAAATTTCACTAGTATCTATAGTTAAACTGGAAATTACAAGTTAAACACTGTGAAAATTGAAAGAGCAGCGGTCTGTAAGACCCTTTTAGCAACCGAATTCAGCCGAGAAGTGGATAAGGTAACACTGGACTAGTGTTACAATCGATCAAAGCTCAATAAAATATTTACCTATTCAAGTGCAACTGCTGAGCACTGGAATACGTTCTGTAAAAAATTTTAGTCTGCAGCTCGGAACAATTTGGCTTAAACTGAGAAAAAAAATTGATTTTACAGTATAATGCTGGCATCCCAGCTGCTAGTATTATACTGTAAAATCAACACTTTTTTTGCA
This sequence comes from Maratus michaelseni, assembly GCA_963931845.1. NCBI lineage: Eukaryota > Metazoa > Arthropoda > Arachnida > Araneae > Salticidae > Maratus > Maratus michaelseni. The sequence goes on from OZ007590.1 coordinate 324,928,864, forward strand.
GTGTATGGATGGCATATCTACATATAGTAATGTAAGAGAATTATTTTAGCTTAGTTTTACTTTTGTAGCTTTATGTTCTCATGAAACAGAAATCAAGTACGATTTTGGGGGAAAAAGACCTTCAGACAAAGAGACTAAGGGAAAATATATCAATCAAAAGAATTTTAGTTAAAGATTTTAAGAAAGAATATATATATATATATATATATATATATATTAACATAAAGACTGTATAAGAACAGTGCTTATTTTATTATAAACCTTATTCTAGTTTCTATAACATGTGCCATAATACAATATAGTACATTCTATAACACGTGTCTTGATACTATCATACTAAACGAAAAGTGGTAGAAAAAATTAGATAACTGAAAACTGATATTGAATATGAATCAAACTAATAATAAAATTTACAAAACATAATCTGTAACGTGTATCTTTTGAAAAAAAAAAACTTTCAATAAACATGCATAAACGTAAGTTAAAATTGTGCGTGAAACTTCAATAGAAAAAAAAGTATTTAAAAATATCTGTTGAATTAAATACCCCTTCATTTTGTTAGTCGATCATAAACACATATTATTTAACGTTATCAATTCATTTTACATGTTATTGAAAAGTACAGTTTTCCACATGAAATGCTTATCAAAATAATAAAAACATTTCGCTAAACCCGGATCAATATACCCTAACTTTTAAGTGTCCAATTTTGTGCATGCAATTGTATACATCAGCAACAAGGTCAACATTTTTTTTTTCCCTGGGAAGGTGGGCGGACAGAGTCCTACGTATAGACGGGTTTTTGACCACCACTCTTTCATTTTCTGAAGTAAATGCATCCACAGAGGCGATTTCAATCCATGTTTAGTAGTTCCAAAAATCATTAGTTGGTCTGTATCCTTCTGCTTTGCTTTTCCAAGTATTTATCCATGGCCAAATATAATAATCTACTAATGATACAGTTGTGACAATAGACAATAGTTGATTGAAACACTGATACCCTTCGCGATAGTTTTATTACATAGTTTGTAGGTTTTTTTTATAATCTAATAATTTCATCATAATATATTCTTCTAAGAATTTTTTTTTCTTATTTCCAATGTAGGATGAAAATTTTGTTAGAAAAAGTTCGTTACAAAAAGAGTGATATTGAAAAAAGAATTCTTCATTATTTAAAATACATTTACTGAAAACCAAAGGTATTCTTAGAGAATAGAATTTGTGTTTATATTTTACACAACTACACACATATCAAAATGGTTTATTTCTCTTTGATAAATTGTTCATTACTCGATAGTACGCAAAAATACAAAACTCCATTGTTTCAAATTTTGTTCGGCGTTGAATCAAAGCTTAGTGTTATCGTAGCTATACTTACAGTTATACGATGATGCAATCTGTAATTTAGTTTCGTTACTTTTGTGTTAAATATGCATCAAACTTCGATATCAAAACTGGAGTGTTTCAGTACTTTTTACCTTGAGATGATGCAATCGTTCACCGTGTTTTGATACCTTTGATTAAAATATGCACCAAACTCTGATATCAAAACTTAATGTTGCAGCACATTTTATCTTGGGATGATACAATCGTTAACAATGTTTTGATATATTTGAGTCAAATATACACCAAAGCCTCATATCAAAACTTACAACAGACAAATATGCATCAAACTTTGACATCAAACCTTCATGTTGCAGAACTCTTTACCTTGTGATTATTCAATCGTTAACCATGTTTTGATACTTGAGTCAAATATGCACCACACTCTAATATCAAAACTTGTTATGCAGCAGTTGCTATCTTACGATGATACAGTCCTTTACCATTTTTCGACACTTTGGATTAAATATAAGAAAAATAAACGTAAAGGTTTTTACTTTCACTTAATGAAACCTTTTACAGTGCAACTACTGTAGCACCAAGTTTAGATTCAATTTTATGTAATAGCATGTATACAATAGCGGCTCGTCAGAGGTTTCACAACCCCTTTAATACCAGAATTTTAATAAACTAAGTTTCTACTTCTTTAATTGTAGAACAATCTACGATCAGATAAGGTCAATATACGAATATTCTGGTAGTAAAAGTGATGAGCCGCCACTATAACAACTAAAAAGTTTTAGAGCAGGTGCCAAATATTTCTTAGGAATTTTATAAGAACTTTTTTTTTCTTTTTGAAGCACAAGAAAAACATTTGTACTGCTGGTATGTTCACAGTGTGTTTGGCTTATATAAATAGCCATTTAAAAATTACGAGCTGTCATCTTAATAATTTTTATAACGCTAAAATATTTTTTAAAGTATTTTTCTATGTATGCATTCATCTATAATATCAAAGTATTTATTCAACAGGCAATTAAGCCCCAAAACTTCAAATAATCAAACTCGCCAAAGGCGAAAAAGAATGTAAATTATCCTCATTAGCCTTAATCCTTTCTTAAAGTGTAAATAATGTCCAAGAGAATGGTATATAAAGGACAGAGCCGCTACTACTTTTTGTGCAAGTACCCAAACTCTGATAATCTGCCAAACTATCTTTTTCAAGCAGCAACAAATGAAGGCTTCTAAAAACACAAGACAATTTTTGTCAGATTTCCAAGAAGGAATAATATATGTGGGTACATTTTGTATGTCTATGTCTTACGCAATCTGTCAGCTAGTAACTAGAATATTTTAAAGGTCAGAAAGAAAAAAAAAAAGTTGGAATATTTTTAAAAGTTTCATTTTTTACTTTTTGGAAACACTAAACTAAGGCATGTGAAAGAAGATTATTTAAACTAAACCGTTAAGTATTAACTGACTCATAATAAAAGCAAAATAATTGAAAAGTTTAAGGATATGAGAGGCTCGGGTGGTAAAACATACAAGCTGACAATTCTGATTTTTTTTTTTTTCGTGTAAAATTATGTAACTGCACTCTCACATCATTTTAAAAGTACACATTTATTTATAACTCCATAAATTCGATCATAATCAAAGATAAATTATAGATAGTGCAACGAATCTTTGATATTAAAATTCAGTAATTCAATAAAATAAAACTTACATAGACATACACATTCTGAAGGTCCAGTTTTAATAAATCAGTAAAGTAAATATAATAGTTTTGATTGTCGATTTTTTTTCTTCAGAAAACTTGAATATTGAATATCTGGAAACTTTCATTTTGTTATTTACATTATTTTTACACCCGAGTTTGTTTCAAATATTCATACGGAATCCTCTTCTTGAATGCAAAATTTGAAACAAGAACGAAAAATCATGCGTCAAGCATAGATTATGAAACGCTTTCTAACACATTCAGAATACTGTAACAAAACTTCCTCGTTTAATAAAGTGAAGGATTATACCTAAGTAAACAATTTGGAAAACGTATAACACACTTGTAAATCCAATTTCAGGAATTACCATCAATAGTCGAGAAAATATCCGATTTTTTTTGTGCAGCCCTGTATATAATCTAAAATTAAGTTCAGTAAGGAAACGCATAATAAAGTCGAAAATTCCCCTTCAACAATTTCCGTCAATAAACGGAAATGTACTCGAGATCTTTTGTACAGCCCTGTATATGATCTACAGAATTTAAAAACAGTTAGTAATATGGAAAAAAATTAGTTACAGTTAAAAACACGTAACACAGCTAAAAATACACTTCCAGAAATTATTGTTCATAGACAATACTGTAACCGAATTCTTTTGTGCGTCCCTGTAAATGAATGATAAATGTTATGTATACCTTATTCTTCATTAAGCATCTTGTAGCGCATCTGAGTGATAGAAATCAATTTTAGTTTGTTTGAAATAGTGTAACATCATTAAAATACACTGCAAGCGATTTTGCCCCCATATACGAAACGGGTATGTATGGACATGTACATCCGTATGTATATACGGAATGTAACGGAACATTATGTTATTATTATATATAATGTTATTTCAATGTTTTAAAACACCCATATATTTAATTATTGTTTTTACATAATGTTACCCATTCAACATGTGAGATGTGAGACTCAAAGTTTTCAGGGTTGTCAAATTTTAAGAAGCTATCAATTTAAAATTCTATCCGCATTAGATACGAGCTAATTTCAATAATTTCAAATTGCTATTGTTAGTAATGAAAAAAAAATATGATAAATGAACTTAATGACTTTATGATAAATTAAGGTAATATTTTCAAACGTACATTTTTAGAAAATCATAATTTTTATTTGCATTTTTTTCTGTTTTATAAATTAGAAAGCTATACGCCTTTTACATAAAACATAGCATCCTGTGTCCGTATAAATATTTAAATTTTGAAACTTTTACAAAAACAACTACTTTGATATAGTTGAATTTTAATACATTGGAGAATAACATACGGATTTTTTTTCAATTGGAACTATAACTCTAAAACTATCGGTTAGGGATTAGCTATTGGACAACGATGAAAAGGAAAACCCTGTACACATTTCAACAATCATTAGAATGCAAAAAACAAAAGACAAAAAATTCCAAATATCCACCTAAACTAGAAAAAAAAGAATGCATTTACATAATTATGCTATTCCGTCGGAAATTCCTATTATAATGCATAATTCTACTAATTGTAGACATCCTTGCCAGACAGCAACTTCCTTGTAGATGTAATGACTAACGTAAGTCGTGACACATTTTTAATTGCACCTTTCAGGTAATTTCGCTGTTTTGAAGAGGATCGAGCTGCTTATTATCCCAACTGGGTAAACAAAGCACCTAGTTAGTAGAATCTGGCCTATTTTAAAGATATAAAATGTTATAGTAGGCGAAAAGTGCACTAAAGAAGATCGTTTATTTATTTTTTAATAAGGAATACATGATCTTAGTTTAACTCTTGCTGCTTCGACGGTACGTTAAACTTAAAATACCATTTAAAAAAAGTTATAAAATTTATTTAACACATGGATTTAGGTATTCAGTAATACAATTTAGGATGCGTTATAAAGATATTTTACTTCATCATGTTCCGAAAACATTATCTACTATCTACAATATACGAGTATATAATGCAAATGGGAATTTCGTTCCGGGTATTTATAACTTGAGTTTTGCTGAATGAATTTTAATGAAACTTAATGGATTTTAATGTGAGATAATTTTTCAGGAAAGGTTTTAGTACAGTAGAATCTCGTTACAACGAATGTCAGTTTAACGAATTTTTCACTTGAACGATTATTTTTTGGATTGTTAAAAAACGTCCTATGCTTTCACGTTGTAAAGATATTCACTTTAACGAATTTCATATTAATGACGTTTTCAAATTAACGAATTTATTGAAAGCTTATAAAGAATAGTTATTTCAGTTTTACGAATGTTGAGTTGGCAAGAAAAAAGTATCTCCATTGAGAAACTAGAATTTCGAAGAAAACTTTCGTCGAAAATTCAATGAAGGGGAGGGAAAACGAAGCTGATGATGATTGTTCATCAACTACCAAAGATTGTGGTATACAATGAAAAGGGGATCTATAACCTGCAAAATAAGGATTCGAAAACATTTTATACAATTTGTTTAAAAAAAATGAATTGTCAACTTCAATGCAGTAAAAAACTTCTGTTTTTTTTTTGTTTTTTTTTTTAAGAAATAAAGTTACATTAACAGCGGATGACAGTGAGGACTTTTAATCCGTCAGGTATGTAAGACTTTGGTCTAAGTATTATAATTATTTTATAATACTTACGATTAAAATATTGAAACTTAATGAACTTAATAATTTGCTCATTTTAAACTAATAAGTTCACAATAGTAAATTTATTATTTACAGATATGTTTGCATATTAACCGAAATTTAATATAAGTGTAGTAATAATACATATTTATTTAATGTGCATGCAAATTTCCTTTTTTTTAAAAAAAACATCATAATAGAATTTCACATTAACGAAATTTTCAGTATAACGAATTTAATCAGTGGTCTCCCGAAATTCGTTATAACGAGATTTCACTGTATTTCACCAATTAACATATCGTTCTATGTTGTTTAGTTATAGAATTATGTGGTGTAAACTTCTATAATCAAATGAATCAGATTATGAAAGGTTTTTAAAAGTTCTACTGGCAGGATTTTCACGAGACTTGCATTGTTAATAAGATAATTTTACAATAATTTTAAATATTTTTTACATAGTATTATAATCTCACCGGAAATACGTCACACTACCAAAAATTAGGTTAATTGTAGAACAGGAAGTGTGTTGCAATTGGATGGCAAGATTTGAGCCGAACGGACGTACAATGCAAATTAAATAATAAAAAAAAAAGTTCGTAAAAAAATGAGAAATATGCTAAATTTGTTCTAGTTATTTGTATTTTCAGTTGTTTTGTACAGGCACATATTCATCAAGTAACTAGTCGTTAGGGGCCACCGTAATACTTACCCATTTTGGATATGCATAATATAAAATATGAAAATAAAACATGTGTAAACTATTTATAAATGCATTGCAATTCGAATAAAATCCTGGCTTGATGACGTCATAAACTTTAAATGCTCTATTACTGAATTGCGTAACAGAAACATCCTTATAACTCCAAAATTGATAATGATATTAACTAACAGTTTACTGCATCGGATTAAGCGTCTCATGTCCAATTAAAATAAATCTTTGAATTGAAATTTGAATGAAATACAGGGGCAGGAAAAATCGAAGAGGGTGGAAAATATTATTACAAATATCTCGGTAACTCATTATCCGATCGACTTCATTCTTTATGCAAAATTTATGTTTTTTATTGTCTTTTATATTCACTCCTTAAAATAAAAAATTTCGAAAATTTTTATGTACCTTTTATCAGAACGAATATTTCGACAGTCCGAAAAAAATAGTTCCGGATAATCGAGGTTACTGAAATTCAATAAGCTTCTTCCCATTATTACATACTAAGTACTTACAAAATTTTAAGTCTCTATCTCAATTTGTTCGGGAGATAGAGCGTTTACAGACACACACACAAACAGACAGACGGACGGCATTTTTTTTTTCTAAAAATATGTTTTTCTGAATCTCTAGTGTCTAAAAAGTGTAAATCCGTCAAAAAAAAATTTTTATTTTCAAAATGATTACAAGATTTACCCTATACTACGTATGATGGGTAAGTAAAAAGGGTTTCTGTATCTTTCTTATATTTATTTTTAAATTTAATTAATATTTGATAAACTCTGACTATCTTGCAAAAGTATGAAGATAATAAGAATGTATCAAATGAATTACAAACTTTTGGTTGATTTATAAATATATTGAAATAATCATGACTCAAACTTTTGATAAACTATAGGTATTTGCCACTACATATATGTATTATTTTCTGAAAAACGTTTACAAATCTAAACTCAATCAATACACAATTCATAATTAGGGGATTGTTTTATACCACATGGATACAAGCTAAAACCACAATATTTGAATCAACTTGCCTTATATACTAAAATATACTATAATTCAGAATTAATAGTAAACTATGCTAAGAGTTTATTTCATAGGTTTAAAGAAAAGGATATTTAAAATCATTTGTACGTAAAAAAAATACACTTGCAAACAGAATTCTTTATATCTCAGCTATACACAGAATAAAATAAAACTTTGAGACTATGCGCTGTGAAATTTTCAATCTTGTCTTACACATCATAGCTTTGTTGCAGATTTCAAATTTCTTTTTCTTATAAGAACATGCGCTTAATACACTGCATGTGATTCAGAATAATTTCATTTATGATGATTTAAAGTGACTGATACTTTAATGTGAAATATAAAGCAGCTCGTCTGGAAAGAAAATAGTTAGTATTCCTCATACAATATTACATAACGATGTGCAAACTTCTGTTGTTCACCGGATGACTGCAATTTTTCCCACAAAGAATCGTCTTCATCATTTGAATAAAACCAACAAAATGTTAAAAGCTAAAGGTAAAATAATCTAAATCGGATTAGATCTGTAATGAAGAAGTCTATGAAAGACGTTTACATAATTCATAAGATACACCGGATTTATTCGTACAATTTACGCCCCCGCATATTTTTTGCAATCCCTACTTTTCAAAGGAAATTTCAATAAAAAAAAAAGTTCCGCCTAATATTTGCATGAAAAATATCAGGCACTTTTAGCTAATTAAATGGATTCGATATTAATCCAATCGTATGTGTATTACGATATGCATTTCACATACTGCTCTAAAATTAGGTTACAGTGTGTTGAAAGAAAGAAATTCGCTAGTTTGTTTTCCGAAATTTGCTTTTCTTCACCTTCTTCAATATTTCAGGTATTTTCTAACCAATAATGCTATACTGTAAAACAAATTGCAGCCTACTGTCCAGTGATTCAAACGTTTTTATAGATAACAGTTTTTTTTTTTAATTTACCAGATTATGAAGTATTCTCATAGGTCAGAATAGAGATAAACTACAGTTAAATAACCGCTTTCTATAAAAACGGTTGAATGACTGGACAGTTTGTTGCACATTTTTTACAGTGTACATCATCAAACTTGTAATATATTGCATCCTTAATAATGTGGTTCAACATTTCACCAAAATATGGTGCAAACAAATTACCGCCATAACAGAGTGCAAACTTATTTCAATATTTGGAGCTCCGATTGAACCATAAATTTGTGTAAATTGTACCATAAACTAGTAAAATGTTGAATCATGGTTTTGTAAAATGTTCAACAGAGAACTGGTAAAATATGTAACAATAAACTGGACTAATGTTGAACAATAATCTGGTAAAATAGTGAACTATAAAGTTACTGTCCTTTGAATTGCAACAAGGCTAATCAGACCGGGACCTTAGTTTAAAGTGTAAAACGACCCACTACGCATATCTAACCCTGGACAGAGAATGAACCTGACAACTCATGCTTTGCAGCCGATGTTCTAACCACTAGACTCGCAAGAAGGTATCTTCGAGCCATAAAACACAGTATTCAGATTGCATATAACTATTTCTTCTGATTGGCTGTTACATATTGACATAAGATGGTGAAAAATTGAACTATTTTTGTAGTATCGGGAGTTTAACCATGTAGTTTCACCATAAGTGAACCATGTTTTGGCGCTTCTACATTTTTTATAATAGCAAATAGTTGAACTGTAAACAAAAACTATCACAGTGTACAGATTTCTGTTAAAAATTATGTTAAGATTTTTCTGAATTTGCGTAAATTGTTCATGAGCTAAAATCATGTTTATAAGAATTTAAGAAAATATCCTCAAATAAATGTAGAACCTTTCGAAAGGACTTAGTATTTCTTCTTCAGGCGCAATGAACACGTGCTACCTCTTTTAAGGCAAAATAAGCAGTAATACGCTACCACGCATGCGCGGCAGCATATTACTGCTTATTTTACTGTTTATTACTGTTAATTTTACGGTATAATACTGACAGCTGGGATGCCAGTACTATACTGTAAAAACAACACTTTTGTTTTGCAGTGTAACAAAAGAAGTAATCATCTGAAAAAAGTTCAGGGTCATTGGTTTTTTTTACATGTATATATTTTTTTTTTCCAAAAGTAACCGAAAGAGGGAGCTCAGACGTCATACTGAGATGTTTTATGCAAATCAGGCTAATAATAAAACACCTAGATGGAAATGGATTCATCATTCGATCTCGGAAACATGCTATCCTTACCAGATCAAGCGTTGTTAGTTAAACTTTTTCTACAAGAATGGTGAAACCACAACTATTGCATTGCGAAAGTTTTGCACGGAGAAACATTCTAAAAACGACATTTTCAAAACTGAGCAAAAAACACTCAAATCTGAGTATATCGTACAGTCATAATGGCTCCGAATCAAAATAACTCAAGTTCGAAACATGTCTATACTCATTTCTGAAAACATTCACACGCTCAAGAATAAAACATCATGTGCTCCTTTTTGAGTATTTCCATGTTTCAAAAATGAGTTTGGACCGATTCTAATCAATTTTGAGTATTTCCATGCTTCAAAAATGAGTCTGAACTGATTCTAGTCCTTTTTGAGTATGTCCATGTTTCAAAAATGAGTATGAACTGACCTCTATGTGCTCGGTTTTGAGTATGTACATGTTTCATATATTCTGAGTATTTCTGGTATTTCTGAATTGAAAGCATTGAGTCGTCCTATTTGAAACAAAAAGTTTCATAACAAAATGAAAACATCGATTTACTCAAATTTGAAAGTGTCATTTATCTTAGTGAAGGACTGAAGGCGCAAAAAAGCCTTATTTCATTAAATGGGATACTAAATTTAGTACGACGTTTTGAGGAAACGGGCAGTTTGGAGGATCGTCCACGAAGTGTTTTCCAGATTCGCATAAAACGTCTCAGTATGACGTGTGAGCGCCCTCTTTCGGTTACTTTTGCAATATTTTTTTATATATATACATGGAAAAGAAATCCAATGTCCCTCTGATCATATTCGCGCAAACCGAGATCTTTTACAAGCATTATTTCTTTTATTATGATTTTTTTAACACTTTCCAACCTAGTTGAAAAGTGTTTATGACTTCGGTTTGTCTGGCCGTATGGCCGCCTGCCGTCTGTACGTGCTCTAACTCCCGTAAATATGCTCGGAATGCCCTACAATTTTTATGTTATTGTCGTTATCTACAGCATGTTCCCTATTTCAACTGAAGTGTGTAGCACTTATAGTTTTTTTACAGGGACACTCAAAAGAATTCCGTTACCTTACGGTCTATAGGGAAAAATCATTTGCGATTTATTTTAATGATGTTACACAATTTCGAACACATTGTAATTGATATATATCACTAACGTGCATTGCAAGAAGCTTAATAGGGAATAGGGTGTGCATAGCACTTATAGTTGCTTTACAGGGACAGTCAAAAGAATTCCGTTACATTACGTCTATGGGGAAAAATCGTTTGCTGTTTAATTAAAAAATGTTTCACTATTTTAAACGCATTGAAATTTATATATATCACTAAGGGGCATTACAAGAGGCTTACTACAGAATATTGTGTGTATAGCAGTCATTGTTCATTTACAGGGACACACAAAAGAATTCTCTACTGTCTGTTAACAATAATTCCTGGAAGTGCGTTTTAAGTTGCTGAACGCGATTTTAAATTTAACTCACTTTTTGTCTACTACTTGGTGTGTATAAATTCTGTAGATCATATACAGGACAGCACAAAAGTTCGCAAACACATTTCCTTTTATTGACAGAAACTCCAGAAGCAGAATTTTAAACTGTGCTACGCGTTTCCTAACAAAACTAAAATTTAGCATTCTATGTAGTATATATACAAATTTATAGATCATATACAGGGCTGAATAAAAGTATTCGAATATTTTTCCGAATATTGTATATGTTGGAAATATATGTTCGAAATTTCTGAAATTACATTTTTAAATATGTTATGCGTTCTCCAAATTGTTTACTTAGATGTTATCTTTCAGCTTATTAAACAGTAATGATTTGTAAAATTATTTTGGAAGCGTTGGAAAGTGTTACATAATCTATGCTTCACGCATGATTTTTCGTTCTTGTTTTTATTTTGCACGAATTTATGACGCACCCTGTATATTGTAATCACAGTCATATGTGTCTGATTGTGAGTGAATACGATAACTCCCAAATGGTACTTTCGATTGAGTTCCTATTTGGCGAATATGTTATAGTCCACTGTCAGAAGAATTGTATAGAATTTCATAAAAATCGACCGACGGATTACGTATTTAAACCATTTACAAGCTATTTTGCGACGGATTCTATAGGGAAAATCACCAAAGAAATGTGACAAATAAATATTACGGAAATCTAATAAAGCAGCGGAGGCGAGGAGGTAACGTCTCCAATTTCAAAACGGGAAGTCCAGCGTTCGAATCCGACCGATTCTATTGATTCAAAAATGTTCTTACTTTCTGTGGGCTCGTACATCATTGTTCGAAAAGGTGAAAGGACCACTCCAGATTTTTTTTTTTTTTTTTTATGTTGAAAGATATCTTGATGAGGCTGTCGCTTCAAATTATTACTAGCACAGAAGAATTCTACTACTGAACATTATTCGCATGATGATAAAAAAAAAAAAAAAAAAAAAAAAAAAAAAAGCTAAAAGAGTCTATGAATGAAAAAATTAAAACTACTAACAGGCCTTTTTTTTACAATGTAAAATAATAGGAAATTTGAGATATAGACTAAATATGACCCTCTTTTTGAAGTAATTAATTTTATTCTTTAAATAGTTTTGTTATCAATAAATCATCTCTTTTTATACGAGACGTGACAGAAAAAGAATAGACTAAAAACAAAACGGAATGCTTCTATTATAATAAAGAATTCATGATCGATCTTTCGGAAATTTCATAGCATGCACATGATTCCAATACCAAAATGAAGTTAGAGAAAGAAAAATACATATTTAAACTATTTTATATCGCACAAAACTATTTATTATGGAATATCTATTTTGTTCTTGCAGGTCTGATCAAATAAAATGATAAGTAATTTTTGAACAAAAAATGAAAACGACTTCAATTGACCTTTTTTTCTTTAACCCGCGAGTTACTGGCAATTGTGCCAAAAGCACTCAAGTTATTAACATTCCTCATTTATTTACTTTATGAACGTCAGTTGGCGTATTTAATTGAGAATAGTTTGGCACAACAGAGTATTTTTTGTGGCAGCCCTCTATTATTATCCGTATTCAATTTAATCTAACGCTGTTGCCAGTAGAGTGCCTTCATAAAAAAGAAAGTGGCGACATACTCATAGGACTAATACTCAAGTTAAAATTTTTTTGCCCAAATTGGGGTGATTCATTTTCAAGAATTTTGCAATACTCTCATGTAGAGAAATCCGATTAGATGAGAAAGCTAAGTTTACAAATTAGCTTGCCAATAACGGTAGACCAGTCAAGTGCACGATAATGTCAGGCTTGCCAAGTTTTAGTCTAAAATCCTTCACTTTGACCAATCATTGCCTCTCGACCAGATTTATTTTTTTGTACCTGGACGCTCTTTTATTTATAGAGACACTGTAGTTGCCAGTTTCGTTCACGTTTTACCAAGGCAACATTAGATACCGGGCTTGCTCATTCACTCTCATAAGGTCACAAATAGTGGCTGACCGCGACCAACGATTGGTATAATGCGATGCACCCATCATTTTGTGCCAATCGCTGTATGTCTTTCGTCGCGGCCAGCCACCTTTTGTAACGTCATGATAATGAATGAGCAAGCCCGGTGTCCTGGTTTTACACGCAATAGACAAATCGTATATTAATATCTTTGACATGTCTCATTAAAAAAACTACACACGATACATTGACTATTGTTAACTTAAGAGCTTTCCTGCGTGTACTAGAATTGTAGAATAAAAAGTTACATTAAAATCTGTTCAATCGTTGTTCAGAAAATTGGAAATATACATACACACACTCGCACATATACATGACAGCCGAAAATAGAAGATCCTTTTCTACATAATATGTATTATTATTAAGGTATGATATAAATAGATATCTGCCACATCTCTTTCATTTTTAATAACTAAAAGAAAATGTATTAAACATACTACGAATATTTCATTTCACTTATTTCAAATAATGTAATTTTTCGTTTGAATACACATCTTTCTGTTTAAAATAACTGTAAGACTATTTATTCATTAATGCTTTTTTTATTAATTCTACAAGCTTTTATAAGAATAATTAAGCTCCCGTACTCTATTGGAATTTTTATCCTTTATACTACAACCTACTCTGTAATGAACGATTTTTTTTTTGTTATTATTCATACGAAATACAGAAAAAAGCGATATTGCAAAAAGGAGTCTGTGCTAGATTATTAATTATTTCAAGTATCATTAGCTTCAAATCGAACAGTTTGGACTGTTAAAATAACAAGAAAATTTTTATAATTTTTTGCGAGGCGTAATAACAAAAAATCATATGAAGAAATAACATTACAATTTATTTTTTAATATTATAATAAAAGTGACACATGGGTGACATTCATTATCTAGTGGTATTTAAAACTGCAATAATACGCGAATAATGAAAAGTTTCATATCATTCATTATTTGTAGTGAATTGTGCCTGTTTCATTTATATGAAACAGTATGTAAGCTTATAAGCAAAAATTAATACAGGAAAAGAAACTGAAAATGTACTGGCAGTAAAGTTCTTGTCTATACACTCCGTTTTTTCACAAAACTTCCCTTTTGGTATTCCCACAATTTCAAGATGAAATTTTGCCACTATTCAAGACGGGAAATTTCTGATTTTCGCAATAAATGTAAGCAATAGTTCAATTATAAAAAATGGAATAATAATTATATATACTCATGCATATTTTCACGGAACGGGTATTTGTATTGAATATTATCACGCCTTACTTTCATCCGGATTCGAAACTCGGAACTCCCCATTAGAGGAGCTCTGTACCCTACACCAATTGGCCCCTTCCAAAGACTTGGTTATGGGCCAAAACATCAATTGCAAAAATTTAACTGGAATTTTCCCGTTTTCTCTCAATTAAAAAGTAACGTTTACGTTTGTCTCTCTTGGAAAGAACATTTCCATTTTTAACTTTCAACGAGTAAGGATCAAAAGGAAATTTTTTGTTTATTCAGTGAAAATTTTACGATTTCCACTCAAAATAGAAAGTTTCCGTTAAAAGACAGATATATCACATAAAATTACCCGTATATACACGAAATTGTTTTTACAGCGTTGAACGTTTCATGTTTTATTCTTAGAAACTTTTTTGATTTCGTCAAGCAAGGTAAAAATGGTTTACTCATATAACTTAATCATTTTCATTACAAAGATAAATCATAGACTTCAAATTTAATTAGAATGGATTTGTAACTAGAATTTTCTAAATATAAATGGTAAACGCTTGTATGGGAGAGCAAATTATGCTTTCGTATGCAAGATGCTTTTCCGTTTATTTCGAGGAAATTTGCGATTTCCACTCAAAATACAAAGTTTCCGTTAAAAGACAGAAAATTCATATAAAATCACCCGTATATAGATACGGAATTGTTTTTACAGCGTTGAACTTTACATGTTTATCCATAAAAATCTTTTTTGATTTCATCAGCCAAGGTAAAAATAGTTAACTCATATAACTTAATAATTACAAAGGTAAATCATAGATTTTAAATTTAATTAGAATATAGCTAGAATTTTCTAAATACAGAAGGTCAGGCGCTTCTATGGGAGAGCAAATGATGCTCTCGTATGCAAGATGCTTTTACGTTTATTTCGAGAAAATTTACGATTTCCACTCAAAATATAAAAATTCCGTTAACCCCTTGGGGACGAGCGACACGAATACGTGACGCATAAGATGCTCAGAATCCTCGATTATTCCCACCAGTTATTTTTTATTGTAAGGTTTTCCTTATCTAATCATAGCATTTTTGCGATTCAATTAGGTGATTTTTTTTTTTTTTTTTTTTTTTTTTTTTTTTTTTTTTTTTTGAAAAACCGGTGGTAACAGATTAAAAATTCTGTAGAGGACGCTCGTCACGAAGGGGTTAAAAGACAGAAATTTCACATAAACTCACCCTTATATATATATATATATATGGAACTGTTTTTACAGCGCTAAGCGTTGCATGTTTTATCCACAAAAACATTTTTTGATTTCATCAGCCAAGATAAAAATAGATTACTCATATAACTTAATAATTACAAAGATAACCATAGACATCAAATTTAATTAGAATGTTTTTGTAGCTAGGATTTTCTAAATATAGAAGGTAGATGCTTCTATGGAAGAGCAAATGATGCTTTCGTATGCAAGATGCTTTTCCAGCTAACCTGAACTAGTTCTGCATTCCGCGGACCACTTCGATCGTCATAATGGCATTTTTTCTCATTGTCTTCAGGTCCCTTAACTCTGTTTCCCTGGAACGCTATTCAAATAGATTTCCAGCGAAATCAGCGCATTTTTCGTCTCTTTAATGCGATTCAACTGTTGCTGTGCCAAGAAAGTCGTTTTTGTCTATGCATTGGAAGCTTCGATTCTTCGTAGCGTAACAAATGCTTGTCTTCACTCGATTTCGTTGTATAACCCCCGTGTAATTTCCGGTTCAGTAACTGAATCAAACGGCGTGATATCTTATGCGCATATCTTTTATAGAAAGACATTTATAAGAAGTCAAAATACAAATGCAAATCCTAAAGCCACACTTGCGTTTTCTGAAGCTGTTTTGTATTCTCTGATCATCGTCTGTCACTATACTGTGGCCAAATTCCCATATTTTTAAAGCTGAGGTTAGAGCTTGGACTGCTGAATCACATAAAAAGTTTTACAATTTTTTGTTTTGCGCTCTTTGCGCCATTTCAATTTAGAAAGAAAACGAAATTGCGATTTATAACAAAACAACAAAGACCAGCTGATGGAAAACAGCATGTAACTTTCGCGGCTGATTTGGAATCAAGTGTGGCCGCACAATAAGCTTGTAAGCTCGCGAAAAAATGGACTCCGGCCATTCATTTTGCAATCAATCTTGAAATCTGTCTTCCTCTACGGAAATTATTGTTATATGTGTCCTGTCCAAGCCATTTGCATACAGTCCCCTTTTTTTGCTGTGATTTTCCGTCGTTTAAATACGTCTTGCAAACGCAAGTGTGGCCGTAGCATTAGAGAGTTCAAGACTTCTGAGGATAAAACCGTACACGCAAACAAAAATATTAAAAACTGGTCTTGTGTTTTACTAGAAAACAAAATTGCGATTTATAACAAAACAACAAAGACTAGCTGATAGAAAACAGCATGTAACTTTCGCGGCTGATTTCGAAACATGTGTGGCCACACAATAAGCTTGAAAGTTTGTCAAAAAAGGGACACCGGCCATTTACTTTGCGATCAACCTTGAAATTCGTCTTCCTCTATGAAAATTACTGTTATATGTGACCTATCCAAACTATTTGCATATAATCTTTTTTTTTTTTTTTTTTTTTTTTTTTTTTGTGATCTTCTGTCGTTTAAATACATCTTGAAAATGCAAGTGTGGCCGTAGCCTTAGAGAGTTCAAGACTAATAAAGCAAATGTGTTAGATCCTCTTACCCCATGCTTAAATACGTATACGCAAACAAAAATATTAAAAACTGGTCTTGTGTTTTACTAATTATTTGAATAATCATTTTTCATACCATTTTGTTAAGAAATGAGAAACAGATTCACTTTGTATAATTCAGAAAGATAATAGAAAAAATCGTATCATTTATATTGTTTTTAGTAATATTCCTCATTAGCGAAAACAGCGCAATTTACCTCCCTTTAATGCGATAAATTGTTGCTGTGCCAAGAAAGACTCTTCTCCACACAGTAAAAAAAAAAAAAAAAAAGCCTACGAAAATATAATTATAACCAAGAACGAAAATATACAATACCTCTTCCTAGTTAACCATGATTCTGTAACGCGTTCTTTATCATCAAAAACCTTCAGAAACCAATATATTTTCGAGATTTAAAGAATCTTTTACAAAAACAAAATTTCTTTTGCTGCCATTGGTTTTCGGAAACGTTTCCGAGTAGTTTTTATAGTGTATTAATAAGTGTTCTTAAATCGGAATATCGGTTTTTTAGGTTGCTATTAATTCTCAATTACACATTTTCAGCTGCGTAAATGAATTTATACATGCAAGAGTAACAAAATAATATTAATTATAATGATAGTGCCAATGCTGTGAATTTATTATGTTTGCCTGATGTAAAACATGCGTGTTAAACATGAAAATGTTTACTTCAGAATGGATAGCATCGAAAAATAACTATATTCCGGGTGGAGAAAACTGATTAATACACTATAAAAATTACTCGGAAACGTTTTCGAAAATCAATGGCAGCAAAAGAAATTTTGTTCCTATAAATGTTCCATTAAATCTTGGTTTCCGAGGTTTCTAATGATAAAAAACGCTTTTCGGAATTGTGGATAAATCGGGAGAGGTTATTGTAAATATTTTCGTTCATGCTTATATTATATTTTAGATTAAGAAACATCTGTCTTTCTTCACATTATAGACCGATGCTTCGATTCTTCGTTGCGCAACAAATGTTTATCTCCACTCGATTCCGTTGTGACTCCGTTCCGTTGTATAATTGCCTCGTGTAATTTCCAGATCAACAGCTGAATCACATGGCGTGATGCCTTATGCAATATTTTGGAAAGATATCCTAAGACGACAAACAAGACGTCTTAAACTACAGGCAAAGAGAATTCAAAATACTGCGAATAGAGTAAATGTTTCCATGAACATAAAATTTTTGTAAGTATCACATTTCCACCTTTTTAATTTAAAAAGTACTCTAGAATTTGTAGAATAAAATAACGCAAATTGTATGTAAATAGATGATTGGATCGAAACTTATAACCCTTTTTTTATCTTGCAATGCCTGCGGTTTCCTAAAAAGTATACTCCACTTATCTCAGAATGTATTTTTTGAAGATTCGTCATATACAAATTAATATATATACCGGGCGAACCAAAAGTTCGTTAAAACTTTAAAAGTTCATATAAAACAAGAAGAAATTATGATAAAGAAGTGCGGTTTGCAAGAAAGGGCTCACAAGGTAGTCGGATTTCTTTTAGCAGCAAAAAAAAAATTGTTAAAAAAGTCACCTGTAGATGGCGCTAACATGCGACAGATTCAGCAGAATTATGCAAATTAATCCTGCAATAAAAGAGCGGGATACACGAGGATTTCTCATACGCTTTCAGAATGCTATCATTACCCGATCGAACGTTCTTGATGAAGTTGTTCTATTTGAACGGAGAGTTTCTGCAATTCATTCCGACATGTTGCATTCAGCTGTAACGGGCGTTGTGAGTCACCTTATTTGTGTCGTACAATTTTCTGGAGGTCATGTTGAACAATTGTTACTGCAAGAATAAATGGATGAAGCGTATTGTTGTCATGTTCATTGTGTTTCGGGTCGTCAGCGCCCTCTACCAGTGACATTTTTAACTTTTTTTTTCTGCTTAAAAAATCCGACTATCCCTTTCATGCAAACCGCACTTCTTCATCATATTTCTTCCCTTTTTTATTAATTTTTAAAGTTTTAACGAACTTTTGGTTCACACAGTATGTATAAGTTTCTGTAAAAGATAAGTTATGAGACTTCGCACAAATATTTTCAGTTATATATTGATTAAATTGTCTAGTTTTTTTGGGGGGGTTTTTTTCGTGTGTGTGTGTGTTGAGATAAATTTTTGAAAAAATTATTCTTTTAAAGGAAAGCACTTTTACACTGTAAAAAAAGACAAATGCTTCTTAATCTACGGAAATCACAAACGAAAATATACATTAACCTCTTCCAAGTCATCCACGATTATCAAAACGCGTTCTTTATCTTTAGAAACCTTAAAAACAAATATATTTTCAAGAATATTTGGAAAATGAAATATTTTCTGAAAGAGTAACACGCTTTTAAAACTTTAAGGTTGATTTCTTTGAAATCAACCTGTTGCAATCTCTCGTTTATATATCTATCTATCTATATTACAAAACTTGTGATCCTCCTAACTTTCAAAATACTGAAATCACTTAGGATCAATTTGAGACAGTGTATTAATCTTGCAAATATGTTGGATGAACTCGTTAATAACACATGTAGCTGAATATAAGTTCGTTAACATTGAGAAGCAAAAAAAATCTGTTACATTATGGTCAATGTGGAAAAAATCGTTTGCGGTGATTTTAACGATATGTTACATTATACAAGTCATCCCGTCTCAATCTGTAGAGTAGTTTGATTGATATCCTTTCCCTTTTTTAAAGGTATCGCGATGAGAATTTTACATTACAGATATATATATATAAATTTATCTATAATGTAAAATTCTCATCTCGATAACGTCAGAAATATTTAACTAATTCGAACCGAATTGGTCGGTGTATTGATCTTCAAAATACAGCTATGACCACCAATAAGTAGGGTGAATGGTGAAATAAGTCTTACGTACAGTAAGTCTCACATGGGAACTGTTTACATTCCTTCAAAATTGTCCCAGTCGTACACTATGTAACTCTGACTCTCATAAATCGTCGAAAGCTCTTGAAAACTCCTCCAATGGTACAGCTTTCAATTCCCATGTAACAACAGCTTGCATGTGCGTAATGTCTGTAAATATTCGCCCTTTTATAGCCACATTAAGTTTAGAAAAAAGAAAAAGTCCGGTGGTGACAGGTCTAGGGAATATGATGGGTGTGACAGTTCAGTAACCCGATGTTTAGCCAGAAAGCGCTTTACAATCGTAGCGGTATGCGGCCGTGCATTATCGTCTTCAAGTTCACGTTGTCATTTCTTTACACTTGCTTCAGAATTGCATGACATTTCCCTGCTGATTCACCCAATTTGTAAAAGAATTTCAAATTGATTCTCCGCTCCATGACACGCCATAAAAGCACCGGAGAGACTAAAGTCAACAATAAATTTATTGAGACTCACTGCCGCATGAAACGACGCACAACTGTTAACTGAATATTACGGAACATGACGATCTTGTCACTAATAATCGGGTTGTTCTCATTTTCGATTTTTGGGTGATTCACCCTATTTATTGGTCACACCTTGTATCTTTGAGTTCGAAGGTCGATGATTCTGATGCATGTTCATAATATTTAATTAGAGTATGAGAATAAACTAAGTCCACTTTACTATATCTTCCATACTTAGAAATTTCAAAAGAAATCAACAAGTAAATATAAGTTCATGTTAAGAGATCCCCAAAAAATCAGTCACATATAATTCCCCTCAGTTTCATTAGACATATGGGTTTCGAATGCATTCGTATTTTATCAGTTTCTCATCTTATTTATCCTAGAATAGATTGTATAAAAGCCTCTATATACCTGCACAATAGAAAGGTCGCGAAAAATTTTCAAACTTTAAGATCGGTGCCATAACAGTAAAGTTTTGAAACTATTGTAATAGATTATAGTTTTTTTTTTTTTTAACCAAACAGACTTTCAAATCTTTGGCCCGTTTGTAATTGCTTTTTATAGTGCTTTTTCATTCAAAATATAATTTGCAATGTTTATCTTAGCTTACCCACATTTGCAGTAAATTTTTTTATCCCTCAGTTTTACACTTGTTGAATTAGGACGATGCTTGGCTCTTCATATTTTTGGGTGATAATTATTTATATTGTTTCTTCATTCATAAGTTTAATTTTGACGTTTGCTTATGCATATTTATAATTATTAATTATTTATATTGCTTTTCATTAAATTAAATTACAATATTTATCTCTGTATATTTTTTATTGTTAGTACTTTATTGTTATTTCCGCTATTTTACATACACTGCTCAAAACAATTAAAGGATATTGCAGTTTTAGGTGGATTTTGTATCTGGGAAACTTTTTAGCTGATTGATACATGGTCGACAGACATAGTAGGTTATATGAGAATAAATTACACATGTTTGGCAGAAAAAAATGCATTTTATTGCGCATTTGTGTACAAAAGGAAAAAAACACAATTTGTGCATATGAGAAAAAAAGAATAAGAAAAGGTGTTTTCTTCAAAGAAAATCATTTTCAGTAGGGGGTATGGTTTCCACGGGCGGCCAGCAACGTTGAACACCTTTGAGGCATGGACTCAATGAGGCTATTAATGACGAGTTGGGGTATTCTGCCCCACTCTTCCAGAAGAGCTCTTTCCAGTTCTTGGAGAGTTTGTGGGGGTTGTTGGCGGCCAGAAACTCGTCTTCCTAGAGCGTCCCAAACGTGCTCGATTGGATTCATGTCTGGAGAACACGCTGGCCATTCCATTCGAACGATTCCTTCCTCGAAAAGGAAATCCTCCACCAGGTTTGCACGATGTGGCCTGCAGTTATCGTCCATTAAAATGAAGTTATCTCCGATTGCTGCAGCGTAAGGGACTACAATAGGTCTGAGGATCTCATCCCTATATCGGCGACCAGTCAGAGCTCCATCTCGAATGATGTAGAGGTCAGTGCGCCCGTCAATGGAGATGCCACCATACACCAACACTCCTCCACCGCCAAATCTGACACTTTCGTGCACGAACGCAGGATTATTCCTACTGCCACGGTCCCTCCAGATGAAAATACGCCTATTATCCGGATGCACAGAAAAACGGGACTCGTCAGAAAACAGAATATTGCTCCATTCATTTCTCCTCCAGTTGACATGCTCGGTTGCCCACTCCCTGCGGTCGCGACGATGCCTTGATGTTAATCTAACACATACCATCGGTCGGCGAGCATACAGACCTACAGCATGGAGCCGGTTTCGGACAGTCTGGGTTGAAATCGTGGTGCCTGTAGCCGAGCGAAGGTGTTGTTGGAGAAGAGTAGCGTTCATGTTTCGGTGTCTCCGAGCTGTTAACGCTAAATACCGATCTTTATTGGGCGTTGTTGCCCGTCTACGACCTTGCCCTGGTCTTCGGCCTGCACATCCACTCTCCAAAAAACGGTTCCAGATCCTGGAAATGACACTTTGTGACACTCCAATGGCTTGCGCTACTTCGGCTTGAGTTTGGCCCCCTTCTAACCTAGCAACAATTCTCCAAGCTTCTGAATCTGTCAAATGACTTCGCTGAGACATCGTACTCATCGAAACAAAGCAATCACTGAATGCCGATCATCCTTGTCTTCATTCTCTTTTATCCAGTTGAAAGTCAAATTTCATTCGCTGCCGCTGAAGCGACGTTTTTGACGTCGAACTCAAAATTTGCATACTCCACAGTTTGAAAACCAGAAAAATTTGCATGTGTGATTCTCTTCTTCTATTTTCGGCAAAAAAAAATTCGTTTATATCTTTATTTTATATAAAACCTCAAATATCCTTTAATTGTTTTGAGCAGTGTAGTTTTCACTCATACCACTACATTTCTGTTGGGTTGTTCGGAAAGTTCTTTGCGTTTGGGAAAACCAATTCGTATCAGAAAATTCTGCCCGTCAATTATTAGGTAAAACAGTGAAACAGTTTATCGCTTCAAGAGGATGCCTAGTTAAAAATAACTCCACTCCCAGTATATGAGTAATAGTATAACACATCTTAAGAGAGTCATGTGAAGAAATTTTATATTAAGTTAATAAAAATAACAAGAAAAGTTTAAAATTAAGTAAAATAAAGCGATACTGGACAGTCTAGTGCATACTAGGATTTTAGATAGCTTTAAACATAACGTTAAATATTTAGTTCGTAAAAGAAGCAAGAGAATTATCAGATATTAGATATCGAAATTAGTGTATATTAATTAAATGATAGAATTTTCCGGTACGAACCAACTTTTTCAAACGATAAGAACTTTCCGAACAATCCAATATATAATAAATAGTTTTAACTATTTCGTTATACTTGAGGTAAAAAACAAAAGTCCCTGAATAAAAATTTAGAGAGAAAAAAAAGAAGTTACGTAATAAAGCAGGTATTGCGATAAGAGAGTGGTCATTCCCTTTGGAATGTTCTGACTGAATTGAGAAAAAGAAACCAGTTTTTTTTTAGATTTATAACTTTGTTTCTCTTTTGACGCACAGCATTCTATAGGGCGTGGGTATTCCGCGACAGCATATTGTCTCTTATTTAATTTCTTTTTTTCTTACTACGAGTTGAAAATCATTATCTAAAACGTCAGTAGAAGTTCGTTTTAAGGGCATTTTATTTAGTATGAATCAGAGGAAGAACGGGCTGGGCTGTTAGATGAGTCATACAGATAATCCCTGTTACTTATTCTTTATATTAGTTTTATAGGAATCCATTTTACGTATTATTTATTTATTAGACGTAGTTAGTATGTTTTTCTTTTTATTTAATAGTTAACTATTACAGTTCTTTCATTAACTGAATTAAGTGTTTAATGTTTCTGAAAATTAGAAACAGCTTCAGAAAAGGACCGCTGTAAACGAGAGTGCAAAACGTGCATAACACGGGTGGCACAATCAGGTGGTCGCCGATATAAAATGATATATATATATAGATACAGATATAGATATAGATATAGATATAGATATAAAATTGTGAAAAATATCTGAAATCAACTAGTCAATATTTGATGACAAAATCATATTGTTTTGAGATAGCTAATTTGAATAAATCCTTGTGAAATCAAGAGTGCGAAATGAAAAGAGAAATGAAATGAAATGAAGTAAAAAAGATTATATATATATATATATATATATATATATACTAATATTTAAAGAGTAACAAATTAATTGAAGAACTTGCAAAGAGAGATACTTCGTCAGGGTTCGTACACTTTACAAGCAAATAGTAAGATACACGTAATTTCAGTACTATGAAAAATTGCTTTCGCAATAAATATCTTTCACAGGGGTGCCGAATTGCCTGTCAAAACAAATATATGAAACAAGTGGGTAAGTGTGATCGAAGACGCACAAAGGGTTTCGTTTGATATTCCCTTCAAAACACTTTATCCTTTCTTTAATAAATTCAAATAAATATAATTTAGCAACAACAACAAAAAAAAAAGTCATGTTTTTTATAAAGTAAAAATTTACCGGTCTATTTTTCCGTTTTTTCGAAAATCTAAACCAGCCGGATAGCGGGCGAAACGCGCTATAATATATTTTGTCATAATAATATCCGTCATACGGACTAAATGCGATATTTAAAAAATATATAATTTCAAAATTAAACATGTTGGACGTCTTCAAAATGTTAAAATATGCGAATATTTCCATAATCGGGTTTTTATCATGATACAATACATTCCTCAAACTGATATATTTACTATTCTCTATTATTCATATTGATACTCGCTTTGTATTATTCTCAAACATCTGAAAAATTCGTTAAACTTCCAATAGGACGTCAGATTTTCTTTTTAATTCTCTAATGACGTGTTATTAATCTGCTTTGTGTACATCCACATACTCATACTCCTTGTATTATTGAGAAATCTTAGACATTTTCCGTTTTATTTACCACTATGACGTCAATCAATTTTATTTCATATTTATCTTTTTTTCAATTGGTGAAACTTTTTATTTCATTTTTCACGTTAAAATCGTCTGATAGAAAATTAATTATTGTAGAAAGAATTTCATTGTGGATTTTAATTTTTTGGCATCTGCTATAACGAAAAATGTTTCAATTTAATAGAAAAAGGCTGTTAGAATTTTGGATTTTTATCTCTATTTATTAAAATAATACGAATTTTTCAATTTTTAATATTTTCAGCTCTTCACAGCTGATATTCTGATTTATACACGAAGTTTCAACTCTGTAAGTTACATAGTTTTCGAGAATAGTTTTCGGGAACAATAGGGTTTCTTGAGATGAACGAAATCCTAAAAATAAATACGTAAATAAATAAAATATCTGAAAATAGATCATACCATAAATGGTAAATTTACAAATGTCATTTTAAATGAACAAAATTCTTATCCATTCAATTTTATTGTAGTGTTTCAGCAAAAAAGAAACAATCTCATAAAAATGAGCCCAATTAAAAAAATTTGTATTAAAGCAAGATGTCTAATTTTCTGATATTTTGATGAATAGACCTGATATCAAAGTATAATAATGATGTTATACTTTATTTGAATGTCAATAAAATAAGGTAATCTATAAATTTAGATTTATAATCATACAATTATAATTGCTTGCATTATCTTTTATAACTGTGGTACGGCGAAAAGAGCAATTTCGATTTAGTCGTACACTAAATCGAAAAGTTTAGGAAACTGCTTTAGACAGCTTAAATCTGACAATACAAAAGGGGGGGGAATTTGTTGGTTATAATTTTATTTCTCCATTTACAGAATTAGGTAGAACTTTTTTATCATCCACGTAATAAGAGAGCTTTCTGATTGATGAACGTTTTATGAAGGTATCACTCTATAACGTATATAACTGTACTGTTTATACGTTATAAATGGTTATACTATTCTATAAATATGTATTATATATAATATAAATATATTTGTTTTGTTGCTCTTTATGTAAATATTTTGCTGCTTGTTTATTGTTGTATTACAAAGAGGTATAGAAAAGTTATGTGGTCATAAGAAATAAATATCTACATTTGAAAACACAATCCAAACGTTATTTCAAAACTAATGAAAATTTATGTTGAGAAAAAACAAACATATCTACGTCTGCTTTCCAAAAGAAAAATAAAATGTTGCTTACCATTTATGCTTTTAAAGTCGCGAGGATTTTTCCGTAGAAAACTAAATCCAGCGTTATAAAAAACGCACCCCCCTTAAGTTTATTTCGTCTTTACATCTCTTTGTAAATAAACACATCCCGTTCCTTCAATTTATTATTTTTTATCTCGTTTTCCTGGCTGGCATCCAGAACACAATTTTAACCCCTTCTACTTCTTGCGTTTGATTTATGGGGGTCTCACCTACAATTCTTCAATTTGTACCTGAGCACTTTATTTGAAGAATAAAATAAGTTACAGACTAACGACGCAAGTGTTTTTATTCGTTTATTTTTATTTTTTGTCACATCGAGATGCAACAAAGAAAACCCTTATCAAAATTATGGTCCTGTACTAACTTTTTTTTTTTTACCGTTACGGGTCAGATCGACTGTATTTGTCTAGGGTTCGGGTTAACGCGATTTTTCAAAAGAAAATTCATATTGTTTCAGATTTAAAAAAAAAAGAAAGAACGATATATTTCAAAATGACCAAAATATTACCAAAATGACACGAGAAGTATGAACATTTTGGTAATCTGGCTCTAAAATAACGCTTTTATAGCACTAAAACTATAAAAAAGAACAGTCATTTAACAAGGAACTAAATTCAAAGCAATATCATATTCATAGGAAATTATTTTAAAATGAAAAAAAAAATGCAATTTTGCTGATTTAAGTCTTACTTGGGATAGCTGAAAAAAATAAAAACTAGTCAGAAATTATCGCCAAAGTAACACTCTTAATAAATAACCCCTCTAAATTTAATAGCACTAATGCCACAGAAAAGAAAAAAAGAGTTGTCAATCAAATATCAGGGATGATATTGACCAGTCAAAAATTATCACCAAAATAATACTATTAATAAATAACTCCTCTAACTTTCATAGCACTAATACAACAGAAAATAAAAAAAGAACACTCAATCAAATATCAGGAATGATATTGACCAGTCAAAAATTATCACCAAAATAATACTCTTAATAAATAACTCCTCTAACTTTCATAGCACTAACACCACAGAAAAGAAATAAAACAACAGTCAATCAAATATAAGGGATGATATTGGCAAAAGAGAACAAAATCTGAAATTATACCCGTGTACATTAGTGCAAGAAAGCATATGAGAAAGATGTTTTAAGAAGCGAACACGGGAAGGAACCTTGCATGATGAAACTTTTATATTGGAACAATTGATAATTGAATTATTTTAAATATTTAGTCCATAAAAGAGAACAAGCTATTATATTTTAATATTAAATCAGTTGCATGTACGGGTACATACATACAGTAGAACCTTAATTTAACTGTTGCAAAGAATCTCTTAAGAGGCTACTTCACACAGGCGAAAACATCCTACCGCTAATGTTAATCCTATGGAGGAAATAATTTACGATATCTTGTTCGCATTTCAATATTTTTTTCAGTTTTTTTTATTGGGGCTACTTTCCCTTTCGAAACCGGTTCCGAAAGTGAAAGTATCTTAATAAAAAGAACTTGTAGTCAAAATCGAAAAAGTACAAAAGAGCGTGCATAGAGATTGACCTCAGCTGTCCAATGCAAAAAAACATTTAAAAATATTGAAATACCAACGAGATATCGTAAATTCCTCCATAGGATTAATATTAGCGAGCGGGTGTTTTCGTCTGAGTGAAGTAGCCTCTTAAATCATGGTAAGAGAGCACAAAACCTTCGAGTTTGTCGAAAAGATAAAAAACATCACCATTTTCAAAGTACCAAACTCAAATACCATTAAGATATTTTTTCTTCCTTTCTGCCTGTGCCTAATGTATATATTCTTAAGTATATTACACAGAAAAATAAATATTGTATATACAATATATATATATATATATATATATATATATATATATATATATATATATATATATATATATACAGGGTGATTATAAAAAAACTATCCCGATATATGAGCCCCTAACTGTCATACCGTTCACAGAAACTGAATGAAATTCTGGCCTAAAGTATTTTGAGGTATGCGCTCAAGAATCATGTGAAAAACAACAATTAAATTCTAACAGTTACGGTTACAGTGACAAAATTTCGAAAATTTCAAATGGCAACACCTACCTTTTTTTATTGGAATTTGATCTTCATGGTGAAAAACCATAAAAAGTGTTGGAACGGTAAAAAATTATCTAAATGAAAATGGACTTATGATAATTAAAAAGAAAGGATTTCGAAAAATAGTTGTCCCCATGTCTTTAAGGAGAAAAATACTTAATGTTGCTCATGAGAAATTTGGTCATCCTGGTATCCAAAAAATGTTAAATTTAATCTCCCCTAATTATTATTGGCCTGACATGACTCCAGATATAAACAATTTTGTAAAACATTGTGCTTTTTGTCAAAAGAATAAAAAACCCAGACAGAAAAAATTTGGCTTATTACAAGCTATGCCAATCACAGATCAACCTTTTGAATGTCTCTCTACTGATACTGTGAGAGGATTCAATTATTATAACTCCACCAAAAAATATCTACACATCATCAACGACCATGCAACCAGATATGTTTGGGCATTTCCCTCAAAAGTTGTTACCACAGAAACATACACAAATTGCTTAAAACAAGTCTTCAATATTCAATTCCCTCAACAATTATTCTGTTTCAACAAAATTTTCAATATACAGGGTCCTCAAAAGGTATTAAGTGATAGGAATGCAGCCTTTACTTCACCTAGATAAAAAAAAATTGCGGAATCACAATATTAAGCAACGTTTAACCACATCACATCACCCACAAACGAATGGCAAGTGTGAGAGAGTGAATCAATCAATAGTTACTAGATTAAAGTGTAAAGTTAATTCTACTACCTTCAAAATTCCTTGGACCAAACTTCTGACTGAAGTAGTTAATGAATACAATAATACACCCCATTCCATAACAAAATTCCCTCCTGCTTATTTACTTTTTGGCAAATTACCCTATGATTCCCCTCTTAAGCAAAATTATTACACGCCTGTCCAGGAAACCCTCAACATTGCTAAAAAAAAGCACTGATGAATTTTACTGGAAAAGTAAAAAATATTATGATAGAAGTTATGTGGAGCCAAAACTTGAGATAGGAGATCTTGTTATCTATGAAGAATTCCATTATCCCAATACCAGAAAGCTCTCACAAGTTTTTAGTGGTCCCTATCAAATCCTTAAAAAATTATCTGATGTAAATGTTGAAATTAATAGACCGACTCAAAATAAATTTTTATATAACATTAATATAAATATTAATTAAAAAAATCATACAATTAATATACGTGAATGAAAATGACTAAATACTGCGCTCATGATAAAACTACAAATGAGACATATAGAAAACAATTTTTTGACCAAAATTGAATCATAACACACTTACCTCTAACTTAAAACCAAAATATACATAAAAATATATATATATATATATATTATTTTAAATTTAATTTTAGAAAAACAATCAAAAAATTCAAAAAATTTAAATAAAAATCATATTTTTCAAGTGCAATAATAGTAAAACCCAAACTATGTCAATGTTTTTGGTTTTAGCATGTAGACTATGAACAAGCACACCTGTGTTTAAATTTTTTAAACTGTAGCTTATATAAATAAGTAACAGTGCGCGCAAACTCTAAGTTTTATTCCTCAAGTTTCAATATACACTTACCGATATATATACACTTATTATATATACACTTATCACCTTCAATATACACTTATCGTCTACCAATGATTATAAATCAAGAATTAGTGCATATTTTTGAATGCAGTTTTTTGCGTATTGTTCAGAAATGTTTCAAGATTCAGAATAAAACAAAAACAGAAAATTTATTTTTTGAAAGTTGAGAGGTCACGTGTCCCTTTAAATAGAGGTTATCCTTAAATAGAGGAACATGTCAAATAAATAAAAAAATTACATAAAAGTTGGTAAATTAAATATTGAAAAAATTAATTACCAGCACTATTTAACCAGGTTATTTTTTTCATGAATTTAATATATATATATATAACTTTGATAAAACTATTTTATTGATAATTACTTAGATTTTTTTTTTCTTAAACCCGCGTGACATGACTCTTTTATTTGTTTCAAAAGCATTACATATAAGTATATATTTTACCATTTCAGATATCCCCTAAACATACTAAAATACATGACACACATCATCAGTAGACACATCATCAGTTACGCCAGGAAACAGAAATTTAAAAATTTAATTTTGATTTAAAAAAATTTGTTAGATCTGTCTGACGATAAATAAAATTAAATGACGAATAATTCCTTTCGTCTGAAACAATTCCGCTAAATAAATATCATTAATATTTCTAAAATAATAGTAATAGTAATGTATATAATGTAATAAAATAATGTATATAATGTAATAATAGTAATGTAATAAAAAAAATCATGAATGTCCTCAATCCTTCGCGGGTAAAAAATCATAAATTTCACCAAACGGGCGCGGAAAAAAAAATGTGAATTTCGATAAGCGATCGATAAACGATCACGTGAAAATCGCAAATTCCTTGAAACTATCGCATAAAAAAAAATCGAATTTCATCAAACGATCGCGTAAAAAAACAGGAATTTCGTCAAATGATCATGGACAAAAAACCGCAAATTTTGTCAAGCGATAGAGGCAAAAATCGCAGCTTTCATCAAACGG
The DNA here is from genome assembly GCA_963931845.1 of Maratus michaelseni. NCBI lineage: Eukaryota > Metazoa > Arthropoda > Arachnida > Araneae > Salticidae > Maratus > Maratus michaelseni. The sequence goes on from OZ007590.1 coordinate 324,959,654, forward strand.
AAAAAATTCACGAATTTAACATTCTAATGTTAGAAATGTAAGCCCATGAAAACGTAGGCCCATTAATCGAGTTAAAAGAAAAAAAAATTCCGTGTTAAAAAATGTGCGCCGTAATTGTAGTACTCGACGGCGCCGATGTCGCAGAAAAATTTGAGTCCGTGGCACCAAGATGAGAAAATTTTTTGGGCCCCACTCAATTAAAATTGAGGTCAGTGGTTGAGGTCACTTTAGTACACTGTTACGCGGACTTCGCGCAAATTTTCTTTGAAAATTGAAAGATACGGATTTCTGTTCTTTTTTACCGGAATATCAGGAGAAAAACTTGAATTCCGTGAAAAAAAAAAAAAAAAAAAAGAAGCCAAAAAATCTCATCTCTGACGTATTATATTTATAAGACGTGCCATAATCATAAGACGTATCATATTTATAAGAGATATCATTATTATAAATAAATAAATAAAATAAAATAAAACAAAAAAATATGTTCATTGAAATCTGAAAAATTTAAAAAATCTTCAAAAAAAAAAAAAAAAAAAGTCACTAGCAATCGACGACAATTAAAAATGTACCACATTTATAGGATTTTTTTTTCTAAAGCAAGAGAAAATAAATTATGTTCCTTGAAATCTGAATCAAAATACCTGAAAAAATAAAAATATCTTCAAAATAAAAGTATTTTCTAAAGATATCGTAACAAAATATACTTTAAACAAAATTTCATTTAAATGGATTTTTATGCTGTTGAAAATCACACACACACACAAAAAAAGGCTAGCAATAAACTAAAATTAAACATGCTCCGCATTTATAGGATAATTATTTAAAGAAAAAAGAAAAGAAAAGAAAGAAATTAAAAGAAAGAAAAGAAAAGAAAAGAATGAAGAGAAAGTAAGAAAAAAAAAAGAGAAATAATTTAAGAATAAACTGAATGTGTAAAGTAAGTAGAAAAAAAATAAATAAAGGAAAAGCACAAAAATGCAAAAATTCTTACTAATTCAAAGTAATCCCAATAAGGCGACACAAATCGCTGACACTTCCTCTTTAAAGCTATTCCTTTCATAAAGTTGAGTCGACATGGGACCAATAACATTCATGCAATAATCTTCTTTTTCTTTTTTAAAGTGGAGTTTCAAGAAAAAGTGTCTCGAATACGGCCTTGAAATCCATTGCAATACGATTTCAGAAATAAACCTTTGGGAAGTCGAAATTGGCGTATCATGTTAAAAGATTTAAGAGACATATAAGACTGTTTTCGATCCACCGAAGAATGAATAATTGAATAAAATTTGCATAATTATCTTAAAATCACTACTGTTAATTTTGTTTGCCTTATTTTTTTTTTAAAATAAACTTAGTCTAATGAATAAATCTACAAAAGAAAATAGATTAATCTTCTGTTTCATATTCTTCATTTCTTTTTCTTTTCTATTCTTTGGAGTCCTTTTTTATGACGTACGCATGTTTCCCTAAATTTTTGAGATGATCAAAATATTTCCAATTAAGAAGTCATTATTTTACTATTTAATGCTTTAATTAAAGAATTTCTGAACTAAAAATGCCTGACCATGCGCAAACATAATTTTCAAAAAATTTTATAATGCACATGTTCTATTTTTCAAATTTTTTGAAAAATAATTTATTGATTTTAAGATAAAATTTGCGTAATTATCTTGAAATCACTACTGTTAATTGCTTTGCTTTGATTTATATATATATATATATATATATATATATATAAACTGGGTCTTATAAAAAAATCTACAAAAATAAGTAGATTAATCTTCTTTTTTATATTCCTCTTTTTTTTTCTTTTTCTTTTTTTTTTTTTTTTAAGTCCTTTTATTACGTATGCTTTCTAATTTTTTGAAACATTCTATGATAAAATTTGCATACTTATCCTAAAACTACTACTGCCAAATTTTTTGCTTTAAAAGTTTTTTAAATAAATAAAAAAAAAAAATTAATTCTCAAAAACTTAGATAGACTGTGTTTTTACGATGTTCATAATATTCCAAAAGAATTCATTATTGAAAGAATTCATTAAAGAATTCATTATTGTACTATTTACCGCTTCAAATTTTGTTAATTGAAAAATTTGTGTACTAAAAGTGTCCGACTATTTTTTTTAAATAAATTTTCACCATGAGTGCACTTAAGGAACTCATTTGGGTCAGGCATTGGATGGGGTAACCCGGATTTACACCCAACCCGATATTCTTAAAAAAAAAAAAGTCCACAATATTGTTTCAGATGAAAAAAAATACATATTTGAATACAAATGAGTATATATGTGTGTGTATGTGTGTTCATTTTTTTTTTTTTTTTTTACTCAAAAGATAAAATTGATATTATAGATATAATTACAGATTTTTCCCATAATTGTGCATTCAAATATTGATTAATTCTCTTTCATCTCGTGTTTTGGGTTAAAATCTGTCGGGTTCAGGTCAAGTTTCGGGTTGACGAAAATTATTTTGACCGGGTCGGTTTTTGAGTTGACTTCTTTTAGAATTTTCTGGTTCGGATCGGGTCTAACCCGACACGTGCAGGACGGTAAAACCAATTTAACATATCTCTTCTTCACAATCTGACTAACATTCAACTCTAATATTTTACTGAAGTACACTTCGGTTTCACGAATTCAGAATTTTTTTAGGAAGAGGAGGAGGAGAAATAAATCAAATTTTCATAAGTGAATCGAATGTCCTAAATGTAGATCGAAAACTGGTCTCAAAGCATCACATATACTTTTATCATTAAAATGAGTAGCCACTAATTTATGGAACAAGTTTAACCCTTTATGTGCCACATTATGAATTAATAAAAATTTCGCCTTCAAAAGCATTTTTTCTGAATATTTGAAAATATGTTAGTAGATAACTGGAATCATTAAATAAATTTTAGATTTTTTTTATTTTCTAAAATGTTATTAACTAAATCAAAATTTATAGGGATTTAGGGATTCTTTAGGGTATTTACAACTCTACCCAAATCATTTCTTCAGGATACTGTTGTTAGAATTTTATAGAATAGAATTAGAAAATGTACAAAAGCAAAGAATTAGAAAATGTACAACCTTACATATAAACATAGAAATTTTTCAGAACTCTAACTTTCAACTGAATCACTTTCAACATTAAACAAAAAATAAATAAATAAATAAATAAAGCTGAGCAGTTACAATATTGGAAAAAGAACATATCCATTTAAAAATATTTTTGCTTTGTACAGTGAATAATGCTTTTGGAACCTGATAAAGTAAAGTATCTGGAACTCATGGTAACTTGCATTACTGACAATAGATATGTTAAATGAATTTTATAACAAGTTTCTTTTAATGGTACTTTAAAGTACCGTCGGTGCATAAAGGGTCAAAAAGTATTTAATGAATGTATCACATTTATACCATTTATAGGAATAATTGTCTTATCGATCCAGTCACTCTGATGAGTTAAATCTTTGAGAATAAAACAGGGATCTTAACATTGTTTTTCAGAATATTTGAATGTGGAATAAAGTTAATTGTATAGAATTATTCTTTTGGATGTATTCAGAAATATAAAACAGAAAACTTAAGAGTTGCTGCAAATGTAAATAATACGTGATTGAAGAATCTTCATTTTTTTATAGATTTTTTGTGTTTGCAGTATAACAGTAAAAAATAAACCCTACAGCTTTAGAAAAAGCGAAAACTTAGCATTATCTGTCAAGGATGCTCTTAAATCCATGTTTGAAATACTTTTTTACCCATTCAGTAAATCATTTTCATCGGAATCCCTCCCCCCTCTAAAAATACGGAAATTGTACAGTTGTCGACTTAACTTTTTTTTTTTTTTTTTTTTTTTTTTTTTTTTTTTTTACAGTGCGACCAAAACATAAAACCAATTTTTTTGCTGTCTTGCTAACGGTTCTGTAAGGAGTTCTTAATATTTTAATTTCATTTATCACACAGTATATTTTTTAATAATTTATCATATTTAAAGTAATATATCTAAATCACTGTGAAAGATAAATTTATGAGGTTCCGTACAATTGTTTTCAGTTATATATTGTTTAAGCTGTCTTCAGGATTTTTTTTTCTTCTGTAGAGAAGTATCATTCTCGTAGTTTAAAAAAAAAAAAAAAAAAAAAAAAAAAAAAAAAAAAATCATAAGATAAAAATAGCATTTAAAAATAGCAATTAAAAACGGAAAATTGAACTAAATTTGTTTTTTTGTTTTTTGTTTTGTTTTGTTTTGTTTTTTTCATATAAAACTAACAAACCATTTAAAATTTGTAATGTTTATAGATTAGCAAAAGTATAATTTGCAAAGTTCGGTTTTATCATAAATATACTAATGCTGCATAATTTTTGTATAAGACTGAATAAAATCCTAATATTAATACTTCTTCTGTTGATAAAATAGAAAGTCAAAATAGTGTTTGAGACCTTTTTTAAGATAGTTCGAGATACGAAATCTTATTATTATTATTATTATTATTTTATGAATAATTTTTACTTGTTTTCCTTCCTGAAATGTACATTCATATATTTATTTCTGTTCAAATGTAAATTCTTTAAGATACGTGTATTTTTTATAATTTTAAAAAATTTTTAAATGTTAATTTTAGCCATATCGATAAATTTTTATGTTTACTTAAATAATAACGTTTTTTTGCCTATTTTTTCATTTTTAAAGATTTTGTAATTTTTTTTTAAGAAAAAAAATGTATGAATATTTTTTACTTCGAGAATGGTATTTTTAAAAATTTCTCTACAAACAAAAAATTCTGAAGACAACTTAAACAATACAGAACTGAAAGCAATTGTTCGAATCCTCATAAATTTAGCTTTCACAGAAATTTAGATATATTAATTTAAATATGATAAATTATTTAAAATATATACTCTGAAATAAATGAAATTAAAATTTTAAGAACTCCTTACAGAATCTCTAGAAAGACACGACAATTTAACTAGACCTTTTAGCACAATTATCTGTGAAGAATATTTTTAAATCCATACTTGCTACTTCTGACACATTCACAAAATCATTTCATCTGGAAACAAAAAATCCGTAAACATATAGAATAAGTATTGGAAATCAATGGATTTATTTTTTTACAGTGATTAGTATATTTATATACGGTGTGCGTCGTTTTATTCTAAAAATCGAGGGTTTATTATTATTTTTTTTTCCAGCCAAAAAAGTAAGAATGTGATTCTTTTTCCAAATTTTTGTGTCCCACACCAGATTAAACACAATTTTTTATTTCATTTCCAAAGAGTTTATCTGAGAATTATAAATCACATTTGGATGAGCTGTAATAGTTTTCCATGATCTGAACGAGAACTTTAATTCTATTAAATGTAGCTTCTTCCTATTTCGTGTCTATTTGATTTCCTTTATTAAGTCTAAATTATATATGTTTTTTTCTTTTTCGAACTATGAAAACCATTAGGGGAATACAAAAATAGACCTCAATAGTGCAAGAAACGTTAAACACAAATTTTAATCATTACGTTTCTATCCCTCGGTTCTTTTTTAACTATGTAAAACATAAAATTTTAATGCAAGTCCAGGTTCCAACATAATCAATCTAACAAAAGAAAAACATTGATAGGTAAATAAAAAGAAAATCAAGTTCCTTATCACGTTCTTAATTCACTTTTTTTCCACCATTTTAAGCATATTAATCCTGCTGATTCTATTGTATTCCTTCAGAAGTATTTCAGGAAGTGACTAGCTGACCATTGGCATTTTGGGGTTTCTCGGTTATGACGGGTCAGTTAATAATGGTTCAACAGCGAAAGTAGTTTTTTTTTTTTTTTTTTTCATATCCCTTATTACATAATAATGTGTTTACTCAGGAAGAGAGAGAGAAAAAGGGGGCATATTAATTTATTTTTCTTCGCTTTTTGAAGGCAGTGCAGAATTAAATTTTAATATAATGCCTTTTGTATTCATTGGGTTGATTACGTAATGGTATTTTACTATTGGTACGAATAAAAAAATATTTTTATTCAGTTTTACTTGATTTTAAATTTTTGCATGACGAAATTACATAAGAAAAAGAAAACTGCATTTTTTATTTATAATTTATTTGCTATATATTGATTCAATGTAAATTTTACTTTCTAAAAAAATTGCCAAACTCATTAAGCAGCGAAAAATTTTCTTTTCAAAGTGCTCGTTTTTGGGATATACGAGGGAAAGTCATTAAGTACGTCACAAAAGATAATTAAATAATAACTTACAATGATATTCACTTCAAAACTATTTTTATTTCTCAACATATTCTCCAACAATATTTATGCACTTATACCACCGTTTTATCAGTTAACTCCAACACCAACTGCATAACATTCTTTGGGTTGCTGTCTCAGCCACATTAGGACTTCAAGTTGAACCTTTTCATCATCTGTGAACATCATCTTGCTTCCAAGATGGTTTTTTAGTGGACTAAATAGATGAAAATCGCTTGGGGCTAAGTCAAAGCTGTATGGTGGATGTTGAAGAAGTTGCAAGATGATGTTCACAGATGATGAAAAGGTTCAACTTGAAGTCTTAATGTAGCTGAGACAGCAACCCAAAGAATGTTATGCAGCTGGTGTTGGGACACTGATAAAACGGTGATATAAGTGCATAAATATTGGTGGAGAATATGTTGAGAAATAAAAATAGTTTTGAAGTGAATATCATTGTAAATTAGTATTTAATTATCTTTTGTGACTTACTTAATGACTTTCCCTCGTATGTTACTTTGTCTTTGACTTCAGTATTTTCCGACGTAATACAAAATATTTAAGACTTCAGTTTGTCTGTTCATATCCTTGAGTGTCTCAATTATCAGTTATGTAAAAATCTTCAGATCTTAACTAAATTATAATATATTATGAAGGTAGATTTTAGCATGTTCCCTAATGAAAATCATTAGAATAAGACCAAGTTTATTTTGTAAAGAGCCATATGATATCTTTCCACTACACTATCTATTTAAATGCACAATTTGATTTTTTTTTTTAAATAGAAGAAGAAGAAATTCTTTAAAAATTTAAAATAAAGAAGACAGAAAACATAAAGTAGTACATTCTTAGAGATCGAGTAAAGTGCTTTTTATGCATAAGATAAAATTCTCTCTTATGATGAAACTGGATGTCAAATGTAATTATCATTTCCACGTATGATAGTGTATTTTCCTAAAAGTTTTGTTCCTTGAAATATCAATTTTTTTTAAACACTTTTTTATTATTATTCAACAATACCACATTTGTTTATTACCTTATAATTCTCAGATAATTAATTTCTGGGTCTGAATTAAATAAGAAAAATCGGTATATATGCAAATTTTACTAACTCAAACTAGAACTAAAAAAAAATTAAACAAAACTCAATTGAAAAAAAAACTTAAATGAACAACTATCTAATAAAACAAAGTTAGTACCAGGGTTGCTAATTTGGCCTCCTTTTAATTCAGAAATTCCAAATTTATACTAGAAATTCTAACAGTATTTTTTGCTTTATTTAATGACATACATTTTATGATTAAGTAAAGTAAAAATTCTTCTTCCGAAGTTTCCGGTATGAATTAGGAATTTCTGAATAAAAAAACAGGTCAAACCTTTTCAACACTAATTAGTACAAATTTCTTTAGTACTTAATATGTATATAATTTTGCTAGCATGCCAGAAAATAAAAGATAGAAAGTGGGGGGGGGGAGGCAATTTGCATTTAATAAATTGAAAGTTTCTGAAGAATTATTTGGAGACATTTCATATTTTGGCATTATTTACGTATTTAAATCATAAAAACATTGTTTCTTTTTCAAATGAAAAAATATAATTTAGGGATAAAATGCTACTTTTTTGTTATCAATTAAACTTTTTTTTAAATTAAAACAAACATTCTGGGATATAAAGCTTCGATGAAGTGTTGCCAATTTAGAGGATTTTTTAAATTCAGAAATTCCTAATTCATACCAGGAAGTACGAATAAAAATTTTTGATTTATTTAATGACAGACATCTTTTGTTATTTATTCTATATTCTATTGACGTGATAAATATTTTTTTTTTTTTGTGATTAGAAATTTTCTAATTGCTGTAATCATGCAAATAACATAAAAATTCTGAATGAAACAAGGACAATTTTTTTACATAATAATATAAATATTTCTTTACACACGCTGAGCAATCTACGATAATTAATTTTCTAAAAGGAATCAAAAGAATCAACTTCCATACTGTATGAATGAAATATCAGTTTTAAAAAATTAACAAACATAATTATTAGAAAACCGAGATTTATATCAAAGGGATAGTGGGATTTAAAATGAGTAAAAAAATATTTTTTTGTTTTCGTGTTAGCTTGGTAAAATTTCAAGATAAAATTATATTATCATATACTTCTGAGAAAATATGTTTTCATACTTCTTAAAGAAAAAGAATGAAAATAACGTATCAAAATATATTTCAAACTTTTTTTTTCCTTAAAACAATTGTTCAGCAGTCTATACTTCTTCAAAATGCTCCATGCGTTTTAACATGTGTTTAAAATTCTTTATATGTCCAAGGAACAATAATTATACATACAACAATAAATCTGTGTATCCGTTTTTGGGAATATTGGTTTATTAACACGTTGCTGATAGCTAGTTTTTTCCTTTGAAGCAGGAATCTTCGCACATGGGCGTTACTCTTGCATGTTGTATTATTTTGGAAGAAAAAGCTTTTATTTGTTCGTGCATATAGTCAAATTAATGTACACAATAATGGCACTGTTTCTAATCGCAATATTTATATGCATAGTACACTACTTGCATAAATACAAATATTGTGTTTATTTTTGAGAAATAATGTAACATATAAAATTCAAAAGTACCGCCCGTAGGTTGGAGCTACACATATCTAAAAGATGCGAAATCGCGTTACCGTCAGCAATGTTTTCAGATTAGTAACAATGTTTTATTAACATGTGAATTTTTAATGAAAAATCCTTTCTATGCCCATGTGTAAGATCAAAGTAAAAACAATTGTTTTATTAAAGTCGTTTTAACTAATAAAATGAAAAAATGAAGGCAATAGCTTGAAAATTAGTAAACACAAAACATTTAAAAATTATTTTAAAAAACTAATTAATAGTATTTATTATAACTTTGGGGGGGTTTCAATATATATATATATATATATAATTATTGATTTCATGCTTCTTGGAAGAAATAATTGTTGGAATAACATAAATCATGAAAAATAATTTAGCCTCCCCCCCCCCCCTTCATCCTTTAAAAGAAATAAAAAGCTTGTTGAATGTAAAGTAGTGTAATTTTACGAAACAATATTTTTGGAATGAAATGCAATTTCTACACAGAAAATAATTAAATACCTTATAAATTTAAATTATGGCATTTTTTTCCCCTAAAAAAAATAAATAAAAAAAATAAAAAATAAACATTAGAAATATTTACTTCAAAAATATACTGGGTAAGAATATATTATTATTATATGGATAAAAATCTAAATGTTCTTATTTTACTTTAGAAATAATAATTACTGTATTTTAAAATTAACCTCCTGATTTAAAGAAAGCAAAATGAAAATAAAAAGAAAAAAGATTGTAAGGAGTGGTGGTTTTGCGGTTTAAAAAATAAATAAATAGACAAACAGTTTGCAAAGAGTTACAAATAGTTCACCCAATTTTTATAGTTTTATAGTTTTCGAGCAATTATATGTATTTTTCGTCTATGAGACAGTTTCAAGCGGAAGAGATGTGTTTTCATTTTTTTTCTTCGTTTTTTCTTTTCTTTTTTTTTTCAGTAAATATCCTAATTTGTATCACAAATTCGATGTATCGACATGAAGTTCCTTTAGAAAGTAAGCTATACAAAAACGCTAAATAACTTTCTTTTTATAAAAATGCCTCATTTTTGTAAAAAAAAAAATACTTTAGTAAAAAAATACATTAGATCAGTCAGTAATATAAGTAATATTTTAATATTTTACAGATATGGATATTGCATATTGTAAAGGAAAAAAACAGTTTAAATGTTAAAATAATTAATTTTATGTTTAATTTTCATCTTTAAAAAAAGTTTATTACAAATATATTTCCTGAAAATATTTTACTATGCAAGAAAAAATATATATATCAAGTCTAAAATGCATTTTTATTAAGTAAATTGCAATGGAAAGTTGTTAATTATATTACTCGCTTTGTATGGCCTGTGGAACCTTGGGCCAGTTGTTTGTGCCGCTTCGTAAAACATCAGAAATAATACTTTAGATTGCACATGAGAAAAAAAAAAAAAAAAAAAAAAAAAAAAAAAAATCCTTTGAATTACTATTTTTATTTATTTATTTGTAAATGTTACTCTTGGAATTCAATGAAAATTTAAAATAAATCTGTTAATTGGAAATAAAATTTCCGATTAACAATCCAATTCTCGCTACAGGTAGATGCAGCTGCGCTCAAAAACTTCGCACAGGTCTACCCTCCCTCTGTCAAACTTGATATTTTATAAATGTGGATAACAATATATGTCTAAGAGCCTAAAGTTGCACATTTAAAAAGATTATTATTATTATTATTATTATTATTATTATTATTAATTTAGTATAAATTGTATATTCTAACATAACATTTGAAGAAAAAAAAGAAAAGAAAAGAAAAACTTTTTAAATGTTAAAATATACTATTCTGCTATAAAATACATTTATTTTATATTACTAGATTTAATTTCATATTAAAGAAAAGTTTATTAAAAATATTTCACAAAGATATTTTAGTATTTACTGGGGAAAAAAAATTAAATTATAAAGTCTAAAATACATTATTATCAAGTAAATTGGAATAGAGAATATTTTATATGTTAATCAAATTATGTACTCACTTTGTACGACATGTGCCACCGTGGGTCAATTGTTCAAATCAATCAAAAAAAAAAAAAAAAAAAAAAAAAAACTTTAATTTTATTTTATTTTATTTTTTGTAAATATTACTCTCAATGAAAATTTTAATTAAATATGTTAATCAAAAGTAAAATTTCCGATTAGCAGTCCAATTCATGCTACCGATAGATACAGCTGAGCTCAAAAACTTTGCACAGGTCCACCCTCCCTCTGTCAAACTTGATATTTTATAGATGTGAATAACACTATATGTTTTAAGGCCTAAAGTAGCACATTAAAAAATATTTTTATTTATTTATTTGTATGCAATTTTATATTCTAACATAACATTTGAAAAAAAAAAATCTTTTTAAATCTTAAAATATACTATTCTGCTATAAAATACAATACATTTATTTTATACTACTAGATTTAATTTCATATTAAAGAAAAGTTTATTAAAATTATTTCACAAAGGTATTTCACTTTACATGGAAAAAAAAAATGCAAGTTATAAAGTCTACAATACATTATTATCAAGTAAATTAGAATAGAAATTTTTTTATACGTTAATCAAATTATCTACTCACTTTGTACGACCTGTGCCACCCTGGGCCAATTGTTTGTGCCGTTTCGTAAAACATCCCAAATAATATTTATTGTGGAATAATCCTTGAAATTGCACTAAACAAATCCTTTAAATTACTTTCTTTTTTTATATATAAAAGTCACTCTCCGAATTCAACGGAAAATCAAAACAAATCTGTTAATTGGTAATAAAAGTTCCAATTCATGCTACAGGTAGATAGATGAAACTGCGCTAAAAACTTCGCACCGGTCGACTCTCCCGCTGTCAAACTTGGTATGCAACTAAAGTTGCGTTATCAAGGTATCCAACGTGCCTGAGAGTTTTAGACCAATAGCGTCGAGGAGAAATCGTCACGTGACAATCCCGATATATGACAGCCAAGGCTCGCGGTCCATATAAAGTAAGTACAAGACCAAGGTCTCCCCTTCTGTCTTAGTTTTTTGAAGACGCAGGATACCAGAAGAAAATATGAAAGTGGGAAGATGTTTCTTTTTAATGTTGTTGACATAATATGAATTTCGGAAGAGTTGTGGTTTTCGTGGTTTTGGAGAAAAATAAGTTTACGCTTTGCGGGAAAAAAAGGCTTACTCTTGCATAGTTTCTCTTCTTTTTTACATGAATATTTTAATCTTAGCTTTGTTAAGTAGCAAGGAAAACACCAGAGAAGAGTCCCAAGTAATCCAGAGTATCGGACCCAAAAATTCTATTTGAAGTTAAATCTACAAAAAAAAAATAATAATAATAATAATTGACCCGAAACAGACAAAATTATTTTCATCGACCCAAAACTGACCTGAAACACGAATTCAAAGGAAATAATTCGAAGTTTTAAGGCAGTTATGGAACACATAGTCTGCAATTACACCTTTAATATAAATTTTACTGTTTACTTAGAAAAACAAACATACACTTATATATATTTAAAAATGAAAACATATACTCATTCATATTCAAATATATAGCTTATCATATGACAAAATGTTTTGGACTTTCTTCTGAAAAATCGAGTCAAACGGATCTCGACCCAAAACCGACCCGAACACGAAACAATAAAAGTCAACCTAACCAACATCCGACCTGAACTCGACAACAAAAAGATGTGAATCACAACGAAAAACATAAGGCAAGTCTTACCCGACCCGAAACGTTAGTCCCGTCACGGTCAGGTAAAATCAAGTTATCCGACGTGATACAAGCACCAAAGCTACACCAGAGTTTAATTTAGAAATGTAGACTAAAATTTGTTTATACGTAGGTAACTCGCTTATTCAGGATACACTGTAAAAAAAAAAAAAATGTTTCTTAATCTAGAAAAATATAATATAACTCGAAAGAAAATATACAATAACATTCTCCGCGTTACCCACGATTCCGAAAAACGTTCTTTATATTCAGAATCCCCAGAAACCCATACATTTTTTTTCAATTTAAAGAAGAATTTATGTATGAAAAAAAGGTTTATTTTTCTGCCCTGATTTTCGGAAACGTTTCCGAGCAGTTTTTATAGTGTATAAATCAGTTTTCTCAACCCAATTTGAATAATTGTGTCAAAATTAATCTAGTGTAAATCACGTTTTCAGTGTTTACTGGAAGTCCCATTGTCTGCGATTTATTCTGTTGATCAGATTTATAGATATCAGACCAGATGCTATGATCGATAAAGTTAGCTGGGTGAATTAGTTCCGCCATATTCGTCCGGGATTGCTCAGTTGGTAGAGCATTGACTGCTTCAGCCAGAGATACCTGGTTCGAATCCTGGCTATGACTTTTTCGCCCAGTTGGGAAAATTACATCGATATGATTTCTTTACCAATTTGAATAACTGCGTCAAAATTAATCGAACGGCTAGTTTTGTTGATACTACCAATACAGAGAAGCCTTGAGCGAAGACTTTCAAAGTCAAAACGCATAGTAATTAAGCTAGATCAAGCATGCCAAACACGTGGTCCGCCGACAACTTACTTGTGGCCCGCCAAGCCTTTGGCATTTTACCTGTGTTTAGCTTAGTTGCTTGAACGTGCAATGCAAAAAATGCACTTTACATGAACGCAATTGCACTAACTGCGTCTTAGAGATGGAAAGCATCAGGAAATATCGTACGTTATATAAACATATCTAACTCGATTTGAAATTTCAGCTCCAAGAGATTATGGATGCAAAAATAAGAACAAATATCTGAGTTAAGAATAGTTGAATAGTTTCAATTAGATCATGAAGTAGATTTTGAATTATACGTATTTTCAGTTTGGAATAAATTTCAATAATAAAAAAAAGAAAAGAAAACTGCTTTTGGCAAATTATGCTGATTTACAAACAACCTCAATTTACAATAGCTAAGCCGCATTGTAAACCTCAAATTTGAATGACTTCATATCTTTAAGGCTGTTCGTCAGTGAACTTCCTGATTCCCCTCGCTGATGTTAAACCTACGGACGTAGAATGCATTCGTATATTTAAAATATCTCCTCAGGAAATTAATATTTTTGACCTTCTGTTTTCTGTGTATACACTTCTTAAATGATGCCTCTTTTTTTCTTAGTTGTCATTTTTTTTCTAAAATATATATACTTAATTTTATGTGAAGTGTTAAAATCAGTTTCACTAAGATTTTAACACATAAAATTTTAACTTAAGGACATATTTTAGAAATATTTTGCTAACTAAGAAAAACGAAGAAATCCTTTAAGAAAATTACAAAGAAAACAGAAGTTTAAAATATTAATTTCCCGAGGAGATATTTTAAATATACGAATGCATCCTACGCAGGAGAATCGGGAAGTTCACTGACGAGCTGCCTTAACCCGATTTTGTAAGAATTTATAGTTTTAAACGAAAATCTTTCCAAACAAACTTCGTATCGGGGGCCCCCACAATATGTATATTTTTTAAAACCGAATGCCTCGTTTTAAAGTAACATGTACGCTCGCTAAATGGGTTTATATGCTTTTCCGTATTTCGACAACAAATAGCAGATTCAGAATTTCAAAATGTGTGGATTTTTATTTTTATTTATTTTTTTTTTTATTATTATTTTTATTTTATTTTTACATTGTGTCATTTAATAATTAAAAAAAAGTTGTTATTGACACTGACCAAATTCTTTTAAAGTTTTATGAGTCATAAATATAATAATTTCAAAATCTGTATAAAAAATTCGTAAAAAATATTGATATTTAGTAGTAAAGGTGCTTGTAAAAAGACTTTTAATTTCACATCCGGATCATTTAATAGTTTAAAAAATATATACTCTTGTAGTCCATACTCTTTGAAATTATTATCTGTTGTAGATATAGTAGTTTGGAAGTTTGCATAAAAATTTGTGAAAATTATTGATATTTAATAATTGTAAAATGGCTGTGTTTTCTTCTCACTTTTTTTTCATGACGGGTCATTTAATATTAAAAATAAAATAATTCTTATGGTCAGAACTATTGAAATTTTTATGAGCTTTCAAAATAATGCTTCGGAAGCCTGCGTATAATTTTTGTACAAAAAGATGGATATTTTGTGGTATAAAAATAAACAAAAGCCACCTGCATGTTCACATTCTGTGCGAAATTTTTGCAGATTTTTTTTTTAAATACTTCTAATTGTCCGAATGTTTCGATATTTTTATAGAAATCGAGTGTACAAAGAATGTGTAAAAAGATTGTGCTAAAGTACCGACATTTAGTTACTTTTAGCGTAAAAATAAAGAGTATCTCCGGGACGCGCGAAGTGACTTCCAGTCGCGAATTTTTTTGAAAGGATTTAATATTTGTATTTTTGAAAACGAATTACCCCGTCGTAAAGAATAAAGTTTCCGTATTAAGTGGGTATTTTTCGTTTTTTCGCATCTCTATAACTGAACCCGATACGAGTTTCGAATAAAAGGAGAAAACAAAAAATCCCGAAATCGAACATTTTTCAAAAACATTTAAAGGGTTAAAATTCGTATTTTTTTATGTATTTCAAGCAGTTCGCCCTTATGCGCGATTAGAAAGACCGGTTAAAATATAAACTAATTTTCGCACTTTTGAATCCCTACTTCGGATTCTGCAGAATAGCATTCCGGCCACCGCGCTGGGAGTTGTCGGGTCATTTTACGATATGCTTTATGGTTTGTAATCAATATTTTAGTTAATTAACAAAAAAGGAAAAATCAGGACCTGCCTTTACTATCCTCATATAAATTTTCAGACCTCTACACGCGGTAGATTTTCCTAACCATCGCAGACAAAGAGACACAAACACAAACATCTTCCTTTTAATAACGTAGATTGTTATTTTTTTCTTTTTGTAATGTGACCCGCAGCTTTGTACATAATGCCTAATCTAGCCCTCTGTGATAAACGAGTTTGACATGCCTGAGTTAGATCATAAAAGTGGGAGAATTCTTCTCTTTAATGTCGCTGACATAATGATGAGTTAATGAATTTCGAAAGAGTTGTGGTTTTCATAGTTTTGAATAAAGGTAAGCATGTATGTAGCATATACACAAATCTATAGATCATATACAGAGCTGCAAGGATATATCAATAGTGAACAAAATCATTGATATTACCTATAGTCCAGGAATTAGGGGATAAAAAAGAGCAAATAAAGGAAAGTTTTGGTGTAGTTTTTTTGGGAGGGTCCCTTTATGTTTTTTGGGTCGCTGAACATGAATCCGAGGTTTTCCAACAAAAATTTTTCCGGGAAATACGTTTTTTTTTTAAAAACGTGTAAAAAAACGGACTTTTCTCCGTTTTTTCAAAATAATTCCAGAATTGTGCATTTTATGTGAAAGTCGGCTGTGTATGAATTAAAGAGAATAAAATTTCCTATATTTTAAATAGTGAAAGTTTTTTCCTCTGATCAATGGTTTAGCCGTGAGAGTGCCGCAAAAAAAGGGTGTTAAAAACAAAAAACTGTAAAAAAAAACGGGAATTACGGTAGTGTATGTCGATGTAACATGGAAACTAACCATTTTACGCAAACGGTACCATTAATGATACTAAAGATTTTATGTTTAACTATATTTTATGCATTTGAGGTAGAGGAAAAGTGCGGATCCTGCGCCAGAGAAAGGTGGGAGCAGTGGAGCAGTTCCACCTTCTCTCATGAGTCGAAGGTGCTCCTCCGCCAGAGTGCTCATACTGTAAGAGGTGGTAAAATTGGGAGGTGTAAAAGAAAAAAACTGTAAAAAACGGGAATTACGACCCTGTACGTCGATGTAACATGTAAATTAACCATTTTAAACAAACGTTGACTGTTCATGATACTAAAAACTGTATGATTGACTACATTTTACAATGACGTTGCCTGATAATAAATACGGCGACTCATTATGAATCATTATTTAATTATAAATTATTATGTACATTAGTAACAAACATTAGTATATTTACATGAAGTCAAAAAGCAAAATTCCTATTTTCGCAATTTTTTATTTGAAGGTCCCTGCTGTTCATCGACATCTACAACATAGAAAATAGACGTATGGAATTAGTGGATTTTTTATTTACTACCAATATTATAGAATAAATGTTTTCTTAAAGGTAATTATTTCATACCTTGTGGCATAGCTTGTTCATCTTCCATTGGGTCCACGGATTCAATGGGTGGGCAATCCATCTCCAGCTTGGTTTCAGGGTATAACTGAATATTCGTTATACCTCATATCGTTATACCTCATTCGTTATACCTCACTCGTCTTCCTCATCTTGATTCACCACTGAGATGTTGTTGCAGTTCTCTTCGCAGTTGAGGCACATGTTGGAACAACAAAGACCTGCCTTCTTGCACCCACAATTTTGTTGACAGTTCTTTTTGCACTTACATGATACAAGCTTCAACAACGCAGGGGGAGCAGGGGGTAGTAAAGTAAATACAGGCTCAAGGCCAATATTTGTTTTTTTCCATGCTCACTCTTCAGCATTTTTCTCAACTCCTAGCCATTGCTGCACCTGGTGATATACTCTTAAAGAGTGCTGTCGTGCTGCAACTGCAGATGGTAGTAAATCAGCAATATTTGAATTGTATTTAAATGCTGACTTTTTGTACGAAATATACCTTAGATGGTTCAGCGAAGGCACATTCGTCCCCCTATAACCGTACAGCAAGACCAGGAAACGTTCTCCAGCAGCTGCAATCATCTCTTGAGTAGCGTTGGAGTCTTTAAATACTTTAACAGCGTCAGCAACATCTGAATTATTCACAAGAGTTTTGAGGAACTTCATTTTTCCTTGCATAAATGGTGCTGACATTGTATCACACCCGCTCATAGCATGTAGGAAGAGGATGCTTTCCGCAACCGTTGAACTCACAGCATTAATTGGAGAAAATATCACTGAATAAACAGTGTCCTTTCCAGGTTTTAAAAAGAAAACGTTTTCAGCCCTACAGAGAGCTATCAAAATGACAAAGAGGTGTACCTGTACATCCTTCCCAACTATAATCACCGTCTCATTTGATGGAGCCAAGGACAAAGCAGTGTTTATAATCAAGGTGTCTGCGTCTTCTTTTGCTTGCTTGCATGTAATATCTGCTGATGAGAACTTATCACTTATCATAGATATTAACCGACCCTTGTTTTTTGGGCTAGCAAGAAACTCTTCTTTGCAAATGGTAGGTATCATTGTACCGTCAAACAATAATATCCGTTGGAGAATGTTTCCTTGCTCGTCTCATACGCTCAGCAGTTTTTGTACCACCTTGTAAGTCATCAGGGTAGCCATCAAATACAACTACTGCCTGCGGTTGGTACCGTGACTGTACGTACTCAACATATTTATCGCAGATTGTTGAAAAAGGCTGATTCTTAGGCCAAACAACCCTATGCAATAAAAAAAAAAACTTCAATGACGAATTGAATTCTGCCGCTGAACCGCTTGTTTGTTAGGGGTTTGAATGCCTTGTAGAGAGTAGATTTGGTTCCTTTTCTTAAACCATTGTCGAATAGGGATAAGGAATAATATTTGTTGCTAATGCACATAATTATTTATAATTAAATTATTATAACAATTATTTATAATAATTGATAATGAGTCGTCGTATTTATTATCAGGGCACTTCATTGTAAAATTTAGTTAATCCTATATATTTTAGTATAATTAATAGTCAACGTTTGCTTAAATTGGTAAATTTTAATATTACATCGATACAGGGTCATAATACCCGTTTTTTACAGTTTTTTCTCTTTTATCCACTCCCAATGTTATCGCCTCTTAGAATACGAGCTCTCTGGAGGAGTAGCACCCTCGACTCATGAGAGTAGCTTCATCTGCCCCACTGCTCCCACCTTCCCCTGGTGTCGGATCCGCACTTTTCCTCCACCTCAAATGCATAAAATATAGTCAAACATGTAATCTTTAGTAACATTAATAGTTAACATTTGCGTAAAATGATTAGTTTCTATGTTACATTGACATACAATACCGTAATTCTCGTTTTTTTACAGTTTTTTGTTTTTAACACCCATTTTTGAGGCACTCTCACGGCTAAACTATTGATCAGAGAAAAAAACTTTCAATGCATAAAATGTAGACAATTTTATTCTCTTTAATTCATATACTGCCGACTTTCACATAAAATGCATAATTTTGGAATTATTTTGAAAAAACGGAGAAAAGTCCGTTTTTTACACGTTTTTTGTAAAAAAAAACGTATTTCCCGAAAAAATTTTGTTGGAAAAACCTCGGATTCGTGTTCAGCAACCCAAACAACATAAAGGGACTCAAAAAAAAAAACTACTACGCCAAAACTTTCCTTTATTTTCTACCAAATGACTGGACTACTAAAGAACTTCTTTCATAGTACTCTTACTCTAAATAAAGATCAGAAAGTATATTTGAATCTATATCTCTTGAGAAACTACTTGGCATTGTTCAGTTATTATAAATAATACAATTATGATGTAAGGTAACGTTCAATAATGTTTTAAAGAATCTAACCGAAATGCAATCTTTTAAATTTATTTGAGATTTGTATTTTTTAAAAAGTAAACATGTTGTTTTATGTTAATCATTGATATCTAGTATATTGTGAAATAGATCATTAAAATCAAATGTTTGTAAGTGTTTTGTATAATTCGTGTTTTGTAATTTATTTATAAGCGGAAAAATGTTTTTTAAACAGTGTTAATTGTCATTTTTAATCGTTATATTGTATATCTGTGCCAGAAAATTCAGCATTAAATTACTTTCAGTATTTTCATGTGCATTACAGTCAATAGTTACTCTACACACACACACATATATATAAGTAATACGTTGAGAGATGTAGTATAAACTAATCGGATGTGCCAATCCCTAAACTTTCTTCTATCTTATACATGTTAATACTACAAAATTCGCTATGACGGTGCCAATAAAATCAATAATTTTTCGTTATTCTGTAGTACATCAGCTGCTTGAAAAGCGCTGTGTTACCTGGCTGCGAAGCATCCTTCGCTGCACAAGCAGCCGATCTATAACACAACTATGTTAAATCGAGAAAATCTAACAAAAATCGCTATCACAGCGCCCAGTTCTGGTAGAATAGCATCAAATTTAACTGGGACCTACAGACAATCGTAAAAACATATACATAAATTTTGCTTCAATTCTAGGCATAACTTCATACACTTTTCGATGATACAATAATTAAAATGAAAATGGGACAAAAATCACTATCACGGCGCTCCCTTCCGGTGGAATATGCCCAAATTCAACTGGAACCTACTGGCCATTGTCAAAAACATATAAATGAAATTTGGTTCAATTCTATTATGCATAACTTCATACATTTTCGATGATACAATGAGGACAGACACATGGGCACACAGACAGACAGACATTTTATATAAACATGTTTTTCGGGATCTCTAACCCCCCTATAACGTGTAAATCCGTCGAAAACAGGAAGTTGAAAAAAATTCGATTACAACACTTTCTTCTATTGTAAATAGAAGAAAGTATGAAAATCTATTTTCTAGAATCGTTTTAATATAATTTATTTCTATGCAATAAATTCCATTACAATATGACGTCATAAGTAGTATTCCAGATTCAGTGTTGCAAATAGCGAGACAGGCAGCTAAACCAGTGGGATGTATGCTTCTAAATTGGAACATCAAAAAATATATAATATTCTCTCATCGTTTTAAATTTACGAAAACAAACAATTCGTGAAGGACGATCAATTTTAGAAATAATAAAATGCATTTTTATGATAATCAGTGTTCAAAAATAAAAATTTAAACAGTACTACTTTTAGGAACATTATATAACTCTAGTAACATAGGAAAATTTCTTTTTACATATACGTCTGCATATCTTTCACACACACCCAGAAAAAGGAATAGGTTAAAACTATAACACATGTTTTGTTGAGTAAATTTTGGTTGTTTCAAACAAAATTTTTAGTTGAAGTAAAAAATTGGCTTTCTTGCATAGACAAAAAAATATTGTTAACACTCTTACAAAATTTTAACAAAATTTCATCAATTTTACTTGAATTAACAAAATCTGTTTTTTTAATTTTACCATAATTTTGCAATTTAAATTTGTAATTCCAGCAAAATTTTGTTGTTTTTGAAAAATTTAAATTATTGTGTAGTAGCCATACATCTCTCACGTAACTTGGTTTATTTGAATGATATAGCTATATCATTAAAGGATTAACATAATTTTTGGATAAATAATTTTTTTTTAATTGGGACGGACCAAGGTAGTTTTAAAAATCCCCCTATCCCATTTATTACTTTCTTCTATCTTCACAAGAAGAAAATATTGGATTCATGAAAATTTTCGACTTCCGGTTTTCGATGGATTTTAGAAGGTCCTGAACACGATTTGAATGTTTTTAGAAAATGACTATCTATGACTCTGTCTGTCTGTATGTGACAAAAATTTTGTGGGCGCTCTATTTCAAGAGCTATATAATGCACGGAATTAAATAAAACTTTATACTCAGTTACTTCCTGATATAAATTTGTGCTGATTAGTTTTTGGCGTAAATCGCGCAACAGGTGGCGCTGCTAAGTTGCAATTTTCGCGATTTCTGTAAAAGCTCTATCTCAAGAACCAATGCACTGATTTACATCAAACTACAGATTGAGTTAGACCTTGACATAAATAGAAGCTGATTACGTTTTGGTGTAAATAGCCCAACAGGTGGCGCTGAAATGCTACTTTTTTTCATGATTTTCACTATAACTAAATCTCAAGAACTAATGCACGGATTAATTTTTAATTCATTTTCAGCAGTGATTTACGCCTGTAATTCTTAAATAATAACCAGCGAATTTTTATACTGCTTTTTTTCAAGCGTAAACCGACAGAGTGAAAAAAAGCCCAAGCCGGGAATCGTACCCGAGTCCTCAGAATAGCGGTCTGTGGCCCCAGCATACGGCAACACAGTTCATTTTTTATTCCTTTTCTGCAGTGAATTACGCCTGTAATCCTTGAATAATAACCAGTGAATTTTTATCCTGCTTTTTACAAGCGTAATTCACTGCTGAAAATGAATTAAAAATTAACTATGTGTTGCCGTATGCTGGGCTTTGTATTTTCGTCTCATGTTTGCCGCAGAAATTTGCATGCCCATGATGACATTTCCATCTTGTGCTGCGATTGCAGCCGGTCCGACATATATAAGAGTGAGAAATATCGAGTTGGGATATCGTTCATTGTAGCTCAGTGGTTAGAGAATCAGATCGTTATTCTGAGGACCCGGATTCTATTCCCAGCTTGGGACATTGTTCAATCTGTCGGTTTACGCTTGAAAAAAAGCAGGATAAAAAATCACTTGCTATTATTCAAGGATTACAAGCGTAAGTCACTGCTGAAAATGAATTAAAAAATAGTTAAGATTACATATTTGATTTTCTAATACCAAAAATAATTTTAAAGTAAATATTGTAATTGTTTCTTTAACAAAAACCTTTTGTTGTTAAAACAAAGAAAATTCTTAAAATTACACAAAACAATTGTTTTTTAAACAAAAGTGTTCGTTGCCGAAACTAAAAAGAACTCTTAAAGTAACAGATAATTATACTTATTTTGAGAAAACTTTCGACAAAAGAATTTTGTTAATTCAAGCAAAAATTGGACCATTTTACTTGAATTAACAAAACATTTTTTTTTTTGCTGATGATACAAAATTTTTTGTTGGAATTGCAAAAAGAATTTTTTGTTGATTCAAACAAAATTTTCATTGACCCATATTTAAACGGAAAGTTTTGTTGGGCCAACCAAATTTTTTTTTATTCAACAAAATGTTTCTCTGGGTGTATTCATTAAAATTATATAATAATTAAAATTTAGCAGTCTTACGTGCATTTGAAATAAAAAGTAATAATGATAAAATATGCTCCGAGTTGCCCTAGTTTTAAACGTATGTTAGTCACTTACGTCTCTTTAAAAAAAAAAATTAATTATTATTATCCATTTTTTTTAAATTGTTGATGAATTTTAATCGATAATGAAGCATATTGGAGTTCTTAAAATGTACAGGTCTTGGAGAATTTTTCAGGTACTTTTTTACTTAGATATTGATTAATTCGCACTGTTATATTTTGTATCAAGTTCCAATCAATTCGGAGTCCCGCGTGGTGTTCTGCGGTACGGGGTCTGAGAAACTCTGGAAATCGGGGCAAATGGCAATGCTAGTCATAAAAGCAAACTTATCTGTACCTAACAGCAGAATGCTTCTATATACTCGCACGTCCTTCTCCCACCTTCCATAACAACCGGTCATAATATCCTCAGGTTTATTGTAAGAATGATCCTTATAAACTTTGGTACAAAGAACGCCTGAGATACGGATGTGTTTGCCACTCACCAATGCGTATTGTTATTATCATTATTATTATTATTGTTATTATTATTATTATTATTATTATTATTATTACAAAAAGTTTTAAATATGTATCATGTATTGTATAAATACGATTTAGCAAAAATTCAATTATTTTTCTGCAAGTGTTTGTGCAGTTATTGAATTGCAGACATAAAACCGATTTCACATAAAACGAACTTTGCTATTGCGTGCGTTTTGGATTTATTATTATTATTTTTAAACATATCGCCTGATTATCATTACGAAATTTATCATTAAAATCATATCGCTTTCATTTATACCACACTTCAAATTTCAAAATTTCTTCATGCTTTTATAAAACATGTTTTTTTTTGTTTGGTTTTTTGTGCATCATTTCGGTTTGTCCGACAGACTATATGGCAGTCTGTCTGTCCGTATTATAAATGAAGTGTATAGAATTTCTAGATACAGGGGCCACAAAAAAAATCCATTACACTACGGTCTATGGGGAGATCGTTTGCAAATGATCAAGTATGAAATGATCTAATAATGTTACGATATTTCAAACATGCGTAAATTGATATGCATCACTGAGGTGGAGTGCAGTATGCTTTCCATAGTGTATAAAGTGTAAGTAGCATTTATAGTTCGTTTACAGGGACGCACTAAAGAATTCCATTCCATAAAGATATATAGGGGGAAATCGTTTGCAAATTATTTAATGATGTTATACTATTTCAAACATAATGAAATTGAAATACATTATTGAAATTCACTACAGGTATATATTTATTCTACAGGTATTCTACAGGTATATATTTATTTACAGAGACACTCAAAAAATCGGTTTCAGAACTGGATGGGATCGAAAATTGCCGGATTTGTGTTTTCAGCTGTAGCATTCGTTTTTAAACTTAACTAATTTTTAGTGTATTATTAGGTGTGCAGATCATACACAAGGATGCACGAAACAATTCATACACATTACCGACTTTGGAGAGCAATTGCTGAAATTGGATCATCGCTGCGTTATGTTTATTATTATTATTATTATTATTATTGTTGTTGTTTATTTAGTTTTCTCATTTCACTAAATGAAAAAAAAATGTGGTTTCTGAACACTATTCTGCTAATGTTAGGAAAATGTTCTATAATCTATGCCCTGGCGCATGATTTTCGTTCTGTTCTTTTTTTGTGCGTGTGTGTGACAGAATTTTGTTTTTCAGTGATTACCGTCATAAACAGAAGCAGAAGCCGTAGAAATGTCTCGTAAAATATCCTAAAACAACTTCTTGCTCTTGTTTTGTTTTTCAAGATGAAAATATAGGATCTTTTTTCAGTAAAAATATATTAAATCTAGAAAAAATATTTTATTTATGTTGTACATTTTTAAGAACTAGCTAAAAATTATTGAAAGATCTTACTTACGTATATATTTTTTAATTTAATCAAAAGAAATTGAATGGAAAATTTATTCAAATTCTTCAATTTTTCTTGCGTAGTCACCATAAAAAACAAGTAGGCATAAAAATTTCAAATCACTTTTAATCATAAGTTATTTGATAATTTATTTTAATTTGTTGTTATCTTTCCAAATTAAAATCTATTTTATACGCATGCACGAAAATAAAACTTAAAGAAAAAAAAATAAAGAAGTACTTTAAAAATAAAAACATTTCATAATTTCTTTCTCAAATAGTTTATAGGATTTTTTTTTTCAGAAATATTAATTTTAAACGTAATGAAACTATAATACTACTTTGTTTAAAAAATTACATATTTCACCTTGTATTTGAATTCATGTATTATTGAAAATTGAATTTTCCTCACCAAATGTATTAAACAGGCACCACGCAAAAAAAAAAAAAAAAAAAAAAAATTTACTACTTTATTAGATAACTATATATTAAAAATTTGTTAAAGCTCAAAATCTAAAAATAGAAACATAAATTTATGAAGCTTCCAATCCTTAATTTAATTTTATTTAGTTTCCACATTTTAAATCCCACGAAAATTTCTATCCTTTCATATTTAAAATTTCGTTTTTAAACAATTCTAAGAGAAGTAAAAATAATTTCACGAAAATAGCCTCGGATTTCTAAGTATGATTAAAATATCTCATTCTATAATTCTATAATTCGTCAAAGTTTAAAGTCTAAGAATAAAATAAATAAGCCACATTTTCAATCTACAAGGATCTGTGTCTTTTCTTAATTACATTTTTATTTCTAAATTAATTGAAAGAGAGTTATGAATAATCTCAGGAAACGAGTCTCCGGTTTCTAATCTTGAGCAAAATTTATACCTAGTATAAAGAATCATTTATATAACAAAAATCGTATTAAAAAGGACTTTCTATTAATTCCATCTTAAGGTTCGTAAAATGCAAATAATCGGATTACAGTCATTTATAATATTAAAGGAACTTGGTGTATTTTTATTTGAGTATTTTATAATATATTTTTGACATTTTATTAACCGGTTTTATGAAAGAAAATGATTTAATCAAAGAATGCAATTCTTAAGGTAAAATTTGAACAAAAAAAATTATTATTATTACTATTTAAAATTTAAGAAAACCTTAAAACTATACTTTTTCTATTTTTTTAAGTGTGTTTTATAATTGTAAGGGCCAGAATTCCAAAACATTAATTAGTTTAAGAAAAAATAAAATGTCATGATATATATATAAATGCAGTAAAAATGACTATAGACTTAACATTTTTTTTTTTAAAAAAGGAACTGTTCATAATAGTGAAAATCAAATCTTTAATTTTATTAAAATGCATCTTAAGAATTGTTAAATAAAAATCGGGTCAGTTGAAAATATGCATGTTTAAGATATAACATTTTGATCATAGTGTTATATTGAATGCACACAAACTGAGAAAAAGTCATTTAAAAATTGTAAATCTAAACTATTTAAAGGAAAGCGGATGCAGTAAGCCTTAATTATCGGATCTTTAAGAATCTTAGTTAAATTGTATGATAGATATGTAGATTCATTTAAGCAAAAAATTGGCAAATTGATATTTTCGTCATTTTTGGAAAAATACTTATATGTGACTATGGATACCTCCAAAATTTGAAAAAAAGAATGAAAGGAAGGAAGATAATAAAAAGAGCACGAAACCTTCACGCATAAAAAGATAATGATAACGGCAACGTGTTCCGACGTGTATCGTGTATACTGGGTATAGCATGAGTAACAAATTATAGTAGACTTATTAAAAAAAAGACTTATTTAAACTTGTTAAAATATAAAAGTGAATTATGATGTCACGAGTGCACGAGAAATAGCATAATTTAGTCCACCTCAGTGAGGCATATCAATTTCATTATATTTGAAGTATTGTTTCTTCATTAAAATCCAACGGAAATGGTTTTTCTCCATAAACTCCATAGACACCATAATGTAACACAATTATTCATTTTTTTTTTTTTTTAGCTGACCATAATAGAGTCTACAGAGAATTGGCCTAATTTGGAACGAAGTTTTTTGGATATCTTTCGGTACTTTTCCGTTATACTAACATCATGCCAAAATGTATGCTAATGCGTCATTTATTTCAACCCTGAATGTACAAATAATTTTTATTTCAAATTCAGTGCTGTGACTCGCTATTTATTCAACGCGAATCTCTTTTATTATTATTATTATTATTATTTAATCGTAAGCATTAAAAACATTTTAATTTCCTATTTTTTGAATCGTAAATACTTTTTATTAAGTTATAACTGACATTTTCCGCTGATTCAAAAAAGAAATGTTTATTAACCTTGCGGAATGAATTTTGGCATGACTTCTGTTAGTTATATAATTTGTCAGAGATGGTTTTAGTATCTCGCATATTGTTCTACTTATAGTGCTTAGTTATAGCATTATGGGGGAAGTTTTATAATCAGGTGAAGCCGGTTATGAAAGCTTAGCCTTTTAAAAATATTCTGCCGAATGGATTTTGACGGAACCTTCACTGTTAGTTAGATGAGTTTTCAAGGATGGTTATAGTACATAGCATATGGTTTTATCGTTCTATACCAAATCCTACAGTAAATCATCAATTAAAAGAGTTTGTCCTTAATGTCCCAAATTTTGTCTGACACTTTAAAAATGTAATAACGCAATGGCGTTCGTATCGTTTTCAGAAATGCAGAAGGACATTCCAAGTAAAGGTCCATATGGTTTTAAAACACGAGGTCATGGTAAATATTTCTTTTGATTAAAGGTGCGCGTTAAGAGAAATTGACCCAGCGTAGCGGGCGTATAGCTTGCTAGTTCCATATATAAAGGAAGGCACTCTTTATACATAGCTATACAAATGGTTGTTACTAACGATATTCAAAATCAAATTGTCTCTCTTTATTATGCCGATACTTCGATTTCTCAAACATCGATTTCAACTGGACTTAATTATTAAGTCTAATCTCTGAGTCAACAGCGAAATCTTTTCACTTGGAACAGCGTTCAAAATATTTTAACAAGAGTTAAATCTATTGCAGCAAAGACTACAAAATACTAAGTTTAAAATGTTTAAAGTAAAGGGATAACGTTGAGTATTTTTTTAAGCAGTGTTGGTAGTTTAGGAGGGGATGTTTTTGTTAAAGATGTTGCTCGGGAAAGCTGTTTAAAGGGAGAGTATGGAGTAATTTATATATTATATTATTGTATACATACAAAATTCCAGTTATCAACCCATCTAAAACAACCGAACAGTAATCAAAATTTGTTCAAACTAAGATCTAATACTCAAAGTTCTATCATATACCCAAGTAACAAAAAAAAAAAGGAAATTGACAAGGTTGACTTGGACTCTTTCAAAATATTTTACCAAATAAAATCTGAATTAACAGTCCAAGCCTAAAACCCATTAAAAAATTAAATTAAATTAAATATTTATTATTATTATTATTATTATCATTATTATTATTATTATTATTATTATTGACGAGTTAGACGTGGTTGAAAAAAATCTCAACGATAAAAGCCGTGGGTGGCCAATCTATATTCTGCCGTAAGGTAAAATTTTTCCCCGCTTGTTTTTTTTTTTTTTTTTTTTTTTTTTTTGACGTATTGGGCCTAACTTTTTAAATCGTTTGGAAATCCGCTACTGCGTATATAATAAGTGCGGAAAATTTGCGTAGAATCCATTCTTAAAGGACTACTGAAAAAGACATGAAAAGACTTGGAAAATCTTCATCTCGTTAGATGTCATATATATCTGCTGGGAGCCAAAATTTCACTAGTGTCAACAATCTCTATTTCAACCATCGCTCTAACAGTTACATAATAATATGTTGTAAAGTTTCTCAGAATAAGTCTCCCTATGGGTAGAGGTAAATGGTAGTTGCCTAAGACTCTATCTAAATCATGAAACTTTCACAGACGGCGTCTTGAGAGAAACGAATCGTTGTTTTTTTCTGCAACGACGGATTCCTTAAACTTACAAAATATGTTTTATTACTGTTAATATTTATGTAGAATTAAATTTTGGTATACTTATTTAAGAATGTAAGTTCGAGTTCTTTTGTATGGTTCTGGTGGATTTAGAAACATAAAAATCTTTGTAAAAATACTTTTATTTTAATTAATTTTAATTAATTATTTTATCTTATCGATTTCACGTCTCAAAAATTAAAATTGAGTTATAACAGACAGAAACATTCCAAACTGCGTATATGTATGATAACTAAATCACCAGTATCATATATTTCCCTTAACTTTTCATCAATACTACACATGTTGCCTGGATTTTTATACCATTTTTGAAATAGTTATAGTTTAAACGATACCATGAAAATAAGTCTAAATTCCTTTGTATGCATTCTAAAACTGCTATCCTAATCACAGTTTTTTTTTTACATATGCTTCTTTAGATAAATTATGTCATTCTTTATTTGAAATAGTTATAGTTTAAACGATACCATGAAAATAAGTCTAAATTCCTTTGTATGCATTCTAAAACTGCTATCCTAATCACAGTTTTTTTTACATATGCTTCTTTAGATAAATTATGTCATTCTTTATTTGAAATAGTTATAGTTTAAACGATACCATGAAAATAAGTCTAAATTCCTTTGTATGCATTTTAAAACTGCTATCCTAATCACAGTTTTTTGACATATACTTCTTTAGGTAAATTATGTCATTCTTTAAAATTTAAATAACTGCTTTTTATGTTAAAAATTTATAAAAAGAAAAAATGTTTATAATTCACGAAGACATATATTGCCAAGCACACCTTTATATATATTATATATAATTAAAAAATGCTGATTATTTGACAATTTCAATTTTCCAAAAAATCCACTGTCTCGTGATTATCAGATAATTGGCAGCCTACTACACTTTCATTTAGAGGACAAATTTTGTTGAGCAACAGTTATTAGAGGTGCAGTACTTTGTGCTTCGATCGTTAAACACCAGTGACTTTCTCATGTCGTGTTATTATCGTTTTTTACCTGAAAATTAAAAACATTTTACCACCTTCTTTGTTTTATCTATATTATTTTGCGCATCTTAATTTAATTATGTTTGAATGTTATCTGAAAGATTTTGGATTGAAATGCTGTCGGAGCTAAATAAACGAATTTTATGAATGAGTTAAAATAATAAACGAACGCGAATTCATTATGAAGGCATCAATCACTTTGGACCATTTCGATTTTTTATATATATAATTTTATATATACCGTACATTCCAGCGTATAACGCGCACCTATGATTTGAGACTGTATTTTTCTAGTTACTTACCCATAATACGTATTATAGGGTAAAGTCTTGTAATCGTTTTGAAAATCGAAAAAAAAATTTGACGGATTTACCAGTTTTAGACACTGGAAATTCCGAAAAACATATTGTTAGAAAAAAAAATTGCTGTGTGTCTGTGTGCGTGTTTCTGTAAACGCTCTATCTCCCTAACAAATTGAGATAGAGACTTGAAATTTGGTATGTACTTAGTATGTAATAATGAAAAGAAGCTTCACACCCAGAAAAAGATATTGATTAAAACAACAAAACATGTTTTGTTGAGTACATTTTGGTTGTTTCAAGAAAAATTTTTTGTTGAAGTAAAAAGTTGGTTTTGTTGCATTGACAAAAAAATATTGTTGACACTCTTACAAAATTTTAACAAAATTTCATCAATTTTACTTGAATTAACAAAATCTGTTTTTTTAATTTTACCATAATTTTGTAATGTATAATTCCAGCAAAATTTTGTTGCTTTTACAAAATTTAAATTGTTGTGTAGTAGCTATAACTCTCACACGTAACTTGGTTTATTTGACTTATATGGCTGTAATAATTAAAGGATTAACATAATTTTTGGATAATTAAAACATTTTTAATTGGGACGGACCAAGGTAGTTTTAAAAATCCTCCTATCCCATTTATTACTTTCTTCTATCTTTACAAGAAGAAAGTATTGGAATCATGAAAATTTTCAAATTCTGGTTTTCGATGGATTTTAGAAAGTCCTCAACACGATTTGACTGTTTTCAGAAAATGACTGTCTATTACTCTGTCTGCCTGCATGTGACAAAAATTTTGAGGTTCAAGAACCTTTCAAGTCTCTCGAACAAGTCTATTTCAAGAACTAATGCACGGAATTCAATTAAACTTTATATTCAGTTACTTCCTGATATAAATTGGTGCTGATTAGTTTTTGGCATAAATCGTGCAACAGGTGGCGCTGCTATGTTCAGTTTTCGCCATTTATGCAATAGATTCGCGATTTCTGCAATACATTCGTGATTTCTCAAGAACTAATGCACTGATTTGCATCAAAATACAGATTGAGTTAGACCTTGACATAAATAGAAGCTGATTACGTTTTGGTGTTAATAGCCCAACAGGTGGCACTGCTATGTTATTTTTTCATGATTTCCACTGTAACTAAATCTCAAGAACTAATGCACGAATTAATTTTTAAATCATTTTCAGCAGAGATTTACGCTTCTAATTCTTAAATAATAACCAGTGAATTTTTATCCTACTTTTTTTAAAGCGTAAACCGACAGAGTGGAAAATGTCCCAATCCGGGAAGCAAATTCACAAACACTCAACGTCCTACGCACTTGACGCCAAACGGTTTGGCGAAAAAATGAACTGTAGCACGCATTCGCGTGTCTTATACGAATTTGCAAACGGTTTAAACTACTTCGACACTTGGACCGCGCATTTCTTGTTTATGTAAGAAGTATTTCTGACTAATTATAATACATATGTATGCATATATATATATTATTTAATGTTTTAGATCCGCTGTATAATTTTACCTTTCTTAAAATGATCACAATAAATAGATGAAAGTTTATTATATTTACCTTAATCACTTGTTGAGGAAATGCTAAGATAAGTTTTTTGTTGCTGATTGATAAATAGGGTAAATGTGACATA
Source organism: Maratus michaelseni (assembly GCA_963931845.1). Classification (NCBI taxonomy): domain Eukaryota; kingdom Metazoa; phylum Arthropoda; class Arachnida; order Araneae; family Salticidae; genus Maratus; species Maratus michaelseni. Next base: position 324,991,267 of record OZ007590.1, read on the forward strand.
ACAGTAATGGACTCAAAGTTTGGACCCCCCACTCAAAGTTTTTGCTTTATAAAAAAATATCCAATAAAAATTCATTTTTTATTTTTTCAGAACACTCTTCCTTGCATGTTTTATAATGTGGTATAGCAAACGACGGCGATTCGATAACTAAAAATTTATCCGATCTTATATTATCGCCATTCAGAACACGTGAAAATAATATATTTTAATAAGATAAGTGAAAATCATACAAAACTCAACAACCTTTTATTCATTTTGCTTTTGTTCCATTAAAAAAACCATTCGACATCACACCTCAAAGTTACAGCCGCTCAAAATACATTTCCGTAAGAAGGAGGAAAATCGTATTATATCTCTTTTCATATCAGTGTATAGTGCTGCCCTCTTTTATTTCATTAGATGAACCAATTCGAGACTCAAACCCAGGTATAGAGAATAATATTCAATATATCTTATTGAATATACAATATATCTTATCCCAATATCTGATATTCAATATATCTTGTTGAATTAGTCAAGCATAAAATATTGCTTAACAGTTTCACTGTCTTTCAGTAAAATTTTTACTGAACAAACTAAGAAATGGTTTTACTTAATTACTTAATTCATTTATATCTTCTTTGTTTTCTTACAAAATTTGCATTTTTTTTTGGGTGGGGGGGGGGGGGGGTGGAGGGGGTGTTAGTAATAGAAAACTGGATTTTTTTTATACTAATGGTCATTTACAAAATTTCATTTATTTTTAAGATTTGGTATCCATTACTGGAATGTTCAATTAGGTATTTTCTCTAATCTACTAACAAATTTATTTAAATATATATATATATATATATATACTTAATTAGGATGAATTTGAAAAGTAAAATCTTAACGATCCTAATTATTTTATTGAATTAGGGTTATTGCAGTGCTGTATTATCCCTTTAGAATGTATCTCATTCTATCAATGCTTAGCAAACTGTTTAGATTTTTTAAAATATATTTTTTTTTTCTATTTATTATTATTATTATTATTATTATTATTATTATTTTTGGGGGGGGGGGATAATTTAAAAGTGAAAAAGCGTTTAACTAAATATAATAAATCAGTACTCGTGTTTATTCGAGATTAAATAAAGTAGTATAAAAGGTAAAAAATGTAAATAACATCATGTATTATAAAATGTATTTTTACTTCTTTTTAAGCTTACTTTATAAAAACAATTGTTGTTTATTTAATGCAACTATTTACAAAACAGGATATGATTCATTTTCATGAGCTTGGTAGCTTAAGCTACCAAGCTTGAAATGAAAGCTTTCATTTATTTTTAAAGCATGTTAATGCTGACGATAAAACTCGAGGTAAAAAGGTAGGAGGAATGTTGTAGGATGTACAATTGTAATAAAACATCTATCTATTCAACGGTACTTGTACGATTTTGACTTTGCCGGCCAAATGCCACCCATGCGCAAAGTTCATTCTCTCGCCAAAGCGCTTGGCGACAAAGGTTGGCGACAAGTGCGTAGGACGTTGAGTGATTGTGAATTTGCATCCGGGAATCGTACCCGGGTCCTCAGAATAGCGACCTGAGGCCCCATCATACGGCAACACAGTTCATTTTTAATTAATTTTCTGCAGTGAATTATGCCTGTAATCCTTGAATAATAACCAGTGAATTTTTATCCTGCTTTTTACAGGCGTAATTCACTGCTGAAAATGAATTAAAAATTAACTATATGTTGCCGTATGCTGGGCTTTGTATTTTCGTCTCATGTTTGCCGCAAAAATTTGCATGCTCATGCAGGGCCTGTTTACCGAATAGTCCCGGGAAGCCCGTGCTTACCCAAAGAAATGCAAAGGTGCCCCCAAATTTACTTTTCAGACTACATTTTTACCAAAAAAAAAAAAAAAAATCAATTAGTGTAAGAATGCATTTACGAAATTTTTATCTAAGAAGCTCGCTCTTTCTAAATTGTTGTTTACTCGAAATTTTGATGGTAAAATTTCAAATTGTTGCAGCATACCAAAAATGGATTTAGTAAATAACAAAGCAATTGGTAGAGAGAGAGTAACGTCGGGCTTCCCCTACTTTTATGTCTTAAGCGGGCGCTGTGCTCATGATGGCATTTCCAAATTGTTCTGCGTTTGCAGCCGGTCCGACATATATAAATGTGAGAAATTTCGTGTTTGGATGTCGTTCCAGATGGCTCAGCGGTTAGAGTCTCAGATCGTTATTCTGAGGACCCGGTTTCAATTCCCAGCTGGGGACATTGTTCAAACTGTAGATTTACGCTTGAAAAAAAGCAAGATAAGAATTCGTTTGTTTATGATTCAAGGTTTACAGGCGTAATTCACGGCTGAAAATGAATTAAAAATTACCTAAAAATAGTTTAGATTGGTTCTAATACAAAAAATAATTTTAAAGTAAATATTATAATTGTTTATGTAACAAAAACCTTTTGGTGTTAAAAAAAAAAAAAAAAAAAAAAAAAAAAAAAAAAAAAAAAAAATCTTAAAATTACACAAAACAATTGTTCTTTAAACAAAAGTTTTTGTTTCCGAAACTGAAAAGAACTCTTAAAGTAACAGATAATTGTATTTATTTTGAGAAAATTTTCAACAAATTAATTTTGTTAATTCAAGTAAAATTGAAACATTTTTACTTGAATTAACAGAACTTTTTTTGCTGACGATACAAAATTTTTTGTTGGAATTGCAAAAAAAAATCAACAATATTTTTCTTGTTGATTCAAACAAATTTTCCATTGACCCATACTTAAACAGAAAGTTTTGTTGGGCCAAACAAATTTTTGTTGATTCAACAAAACTTTTCTCTGGGTGCAGTAATCTCGATTATCCGGAACTATTTTTTTCGGACTCTCGAAATATTCGTTCTGATTAAAGGTACATAAAATTTTTCGAAATTGTTTATTTTAAGGAGTGAATATAAAAGACTATAAAAAAAAACATAAATTTTGCATAAAGAATGAAGTTGATCGAATAATGAGTTGCCGAGATATTTATAATTATATTTTTCACACTCTTCGATTTTTCATGACCTTGTATTTCATTCAAATTTCAATTCAAAGATATATTTTAATTGGAAATGAGACGCTTAATCCGACGCAGTAAACCGTTAGTTAATAGGATTATCAATTTTAGAGTTATAAGGATGTTTGTTTTACGCAATTCAGTAATAGAGCATTTGAAGTTTCTGACGTCATCAAGCCACGATTTTATTCGAATTGCAATGCATTTTATAAATAGTTTACACATGTTTTATTTTCATATTTTATATTATGTATATCCATGACGGGTATGTATTACGTTGGCCCCCAACGACTAGTTTTATAGGTATATTCACCGTATTACGTGTATCTTCTTTTTTTGCAAAGAAAACTTCATGCGATATGTCGCGTGAAAATGCAATAAAGATCATTAAATAGTGTAATAACTAATACCTGTATAAAGAAAACAAGGGAATTCAAAGTGAGGACATGCGCTACTACCAAACCTATTTGCTTAAATCCCCGTAAAGCGTTTGGAATCGTACTCTCATTCATTCAAATAATCGCGTTTTCTTCTCTTCTTCATTAATACAGAAGTCTCAATTCTTATGATTAAGCTTTCATTTTTATAGTCAGCATATAACGTGCACCTGTGAAATTTCACCAATTTTCTTATTTCAAAATAACGTTATATTTCGGAACGTTATACCCCGAAATATCCTACGGTATATCTAATTAAAAAAAAATTTAATGTCGTGGATAATTTTTTTCGGAACTTTACTAAACAATTTAACTATTGCAAAATTTATTTAACCACTTAACAGTCTCTTTTTTGTGTTATTTTAATGGTTAAAATGTCTTTAATTAAAAATAAAAGCAAAAACTTCTTAACACCACCAGGAAATTAAAAGCTCTTAACTTAATTTGTATGGTGTTATTAAGATGTCTTTTGCTTTTATTTGCGTATCGCACCAGTTGGTTCAAATGTTTTGTCTTTAATTAGTTAAATTTATAATTGTTTCTGATAGTGAAAGTGCACTTTGTATAAGAATATTTCATATAGTTTAGGATGTGTGGTCTTTTTACTAAAAGTTGCACATGCAAAAAAATAGCCTTGTTTGAAGCCGATTTTGCAAAACCATACTCGGTTGTATTCTTGCACAGTTAAAAATTTGTAACAAACTGTCCAGTCATTTGACCGTTTTTATATAAAATGGTTACATAACCGTAATTTAACTCTTTTATGACAATAATATGGCCAAACTATGGTCAGAATAGAGTTGAGTTAAATTACGGTTGTGCAATCGTTTTCTATAAAAACTGTCAAATGACTGGACCGTTTGTTGCAAATTTTTAACAGTGTGACAACGGATGTGGTCAACGGGTCAACGGGTGTGCTAAGTGGATAACGGGCGGGAATCATTTAATCGCAACCTTTTAATAAATTTTACAGTTTCCACCACGTATAATGACGTAATTATACGGTTTCTGTGGTGGAAAATGGCACGAACAGAGTTATCACTATGACTTACAAGGGGAGGTTACGAGATCGGAAAAAGGGAATACAGCGACCGTTTGTATATCGATAGAATATAGCGGGCCTCTCCAACATTTGAATAAGAAGGGTTGCCCCTCAGCTGGTGTCAAGAAATGAAGGGCGCCATTATTCACATGACTCAAAACACACAACAATATTATTTCAGTATAGTAGTGGCAGTGATGCACACACGTCTTATATGACATAAATATATTTTACTGAGGTAGTCATAAGAGTCCAACGAATTAGGAGCTTCACGTAAAAGAAATTTGAAAAAAGAAATTCATAATATCGATATTATGAATGCAAGGCGTGAGAAATTTGCTCTGGAAAAATTTCCACGTATTAAAATATGAATTTATTCAATTGTCAATGCTGGATTGCTCTTTGATTTCGTGTTTGCCCCAGGGTTGGCGGCTCACGGAAAATATTCCATCTTGTGCTGCGTTTGTAGCCTTGCCAACATGTTATGGTGAAAAAGTTCCAGGCTGAGTATCGTTCCCAAGTGGTTCAGTTGGTAGAACGTCAGTGCGCTAATCTGATAACCCGGGTTCGAGTCCCGGCTTGGGTACTTTTTCACTATGTTGGCTATACGCCTATTAAGCAATTAAAATTTGAATAGTACATCTTTTTTTAATAATTATACTTTACTTGCAAGAATACTTAATTAATATGTTTTCCTGTATAATTTAACATTTCGAGCGTGTACTGTCGTACATAATATAAACATGTATAATTACTATTTGAATATTGCCTTTTATAGATTGGAAAATTGAAGATTGATCAAAATAGCCAGTTCGACGAAGAATTGAAACTTAAAAAAAGGAAACACGCTTCATATAATACCAGGTTCGGAAAAAATTCGCCATTGTAGTGTGGCACTCGTAGTAGTGGTTAGAGCGTTGCCATTGCTACATCAACGTGATCTCTAACTCGGTAAGCATCCAGTTGTGACAGTGTGAGTCTCGTTCTTTCGCCCATTCGCTTATTAACCTCAAAACACGAGTGATGCAATAGAAAATATCACCAAATGCCAGGTGTGTGCTGAAATAAAATTTCGTTGAGCACAAAGATTTTCAGAAGCAGACATTCATCGTAAATTCAAAGCATCGTTGTCATCGTCGACAATCCTCGTCCTTACAGCGCTCCCAAAACGCAAGAACTTTTGAATATGTTCTAATGGGATGTTTTTATCATCCCCCATACAGCTCGGATTTGGCGCAATATTCATGTACATGAATAAGTAGCTTACGCAGCAATTCGATAATGCTGATGAACTTCAAAATACAGTGAAAAGCTGGTTATGTATCGAGGTGGCCGAATTTTAAGAAGAAGGAATTTGTAAATTAGTAAAATGCTATGACAAATGCTTAAACTTACATGGCAACTACGTTGAAAAATAGTGAAATCTGTAGTTTTAAGATAAAAATAATAAAATATTGTTTTCTATGCAGGATCTTTATTTATAGCCAAACGGATGTTACTTTCCGAACTTGCCTCGTATATATATAATACTTCGAATCGGTTACGATCACCATAGAAGCTTTTATTTTGGCCGCGCACATATATTCTCTATCCTGCCCTCGTTAGCGAGGGCCCGGCAAAAGCATACAGTACTTGCTGTATGCATTTAAAGCAACGATCTTAGATTTTATTGAAAGTCAAAATTGTAAATATAATTTTCATTCACCCGGTACATATCATTAATCTATTAAGAGAATGTGAGGATAGTCATATATATTATAGTAATAAAATTTGTATGGTAAATCACCATATATTATTATATTTTAAATTCCTTAATCAAAATAGCATATTTTCCTATAGATAAATAAGATATAAATATTCCCTTTTACCGTAACAATAATTTAACTTTTATCATTCTCCGAACCGTTAATGAACAAAATATAATGAAATAAATCTTCCTTTCTTTCAAAATTAAAATATTCTACAGGCATCTGCTTCCATCCTTTAATGAAATAAAGTAAGATGAAGAAGCTCCCGTTGTACGTTATCTATAGGAGAAGAAATAAAGCAAATTTAGCTAAGTTTGTAATATTTCTTGATTCTTTTTATATAATTTTAATAAAGTTTTTTTATGCAGGAACTAAAGATATTATTTCTGTCAAGACAAGAGATTACCTGAGTTGCAACAATGCAAAATATGGTTTTGTATAGTCACCGGTAAGCATTCTAATTACTAAAATATCCTAAATAAAAACTCCTACATATATGGCATTTTAAATTTTAATTTTTCAATTCAAATTTATTGAGCTGAGCAAGCGTATGCGTCCACCTAAGCTCGTTATGCGTCTACCGCAATAATCACTTTGTGACACTATTCCTAAATTTTTCGGCCGATAAGCCAATAATTCAGCACAGTGACAGCTGCCATGGCAAGCATGGTTCGCGTTGAAAAACAATTAAAATTAAAAAATAAAAGATTAAAAATAATAATGAAAAAATAACTGACAAAAATTGTGTCCTTGAGAAGTAATTTTAGATCATAAATTGCTGAAATGGCTGAAAATTTTATGAAGCAGCACCCCCCATCAATTTCAGCTACTAGACGTCATTGGATTTCAGTCTATATAATACTATTTCATTGTTGTCACAAGATATAAATTTACTAGTAAATTTTTATTGTTGTTATGAAAATCGCTCATCAAACAAAAGACGCTATCTTGAGAAAGGAATTATAAAAGAAATTAAAACAAAACATTTAAGCAAACATTAGAAATGTCGAAAGCGCCATTTTTCTAGTGTAAATTAACTCTAAAATACAGATTTAAATGCTTAAGTGATAAAAGTAGAACACAAAAAAACTTATAAAAACCTTTTAATATAATGATCGACATGTTTCGAATGCACAAACAGCTCCATTATCAAGATCTACATGATAAACAAACTACTCTCACAAAATTTTTTGAAAATAAACTTGAAAAATATAAATCACGAGATAGAAGCAGGTGCTTAAAAACAGTCAACTGCAAACGTGAAAATTAATATTTCCTTATTGCTTTTTTTTAAAATTAAACAAAACCTCCTGCCAGATTTTAGGTAATTCAAAACAGGCTGATTCATCGCATATGTTCTAAGTAAGCATATAGATTTATTCTATTGATTCACGGATAATAGATGGGAAATAAATACTTGATGAATAAATTATTTTACTATTCTTAAAATAAATTTTTAAAGTCTCGGTCCTATGTAATCTTGCCAAAGCTGTAGTTCTTCTGTCATATTTGATATCTGCCATATGCTCATTTAATCTTGTTTTAAACTTTCTAGTTGTCATTCTTATATAATATTGCAATATTCCAACTGCTCTGGTGTGAACGGGATTTCATAAATACCTTATTCAAATGTAATATTTAATGATAATAGTGATTTTATTATATGATTCTGTAAATTAACTCTTTCAGCTCAATTTTTGTGCAGGTTCCACGTGCGCGTCCCTACTTTTCATAATTTCTGGCAATGAGCCTCGGCACTTCAATTGTAAAAAAAATTATTTAGATTTTATCAGTTTCTACCTAATCGCAGGATCTATGTCTATATCACTTTTTGCCTATTTCGTAATTCGATTGTAATCTGTGCCGTTTTTCAACATAACACATTTTTCGAAAATTTGTATGGATGACCGTAAGCTTGATGATTATCATGAAGTTGTTTCATGATTGAAATTCGAGAAGTAGTTGGTAAAGATTTCAAAACTAAATATGGTAGTGATAGAACCAGTCGGATATTTTCATAGGTTATGCAGGGTGAATAAGAATTGCATTTTCAATTTTAACATTCGATAAAATCTTCAGGATATAACACACACGTATTTCTAAAGTGACAAACAACTCAAAAAACATGGAATTGATTTATAAACACTAAAATCATAAGTATACATTCATCTAAGAATGTGACAAACGTACATTAATTCAACTTCTTATTTTGTCCCCCAAATTGTTTTGCGTGTCACTTCATATGGTTCAAATGAAATCGTACTATACTTATTTTAATAGCTAAAAGGCGTAAAATAAAAACATTATAAACAGTAAAATAAGTTTTATTAGGCTGTTGACATGTTTCGGCTCCATCGGAGCCATTATCAAAACAAATAAGAATATTCTACAACTGCACGGTTTATGAAGTTATTATTTGAAACGCTACATTTTAATTTTTTCACGTACTTTTTTTAAAAATTACGCACGTTACTTTTTATTTTTACTTGGATGTTTATTTCCATATTTGCAACAATGGAGTAACTCGGGCCACAATTTTGGTAAGTTAAATGATGCTGCATCGTTACATATTGTATTTTTGCGTGTTACGATATCTGCGGTTTCTCTTATAATGGATGAATAGTATAAATTATAAGTAATACGTGAAAAATTAAATGATAGCGATTCAAATAATAACTTCATAAGCCGTGCATTTGTAGAATATTCATATTTGTTTTGATAATGGCTCTGATGGAGCCGAAACATATCAACAGTCTAATAAAACTTATTTTACTGTTTATAATGTTTTTATTTTACGCATTTTAGCAATTAAAAGAAATATATTATTACAAAATGTTATAATTTGATATATTTTTATAGAAATCATATTATGTTTTGCAAAAGTGGCATATTCTACGCTACGACATACAGCGATTGGTCTGAAATGTTAAATCAAAAGTATTACATTTTGTGTTACAAAACGTTTTTGCAAAAAACATTAAGAACCGACGAGCTATGTTTAGAGGACAGTTTTGTTAATACAAATACAAAAGTTAATTTGTTTTATTTAGAGATGTTTCACTTTTTCCTATCAAAATAAATAAAAAGACTTCGTTACAGCTTGAATTATTTTCCTCGACATGCATAGGATGCGTACAGTTCAACCTAAAATTTTAAATAAGATTTTTCGTCTTATCTTTTCGCACAGAATCGTTAAAAATTGTGTGATTACATGCAGAAAGTTTTTTAATATAAAAGAAAAAATATTAGGCAAAGATTGCTTATCAAAATTAGTGGCGCCACGTTACTCGGAAATTCCAAGAAGCATACGCACCTTGAATGCAATAAAAACATCACAAATCACGTGCAAAAGCAACACATAAACTTTTATTTCTCACCATTTCTTTTAAGCAAACAAATAGTTTTAAATTTGTAAGCAAAAAACTCTTGACCAAACCGATCGATTGCCCGTAATAGTTGTGAAATTGGTTTGTTATTCCAGGAATTAAACTTCGTTGGGAATTTTTAAATAGGAAATCAGAGAATAATTAGAGCCGTGAATTTACTATATACTACGAGATGAAAGGAGTCCAAAGTTGCGTACAGATACATCTTTTATTAGATCCAGGTCCGTTGGAGATCGCAATACAAGGCCGGCTAACAATCGCCGATAGCTAGAGAGGAGGCATAAGCAATTTTAAGTCCTTTTTCTACACAGGACAAGAGCTAAAAATCTGAGTCGAGAACTGTTACACTTTCTCAGCTCGAAAGAAGCATTGGCGAAACAATAGCAATAAAATTAGCCAAAAATATGTATTTTAGCGATACAATATAGCGAGAAGACACATGTGGTTTTATCCGTTAGTATTAAGTGAATGGGATTACGTCAGAGAGGAATTATGAATTTTTAACGCCAGTCCGATTAAAACCGCATAATGGAACCCGGTAAATTTTTGAGGGAACCCACCCTAAAAGGTTACTATCTAGAACAGGAAGATGTGAGCTAAAATTATCCCAAACACGCGCCGGCATACCATATATGGCAAGTAAAAGGCCATGGGAATAATAATAAGACGAAATAACTTTAATATGCCGTGAGAAATGAGATCAGATGATGATCCGTTAAAATACAGATGTAAATTGCATCTGTGAACAAAGATTTCTAACTGTTGCTAGGCACAAAGCTGTTTCTTTTCTTTTCTTTTTTAAAGTAGATGAAAATGTGGTCGGAAGATTTTAACGAGCGAAAAAAAATGAGAGCTTACATTTTAGGCAACGGAACAGATAATAAATAATTTTGTGACCAGACAATTAAATTTCAAGTTAAACAGGAACCATATACTTTAAAGTTGGGGGGGGGGGCGATTTAACATATAAATTGCATTCTAATATATGAAGTTAAATCTCCTTCATAATAGTTAGTTACTTTGGTTAGTTAGACATCTATATTGCGTTATTCTTTTCACTAGGGATACATTAAATACAGGATTTAGAGCCGGTACAAATTACCAGAGCCCGACTCCCTTAAAAAGCTTGTCACGATTCTTGTTTTTTTTTTTAATGAAATAGTAAAATAATAATAATAATAATAATAATAATAATAATAATAATAACACTGGTTTACACGGTTTATATACTTTCGCCGAAATGTGTATTTTTTCATAGATTCTAGTGCAATGAGTACGGGAAAATTATTTTAAAAATGTGTCACGTCTAGTTTTAAAAATATTTATTAAATACTTAAAAAAAATAATAACATGAAATATAAAAGGAAATAATTAGAAATGATTGATTTTACTCTTCTTTTTATAATTTTCTTGAAAATAAACCAGCAGTAAACCCCTAACATACTTTCGTCCCAAAAACCTTCGTGTTTGTCTTCAAAAAGTTTAATGTCTTGGTGAAAACGCTCGCCCTGCTCGTCACTCACGGCGACCAAGTTTTTGGGGGGAAATCCCGATGTGAATGGAGAAAATGTAGCTTCAGAGACATGTTTACACCCATTGCATGATAGTTTTTTAATAAAACAGCAATATTTTTTTCATAATTTTCATCTTTATGATTTCCTAAGAATCCATGGACGACAGTTTTTAAGGAATCCCAAGCATTTTTTTCATTAGTAGATAAAAGTTTTTCAAAGACCTTATCTTGCATCAGTTTACGTATCTGTGGACCGATAAAAATTCCCTCTTTTAATTTTGTGTCTGAAATACTTGGAAAGATTTTGTGTAAATATTTAAAAGCAGCACTGTTTTTATCCATGGCTTTGACGAAATTTTTTATTAGACCCAATTTAATGTGTGATGGTGGCAAAATTATATTTTGTGGGTCCACTAAAGATTTATATTTCACATTAATTTTTTCTGGAGTAAATTCATTTCGGACAGGCCAATATTTTTAGATGTAATGGTGTTCTTTAGCTCGACTATCCCACAGGCACAAAAAAACATGAGTATTTGGTATACCTGCCCTGTAAATCCAGTAACAAACTACTTTTAAATCGCTGCATATTTTCCAGTTGTGCTGTTCATATTGTATCATTTTCATTAAAAGAGACATTGATTGATAGGTTTCTTTACTGTTTACGGCATGGTCAATTGGTACAGATGGTTTTATATTACCGTTATGAAGTAATACAGCTTTCAAGCTATATTTAGATGAATCGATAAATAAACACCATTCATTTGGATCATAATTTTGATTCATCGCATTAAAAAGTCTGGGAATATCATAGCAAAAACAAAAATCATCCTTTTTGGTGAAGTAACTGCTGAAAATTTGACTTCGATTTCGGTAATAAGTTACTTTTGTATTTGGTGTCAATAAGTGCCACTGTTGTAGAAGGGGGGGGGGCAAGAATCTCTACCTTATATCTAGATAGTTGCAAGTCTCGCACAAGGTCGTTATTCAACGCATTTTGGTTTATTAAATGTGGCGTTTTATTATCTTCGATTACGAACTTGTCATCATTTTCATACTCCATAAACAGATCGTCACTATCGTGGCAACTCGCACTTGACATACCTGGACATACGGATGTAGCAGAGTTTCCGAATGTGTTATTGGTTTTGAGACTGATGGAATGTCAGGATATTGAATTTTTGGCTTATTTTTTGAATTAAAGCCTGCAGTTTTTGACAAACAAAAATAACAGATATTTTCGTGATTTGAAGGTTCTCTCCACAGCAATGATGATCCAAATTGAAGATACCTTTTTCTCCCGAAGCCCAGCATATAAGTGTAAGCCTACAGCTTTCACAAAAAACATGTGAGACCCACTTTTTATCTTGATTATTCACTGAGAATTCAAAATAATGTAAATATACTGTTTTAAGACATCCGATATCGGTATTCATTTTTTGCGAATATAAATTGTCCTCAAACGTAACAAAAACGATCAGAATTTAATTTACACACTCTATTAGACATTTTCTCAAAATCAAAGCCACTTTAGTTCACAAAAACACAAGAAAACAGAATATAGAATCCAAGTTGACAATGCGGGTAGGTTAATTGCGATGTGATAGATATATTATAAAATTAACCCCTTAATCGTCGTGCCCGAGACATTTACGGGCAGCGTAGGCCACGCCTGTTTTATTTAGATTGTTGTATTCCCACGAGTTTTTTTAAATTAGTGTGTGTATTTGGCTTTATTCTGCATTATTTTATTTGTCTATTAAATAAGGCGAATATTTCTACTTAAAAAAAGTGCTGGAAATCAAGCAATCTCAATTTTTTTAAAAGTAGCCTACACTTATCGGGCTTGACGATTAAGGAGTTAAAAATGTAAATATTGAAAAATGTAAAAATTTTAAAAATGTGACGTGATAGATTATTTTCAAATACCACCTTATATTAGTAAGAGGTAAATAAGAAAATAGGTGTTTCATCAAAAGTATATAAGAAATATTTAAATTGGTAAACCAGTGTAATTATTAAAAAGACTCGTGCATCTCTTATTTTTGTGTAAAATTTTCAAGTTGAAATAACTAATAAATAAAAGCTTAAAAAATCAGTACTTAAGTTGTAAAGCTTTCATATTTTAATGTTACGACACAGCTTTAAAAAAAGCAATTAAAATAAAAATGTTCTCCTACTACCTACATAACACATACGTTCAAATTAAATCCAGTATTCGTTCACCATGTCCGAAATAGGTCTATATATAAATATTGGACGTAGAAAGCCTCCTCAAATACATCCAGAATTTCTAAAATTTACGACGTGTACGTATCAATAAAAATCTACAACATATAGATGTAAGTTAAGAAATGGAAATTGGATGGAAATTGAATCTGTGGATCATCATGCTCTATGTCTATATGTATGCAGATTTATGCCGACCCTTCCTGCTGATGATGAATAATAAACAAGGATTTGTGAACAATAAAAAATTACCTATTTAATATGCTACTTACCTTGCAAATTTGATTAATGAAATTTTTCACTTTCGGCATTTTCCTTTCTTTTGGAAGCAGGCTGTTACAGTTACTATCATGAAACCCGGAGAGGACCCTGCACTAGCAAAGACTAACAGGGCCGTGAGTTTGCTTCCTGCGCTGAGTAAACTAACTGGGCATATATTTTTATGACTCGCCTCCAACAATTTTGCACTGACACTCCTGAAAAACTTGGCTTCAATGCAAACATATCACTGTGTCAACTTCTTAGAGTGGTAGAGTTCATCCATGATGGATTTGACAACTCGGAAATGATTGATGCTCTTTCCATTGATGTTGCAAAGGATTTTGATACAGTGTAGCACTCTGGCCTCATTTACAAACTGCTAAAACTTAAAATTCTTTACTCGCATGCTCAGTTTATTTTATCTTATTTTCATTCCAGAACATTTACTGTTCGCCATGCCAATAAATTCACCACACTGTTAATTCAGGAATGTCACAGGGTTCTAATTTGGGTTCCTGGCTTTACAAGATATATATATATATATATATATATGTGTGTGTGTGTGTGTGTGTGTGTGTGTGTGTGTGTGTGTGTGTGTGTGTGTGTGTGTGTGTGTGTGTGACGTACCACGTTCACCACATACTTTATTGGGCGGACGATACTACAATCATGACATGCAACACTGATATAATTCAACTGCACTCACACTTCCAGTCACACACGTACAGTTACTTGAAAAGTGTTTTGCTAAATGGAGAAATAAGGTTAACTTTTCTCAAGGTAACGTATTCCACCATCCTCTCTCAACTTAACTGGCTCATTAATGCACTTTGGTCGGGACTTTCAATATCTGGGTGTGAACCTGAATAACGAACATTCCTAGATAAGATTCCTAAATAAGAGCATTCCTAGCTCTTACTTGGCGAAAGCACATCGAATATAGAGTCTATAAATTTTACAAAGCTAAAAATGATCTTTCTCACGTCCTGTATAGTGACGAGATGAGTATGACAAACAAACTGATGTTATAAAAAAAAACTGTACTTAACCCCATACTTCTCTACTGTGATCCGATCTGGGGTTCTGCGGCAAATTCCAATATCCAAAAAAATCAGGTTGTCTAGAATAAAGTTCTGAGAGGTTATCAGAAAAGCCCCCTGGTATTCTAGGAATCAAACCATTCATAATGACTATAAAATAAATCATATTCGAAAGACTATTAAAAAATCGCAATACATTTTCTTGACAAAAATTCATTGTATTCCTAATCCTGAACTGTTCAATCTCTCTTACTGTGATGAACGGATTAGTTATAGGCAGTCTTGTGTTGTTCTCTACATCCCGGAAGTTATTAAACCCTAACTTCATTCTCTATAGTTTCTTCCACTAGTTATTGCTAGGGCCGGGTACTTTCGTAGGTCTTTTGTATACATTTATTTGTATATAACACATGGGCTGATAAGTTCCCGGTCTAATAAAGAAAACACAACTTTTTAACAAAACTTTATAACTTTATGACTTTATAACTTTATAACTTTAATAAATAACATAACTTTAATAATAAATAATAATAATTTAATAATAACAATAATAATAATAATAATTTAATAATAATAATAATTTAATAATAATAATAATAATAATAATTTTATAATAATAATTTTATAATAATAATTTAACAAATGAATAAAAATAATAATTTTATAATAAATAACATAATTTTATAACGAAAAAGCTCCAAACAGTGTTTAGAATCATCGAATCGTTGTTGTTTTTGGTCAAAAGTCAACATGCGCGGCACCCACTTTAACAACAGCTTTTTCATAGACAAATGTTCATTCAAAATAAAATCTACACGTTCCTTGGATATCTTCAGAGTCTGAGCTATCTCCTGCAACTTCACTTTACGGTTCCCCAAAACGATTTTGTGGACTTTTTTTATGTTTTCCGGAGTAACCACCTCTTTTGCGTGGTGCATCACTGTTGTCCGTACAACCACTTTTAAATTTAGCAAACCAGTCAATAATGGTTGATTTACCTAGTGCAGTGTCCGAATAACGCTTATCAAGCCAAGCTTTTGTTTGAACGGGTTTTTTTTTCCCATCAAATAACAATTCTTGAAATTCTTGTTTATCCATTTTTTTGTTTATCAACAAAGTCGTTCAACTGAAACCACTCTAACGTTTTATCCACACGGCGAATCGTCATGATATTTTTCTGCTACCTTTTAAAGGTTAGTATTTACTAAAAAAAACATCGGTTCGGCGATTGCAATGCCATCTGTGTACCAGACCAGGAACTTATCAGCCCATGTGTTAGCTTTTTGCATATAGCATTTTTCTCTGTTTCATTTTTTTTTTTTTTTTTTTTACTGTAAATATTTTGTAGGCTTATTTTTATATTTTATTATTTTTATATTATTAATTTAATTTGTACTTTATTTATTTTGGGCCGAAAACGGTCTTTTTGTTGTTTATTTTTTTTTTCTATTTGCCCTTCTTCGGCCCCTTTAAATTTTCCTTGTGTAATTGTTGCTCTGGACTTCGGCACGGTGATCCGCATTCTATTACTAGAGATACAGAACTCGTGGCTCTATCTAACAATTCAGTATAAATATGCTAGTTCCAAATTCCAAGTTCCGAGTTGTTTTCTCTTCCAATGTGGATTTATTTAAGGTATGAGTCATCACCGGAAATCCCATGATCATGGATAAATCTTTTTTGGCTGATTATTTTGTCTTTAATTGTTCAAGTTGACTAAGTCTAATAGGTTCCAAGACATAAACATGAAACGAATTCAAGCTTCTGGAAGATTGGTTTTGAACATGGAATTAATATTTGGGTAAGTAGATTTTAAAGGCAAAGCAATTATTCGATTTGTTTTTTCTAATACCATATCTAGGGGCTCGATTCCAATCACTAACGGTATCGTCAGACTGTCTCTGCGTTCTTGATAAAACGCCATATGTATCGTACTCCAGTCGCTAATAGAAGTAGCATTTGAAGGCAATATTTACAGTTGAAATTGAAAATATTTATTCAGATATGAAGGAGAGAGTTTAGACAGAACTAGACCACAGCTTGGATGTTTAAAAAAAAAAAATCATAAACAACTTTTAATACAAACAAGAACGAAAAATCGTTATCGTAATCAAAGGTTATGAAACTCTTTCCAACATTTCCAGAATATTTTAACTAAACTTTACCGATTAATAATTCGAAAGTTGATGTCCGATTAAACAAAGTCAAAGACAAACCGGGCGGGGAGGCCTACCTTTCGGTTTAAGCTCAACTAGCCCCGCATAACAGGTTTGTTTACTATGCGGCAGAGCCTTACAAGATAATTATTAAGGTTGAGAGAAGGCAATAAATACAAAACAATACTAATAGCTCACTTATTGAACGATAAACAATTAATAAATACGACAATGACAAATGAAATAATCATAGAATAAACACAAATCAAATACCACCATGAGATTAGAGAACTGGCACTGAAACGCAAATTCCAAAAATTCAAACTTTAACGATATAATAACTGAGAAAACAATTTACTAATTATACTGAGCAATACTAAATAATACTTTGCTTTATTACGCAATAATTACAGACAATTTGGAAAACGAATAACACATTCGAAAACCCAATTTCAGCAATTACCATCAATAATCGGAAAAATATTCGAATTCTTTTCTGCAGCCCTGTATATGATCTATAGATTTGTATATATAATACATGGTACACTAAAATTTAGTTCAGTTAAGAAACGCATAGCACAATTTAAAATTCCCCTTGAGCAGTTTTCGTCAATAAACAGAAATGTATTCGAGATCTTTTGTGCTGCCCTGTATATGATCAATAAAATTTAACGCATCAAGTAATATGTAAAAAATCAGTTAAATTTAATAACGCGTGCCGCAGCTGAAAATGCACTTCCAGCAATTATTGTTCATAGGCAGTACAGTAAACGATTTCTTCTGAACCCTGTAAATGAACGATGGTGTCCCTGTAAATGAGTGCTATGCACGCCATATTATATAGTAAGCCGCTTGTAGTACACCTATGTGATATATATAAATTTCAGTGTGTTTGAAATAGTGTAACATCATTAAAATACACCGTAAACGTTTTTCCCCATAGACCGTAATGGAATGGAATTATTTTGTGTGTCCCTGTAAATGAACTACAAATACTACACACTTTATTTTCAATACCTTAGTAAACCTCAATAACATATATCAATTGCATGGCAATCAGAGCATATTTACGCAATTTAGAGCACGGGCAGGCAGACTGCCAGACAGACAGGCGATAGGCAGAAAAACAAACTGAATTCAAAAACACTTTTCAACTATGTTGGAAAGTGTTAATAAAACTACATGTAATGCCGTTATATGTACAGGCATTATAACCTTGACTATCTTATTTCTGTCAGATTTTATTGAATCTCAAATCTGTAAAGATATTTCTCATTCACTCTGTATATATATAGATTTTACACATCAAATTCTTAAGAAAATGTGAGGATAACCATTTTTTCCCAAAATGCAAAGAAGTTCTTTTTTATAATTTAGCACAAATTAATGGGTAATTTTTACTTCATAACGTATCTAAAATAAAAACCGCTTTATAGGAAAATTTAAGTAAAATAAATACGTAAGCCCTTAATATAATCAAGACAATTTTGATAGTTTAATTCAAATTATTTTAAACCATTAGAATTTACAACTAATCTTTATAATCTTTCTGAAATAAAATATCTGAAAGATTTCTCTATTATTTTATGTATTGTTTTGATGATCAGTTCACATATAGTGAGAATCTTATCGTTCTCCAATGCTAACTCTTAAACCTTTACTTTTAAATGTATAGTTCCCACAGCAAAAAATGCTTCAAATGTTTGTTTTTTTCATCACAATAAAAGAAATTTACGTCAAAATAGTTTTTTTTTTCTTTTTTTATAAAAGTTATGAAATTTAAATTTTTGTACGGTGCCTGTGTCCTATAAATTATACTTAGAAAAACTTTCTTCGTGATCTAACAATTAAAAAAATAAAAACTTTGATTGAGCTAAATTTACCGAGTTCTATTGCCTTTAATTTTATTAATTTTATGAATTTTATGACGCTAATGATAGAAAAATGCGTTTTTAGTACCAGAAAACGCTGAAAATTCGTAAAATTTAAAGCATAACTCGGTAAGTTTTGATTGTTCAAAAATACATTTTTTACTGTTTTACTCTTTTGAGCATGTAGAAAGTTTCTCTTATCATTTTTAGTACCCAGGCCCAGGGTATAAAAACTTTTTTAGAATAATAACAATTTTGACGTAAATCGATTTTCACATAATGAAGAACAACATTTTAAGCATTTTTAGGTGCTTTCGTAATTATATAAATACGTAGCATCTATAGTCGTCGTCTGATCCGTCCGTCCGTCCCTCTGTCCGCATATAACAGCGCAAAAACTACCCAACCAAACGGTTTGAAATTTAAGATATATTATCTTTGCAGAATTTTGTCGAGACATTTCAAATTCTATGAAAATCGGATCAATATTTTAGAAGATATTAGTAAAAATATTTATTAAGAAATTTGATTTTTTTTTTTAAATCGGTGTTTTCTTGTTATAGAAGCTTCCGAGGTTTAATCGTCAAGCGACCGAGATACTTATTTTATGACAGAAATTAATCTGCAGACGATATAATTCATTTCACAGAATTAAAAATCATCAAGATCTGAATATTTATATAACCAGCTACAGTAAGAACGCACCTCATTTTACACATTTGACGTACAATTTCCAACTTGTTACAATTAGTTTTAGATGCATAAAAACTAACGATTTAGGAATCAACTATTGGTCAACGTTGAGAAGGAAGACTTTGTATATTGTGTGTTGTAGAGTGTCATCTCGAACACAATTTGATTTTGTTAATTTTGCAGACAGAACCATCATCCATACAGGGATACGGGTTTCGCAAAATACCATGCACTTTTATTCTGGTCTATTAGTCACTTATTAAATGTGTTTATTCTTTGCCCTACATGTTATTGGTCCTTTTATAATTGAGTGCATTAAGCTGTGCACACAAATATCCCTTTTTACAACATACATGTGTTTTCAGTTTAAACTTCTTATCGCATAATCAGTATCGTAAGCACCTATACAAATTTAAACACTTTAACATTAACAAAAAAATAACTATTTTGACGTAAATGAATGTTCCTTTGATAGAGAAAAACATTTGACGCATTTTAACGTTAAGAAGGGAGACAGTGTATACTGTGCATTGTAGAATGCCTTCCAGAACACAATTTGATTTTCGTAATTTTGCAGACCGAACCGACAAGCATAGCTTCACAAAATAGCATGTGCTTTTATTCTGACATATTACTCATTTATTAAATATGTTTATTCTTTTCCCTATATGTTATTGGTCCTTTTAATGATTGAGTATATTAAGCTGTATATACAAATATACCTTTTGCCACATTCAGTTTATACTTTGTATCGCATAAATAAGTATCGTAAGCACCTATACAAGTTTAAACACCGCAACATTTACAAAAAATAAATATTTTGACGTAAATGAATGTTCTTTTGATAGAGAAAAACATTTGACACATTTTAACGTTAAGAAGGGAGACAGTGTATACTGTGTATTGTAAAATGCGTTCCCGAACATAATTTGATTTTCGTAATTTTGCAGACCGAACCAGCAAGCATAGAGGTTTCACAAAATAGCATGGGCTTTTATTCTGACATATTACTCATTTATTAAATATGTTTATTCTTTTTCCTGTATGTTATTGGTCCTTTTAATGATTGAGTATATTAAGCTGTATATACAAATATCCCTTTTGCCACAATCAGTTTATACTTTTTAACGCATAAATCAGTATCGTAAGCACCTATGCAAATTTAAACACCGTAACAATTACAAAAAATAACTATTTTGACATTAATTAATTCATAAGCTAGAGAATAACATTTGAAAAAATTTTGTAATCGGAAATATACCTCCAAAGCTAACGGCTTAGGAATTAGGGATAGGACGCCATTAGAGGGGACACCTTGTATAATACATTTGAGCCACATAGCTGGAAAAAATAATGACAAATCACTAAAACATTTTTTTTTACAAGTTTAGCCGCCCACTGGTAGGATGAGGGTGTCTTTTTATAAAAACCACATAAAAACAGTCGATGGTTAAGTTATGGGTGGACGTAAAGACGTGTTATTAATGATGAATCGTATCTGCTATTAGTATCGCCTTTAAAATTGAGTTAAAGACTCTGTTACCAAAATGTAGGAGCGGTGTTTAAATAAACATTTACAATGTTTATCAAGTGAACATGAACATATAGAGTATAAATAATCTATGCATGCGGTGTAATTGAAGGCAAAAAGACAAATTGGGAGTTTTAAAGTTCGGAAAAAGATGACTGCTGACTGAAAGTGGGTTTTAAAAGGTTAGGTCAGAGCCGGCATTGCCCTATCATTATCTGGATTAGTCATTATTTTTATTAAAAGAAAATTTTCAATGAGGGCCTCTGTAAAGTTCGTTACAAAAATAGAATATTTCTATTTTTTTTTTCTTCAAAAAACGTTGAAATACTCGCAACAAATTGCAAGAAAATCCCTGTGATTTGAATACATTTTTCTGTTAACTGTCTAAATTTCCGTCGTTTGACTGTAGAATTCCTGAAATTTTTCAGCTTCAGTTCTCAAAGTTTCTGTAATTTCAGGGAGAAATGGCATAAATAAAAGTTCCGTTTCCAAAACAAAAAAGTGCTCACAGCAAACTTACCAGAACACTCCTGTCATTTGAAGAGAATGGATCTAAGATTTCAGAAATGTTTAAGTTAGTTTGGGGGAAATTTCTATGTTTGAAGAGGAATGAGCAAATAAAAACGGAAAATACCTGTGGATTAACGTAATACAGTCAACAGAAAAATACATGTCAATTCATGATTTTTTTTTACAGTGTTTTATTCCATCTAGACAGTCAGTTCTTATCTGATCAAAAACTTACATCGTGCGGTAAGAACTCTGTAATAGCTATTACAATTGTCTAATAACTACATAGTACTATACACATAACTACTAAATATAGAATTCTGCAGTCAGGCTATGCCTCACTCCTCTTGAAACGCTGAGAATTTGAAAATTCTTCCAGTACTTCTGAAAATAAAAGGCAACACAGAATCCAGAATGTTACAATAAAAAACAGTTTATCTGCGATGTAAGTTGTAAAAGAAAAAAAAATTAAGGTTTTACAATAAAGACAAGAGACAATTGAGAACGTTTGTGTTGGTGAAAATGGTTAGTGTTGTGCCACAATCAATTAGAAAAAATGAATTATTGAAATTCTAAATAACCATAGCCTCCATAAAATAAAGTATTATTGTACGACGTATTTTTAAACAGGACAGACAGACAAACAGTCCAACATTCAGCTATCTATCCCTGTGCTAAAATTAGACACCTTCGCTACATAAAGCAGTCTTTTAAAGCTTCGATGCATGCATGCAGAGCAAACTGTGAAAACTGTCTAACTTATGTATTATCCTTATCATGCAAACTCGATTTCAAATTACAAGTTATATCTTAATTAACACAAGATATGTTAAACAGAATTATTTTAGAATAATACTTCAAGTAAACCAAACCAAATTAAATTAAATATTACCTGAATAACATAAATTTGATTTGATTTGATTTAGGTGTTTCTAAATTAATACAGTAAAACCGGGAGGAAATGAGCTGTTAAACTGAAATATCGGATAAATCGAACTATTTTAAGTTATCTGCACATCATATTATGTTTTCTTGTTTCCTATCCCACCTATAAAGAATACTGCAAAATACAAATACAGTTTGTAACGAAGTTTTGTACTAAAAAACAATACCAAAATACAGCGTTTGCTCTGTTCTACCACACATTTTAATAGGATTTTTTTTACTTTATATAGTATGTGAAAAATATTGTAGAAAAATATTGCAAATTCTGTGGATAGACGAGGAGCTACGAATTCTACGTTTAAAAAATTAAATAGAAATTTTCTTTTCATTAACAGTGGTGCCAAACTCCTTGGAAATTCCAAGGAGTGAACGTACGTTGAAAATTCTAACTATCAAGTTAGATGTACAAGGAGTCCAAAAAGATCTGTACAACTTCAAAATTTTATTTTTAAAAAAGAATAGGTCTACAGCAAAACTAGTTACAACAATAGATAGAATAACTCAAAAAGTTTTTTCCTACTGCCTTAGTAAACTTCAGCATGAGATGCTTTCATAGCATGAAGAATATCAAGACGATATTCCAATTCAATCTATGAACGTTTCAGCATGCCAACATCAACAGTAGCTGCAGCTGTTTGGATCTTTCGTTTCAATTCCATGAGACTATTACCTTTTGTTCGGTATACAGTATATTTTAGACAAACCCAAAAGAAAAAGTCTAGTGGAGTAATGTCAGGAGACTGGGGAGGCCATGCTATGGGGCCTTGCTATGGGGCCATCCTGCCTTTTGCAGCTCCATCTATGATCCGAACTCTACTGTAGAAAAAAAAACTTTTTGAGTTATTCTATCTATTGCTGTAACTATTTTTCTGTAGGCCTATTCTTTTTTTTTCTTTTTTTTTTAAATAAATTTTTGAAGTTGTACAGATTTTTTTGGGACCTTCTGTATAGACCTTCTGTCTTAGATAAAAGTTTTTGCTTTCGATGTCATCATAACATGACCGATTCATCACTTATAGAGACACCTTTTCTTCGCACTACAGAAAACAGTATTAGAAATGAAAAATGGAAACATCTTGATCCATAAAGAATGCTACCTGATGAAATCTTCTTAAAAGTTTTACAGATTAACGAATACGTTAAATGGAGATGAAAATACCGATATCGGAATGGTCTGTCTAAAGGAAAAATCAAAATGCGTTTAGCTAATCATTACTGAAAAACCAGTGTTGTAAAAAAGAGACACACAAACGCCAGTTTTATTTTATTTTATTATTATTTTTTTAATTTATTTATTTATTTATTTATTTGGGAGAGGGGGAGGGACTTACGCGACTCGTTTACGTTACGTTATGCTACGTAATCTTGAATTGGCGTTTAAAATTAGCTAATTCAAAATAAGCATAAAACATTGCACTATCAACATGCTCAACATCTCAACACACATCCATGTGATAGTTATTTTATTATCATTGCTTTCGAATACAGAGAATTCGTTTAATTTGTTGAAGATAAATGCTTTCCCACTTGTCATTCGTCTCTCTCTCTCTTCCTCCCTCTCTCTCTTTCTCTCTTTCTTTCTTTAAGCATCGGCTATCGTACATACTGACTATTTCAGTCTCCTATTGCGCATAGTGCATTAATTAAATTTTAACATCAAGGGACCCCATGGCACTCTTTTACTCTAATTTCAGATTTCTGGGTAAAAGTAGTGGCAGAAAAAATGTACACACACGTGTTGTTATCTCAAAGAGGAAGCCAAAATAGCTGCTCTTCAAAGTTATCTTGAGAGCCTGAATTCTTTCACGCTAACAATAATCTTCCGGCAATGTTATGTGCCAAGTATAACAGTGGGAGAAGTGTCAGATTGTTTTACTTTGCGTGGGAGAATTTGGGAGCACTTTTCTTGAAAACACAGCTATCAATATTGACACACATTATATATATAATGGATAGCAAATGGGGTACCTGTCAAGAGGTTTCCACAACTCACGTAACAAACTGTCAGATTTTATTTTGCCTGAAAAAGATCCTTTCGCTCTATAGTCAGAAAATGGAAGATTAAAGCGATTAAGAGTGATCTAAATACAGTAAATGATAAACGAAAAACTTTCATGTTGCATGGTTAAAATCAATGTAGATGGCTGATTGTAGGATCCGTTCTCCTGTTCTTCTTCTATCAGCAAAGTAAAAACGGAAACATATAGACACATTAATTTTATACAGTGCAACCTCAATTCTCAGTATTGTCTTCTAGTAAAAATTTGGGCATGCAGAAATTTGATAATTGGGATAATCATCAAAAATAGTTATGGTATGACATATATGTAATGGATAGCAAATGGGGTACCTGTCAAGGGGCTTCCACAACTCACGTAACAAACTGTCAGATTTTATTTTGCCTGAAAAAGAGCCTTTCGCTCTACAGTCAGGAAATGGAAGATTAAAGCAATTAAGAGCGATCTAAATACGGTAAAAGATAAACGAAAAACTTTCATGTGCATGGTTAAAATCAATGTAGATGGATGATTGTCGAATCCGTTCTCTTCTTCTTCTTCTATCTGTAAAGTAAAAACAGAAACATACAGACACATTAATTTTATATTAGTCCAACCTCAATTCTCAGGATTAATGTCTTCTGGTCAAAATCTGGACATGCAGAAATTTGGATGATTGGGATAATCATCAAAAAAAGTTATGGTATAACATTTCTAGTCAGAATGTTTCAGGTAAATATTTTGCGAACGGCAAATCTCACGTTCAGATTTGTGAACTACAGCATATTCAAAAATTCTGTAACGAAAACAAACAAAATCCGTCTGATTTAGAGTCTGATTCTGACACAGAATCGTAATAAAAATGCGAACGTTACTTCATCATAGACATTTAAATGTGATGGGCCTGCCATAATGCTTTTGGAACAACTAAAAAAAGATGTCACCGGCTATATTTAAGAAAACAAATGCATTTATTAATAATTTTTCATTATTGAAAGTACACATTTGATTATATAAATCTAAGAGGAAAATGTAATTAAGCACTTTGGTAGGAAAATTTTTGAAAATTTAAAAACGAGTTTTATGCAGTTTTAATTTATCTAATGTGCTCTCGATTTAACGATAACCTTGATTTAATTATGAAGTTCATTGAAAAAGAGCTGAGAAGTCTCTTTGCAATCGTTAAATCGAGATTAGACTGTACTTTTCCCACCATTTTGTACGTTTCTAGGACCTTTTTTTTTTTTAATTCTATCATATTTTACAAATAAATAAACCACCTAACATACTTATCTACATCATCGTGAAATAAATAAATATAATTGGTTGAAACAGACAGAAATGTTTCATTTTGTGATAGTAAGTAAGCCATTCTGACAGCAAAAATGATGAAATGCATAATTAAATGCTTTCATGTTTTCAGCAATACATTTTTTAGGCAAGATACGTGATTCCGGGTCTTCCAAGGAAAAATCGATATAAACTGATGAATTATTTTCGGGAGCCTTTCAGAAAAATAAAGTTATCAAAACTGATGTCTGTCCCCAAAACAGTCACGTAGCAAATCTTGTATTTAGTTATGCATGCGCGGAACTGGTATATTCACGGAAAATAATAAATGAAACATGGACAGTAAGGCAATGTTACATTAATTGCATACAATTAATTTTAATAAAGTACTAACGTTATTTTAGCAAAAACTATGCAACTAGGGTGATTTAAAAGAAACAGAAAAAAAAAATCTATTGAAAAAGTGTTCTTTTTTACGTATCATATTAGAATTATCATTCAATTCTAAGTTGTCATTAAGCAAATAAATGATTGCATGTGTATACATGCATGTTTGTTATTTTTTTTTTTTTTTTAGTTACGTTCTTTTTTACATGATGCTTGTAGTTCATGGTGGTTTTATTATAGATTTTATATTTATCTTCATGTTCAATTTATGGAGAATAATCTCGGAAACTTAAGTCAGCAGAACGAAGATACCACAATTTCACAAAAAGAGTAGTAAAAAGAAATATAATTTTATAAGCAATTTGGGTATTTAATTATTTTAATTCAAGATTTTTTTTTATATATAAAATTTTATATGGTACTCTTATATTCCAAAAGTTAGCATCTACAAAACATAAAATATTATTTTTTTACACAGATAACATTTAGAATTTATTGCTACGTTTAAAATGATTAACAGGCCTATCTTAGACACTAATGATTTTTTTAGTGCTATCTGTTGAGCTGTTTAGCAGCTGTTAAGCTTTTTATTATTGGATAGGACTGGCCACTATTTTTATATTCAATCGTACCACAATTTATAAAAAAATTTCTTTGTGGTATATTTATTTTGAAAGTATCGTAGTATAAGTTTATGGCAGAGATTTTTTTTTTGTAAAAGTGTTGCGAATAGAATAAAGAAATAGATGCTGGAATGACATATGTCCCAACCCCGTAATCAAAGAGTTAATTTTCTGTTGACGGACATGACACAATTCATAATGACAGTAGTTATTTGTCAAATGAAACTACAAATAAACATGATTATCCTTTGACACTGAATTTCAGTTTATCTTTACCAAAACGCGAAATTTAAAAAGAAACACTGTGTCAGAATTTAAAAAATATACATAAATAAATAAATCCATTTTATAGACCTTAAAAATGGTAAAAATTAGGGGTGTGACTGTCCAGGACTTGACATTTTATATTCTTTGAAAACTTTATTTATAAAATATATATTATTTAATTATTTAAGTTAATTTTCTGTTGACGGAAATGACACTAGTTATTTGTCAAATGAAACTACAAATAAACATGATTATCCTTTGAAAGTGAATTTCAGTTTAGCTTTACAAAAAGGCAGAATTTAAAAACAAACACTGTATCAGAATTTAAAAAAATATAAATAAATAAATCCATTTTATAGACCTTCAAAATAGCAAATATTAGAGGTATGACTGTCCAGGACTTGACATTTTGTATACTTTGAAAACTTTATTTATAAAAAATATATATTATTTATTATTTAATTATTGAAGTTAATTTTCAGTTGACGGACATGACACAGTTCATAATGACAGTAGTTATTTGTCAAATGAAACTACAAATAAACATGATTATCCTTTGAAGCTGAATTTCAGTTTAGCTTTACAAAAAGGCGGAATTTAAAAACAAACATTGTATCAGAATTTAAAATATACAAATAAATAAATAAATCCATTTTATAGCCCTTAAAAATGGTAAAAATTAGGGGTGTGACTATCCAGAACTTGACATTTTGTATTCTTTGAAAACTTAATTTATAAAAAAATATATAGTATTTATTATTTAATTATTTACACATATTGTAACGTTATATACTACATCTAATTTTCATTATAATATATTTCCAATTGTAATTACCTTTTTAATAACTAGTCTGTGACAGCGTTTTGTACTTTCCTAGGAAAATTATTAAATTTTAATAATTCAATCATATTTTACAACAAAAAAATATCCCAAGTAACATACTAATCAATATTATCCAATCATTAAATAAAAACAATCGGTTGAAACGGACAGAAATGCTTTATTTTGTGATAGTAAGTAAACCATTATGACAACAAAATTGATGAAATATGTAATTCATTTTCTTTTATGCTTTCAGCAATACATTTTTTAGGCCCGATACGTGATTCCGGGAGCTACCAAGAGAAAATCGATACAAACTGATGAATTATTTCCGGGAACCTTTCAGAGAAATAAAGTTATCAAAACTGATGTCTAACCACAAAACAGTCACGTAGCAAATCTTGCATCCATTAGATATGCAGACGTGGATCTAGTATATTCATGGAAGATAATAAATGAAACATGGACAGTGAGAAAATTTTACATTAATTGCATGCAGTTAATTTTATTAAAGTACTAACGTTATTTTAGAAAAAAACAGTGTAACTATGGTGATTTAAAAGAAACAGAAAAAAAGAAACTTTCTTTGATAAAGTGTTCTTTTTTACATATCGCACAGAATTATTTTTTAATTCTAAGTTGCTATTAGCAAATAAATTAGGTATTTTCTTTTTCATATGATGTTTGCAGTTCATGGAGGTTTTATTGTATATTTTATTGTTATGTTTATGTTCGATTTATAGAGAATAACCTCGGTAGTTTATCAGCAGAATGAAGATACCGTAATTTCAAAAAAGGAGTATTTAAAAGAAATATTTAATTTTATGAGCGATTTTGGATTTTAAGGCTAATGATTTCTCTCTTTTGATAAAATTTTATGTATTTTTATTAGATCCCAAAGGCGAGCATGTATAAAACATAAAATATAATAAAGATAAAAAAATATAAATCATTACTGAATTGAACAAAATGTATTTTCCTTTAGTTCGTCTTAGTTCAAGCGAAACAATTTTTCCTGCTTTAAAAACAACAGCAACCCCAGCTAAAACATATCTATAAAATGTCTCCGTTTTATCGTTATTTTGTCAGAAGAATCGATAAATGATGAAATACTATGGACTCCCGTTAATGCGTCCCCGCTTAAGACGTATCTCCGGTTAATGGGGGCAATTTCGTTTTCCCCATCATCTTCTACTTGCACTTAATGGTAGGGACATCGATTAATGCATACGACATATCAGCTAATGCGGACATTTTTTCACAAATTGGCCGGGCAAAATCGAAACAGTATTGTATATTATTTCTCTAATAGAACCTTTGGAATAACTTTGGTTATTGACATCTAACAAAAATGACTGTCACAATAACGAAGAGAAAGGAATCATTCCACCACGAAAAACGTGAGAGGTTCAAAAATTGCTATCGGTTGTTCGTCGATATTACCAA
Organism: Maratus michaelseni; assembly: GCA_963931845.1. Classification (NCBI taxonomy): domain Eukaryota; kingdom Metazoa; phylum Arthropoda; class Arachnida; order Araneae; family Salticidae; genus Maratus; species Maratus michaelseni. The sequence continues at coordinate 325,020,493 of OZ007590.1, forward strand.
TCAAAATATGACGCGGTAGACCAATTTTTGAAATGTGTCGCAAAACTTGTGGTAAAAAGACCGTTTGTTGAACTATAGCTATATTATGTAAGTATGGCAATTTTTTTGCATATTTTGTTGTCCTGAGTAATTTATTTTTTGTACTAACACATTTTCCCAAACTTACTTTTTTGCTTAAATGACGAAATTAAATAATTTTTTCCCTTTTAGCATAACATTGGTAAACCGTTTAATTTTTGACGAAAACTGAATTCAATTTATGAACAGATGTCGCAGACGCACCGGGAAAGGCGCAATTTTTGTTTCTTTTTTTGCGCCATTTTGGCGAGAATACCCCTTTTTCGAATACCTGTTTGGCCTAGTATATAAAAATAGCCAGTTAGTTTTATTTTATTATGAAACAATGTGTTTTATTATAAAAAAACACACAATGTTACCAATCGCTAATCAATGTTACAAAACGCACACAATATTATTATAAAACACACAATATTATTATAAAACACACAATATTATTATAATAAAACCCACACATTTATTTTATTATAAAACACATGCAGATTTTGATATAAACACACACAAAAATTATTTTATTATAAAACACGCACAATGTTTAATATAATGTAAAACACACACTATCTGTTCTACCGGGTTACCATACGAAGCATAAATTTGCCACGCGATATAGAGAATCGCAATTATGGTGACCAAAAGAAACCCCGGTGCATCTGCGACATCTGTACCTCAATTTATTTAACGTAAGAAGAGATAATACAATTTAAATGTTTACATTTTTTATGCGGATTTCGGTTAGCCGGGCGAAAAAAGACCCGTTTTCGAAGCCCGCACTAACGGGAGTTCACTGTATATCATCTGTTATGAAAGCTAATTAAAAATAGAAAGAAAGAAAATTGTAATGCGAAGAGTCAGATTTAAGCAAAGTGAAATCCTCATATATTTTAATTACATCATAATATTAAAAATTTGATATATTATAATAATTCGTTTCTATTCAAAGTCAACACGAAATAAACCATATAACATAACTGATAAATCTTATATCGTTCAATAAAAAAAGTAAGATTGTTTGAAACAGTAAACCATTATGGAGAAAAAAAAATGATGAAATATGTAATTCATTACTTTTTTTTTAGATTATCAGCAATAAATGTTCTATGCAAGATACGTGAGTCGAGTCAAGGATCTTCCAAGAGAAAATCAATACAAACCGATGAATTATTTCGGAGAATCTTTCAGAGATACAAAGTTATCGAAACTGATGCGGCACAAAACTGTCACGTAGCGAATCTTACATTTGATATACATACGTGAGAACTGTTATACTCATGCAAGATAAGAAATGAAATGTAGACTGCAAAAAATGTTACATTAATTACGTATAATTTATTTTTTTAAGTATATTACCGTTATTTTGTTTTTGTTTTTTTAATCTATGTAAATATCATGATTTAAAACAAAAGCTTTCTTTTTTTACATTTTACATAGAATTATCTTTCAATTCTAAGTTGTCGTTGGCGAATAAATGTATACATGTTATTGTTTTTTTAGCTACGTTCATTCTATTAAGCTTTTAGATATTGATGATGCTTTTATTGATGATGTTGTTCAATTATGTATTCAAATGAAGTTGTGAAATTTCTTAAAAGCAATAAATCTTTTCGTATTAGCCGTGTGGTATAGGTTAATTAGCTGCAGAATCCGTCAAAGGTTTTACTATTTAAAGCAGCTTTTTTTGTTCTGATTATTTCAATGTTTAAGTGTTGTAGTTTGATTACATATCTGTTAAATTTGTATTTATTTTATTTTATTTTATTTTGTTATTGATGAAGTTTTTTTTTTTTAATGTTATCCGGAGACACATTCTGAACTATTTATATTGTTTTATGAGTAAACGGTTTAATCTTCCGTAATCGAGCTGCAAGTGATAGATTTTTTTTTTATCTTGCTTGAAAATTATTTGAACTCTTTGGTGCATACTGTCCACTACAGTGGATAAAAATGCTATATTTTTCCTATCCAACCTATTTCATTTACAGTTCCTATTCAAAGCTTTTGCTTTCAGTAGAAAAATCGAGATCGCTTCACGACAACAGGTAACTTACTTGTTGAGATATCATCAACATGGGTGTCCTTTCAGAATGCCGGCAAATTGTTCCGAATGAACTAAAATGTTTCTAAACATACAATGATGTTCTTTAAATCATATTTTGTTTATTAATTATTGTTTCAGGCTTCTTGGCTTAATTTCATAATTGAAACACAAGTATTAAAATACTTTATTTGTTTTGTTTTGGACTATAGTGAACAGGCTGTAATTAAAAAATAAATAAAATTATTGTACATAATTTTTTTTTATTATTGTGTGTGACCCTTTTAGTTATAAAATAGCAAATTTAATGTTTGCCAGTTTTAAAGTATGCAACAAAGGATTAAAAATCTATAAAATCAGTAAAGTAAAATACAATTTTCAGACAAATTGCATTTGAAAGTACACCCCCCTCCCCCCACTGTATGGCACGAAAATTAAAATTGTGGATGCTTGGAAATTAAAAAAAAAAAAAATTATACTAAAAGCGAAATTTATTGGTCAGTTTGTTACCACTGTCAATATGACGTAAGTGTTACTCACGGTCATGTTTTTTATTTATAATATAGAAGATTCGCTCCTATTTTAAGTCAAAATCACGAAATTAACCATGAATAGCGTACTAATCAATATAATCACACAACAAATAAATGCAATAGGTCGAAACTTATAGAAAGGATTTTATTTTGTAATGATAAACTATTATGACACTAAAAATGATGAAATATGTAATTCATTACTTTTATGCTTGCAGCAATAAATTTTCTAGGCAAGTTGCATGTGAGTCAAGGGGCTTCCAACAGAAAATCCATACAACCGATGAATTATTTCCGAGAAACAAAGTTATCGAAACTAATGTCCGGCGCAAAAACTGTCACGTAGCAAATAATTTATTTAATATGTACTATATGCTAGAATCGGTATACACATGAAAGATGATAAATGAAATACAGACTGTTAAATTAATTACGTACAATTTATTTCATTAAAGTAATAACTATGTTTTTTGTAAAAACTATGTAACGATGGTGATTTAAAACAAAAAGGAAAAAAAGAAACTATTTATGATAAAGTGTTCTTTTTTACACTTCAAATTCGGATATGTATACGTGAGAACTGGTATATTCATTAAAGACAGTAAATGAAACATAGACTGAAAGAAGTTTTTAAATTAATTACCTATTACTTATTTCACTTTATTAAAGAATAAAGTTTTTTTTATTTTTATAAAAACAGTATAGCTGTAAGGACTAAAATAAAAGAAAAGATAAAGTGTTCTTTTTTCACTTTGCATAAAATTATTTTTCAATTCTAAGTTGATATTGATAAACAAAGGATCAGGATCTATAAGCCGTGTTTTTGGTCCATGAAATAGGCTAAAACTCGATTTTGTTAAAATGGCTTAATTATTTCACTTTTTAATACTAGAAGGTTTATCCTGTACGATTTGAACACTATTTTTTTTCATTTTGTTCGGATTTATATGACTTACACAAGCTCAAAGTTCATATTATTCGTAGTTTTTGATGAATAATACACAATTTTTCCTAATTTTACCTCAAATATTTATATGAGCGCAATCGTGCAACACTTTCTTCTTTACATATATTATAAAATACATCAAAATGTACAATATATGTAAAAATAAAAGTGTTGCAAACTTGCGCTCATAGTAAAATATTAAAAAATATATTAAAAATTAAGGTAAAAATAGGAGAAATTGCGTATTTTTCATCAAAAACACGAACTTTGAGCGTGTAAGTTATATAAATCCGAACAAAATGCAAAAAATATTGTTGAAATCGTACAGGATAAACCTTCTAATATTAAAAAATGAGATAATTAAGTCAGTATAACAAAATCGAATTTTTGTCTTATTTCATGGGCCAAAAACATGGCTTATGAACCCTGATCCTTTACCGTATATTTCGGCGTACATCTACGATTTGAGACTGTTTATTTTTTATTTTTAGGTGCATTCGCCATATCATGCGCACCCCATTTTGTGCAAAAAAACATCATGAGAATTGCAGCGTGAAAATACAATAAAGGGCATTAAAAAGTATAATTCTGAGTACAAACATAAAGAAAATAAGCAAATGTCAAAGTGAGGACATACGCTACTGCTAAGCCTATCTACTTAAATCTCCATCTAGCGATTGGAATCGTTCGTTCAAATAATCACATCTTCTTCTCTCGTTCATTGGTATAGAAATCTCAATTCTTATGCTTAATTTTAAGCTTTCGTTTTTATTACCCGGCGTATAACGCGCACCTGTAAAATTTGACCACATTTCTTGTTTAAAAAATGCACGTTATACGCCGAAATATACGGTAATTATGTTTGTTATTTTACAGGTATATATGTATAATTTATATGATGCTTGATGTTGTTGATTATTTTATTGTTAATTTTTTGAGGATGTTCGATTGAAGAATAATTTCGGAAGTTGTTAAGCAGAATGAAGATAATGTAATTTGATACAAAAAACATTTAAAAGAAAGAGAGAATTTTATTATCAATTTAGGAGTCTAAGTTCTTTTATAACTAACGTTTGTAAAGTTTTTTTTTTTTTTTTTTTTTTTTTACAGTGAGCCCAAACAAGACACAGAATATAATAAGAATCAAAAGTATAAAATAATTAGTCAATATAACAAACAAACCAATAAACAAAAAATCTTTAATTCTTCTTTGTTGAAATCAACCAAAGTTTCCTGGAATTTAAAATATTAGCAATTCAGCTAGAAGATCTCTATAGCATGCCTGTATTCTGATGATTAACAAACAGGATTAATATTAATAATAAAAATTTTCCCAATCGAATAAAAATTTATTTCAAAAGGGGAAAAGCAAGCTGTTATCCACAATGTAGTTAATTAAGCAAACTGAAATCATCACATATATTTTTTTATTATATAGTAAATCGTTAAAAATAATAATTGCTATATTAAAGCAATTTGCTCCTACTTTACGTCAAACACTCGAAATAAACCCAATAAACGTTATCGTATAATAAAATAGAAATGCGATTGTTTGAAAGACAGAAATGCTTTATTATGTGAGATTAAGTAAATCATCATGACAATAAAAATGATGAAAAAAAAATGTGTAATTTATTTCTCCCATCAGTTTCTATCATTCCAGCCAAGATAAGTGAGTCAAAGAGTTTCTGAGAGAAAATTGATTCCAACCAATGAAAAATTACAGAGAAAGAAACAAATATATTTAATGTCCGAATAACTGTAAGAAAATTGATTCTTTAGTTTTAAAAATATATATCTATCAATGTTCTACTGCTTTCTTAGAATAAGTTACAAAAGCTTCAGCAACGATAAAACGCAAAGTGTATAATTTTACAGATATTATATGAGTGAATGGTAAAAGTATAGAGTCTAGAAGATATAGTGTCACAACCGGCTATTCCAGTAAAGCTTTAAAAAGTGCTAAAAAATTTAATTAAATCTGTAACGATACTAAACGATAAATGTCGATCGTAGCGACATCTGCTTAGCTCTTTATCGGCCGAAATGTTTTCTCAATTCAATCCTTATACAATATTTACGTTTGAGCTACCATATGTCGTTGCGATTGACATTTATTGTTCAGCATCGCTGAATATTTATCGGATTCAATTTTTTAGCACTTTTGGAATAGCCGATTGCCACACTTATCTTCTAGGCGTTATAGTAAAAGATAAATGATATCAATTATAAAATATTTATTATTCAGAATTAATTACACCTTGGTGACTCTCGAGTCTTTACTAGAGAAGAGTCGTACACAGTGAAAGAGAGACGCTTTTAAAACGAAATTTCTGTTTGTAACGCCACATTTTAGGCTGTTCATAGATGCTTTATTTGGAGAGTCCGCTACATTTCAAGAGTGGATGTCACTTCGTTAGGAAGTTACAAAAAGAAATTGCTCTCTTGGACCTCAAAGTTACGCATTTAACTCTGTTTACAGATCATATACCTTCAGTCTTATTGTATAAGGTATTTCAGTTCGAATATCTTATACACATGATGCACTATTTCCCCACTTAATACCAAGGAATTAACTCTAATGAAGCTGAAGGAAGAAGTAATGGGAGGCTCGCTTAGAAGAAGTGTGATAATATAGATTAGGAGTATTTAAAAGGAACTACCGTATTTGTTATTAATGTTTTACTATAGCTTATTTAGAAAACTATAATTTTAATAACAACAAAACATTTACCTAACTCTCTTATTATAAAAACAAAAACTTCAAAGTTTCTAGATTCCATGAGATGCGTGCCGATATTCTCGACAGCAACAAAATAATAAACACATGAAATTAGAAAAAATGACATTAATTATTTACGAAGAAATACCTTAATGTTTACTTATTTGTTTTAGTTGCGCTTAAAATAAACCAACCCATTACATGTACCTAACCGTTTCTTTGAACAAATCGACTTGGTACACAACGAGTTATGGAACGCTGGTACACAGTGAAACAGTATCAAACTGTGTAGCATTAAAATTATCTTTATTCTGAAATGTATAATCTGCATTATATGTTACTTTAATGGGATATTATGTCTTTAAGACATGGACGCCCATACGTAGTAAACAGTTTTCTCACCTTCCCATCCCGGCTTCCAGCTACAAATTCCAGAACCTCGATTTTCAGTTTTTGGACCCTTTAAAGTATTCTACGTCCATTGATACATGGATGCTCATAAGACTCCTATAAGGGTATAGGAGCTCTAGATGCTCATAAATCTAAACACAATCACGTTATCTACCAAATTGCGGAATATTTTGGTGGAACAGAGAAAATCAGCAATGCCTCACTGTGTACTAGACGTGATACTCTATGAGAAATGGTGTAATAATATTTTAAAGCAATTTTTTTCCTTGTTTTTATTTATATGTATTAATAAATTTGGTATGAAAGATGTTCCCAATAAGCAGATTTATATATGTAATTTGAAAAAAATTCTTCAGTCGATTATATCGATTCAGTCGATTATATATTTTAATTAACATTTTTAAAAAGCCTCGCTGTGTAGTCTCCCTCTTCCCTGTATTTCTTCCACGATTTGGGAATATTAATCTATTTTTTGTAAGTTTAATTTGACAAATAAATTGCTTTTACCCTAACTTTTCTTTTTAATTTTTCTAGACAGCCCCAGTCTTAAAATTTCCATCTCTTTTAAAATAAGTCTGTTATATATTCTAAGAAAATTAAACTATACTCTAAAATAAACGTAAATTACAAAAGAGCTTTGTCCTGCTGTAGGTTATCGAATTTCAGATCACGTGGATCAAAAACAATTCAATCAAATTACAGTAAATAAAAACCATACAGTAATGAGTTCATTGTATTCAGGTGTTTTGTGGCATTGAGCTTGATGGATCACTCATAGAGTTGATGACTTTTGTAGAACGACTTTCGCACCTTTCTACAAAAATAAAAACAATAGATGAACTTGGAAACATTAGAATAAAAATTTACAACGCAAAAATCTTAAAATACGAGTTGAAGTATTCGTCTAGACAAACAGAACTTTATTCTTTTACATGTTATTGTTGATGGAAAGCGATACAGAAAAAAAAAATGTATTCAGTTGGCTACCTTTCAACTGTACTGAATCCGAAATAAATTCTCGTCTTTTAAAGTTCCTTTATTTTGAGTTGCTTTCTTTATGTCTGAACTATGTCTACACTAAATAAAGTTCTGACTAAATAATGTAAACAAGCAATCGAAACTTTGACCCAGTTTCTCCAATCTTTTTTAAAAATAATAATAATAATCTGTAAATCGCAAATGCATTTGGATTTTGAAAAGAATTTTCTATAATAATAAAACCCATATAAGAGATTGTTTGTCTGATTCGCTAAAACGCAGAAAATCACAACTTTGTGAGGAAATAGTCTCTTCAACTTATTATATCCATTCTCAGCAATAGCAAAAATCAAAAATGGCATATTTAATATTCCAATTTATAAAGAAATTTGAATAGAGATATTAACGTACCAATGCGATAACAAGAGTACTTATATATATATATATATATATATATATATATATAAACTTTTTTTATTATTATTTGCCGAAAACTTAGTCTTCAAACCCCTCCTCCTTTATCAGCTATTTTGCAGAACTATCTAGCGAAAACGAGGCGTAGTGCAAAAACTTTAGCGAGGCACTTACAGCTAGTTAATCTTCCTCTCCACATTTCTTTCAAAAAACTCATATGATATGCGTATGCGTGTGGACAGAATAAGTATATTCGATGATTAAGTAATCTAAGACGAAGACAAAATTTTGTCTGCTCGCCCGCTTTGTCCGAATATCTGGCTGAACTGTGACTCTAACGACAGCAAGGCTTAATGCAAGAACTTTTGAGAGGCACTTACATCTATTTAATTTTCTCTTTCCACATTTTTTTTTCAAAAATCTCATATGATATACTTATCGTGTACACGTATCGTGCAAGAACTTTAATACAGGTATATTCGATGATTAAAAATGTAATAAGAATACAAAATTTTGTTTATCCTCCTTCCTTTGTCAGAATATCTGGCCGAACTGTTTATAGCGAAATCAAGGCGTTGTGCAAAACTGTTTGGGAGGCACATCTATCTAGTTAATCTCCTCTCTCCACAAATTTGTTCAAAAACTTCCTATAATATACGTATGCGTGTGGACAAGAAGAAGTATATACGAGGACTAAATAATGTAGATCGAAGACAACATATTGTCTGTCCCCCCACCCCTATCAGAATATATGGCAGAACTGTCTATAGCGAAAGTGAGGCTTGGTGCTAGAGCTTTTGCAAGGCACTTCCAGTTCGTTAATCATCCCTCTCCACAACCAAAAAATTAAATAAATAAATAACTAGTGAGATATATATACTCGAGTGGACAGGAACACGCACATTCGACGACTAAATAATGTAGAACGAAGACAAAATTTTTTGTCTGTTCTCCCACCTCTGTCAGAATATCTGGCAGAGCTGTCTCTAGCCAAAGCATAGCTTAGTGAAAGAACTTTTGCGAGTCACTTCGAGTTGCTCACTCTCTCCACATTTTTTTTTCCAACTCGTGTGATATACGTTAGCGTGTGGACAGGTATATTTTATGATTAAATAATGTAGAAAGAATACAAAAGTTTGTCTGCCCTCTCCCTTTGTCAGACTATCTGGCAGAACTGTCTCTTACAAAAGCGAGGTTTGGTGAAAGAACTTTTACGAGGCACTTTCAGCTAGTGCTAAACGCATCTCTCCACAATTGTATTTCAAAAAACTTGTGTGATATACGTATGCGTATGAGTAGACACAGGTATATTCGATGACTAAATAATGTAGAGCGAAGATAAAATTTTGTCTGTCATCCTTCCTTTCTCAGAATATATGACAGAACTGTCTCTAGCGAAAGTGAAGCTTGATGCGATATCTTTTGCGAGTTAATTTCCAGCTAGTTAATTCCCTCTGATCACTTTTATTTTCAAAAAACTCATATGATATGATATACGTATGCGTGTGGAGACAGAAACAGGCATATTCGATGTCTAAATAATGTAGAACCAAGACAAAATTTTGCCTGCCCCACCCCACCACTCTGTTAGACTATCTAGCAGAACTGTCTCTACCGAAAGCGAGACTTAGTGCAAGAACTTTTGCGAGGCACTTCCAGCTAATTAGTCTCCCTCCCCGCAATTTTTTATGAAAATGCTCGTGTGACATACGTTTGCGTGTAGACAGAAACAGATATATTCGAATAATAAAAGAGAAAATTTGATTAAGCAATAAAATATACAACTCTATAAAAAAGTATATTTTACAAAAAAGTAAATTTGTGTTATTACATTACAAATAATCAGTAAAATAATAGTTTAAGTTGCCGTTTATGAAATTCATCAACAACACAATTCTCTTAACAATTCGTTTTCTAGTTTCAAAGCAAAAATGTATCATATGTGTGTCGCTCTGATAAATAGTATCAATACCGTATTACATGACCTCATTTTGGCTGTCTCAATAGTTTATTTTGATTATTTTGAGTATAGTCTCATCAACTAATTCGATTTTATACCTCAAAAATTCCAAAGCTAGACATAAATAAATTCTAAGTATATAAATCTGTCATAAAATTACTCACAATCAGACGAATGCTAAATATTTAATTATTTTTTTTAAATAAAAAAAACTTATTTTTCCGTGTGTGAGCCCTTTTCAGGCACAGGGGCCTGTGCACAAGCAAATGTGGCACATCCATAAGGACTACTTTTGGCATAGTGCTGGATTTCGAAAACTGCTATTGAAGTACTGTGCTCTTCAACGGTTTTTCATAATGTCGTTGCATGTCACGCAAAGCAAGATAAGTCTGGGTAAAATTTCTTTAAAATATATTTATTTTTGTTCAATTTATGAACAATAGTTACGTTCGGTTTGGATTGAGACACCTTTTACTTGTGAGTAAATAAATGGATTAAGACTCTGGTTTCCTATACAAAAAATTTTCCTTGTAGAATTTTCAACCACCTCTGAAAGTTTTTCCGTAATCGTTTTTGAATCACTCTTTATATTTACACCTAAGATCGATATTGAAATAACTCTGCGACATAATATTTTGTTACTTCCTTTAATGTCAGGAAGTTATAAAATTTTAAAGACGCTATTTAAAGTCATTAAAACTTGAAAGAGCTCTTGCTTTCCTACAGCTAAAGGAACCTCGGCTTATTTGAAACGTCAAAAACTGCGCATTTTAACAGAGAAGAAAAGGTATGTCTGAAAATTCTCGTTAAATACCTACTAGCGTTTCAAAACTTTGTCATAAAAAGCGGATTTCAATAAAGATAACAGTTGTGGAAATTGAATAAAGTTTTGTAAACTGACATAAAAGAAAACGAGTATTGTGTTATTTATGCACTAGCAGACCCCACCCCCTCTCTCTCTCTCTCTCTTTTCTTCCTCCTTCGGCGTTGACCGGGATTAGCTTGAACGTTTACAATTTTAATATGTACTAAATTTAATTAATATTATGAGCAAATAAAAACTTGCAAAACAAAGAAGAAGAAAAAATACACTATCTTCTGCGGAAGTAAATCATTAACATACCAAATCACTAAAACGGGATCTTTAATCGGGGCTTATTAGTCGTTAAAACTACAATCAGTATAACGGAGACGTTTCGTTAATACGTGAAATCGGAAGTCAACATGAACTAAAAAAAAATCGAATCAAAAACTCATCTTATATATATTAGAATTCGATATGGTTTGAAAATTCTGATAATTGAAATTTATATATGGATTTCTTATGATTATTGAGTTTTAACTACTATTAATTATTGTTTAATAATATTTTATGTATTTCTATAGTTTAATTAATGTTTCAAATTTAACATAACTGTAACTGTAGTAATCAAGCATCTTAATATATAGTTCAAATGCCTGTTTCCACATACTATTTGATGCACGTGTGTTTTGTTTTCTCATGACAGCTTGGCACAGCACTTTCTCACAGTAGTTTGAAATGTGAGTAAATTTCTTTTTTGATTCATTTTCCTTGTCTTTCTGCATTGTTTCTCTTCTTTAAATTCATTACACTGTTAGTAATAGACTGTTCTTGGCAAATTTGCCAGTCGTAAATTTTATATATGAAATAAGGCATTTTCTGCGACGTGTGGTGTCTTACCGGCTAATGATTAGACATACACATGTCGTTTTGGTATTTCATTTTCATTGTTATTTGTTGTCCAAATTCCATTTTTTTTTCAAATATATTATATATTATATTTATTTTAATTTATCTGGCATCATTTCTCATTTTATATACTTCTTTTTTCTTCTTCTTTTTTTCTCTGTAACTATTACGTAATGTATTACTACATGCCAACTCTTAATTAGAGTTTCGGTCATTTTGTTGTTTGAATTTGATAGTTATTTTTTAACTTAAAGATATTCTATATAAACTAAATACTTTACATTTTTAAATGAGAGATTTGGTCAGATTTTGTTCATAGAACTTATGGTAAAGATACCATATATATCTTTTTCAAAAGTTAAAGAAATCTATATTTTAAGTATTTTATTAAATATACTTTCCCCTTTCTGCATTATCGTAACTTATATACATTCCCGGCTGTTAAAACGCGCACCTTTTGATCATTCTCTTTCAACGATAACTTTTAGTCAAAATCATACATATTGTTTGTAAATTATCATTAACGTACTTTATTCGGTCTCCCACACATCAATGTAAATGAAATTATCCAAGGCATAAAATATTTCCTTTCTCATGGTCAGTTTTGACTTCATACTGAATCCAGATGTTAATTCCGTCTGATTGACGCCTTATAACATATTTCTGAAATATCTTTCCTGCATTTTCTCAAAACAACTAACCACTAAAATTCTATTTCACTCTCTTTTTTTGCCAAAGTGCAATCTTCGCCAATAAAGATTTCCCTACCAATGACGTCAATTATGAAGTTGATATGATGTATATGTAACGGTTACAATTCCCACGCAAAATACAATACTCTTGGCTCTAAAAATGTAAATGGTTTGGCATACTTTCCAACGCACGCTGTCATTATCAAAAATACACTTTCCTCTCTGATCTCCGCGATGTAACATCTCTAAAAATATTCTGGCCCCTTGGCCACCCTATGGTACCCTCCTAAAGCACTTTCCCACTTTTTAAAATTCGGATATGCAGCCTAAGTTCTCGATATTCTTACTTCGCTCCTCTGTCAAAAATTTGGATTGTCACAACATCATACAAGATGTGATTTCTTGTACCCGTGGATTATTAACTGTGGAATAACTTCATGGACTTGTCTTCTTTTC